>OV281367.1:0-1250000 GCA_923062675.1 Marasmarcha lunaedactyla | reverse complement strand
CTTTGTATCTTTTATGTAGGTTAACACAAAATTATAATTACAATTACATATAAATCACAACAATAGATTATTTTTTAATAAAACTTTCAGGTAAGCATGTAAATGTTGAGAAAATATATCTAAATCATTGCATTTCTCATTGTAAGCTCTACACATACGAAACAACGGATCATTATATGTGACATTGTTACTACGAACTGGTGCATACATCAAACAATTTTGGCAACCTTTTACTACCCCCAACTCTCAGCGAAACATGGCTCAGTAGATCCATAACATCCCATTTGTTGAAGATTTTATACAGCACAGTTAGTTCTTGGATAGAACGTCCAGATTGTAACGTATTTACTCTGAAGAAGGTGAGTCAGTCTCGCTAGGTTGGTAATTTGCGCCTCACACCGAACTTAGTGTTTAAGTTACGTAAAAACGCCTTTGTAATGCTTCCAACCTATCAATGTGATTTTTATAATAAGGTGACCAGATGAACATGTTGTACTCTAAGATACTTCTGGCAAGAGTATAGTATAATACGATGAAGGGTATAATATAATGCCTGAAGGGTTTAACAATTCTACTAATAAAACCCAAAATTCTATTAACCTTTGCAACCAAGTAATCATAATTAGAGGTATAAGTTAATTTTGAGTCTAAAAAAACCCTAGATCTTTTACTACGTTTGACTACTTACTATTATTTTGTTAATATTATATGAAATTTGTACAGGATTTTTGTTCTTAGTGAATGTGGTTATATGGCATTTTTTAATATTAAGTGTCATATTATTTTTTATGCACCATGTATGCAATTTGTCAATATCACTCTGTAATTATAATGCGTCGTCATTAGCAACTACTTCTTGATAAATTTTGAGGTCATCGGCATAGGCAATACAATTACAAGTAAGAGATTCAATAAGGTCATTAATAAAAAGTATAAATAATAGCGGGCCTAAGTTGGATCCTTGTGGAATGCCTGATGTAGATACAAGGGGTATAGAGTCGAATCCATGGACTGTAACTAACTGTGATCGATTTGATATGTAGGATTTGATAGATGATAGTTACAAATACAATAGCTAACTTGCAACGTAATGTTTACTGTTGACGTGAGCGAATGCTACTAAATTGGAACCCAATACATAACTCTGTCAAACGTTTTATTGTACGACTCTATTTTATGTTTTTGTAATAAGCCCATAACAAAATTTTAAAATGTAAAGAACGAGTATCAGTGAAACTGTATTTCTAAATAAAATTCCAATAGTGTTAAGTTGTGAAATTGTATGTGGGCCAGGATACCATAATAAATAAAAATTATTATTATTATTATTAAGCACAGGTTTCAACCTTTACGAGCATTCGCTGATAACTAAGTAACATCTTTGTACAACACTCACTGGTAAAAATGTTTATTGTATTTTATTGAATAAAGCTTTTTTCTATTTCTATATACGCATTTGGGCCCTCTTTTGATACGGACATTTTTTAACACTGATTGTGTATCTAAAAACTCAACTGAAACATATTTCAACTGTCAGTCTTACTTACAATATAACCTGAGTGCAATGTGTTCGCAGGAGGTGCAGTACCCGGTGTGCATCCTGGAAACAATGCGGAGCTGCTGGAACTCCGCGCCCGAGCTGCGGCCCTCGGCCGCCGCGCTCGTCTCCGTGAGTACCCTTGTGTTCATGTTTTATAGTTTATACAAAAAGGATCGATCATTCAACAGGAAGCGTCCCGGTGAATGTCAACGTTGGTGCGGAACGAGAGTGTTTGCTGCAGGGGTTACTAGTTAATACTTACCTCATACTAGAATGTTGCATATGTTCGCGCTGGCATTAATTGGCAAAGCTTGGCGGCCAAGTCGAATATGTAAAGATTAATGTTTGGGGAAAATTGCCGTTCGGGTATTGGCAAGACGAGTCGAATGCCGACCCACGTAAAGCCCAAATGGAAACGTCACCCGTACGTAGTATGGTGTGCCAAGACGAGACTTATCTCACAGATGATATCACAATTTGGTCGGTATTTTCTCAGACACTCATTGCATAAATAATTTCCTAACATTCAATGTTTAATCAAATTTAGTTTATGTTTAAATGTAAATCTACCTCTTTCTTTTAATTTTTCTAGAAACTCTTAAAGGCTACTGTATTAGTTTTTATTTCTTGTTTTTATTTTATTTTGTAATCTAAAAGTTATCCTTAAGGGAAGTAGCGGTTCATTCCCAATACGAGTATACTCTGATTACTGATTGGATGAAATATGTTGTAACCAAGATTACTGAAATAAACGCAATTTTTTAGTTTTATTTTTACGTGACGCCATGAGTTTGCACTTCAAGTCACGGCAAGAGACTTGAGTCGCATGCTCGACACGTTTTACCACAAGACTGATTCCAAGACTGGGAACGAACGATTTCTTATTTGTAACTTGAGTCTTATACCACCCTATGCTATTGTCGACTTATAAACTGCAGAATGTAACGAAATAGCCGCAGGACAACAGGGTGTATTGCTATTATTAATTTTTGACTGTTTAGTAGGAACAGAAGTTTAAAGAATTTAATTTATAATTTGAGAATGTCTTTTCCTTAGATCCCGTCACACTGACAGATGTTACTATTGCCTTGCTAGTGCGTAGAGTATAGAAGGTGTATCTAGCAAAGTGATCTGCCGGTTAAGTACCAGTAACCGCCATATATTACAGAAACCAAGGCAATTGCCTACAGACGTAACAGCTATTAAATTTAACCCTCTCATCAAAAAATAGGGGGGTTATAAGTTAAACGTGTGCATGTGTGTGTCTGTATGTGGCACCATCTTGCATACGAATGAGTCAATTTCTATCCGGTTTTGTCCCTTTAAAAGCCTGTTAAAACGAGTGTAGTCGAGAGTGCCGTAAGGTCCCCGGTGACTGCTAAATAAAACAATAAATAATAAATAAATAAATATTTCTGACTAACACACTATCTAGCCCAAATTAAGTATCATTAAGAACTTATGTTATGGATACTAGATAACGGATAAATAAACTTAAGAAATATATAAACACACAAAGATATTTTTTTTTAAATAAAAATATTAGAAATAATCTCAAATAAACATACATACACATCCATGACTAGAAAGCAAATATAATTAAATATCTGCCTCAACCAGGATTCGAACCCGGGACCTCTGGCATGAATGGCAAGACTACTTACTCAAAACAATGGGTTTTACAAATTCAGCATATATAAGGTTTTAATTAATACATGTTTAACTTATTAATGACATAAGACGTAAAGGTCAAAACACATGTCACACATGTCATTATAATATAGCTAGTTTTTCAATTGTCAGTAAATATTTAGCATGTCAAGGGTTTATTATGCTTGGTCATACATTCAGTGAATTATTAAGTTATGTTGTTGTACATTATTTTGTATTCAAAGTATTATTTTATTGAGTAGAAACACTTTTCAACCAACCATGTGTGAGTTCTACGTTTGAATATTTTGATTTGCAGATCTTTGAGGTCATCTGGTAAAAAATATATACCTTAATGGCCATGTAAGGAACATTTTTAATGAGTAAAAAGGGGGGGTTGCAATCACTGTTCACAAATAGCTTGCTATTGTGGTAACACGTACGATTAATGATGTCCATTTTCATAAGTTTTAACCGACTTCCAGAAGGATGGCTATGTTTTTCCTATTTACGTGTTTATATTCCTTTGGCACGCTCTACAGCCTCAACGTGAAGTGTAATTAGATTCTTCTCAGTTGTGGGAGTGATGTAGGGTATACTAGTTCCCGGAATTTCCGCGGGAACAGTAATTAACTTCTGGAGTCGGATTTTAATTTGACAAACTCTGCATCTTGTCTAGGAGCGCTTGCTCGTTTGCCGGCTATGGGAATGTATAAATATAAACAATTTGACAAACTCTGCCGCTTGTCTAGGAGCGCTTGCTCGTTTGCCGGCTATGGGAATGTATAAATATAAACAATTTGACAAACTCTGCCGCTTGTCTAGGAGCGCTTGTTCGTTTGCCGGCTATGGGAATGTATAAATATAAACAATTTGACAAACTCTGCCGCTTGTCTAGGAGCGCTTGTTCGTTTGCCGGCTATGGGAATGTATAAATATAAACAATTTGACAAACTCTGTAGCTTGTCTAGGAGCGCTTGTTCGTTTGCCGGCTATGGGAATGTATAAATATAAACAATTTGACAAACTCTGCCGCTTGTCTAGGAGCGCTTGCTCGTTTGCCGGCTATGGGAATGTATAAATATAAACAATTTGACAAACTCTGCCGCTTGTCTAGGAGCGCTTGTTCGTTTGCCGGCTATGGGAATGTATAAATATAAACAATTTGACAAACTCTGCCGCTTGTCTAGGAGCGCTTGTTCGTTTGCCGGCTATGGGAATGTATAAATATAAACAATTTGACAAACTCTGCAGCTTGTCTAGGAGCGCTTGCTCGTTTGCCGGCTATGGGAATGTATAAATATAAACAATTTGACAAACTCTGCAGCTTGTCTAGGAGCGCTTGCTCGTTTGCCGGCTATGGGAATGTATAAATATAAACAATTTGACAAACTCTGTAGCTTGTCTAGGAGCGCTTGCTCGTTTGCCGGCTATGGGAATGTATAAATATAAACAATTTGACAAACTCTGCCGCTTGTCTAGGAGCGCTTGCTCGTTTGCCGGCTATGGCAATGTATAAACATAAACAATTTGACAAACTCTGCCGCTTGTCTAGGAGCGCTTGCTCGTTTGCCGGCTATGGCAATGTATAAACATAAACAATTTGACAAACTCTGCCGCTTGTCTAGGAGCGCTTGTTCGTTTGCCGGCTATGGCAATGTATAAATATAAACAATTTGACAAACTCTGCAGCTTGTCTAGGAACGCTTGCTCGTTTGCCGGCTATGGGAATGTATAAACATAAACAATTTGACAAACTCTGCCGCTTGTCTAGGAGCGCTTGCTCGTTTGCCGGCTATGGCAATGTATAAACATAAACAATTTGACAAACTCTGCAGCTTGTCTAGGAGCGCTTGCTCGTTTGCCGGCTATGGCAATGTATAAACATAAACAATTTGACAAACTCTGCCGCTTGTTTAGAAGCGCTTGCTCGTTTGCCGGCTATGTGAATGTATAAACATAAACAATTTGACAAACTCTGCATCTTGTCTAGGAGCGCTTGCTCGTTTGCCGGCTATGGGAATGTATAAATATAAACAATTTGACAAACTCTGCAGCTTGTCTAGGAGCGCTTGCTCGTTTGCCGGCTATGGCAATGTATAAACATAAACAATTTGACAAACTCTGCAGCTTGTCTAGGAACGCTTGCTCGTTTGCCGGCTATGGGAATGTATAAACATAAACAATTTGACAAACTCTGCCGCTTGTCTAGGAGCGCTTGCTCGTTTGCCGGCTATGGCAATGTATAAATATAAACAATTTGACAAACTCTGCAGCTTGTCTAGGAGCGCTTGCTCGTTTGCCGGCTATGGCAATGTATAAACATAAACAATTTGACAAACTCTGCAGCTTGTCTAGGAACGCTTGCTCGTTTGCCGGCTATGGGAATGTATAAACATAAACAATTTGACAAACTCTGCCGCTTGTCTAGGAGCGCTTGTTCGTTTGCCGGCTATGGCAATGTATAAATATAAACAATTTGACAAACTCTGCAGCTTGTCTAGGAGCGCTTGCTCGTTTGCCGGCTATGGCAATGTATAAACATAAACAATTTGACAAACTCTGCCGCTTGTCTAGGAGCGCTTGCTCGTTTGCCGGCTATGGCAATGTATAAACATAAACAATTTGACAAACTCTGCCGCTTGTCTAGGAGCGCTTGCTCGTTTGCCGGCTATGGCAATGTATAAACATAAACAATTTGACAAACTCTGCAGCTTGTCTAGGAGCGCTTGCTCGTTTGCCGGCTATGGCAATGTATAAACATAAACAATTTGACAAACTCTGCCGCTTGTCTAGGAGCGCTTGCTCGTTTGCCGGCTATGGCAATGTATAAACATAAACAATTTGACAAACTCTGCCGCTTGTTTAGAAGCGCTTGCTCGTTTGCCGGCTATGTGAATGTATAAACATAAACAATTTGACAAACTCTGCATCTTGTCTAGGAGCGCTTGCTCGTTTGCCGGCTATGGCAATGTATAAACATAAACAATTTGACAAACTCTGCCGCTTGTTTAGAAGCGCTTGCTCGTTTGCCGGCTATGTGAATGTATAAACATAAACAATTTGACAAACTCTGCCGCTTGTCTAGGAGCGCTTGCTCGTTTGCCGGCTATGGCAATGTATAAACATAAACAATTTGACAAACTCTGCCGCTTGTCTAGGAGCGCTTGCTCGTTTGCCGGCTATGGCAATGTATAAACATAAACAATTTGACAAACTCTGCCGCTTGTCTAGGAGCGCTTGCTCGTTTGCCGGCTATGGCAATGTATAAACATAAACAATTTGACAAACTCTGCAGCTTGTCTAGGAGCGCTTGCTCGTTTGCCGGCTATGGGAATGTATAAATATAAACAATTTGACAAACTCTGCAGCTTGTCTAGGAGCGCTTGTTCGTTTGCCGGCTATGGGAATGTATAAATATAAACAATTTGACAAACTCTGCAGCTTGTCTAGGAGCGCTTGTTCGTTTGCCGGCTATGGCAATGTATAAACATAAACAATTTGACAAACTCTGCAGCTTGTCTAGGAGCGCTTGTTCGTTTGCCGGCTATGGGAATGTATAAATATAAACAATTTGACAAACTCTGCAGCTTGTCTAGGAGCGCTTGTTCGTTTGCCGGCTATGGGAATGTATAAATATAAACAATTTGACAAACTCTGCAGCTTGTCTAGGAGCGCTTGCTCGTTTGCCGGCTATGGCAATGTATAAACATAAACAATTTGACAAACTCTGCCGCTTGTCTAGGAGCGCTTGCTCGTTTGCCGGCTATGGCAATGTATAAACATAAACAATTTGACAAACTCTGCCGCTTGTCTAGGAGCGCTTGCTCGTTTGCCGGCTATGGCAATGTATAAACATAAACAATTTGACAAACTCTGCCGCTTGTCTAGGAGCGCTTGCTCGTTTGCCGGCTATGGCAATGTATAAACATAAACAATTTGACAAACTCTGCCGCTTGTCTAGGAGCGCTTGCTCGTTTGCCGGCTATGGCAATGTATAAACATAAACAATTTGACAAACTCTGCCGCTTGTCTAGGAGCGCTTGCTCGTTTGCCGGCTATGGCAATGTATAAACATAAACAATTTGACAAACTCTGCCGCTTGTTTAGAAGCGCTTGCTCGTTTGCCGGCTATGTGAATGTATAAACATAAACAATTTGACAAACTCTGCATCTTGTCTAGGAGCGCTTGCTCGTTTGCCGGCTATGGCAATGTATAAACATAAACAATTTGACAAACTCTGCCGCTTGTTTAGAAGCGCTTGCTCGTTTGCCGGCTATGTGAATGTATAAACATAAACAATTTGACAAACTCTGCATCTTGTCTAGGAGCGCTTGCTCGTTTGCCGGCTATGGCAATGTATAAACATAAACAATTTGACAAACTCTGCCGCTTGTTTAGAAGCGCTTGCTCGTTTGCCGGCTATGGGAATGTATAAATATAAACAATTTGACAAACTCTGCAGCTTGTCTAGGAACGCTTGCTCGTTTGCCGGCTATGGCAATGTATAAACATAAACAATTTGACAAACTCTGCCGCTTGTCTAGGAGCGCTTGCTCGTTTGCCGGCTATGGGAATGTATAAATATAAACAATTTGACAAACTCTGCAGCTTGTCTAGGAACGCTTGCTCGTTTGCCGGCTATGGCAATGTATAAACATAAACAATTTGACAAACTCTGCCGCTTGTCTAGGAGCGCTTGCTCGTTTGCCGGCTATGGCAATGTATAAACATAAACAATTTGACAAACTCTGCCGCTTGTTTAGAAGCGCTTGCTCGTTTGCCGGCTATGTGAATGTATAAACATAAACAATTTGACAAACTCTGCATCTTGTCTAGGAGCGCTTGCTCGTTTGCCGGCTATGGCAATGTATAAACATAAACAATTTGACAAACTCTGCCGCTTGTTTAGAAGCGCTTGCTCGTTTGCCGGCTATGTGAATGTATAAACATAAACAATTTGACAAACTCTGCAGCTTGTCTAGGAGCGCTTGCTCGTTTGCCGGCTATGGGAATGTATAAATATAAACAATTTGACAAACTCTGCAGCTTGTCTAGGAGCGCTTGTTCGTTTGCCGGCTATGGGAATGTATAAATATAAACAATTTGACAAACTCTGCCGCTTGTCTAGGAGCGCTTGCTCGTTTGCCGGCTATGGGAATGTATAAATATAAACAATTTGACAAACTCTGCAGCTTGTCTAGGAGCGCTTGCTCGTTCGCCGGCTATGGAAATGTATATACATAAACAATTTCTGATATATTTGCAGCTCTGCAGCGCTCCGGAGTGGTGCAACTTGGTGGACGCAGTGTTCTCTAGAAGGGCCGCGGCCGCTACTTGCGTGCCCGTGGTCTTGACTGGTCAGTTTAGTATACGTCTCTTTGTTATACTGTCGAAACCATTCATGTTTGTACTTACTGATAGTGTTAAATAACGTAAGCTGTAATATTGTGGGTTTGTTAATAATGTAATAGTAGAAGCACTGAAATAGAACTTCGAATTTAAAAAGAAATTAAAATATACTAAATGTAGTACTTATTTACGTTTTTGATTGCATCTCTTAAAAATGAAATTGAACATGGCAATATAAATATAGTAACTTCCAGTGTCGTAAAAGTATGTTTATAACTTTGCCGTTGACGATTGTATTTATTTTCTTTTTTTAAATCTGCTCATTAATTAGATTTTGTAATAAATTTATTTTATAAAAAATGTGACTAAAATTGTTACTAGAACAATCTATCTTTAAACACTTAGACCAACAATGAACTTAATATCCGCGCTGACAGAATTATCCATCGCGTCAATCATCATTCTGTCAACTTTTTTTAAGTTCTATGACTTGGAATGGAAGGTCCGACTTGATGTTGGTGATACCATTTTTTTGTATTCCATTTTAAAATAACTCAGTAAATGAGAAGATACGTTAAAATATAAGATTTATCCATAATCTGTATTGTTAACTGCATTTTATAAATATTATTAGAATAATTGTAACATTGTTGGTATGTTGACCAGAAAATCCGACAAATACCATTTACAATATTATAACTTTTGCTTGAAAAAGTTTTCGCTGTGATGTCTGACACCGCGCTAATTTCACCTCTATTCAAAATGGCCGGTGCATTGATACATTTTTTTCATTCAAACCTTCTAAATATCGTCTACATTTACATATTCCTTCTTGAAGGATACGTAACAAGTAATTCGGTGTATGAATGTATTGACAGACTGCTCCCGCGGCGGATGGGACGTGTGGACCGGCGGCACCGAGCCCGAGCGCGTGCACACGACGACCGTCACGCCCGCCACTGTGCTGGCAACGCGCACCGTCACAGTGCCCGCAGGTGAGCTTCAGAACCACTGCAGGACACCAGCCTTACCTAACTAAGGCGTAGTTTTAGGCAACCTATAGTTCACTACACTCACCTACTGCGGAAAGAGATTAACGCATACCTTCGCAATCATTTCTTAGGTGTGTGGATGTTCTCGCGATGTTTACGTTCACCGTGAGCGCAATCGGCTTATAAACTTATAGGTATCTCGTGGACAGACGTGTGACACCTTCATCTTCTTAATCACTTTCCATCAGGTGAGATAGAAGACTAACGTCTAATCCTTTTTCATATATTAAAAATAAAAACTCAAATTGTACAAACCCAATGATACATTTGAAAGTCACCGGCATCGAACCGAGGATGTTAAGATTGAGAAGCCCGTGTATCAACACAACGAAAATTATAAAAGAAGAAATATTGCTGCACTAAGACGAGACACCGTGTTTTTTTTTTATTTATTTAAAATTTCACACGTTATATTGTACAGGGTGGCTTAATGCCACGAGGCATTCTCTACCAGCCAACCTTTAGGTAGTAGAACGGGTGTAAACAAAGTTTCAAAGAATGTGAGTCATGACAAAGAACATAATGAAGAATGGTAAGGTCGGTTAATTATTATTAAGTAAAAGTAGGAAATAAAATAAAATGTTAACCAAAACTAACAGAGAAAACACATATACATAGCCATTAATAATTATTTTTACATGCGTATGCATACATAAATGTGATTGAAATTTGGGGATCACATAATAACTTTTTAAAGTTAATCTTAGAAGCAAATCATTTCTTTTGCACCTCTCTTGGGAAAAGTTCTTTTAATTGAATTTTAAATTGATATTTGTTAGGAGCTTACTTTATTTGAATGGGCAGTGCGTCCCATGACTGCAATGCTCTTACAGCAAAGGAAAACGAGTAAGTGTATCGACGTGAGGACCTCACTCCGTGTTCGAAAGTAACAATTGCTGCGTTCCGTTTGTCGATTACAGCGCTCACAGCGCTCATATACCCGTTCCGATTGCCCGTGAGCGCGCTCACAGCGAACGTCATCAATGACGTCATAAACGCCGCCGTCTGCCCGCTCACAGTGCCCAAGCTACGGAGCATGGTCGCTGTGAGCGACCTGTCAAACCTGACACATGATGTTACTTTGTTGATGTTTTTAATTAGTCGATTAAAGATTTTAAAAGCTTGCTTATTAATTTTCTTTGGTAATAATGTTAAAAAATGGCTCCTGCTTCTTTCAGGGTCAAAGATCTTAGTGAAATTATAACTTTAGACTTAATCGACGAACAATCAGAATATCAGCGCGCTATTTACCGTTCCGATTGCAATAGCACTAATAACACTTTTAGCGCGCTCAAACAATTCGGAACGGTTTTGAGCACTTTTAGCGCTGATAGCGCTGTGAGCGGCAAACGGAACGAACTAATTGGTTCAATCAATTTATTCACATTACGTTTTTATGCGACCGCCGTTTTAAATACCTTCAGTGATAACAATTTATTTCCTAATTCATTCGTTAAGGACGCGGTTGCTATATTTGCGGTTGCGACTCTGCCCTTTCAGATTAAGGTTTGATCATATTAGTAAACACATGGTGAATGCAACATCGTGACGAACTGTGTCGTAACATTTCAGATAAGTCGGGTTTGTCAGTGGTGGTGACGGCGCTGTGCCGCGTGAGCGCCGCTGTGTGGGTGGGCGACTCCATCGGCCGCGTGCACGTGTATTGGTGAGTCGCGTTCATACATCTATTTATTAACATTATGATGTTTTATATTAATTTGAAAAAAAAAATGATTTATCGAAATGTTACTAGAAAGATTTGTGTAATCGCGATCTTTTACGCCTTTGAGGGTGCCTACATGTTTAGGCTGGAATCGGTTCTGTATGGTAGCGTCGGGTTATAAAATAAAAAATAAAAAAAATAATATTTCTAACAATCACACCACATTATCTAGCCCAAATTAAGTATTATTAAGAACTTGTGTTACGGATGCTAGATAACGGATAAATAAAGTTACGAAATGTATATAAGCACACATAGATATTTTTCTTTCATGTATAAATATTAGAAATAAACTTAAATAAACATATATACACATCCATGACTAGAAAGCCAATATAATAAAATATCTGCCTCTACCAGGTTCGAACCCGGGACCTCTGGCATGGAACGCAAGGGTACTTAGCTCCACATCAAACAGGCCGTCATACGTGACGTGTCGCTCACTTCCCTCTAGAATGGTTGAGGAGGGCGATGGCTGGATCCCGCGTTAAGTCGTGAACGGGTGCCGTTTGAGGGTGTTCGTCGTTTGGATACTTGGGGGGAGGGAGACTTGCCGAGCTAACAGATGCGGATAAAAATAATTTTAGATAGATACTAAGAGAGACTCTAAATTCATTTAAAAAAAATAGACCCGTGAAGTTTCTTGCCAGTTCTTCTTCGCGTAGGTTTTTCCGAACTGGTGGTAGAGTCAGGCTTTATTTGACGTCAATAAGAACAAGTAACTGTCAATGTTTATTTTTATTTTATTTATATGGTTTACCAACAATAGATTATACTGTTACTTATATACTAGATCGACAAATAATCTAAAGCCTGCTTAGTGCACCTATTACTTAAAGGCAAACACCACATGCAATTAAAACAAAGACATTGTTATCACATTCAATTCGCAATTTTTTTTAAAACAAGGTATGAAAGTAATCCATTCAATCTTTGAGGATGTTATGTGTTGCATTGAAAAATTTTGAGAACAGGTCAAAGTTCAAATCAGAAATAAATAATGTTCAGAAATAAATATTTGATTTTAGTTTGTAGGTTAAGTAATCATTGTCAAACAACTTTGTAATAAGTAATTATTATAATTTCGTTTACGTTTGTGCAGCGCGTCCTCGTGCACGGTGCTGTGGTCGGTGGACGTGCCCGCGGCGTGCGGCAACACGCCGTCGGCTGTCATCGCCATGTGTCATCTGTCAGACCTGCAGAGAGTGGCGCTCGCGTTGACTTGCGGCAGGTTCGTGCTCGATGAACATTCTTGACGATGTGCAGCTGGGGTGTTCGTGTTATTTTTTTTTCGAGATGTAAATTTTATTATGGCGCTATTGGCCTTTTAAACATCACCGGACTTTAAGAGATCTGGAGTGTCACTATTAGTTTGCATGAAATTAGAAGCGCTCTCAATAATATCCCCTTTTACCTACATCGCACGCTGCACTTTGCGTTATTTGAAACCGTGTTTATCACATTCGTTATCAAGCGCATCTTGGCATAATATGTCATCACATAATGCTTTTGGTTAAGATGTTAAACTCAAAAGTATATCAATGCTATATTACCTATATATATGCACATATATATATATATATACACACACATACAAACTAGTTTTTAATAACAACAATTAGCTACGCATTTTTTGTATTATTATCATTTCTTGACTATTTTACTGTTTCATACTATTAGTCAAAGAATGTTTTGAAGACCAGCGTCGAGAATTTTCGTCGATGTTGAAATGTCCACTTGATCCACTAATGTCTGCACGTGAACTTGTGTCAATAAACGATTTCTTTTTGTTTATTTATAGTTTTGTGTCCGTAGATTGTTCTTAGTAACCAGCGGGCGCCCGGAGCCGGAGTCGGAGGGCAGTTTTATCCTCACGGAACTCGGAACCGCCACGCAGCTCAACTGTCTTGTTGCGGTGCCGATGGACAACTGGTACGCTTATTATATTATATTACATTAGTTTGTTTTAAGTTGGTATATTTGCCTTTAGTGTAACAATAAATCCACAGACAAACACACCAACTGTATGGCCCCAAAGTAAGCAGCGCTTGTGTTATGGATGACCATACAGCGCACTGGAGGGAGGGGGGCAGGATAAACATTCTCCGAACCTCCGACGACGTGGCAACAACATTCCGTGAGGTTCCGTTGAGTATTACAGACTACACATCATGACAAATAGAGAGATATATGCGTCCTTACTATCGCCTTTGTAATTTCAAAGCATGGCCATTGTTTGTTAATCGAATTGCAATTATAACCGTTACCATGGTTGGTGATATATGTATATGTATGTTTATTCTGGGTTCCCCCCCCCCAGTTCGCAGTATGGTGATACAGTACCCAAGCTTTGGTAACTTCGAGGCCATTCAGTTGGTGTGTTGTTATATATATATATTTCCCCCGAGTTTCGTTATCAGTATTTTCCGCCATATTGCTTGTTATCAGTGGGCGTGCTTATTTTAACTGCAGATGTAGCTTCTCAATAATTTTAATTACACACTTTGAAGTAGCAATCACGTAACAGATTATAACAATAGTACCAATTAATTAATTTACAATGAACACTTGGAACGCGCGACAGTTCTAGACGTGTGTAGCCTGACCGCTTGCTCGATTGTAAGCGATCGTCCCCTTCGCACCGCTACTAGGTCTAAACGCTGTCGAGCACCGCAGAGGGCGCTGGCGTCCCAAGATGGCCGCGGAAGCCGACATATATGTATCTGTACGCAGATATATAGTGCACGTTCCTTTTTTTTTCATGAATTTAGTTTAATAAAAAGCACATCAATGTAGTTTTTAACCAAACTCTCCAGGTCTTGGGACTTTGTACACGCACACATTTCTATCCCATTTATGGTAACTTAGGTTTATTTTGTGGGTACTTAAATTGTAAAATAAGAGAAATAATCATAAAAAAGAACCTATCTTTATAATTAAATATTTAGCCAACATTTACTTGGCTCAGCATGTCATATAATGTAATTAATGTTACAGCATTTCGGTTCATTTCAGTTGATGTTTATCTAAATTTTTTGTTACATACTAGTTGCTTTCTTTTAGATCGTCACTATATGTGGAGGTTTGTTATTAGCCTTAAGCGATTATATTGTTAGTTTATTATGTGTTAACGGCTGTAGATCCCCAAATAAAAGTAAGCAAATAAATAATATGAGTTGCCCCCCCCCCCCCTCACCGCCGCAGCTGGTCGGTGTGGGCGGGCGGCGACACTCTGTGCGTGTACGCGCTGGGCGATGGCGGCGTGCGCGCGGCCGACGCCGTGAGTGCACGGCGCGTGCGCCTCATGGCCGCGGTGGCGGGCGGCGTGGTGCTGTACGCGGACGAGGGTAAGTGTCACCCCCATTATCTTATTTATATTTCTTATGAAACGAAAATCAACAACTATGCATTGTTCGTTGTATTAGTCTTGAAATATCAAAATCTTGGTCTTGGAATATAAAAATCAACAATTCTACATATTTATTCACAATTCAACAATTTTATATAATTTTCGCACAAGGTAATCATTAAAATCCATTTTTAATTAGCTTTGTAACTTTTTTATTGCTATGGTGTAAGAAGCATATTTATTACAACACCAAGAGGCGTGCTGAATAGAAACAAACCACTTAGTCCTAAGTCGACACTATATTTCAACTGTTAACGCTATATCAATAGATCAAGTTTTAGTCTACTCGCTATACGATTCGGAACGATTGTACATGCCGCTAATCTATGTACTATTTTAGGCCTTAATGCAATTCCGTAGGGTTCTTTTGTAATTTATGGTCTATTTACTTACAATAATTTTAAAAAAGGCACTCCTCGTTGCATTTAAAAATATATAAATGTACTACACGTTTGCCGCTGGCGATGTAACGTCACCGAACATATGAAAGAAAATATATTTTTTTATTAAAGTGAACTAAATTATATTCAGTTTTTGGGGACTGGAACTGCTCGCGTCCGCAAGGTTGTGCCCTCGATGCCTCGTACGTGGACCCCGGGTGGTGCTAAACGAGCAGTATCTTCTGGTAGTAGGCTTCGGCCGTGGCTTGTCACCACCCACTAAACAAAGCCATGCCGCCAAGTGACATGGTCGCGTTCCGGCATGATGTTTAGTGTAGCCATCGAGGAGGGTAGGTCTGAGTAATCGTGCTGCATCAGAGAACTGTCTTCAGCTCGTAATTTATTGGCTCGCCGGGTAACTGGTTATGGAGGGTAGCGGGATCCGAAGCAACGGTACAAGTAGTGTGCCTGCCACATGCGAAAGGCTGCCCCGCCACCTCGCGAAAAATCCCGGGGGGCTTCATCGTGCCAGCTGGCGACTGGTTAGAGAGAACCTGATGACAATCTCTGGGGGGGTTCGGGCGTCCCCGCAGTCTCCAAGCGAGTTACCCATCGGTGCGTTGTTTATTGCGATTTACTTGGTTCTATTTGCATCGCTTCACTCAACTTCTGTCCTCGTCCTTATTCACTCACACAACAAATTATGAAAGTCATAAGAAGATTAAGGTTTTACAGCGGTTGCACTTCAACTCTCTTAAAGTGCACTTCTGCAACATCAGAGGAGTGCACTCAAATCTCAACGATGTCCACCACCACCTTGAGACAGAGAGGCCTCACCTACTCTTCCTAACGGAGATGCAGATATGTAAACCTTTGTTACCCAGGGTACATACTGGAGTCCAATTTCCGCCCGAACGCCGGGGTGTGCATGTATGCCAGTGACGAGATCTGTTGTCAGCATCTCCGTTACGAAGGTCTGTACTTTACCGTCATGTGGGTTCACATTGATACCGGCCTTGACCAATTGGTCTACGCCAGTATATACCGGTCACATAGCAGATCGGGAGACAACGAGGCAACGTTTTCCCTGAGCGCAGTTGGTGTTCCTGGGGGATTTTAACGCTCATCACGGGCAATGGCTATACCCATATCAGGACACTGACCACGCTGGAAGAGAGGCTTTTAAGTTTTCCGTGACTCAAGGCCTCTCACAGCTTATTCACGAGCCCACGCGCATCCCCGACGTTGCTGGCCACACTGCATATTGCTTGGACTTTCTGCTGACAACTGATCCTGACAGGTACTCGGTGTCCGTAACTGCACCTTTATGGACATCCGACCACTGCGTGGTGAAGTACTCGTGGTGAAGTGCAGTACTCGCCGCCTGACACCCGCCCAAAAGGCGCTAGGCGAGTATGGCGATACAAGTCACCGGATTGGTATGAGATGCGGCATTTTTTCGCGTCTTATCCTTGACGGCAGACTTGTTTTACATCAACCGATCCATCGTGCTGCGCTGATGCTGTATCAAGTGTGATAGGCCAAGCAGTGGAGTATTTCATCCCTTAAGCTGACCTATCCCTTGAAACCAAAAGTCGCCCATGCTTTAATGCTGCTTGCATTACAGCTAAAAAGCTTAAGCAAGAAGCGTACAAAGCCTGGGCTGACGCTCGCAAAAGCAAAGCCGTGGATTCGCATGAACTGAAGAAAAGATACAATGCTGCAGCCAAGTCTTGCAAAAAGGTGATCAGAAAAGCTCGCTTTGACCACATTGGCCATCGGACAAGATAGCGTAAACTTCTGCCGCCCATCGCTGCCACCTTTAAGGAAGCCTGACGGTTCATTGGCCCACACCGCAAAAGAGAAAGCAGACCTTTTTGCTAATATTTTTGCAGATTGTTCACGTCTAAATAGTCAAGGTAAAGTCCCGCCCCAGTTAACCCAGACCCAAAATGGGTACCGTTCATATTCGCCAAAAGGAGGTTCTTAAATGCTTGCTGAATTTAGACGTGAATAAGGCGAGCGGCCCGGATGGCATACCGGCAGTGGTGTTAAAACACTGCGCAGCCGAATTGTCTCCCATTCTAACGCGCCTGTATCGACCCTCTTTGGAATCCGGAAAGGTCCCTAAATCCTGGAAGCTGGCTAACGTGCAAATTTGTAATTTGGAAATGTTAATTTGTAAATGTGGAAATTTGTAATTGGCCTTCTGTATCTATCTTTCTGTAAAAAAAAAATAGTAGCTGTAAATTTCCCCAATATTGTTAAATAAAAAAATAAAATAAAGAAGGGGATCCGTGCAGAACCTACCAACTACCGACCTATTGCAATCACCTCCATACTTTGCAATGTTATGGAGCGTGTATTGAACAATCGTCTCCTGGCATACCTTGAGTCCAACGAGCTCCTTAGTGATAACCAATATGGTTTTCGCAGTGGACTCTCGACTGAAGATCTTCTTGTGTATGCCACTCACTTTGCAGCGAAGCCTTGGAAGGTCACGGTGAAGCTATAGCTGTATCCTTAGACATTTCCAAGGCTTTTGATAGGGTTTGGCACGATGGTCTCTTGAGTAAGCTTTCAGCATACGGAATACCTAAAGGGCTCTGCGACTAGATATCTGATTTTCTGAGAGAACGGTCAATTCGAGTAGTCTTAGACGGCTGCTCTTCTGACCTAATGGCAATTAATGCCGGGGTACCTCAGGGATCTGTTCTCTCTGCAACGTTATACTTGCTGCACATTAATTACCTGCTAACCCCACGCATTATTGGTTACGCTGATGACAGCACCGTTGTAGAGAAATATGCGTCGAATGCGCGAGCGAGTCTTCAAGAAATCCGGGCTCTAAGAGAGTCCACGATTGAGTGGGTGGATTTGGCCCTAAGGAAATTGTCAGATTGGGGCGAGTCCAACTTGGTCAAATTTAACCCGTCCAAAACACAGGCGTGTTTATTTTCCGCGAAAAAGAGCAGTTTCGACCTCACGCCCACTTACCAAAATGTTTCTGTAACTTTAACCGACCACCTAGGGCTTCTGGGCGTAACTATATCATCCCAACTAAACTTCGGGCAACAAATTGTGTCCATGGCTCAAACTGCTTCAAAGATGTTGGGAATCATCTCGAATGTCCGACGGTACTTCAGCCCTGAACGGCTACTTAATTTGTACACAGCTCAAGTTCGATCTTGCATGGAGTACTGTAGCCACCCTTGGGATGGTTCTGCAAAGTACCAACTGGAAGCGATGGATGCAGTTGACCGAACAGCCCGCAAAATTATTCACAACTTTCTCACCACCAAAAAACTGCAAAGCCTCGACCATCGTCGGAAAGTTGCCAGTTTAGCAGTCTTCTACAGATTAAGTTTTGGAGAGTGCGCGAATGTTCTTTTTGATCAGGTTGAACTCACACCCTTCTTACATTGGACTACTAGACGCAGACAGGCCTTCCATCCCTTTATAGTAGATATCCCAAGAAGTCGCACCAAACGCTTCGATAGTTCCTTTTTGGTGCGGATCGCCAAGGTCTGGAATGAAATGCCTGCGTCTGTTTTTCAGAAAACTATAGTCCTAGTACTTTCAAGCGTCGAGTGAATAGGTATTTCGTTTATCAGGTTTGTGTGATGAACACAGATGTTAGTCCTCGGGTCATGATTGTTTATATTTTTATAAGTATGTTTATTCTGGGTTGCCCCCAGTTCGCTGTATGGTCATCCATAACACAAGATCTGCTTTGTTTGGGGTCATACAGTAGGTGTGTTTGTCTAGGGATTTTATTTATTACACATTTTCAAGTACACAAGTAATCCTGCTCCCGCAGGGTCGACAATATACCGTTACAACACGAGTCGAAGCCTGACCGCGCGCCTCGACGTCAGCAAGCTGGTACCGTGCTCGGAGACGCTGGACTCCATCGCCCTGGATGACCAGCCGGTCAGGAACGTGGTGAGTTGCTGACGTTCGTCTTCCATCTCCCCTGCTAGACAGCTGCATTCATTCATTTATTGAAGGATAACCAAGACGATAAAATACAGACAAGACGTCCACTTAATTAATGAATGAATGGAAGATATCCGAATCAGGAGCTGATTGTAGTTGTTTTTTTCCTTTTTATTAAGTAATATTAAATTATAGAAAACATCAATTCCAATCAATGCGTCGAAAAAAAAAATCCGTAGCTCCTAGCCTAATAGATACTAAAGTATATAGATGCATATGTAGATATAGTGAATCCCATTCATAAAGTGGCACTCCACTCCTTTTTTTCGGTCTCTGCGTAGTGTTTTCGACTATAGATAAAATAGTAGCTCGTCTTCGTAAATGCCACTCACTGCATTGAGACTGAAGTAGACAAAGTACTTATTTATACTTTTAAAGTGACATCATGACAGTGGCCTTGTGGTAATGGTGTTAGGTATTGTAGTTAGCTTCCGTAAGGCGAAGTAATTAAAGCAAAAGTTCACTTACAAGTTCACAACGTATATTATCCGACAAGTATATAATATAACCTTACACACACAGAAAGAGTCAGAAGGCGCAATAGGAAGTAAGCACAAGCACTAGGCACAACAGTTAACAAACGCACAGTTTATATATAAGAATAATTAGCAGAAAAGTCAATATACATAAGGCAAATAGATCGCGACAGTAAAAAACGGGCAAGCAAGAAGCGTGCGCTCCGCGTCAGAGCAATGCAAAGACTGGCTGGCGGCACGCACGATACCTGCGCGCGCGCGGCCGGTCGCGCCTCGGTATATAACGTTATGCATAAACTGCGCAGTAGGGTTGAGGCGCAGTCGATAAGATGGGTATCGATGATATCTTATCGATAGAGAACATCGACAAACTGGTAGTATTTAATACAAGTAATTGAATATGAATAAACTTAATTAGATAACTGTATTGTGTAACTGTGTTTAAAAATAAATAATTATAATAGACAAATATATTTAATGTTAAATAAATGTAAATCAAAATAGTAAATAAATATTTATGTGGGTAAGTTATGAGATACGTTATGTTATATTGTATTAGATATTATAAAATGGCGTGTAGGTGCCTACACCCTACAGTTTGAAATAAGTTCCGTGTGTCGTGTCCGCAGGTGACGGCGCTGACGTCAGTCCGCAGCCAGGTGTACCTCGGCACGGCGTCGGGCTGCGTCATAGTGGCGGACGCGGCTTGTCTGCGCCCGCTGACTGTCTTCCGGCCGCTCCACAGCGAAGTGAGTAGCTATCGCTGTCCACGTGCAGCTCTCCGACGGACCTAGGCGCGGTGCACCCGGGCACGGCGTCGGGCTGCGTCATAGTGGCGGACGCGGCCTATCTGCGCCCGCTGACTGTCTTCCGGCCGCTCCACAGCGAAGTGAGTAGCTATCGCTGTCCACGTGCAGCTCTCCGACGGACCTAGGCGCGGTGCACCCGGGCACGGCGTCGGGCTGCGTCATCGTGGCGGACGCGGCCTGTCTGCGCCCGCTGACTGTGTTCCGGCCGCTCCACAGCGAATTCATTATGTTACTTTAATTTTTTTTGCTTTTCAAAGGGCCCACCCTTTACAGTAAAAGCCAAAAAATAACCGTTTGACAGGCTTTCCTGGGACACCCTGTATCGTATGTTAACTGGAATTGCTTCTGTATGTTTAATTTCAATAGTAATAAAAAAATTTAAGTTTTGAAATATCATTGTTAAACATTTATTATTTATTGCAGATAATGACAATAGTAGGCCTGGAGCCGCACGCGGGAATGTCGGACAGCGGGGCGGAGGAGCCGCCATTTTTGTTGACATTCGGAACCGGATACAGGCCCTTGCTGCAGAGATACGCGCCGCAGCAGGTGAGCTGTATTAGCTGTTTATATTTCCCGAGAATTTTTGGATGGGTTTTCTTCTTGTCTGGTCCCGCGAAGCTCCTGTAAAACCAACTTAATTTGTCTCACGCAAATTGTGATAAGAATCAATATGAAACCCCAACAAACCTGCATTTGTTGGTTTCTTTATTTACACGTTTCTTAAAAAGGTATCAAAATGTTGGCTGGACAGTTACTTTTTTGTTTAAATTTTTATTTAGTTATTTAGTACAAGAGCCGCTCCGTACAGCACTTACATGATAAGTTTAGCGACTTGTGGTACTTCAAGTGGTTAGTGTAGTCACGGCATTGTGCGCGAGTGCGTGTAAATATGCTCTTAGTCTTGTGTGGCAGTGACGCGGCCGCCATCTTGTCAATCCGTGTTGGCGTCGCTTTGGTGTGCGTGTACAAGCAGTACATCTTGTCTTGTACAGAAATATCTGTACCATGTTTAACTCTTAACCAAATATATATAGCGTAAATAACTCAAGACTTGTTTTAAGATTAAAATTGTAATTTTAGTTATAAAGATTTCCCATATTTACAGCCCCAGCCTGCAAACGCCAGCCAGCCGTACACCGGGCCCTTCTGCCTGCTGTGGCGCGCACACCACTGGCTGCCGGATTGAAACAAACCATTTTAAATACTAGTTAATATTAAAATATAATGTAAAATATGGCCTGCCATGAGTACGTTGACAGTTTCAAACGTTATTTTGACAGGCACTATGGCAGCTTAATTTTTTTTTTTGGCATCTGTTAGAGCTTAGTGAAGGCTCATTTCTAAGGTGTACCATTTTATGGAAGTCCTCGACGCCGAGCAGTCACTCGACCAACTCAACTAGACAAACGTGGCGTCATGTATTTCGAAGTCTGAAAGCAGGGCTGTTATGTGTTGCTTCGGTATTTTATGCCGGTGTTTATTTATCTCAATAATTGAAAGTATTAAATGCCGCTTCTCTCGCAGCGCTTGTTTGGTTCATCAGCAGTAGATGATTGAAGGGGTTCCGGCCGTTGGTCCAGTTGGCTTGGTCGAGTAGATACAGTCGCGCAGTGAACACAGCTCTCGTAGACACTATTTTATATATATCAAACAACGCATGATCGTCGCTGTAACGGGCGGTCAGGTATAGAGCGGTTGGTATTAACGTAATCTCGTTGTCATATAAGTACCTGATATCTACGGTAGTAGTTAAATAATGTTAAATAAAATAAATGTGGCGATGCAGTTGTAAGCGTTAGTACATATTTATAATACAGCCCAGGCTGTATTTAGTAGAATATTGAATACTTACAGTACAATACAATAAACAGCAGGGCGGCTAGAGCCTTAGTGCGTGGCTCGGCGGTCGCCCGCAGACAGCTGCCCGCGCAGGCGCTCGAGATATAAGTTAGCCTTTGTGTGAATTCAATTCAGATCTCGCAACAAAATAAGTATTTGAGGTGTTTTTCGATTTAAACATATTATATAGTGGTCCAGGTCCTGTGACACGTAACTCGAAACACCCTGTATTTAGTTTAGATTAACGACCTCCTTTAGACTTTGAACTCGTGCCGCTGTAAGTGACCCTTTTGTTGAAATTAGTTTAAAATAATGAGTTGTTTGCCATAAATGCAGTGGCTAGTCCAAAATGGCGTTTACCGCACATACCTACCAGTTTATCTGTGAAATGACAAGCGTCGCTAGTGCCGTTTAAGTGTTGCCATTTTATTAAATTGTACACAAAAAAAATAGACCAAAACTTGTATATTATAGAAATGGCAAGCTAATTTAAAGATGTCAGCCCATTTCACAGATAACTTGGTAGGTCTATACCGGGCATCCATTCAGGGTTTTTAAAATTTGAACTATTTGTTGTACTCTGTCGAATTTTATTAAATGCAATAGTTTTTAAGTTTCGAAATCTCGGTTGTGTAGTTCTGTGTGTCAAGTTTTCTTGGATCGCGTATCGTTTTCACTGAATTTAATTTCTTATATACTTACATAGATCCTGGTGAGTGCTTGGACAATATCACAAACCGAGGCGTTGTCGACATTCTGTACTTCGCTAGGTTGCCGCTGGTGGCGCTGCTGTTGCAGCTTGTTGATTCGCAATAGGCAACGATGGCGCGATGTTTTGCCTGAGATATACGCTGGGATCTGTTTCCTTGTTTCCTGTTGCTTTGATTCATATTCAGTTAACACACACATCAACAAGATAATGTCACGATTTATCTATAATTTCGTTTAAATACTGATGTTGTGGGGAAAGTACAAGTATTATATAATTTCCATACCCTTGTACAATTTTTCTTACGTTTTTGTAATATAATTGTCATTTATATTTGTCATCGAGTGATGAACCCAGTAATTACTTCATTAATTAATTAATTAACGACGACCGAGTGGTGTAGTGGTAAGTAGTCTTGCCTCATACGGCGCAGGTCCCAGGTTCGAGTCCTGGCCGAGGCATTCATTTGTGTGATGAACACAGATATTTGTTCTCGGGTCATGGTTGTTTGTATTTATATATGTATTTTTATTCTGGGTTCCCCCCCAGTTCGCTGTATGGTCCTCCATAACACAAGCTCTGCTTACTTTGGGGTCATACAGTTGGTGTGTTTGTCTGGGGATTTATTTATTATTTATTTATTTATTTATTGACATTTTATTTTAATGTAAAGACTTATGATCAACAGTCAAACTGAATATGTTACAGGTACAAGTTATTTAAGAAGATGTAATTACTTTTTGTGTTGAATGCTTGCGATTTGCTTTGAAAAACAAACTTATATAATATTTAAGTGTAGATGAACAGACTTTACCAACTACCCTTCTTTTCTAATAACTCACCTTCATTAGCCGACGCTTGCAATGTGCGTTCAATATTAGTATAGTGACGTTCCTACAGTGTCTCAATATATAGTATACTAACAATTATAAATATATATAAATTAGTGAAGAATTAAATCTTGAATCTACGGTTGTTTTGTAAATAGTATAGCTGGTATAATATAATGGGTTGTTGCGGAAGTGTTTGTTATTCAAGTTACCTTACTGTTAGGGTACGATGTACGAATAGTGCGTTCCGATTGCCGATTATATCGCTCACAGTGCTCATATACCTTGAGTGTTCCGAATGACTATGAGCGCGCTCACAGCGATATCGATACGTCATGAATGACGTCATAAACGCCGCCATTTTCTCGCTCTCAGTGCCCAAGATACAGAGGACGGTTGCTCTCAACTGCCTGTCAAAACTGACACATGACGTTTCTTAGTTTATGTTTTTATCAGGCAATTAAAGATTTTAAATGCTTTCTTATAAATTTTCTTTTGTAATAACGTTAAAAAATTCCTCCTCTTTCGATCGGGGTCAAAGATCTTATTAAAATTATAACTTTAGATTTAAGCGAATGTTAGCGCGATTTTTACCGTTCCGATTGCAATAGCGCAAATATCACTTTTAGCGCTCTCAAACGATTCGGAACGGTTATGAGTAGTTTTAGCGCTGTAAGCGGCAATTGGAACGCACCAAGAAGGCAGCTTCTAATGTCAAGTATTGTAGTTAATGCGAGCTGTGCTAGCAACCGAAGCATTGTGTACCAGTGGAGGTCGCTTTAATTAAATTCTGTAATTAATTGTAACAGCCGTTTTAAAAATATTCTTATAATTAATTTTATTAATTCATCTACATGTAACGGTTCCAGTGCAGAACCTCTAATATAGAGATATAGAAATGTTCTGCAAGCCGGTAGCATGCGCCAAGTATATGGCTTTAAAGCCTTATATTCAATTTGATCACGATATATTCGAATCGTACATTTTGATTGTCATTGCTTGTTGCAATTCAATACACAAGGCGGGCGTTCTTACTGTGACACCGCAATAGACGATTTAGTAGGCGATGAATCCCCCCCCCCCCTCGGCAACCACTGTTATACGTGTGGGCATAGGTCACCATTGTCGGTTATCTACTCAATGCAAAGGTAATGTGTTCATTATTTCTTGATGAAAATTTGCGTCTACATGTACGGGTTAAATTTAAAATTTTGTGAGGTTATGGCAAGGAGTGGGGAACAATGGCGCATCAATGGTAATGCGAGTAAATTCAAATGACTCTAATTCTCTATATTAGAAGTTCTGTAGGTTCATGAGATGGATATGGATTAGACAATGTAGCAGGCGACCGTGTCGCAGCCGCTACGACCCGTCGCACTGTGGGATGAAAATCAGGTTTCATAGACATATTCATGTGATTTTTTTAAATGCCGTTTTTTGCTTGAATCTGACTTTAAAGACTAATTGCAGGACCCATATATTAAAATGTGATTAATTGGAGTCGAAACGGCGTTACCAGAATTTGATTTTGAAAAAAATATATGGAGATAACCTTAAAATCTGCAATATCTATGCTATCGCACAATTGCGCGTTATTTCCTTTTAGGATATTATTCTGATTTTGTGATTTTTTGACGTACTGCTTATTTTTTTTTTATTCTTTACCCTTAGGGGAAGGCAAAGGGATCTAGCCCGTGCAGCCTACGTACTGCTTATTACGGGCAGAGTGTGATTTTTTTGTTATTATTATTTAATTAGTTACCCTTAGGGGAAGGCATAGGGATCGCAATTGTGCGATAGCATAAATATTGCCGATTTTAAGGTTATCTTCATATATTTGTTTTCAAAATCAAATTCTGGTTAAGCTGTTTCGACTCCAATACATCACATTTTAATATTTGGGTCATGCAATTAGTCTTTAAAGTCAGATTCAAGCAAAAAAACTACATTAAAAAATCACATGAATATGTCTATGAAACGACGACGGCTGCAACACGGTCGCCTGCTACATTGTCGAATCCATATCCATCTCATGAACCCAAAGAAGTGTCTATAAAACCTGACTTTCAGCCCACATTGTGTCGCCACTCTTTGGTCAAGGAGCCCTGAACAAATAACCTGATAGTTAATTTAGTGAGAAATATAATTAAAGATTGATGCGTCCGAATTGTTTTATAGTGATATTGTCCGGTTCTGTAAATAAACTATTTAGATTGTACGCGCAAATGCCAAAGATATTGATGTTTTTATTAAATAACTGCAGTGCACTCGGTTGTTTTATTTCTGCGATTCTCCGTCCTTGCGGTTGGCAGTACTGCCATCTTCTGCTTCCGGGTTCGAGTCCTGAATTAACACAGTCGACTTCAGTCCGACCAAGTTATCTGCGCAGTCAAAGGTGGCGCTGCCTTCTATGGATACACTCACTTTTACGTCCTGGTCGCCTCACGGGTCTTTTACTTCCTACCGTGTCTACTCAATAGTTAAGTTGGTGGCATTGTAATGTGTTGTCTTTACTGACGACAGTGACACGCGTGTTTAAGTTCCACCTGGTTTGTTAATATTAACTTTATTGATAAGAAACTAGATATTGATGAAAACCAACAAAGAGTAATGCCACAGAATAATCTAGATAATGGTAGAAGAAAGATAAGTTTACAATCACAATATTGTAACAATATTAGGCCGACGAGGCATCAAATGGTTAATTAAGACTCACTTAAGTATAGATTTGTTCATATATATATGTACTTTTTGTTCAACCTTAAAGAAATGGTACTGTAGAATACAAAATGAAAAAGGTTTTTCAGACACGGCGAACTTAGCACTAAATACTGATACCTTCCAAGCAGCCGGTTAAAAAATAATAATTTTGAAAGTTTTTTTTAATGAAAAACTAAAATTTTCATTTATTAACGTTTGTTTTCTATCTCACCTGATGGAAAGTGACGAATAGGGATATATGGTCAAAATAGAACATGAGTGCTTATAACTTACATACAGGTATAAGTATACTACAATAACTTAAAACAGTATATAGTTTAAATGTACACTATTACGAAGGCTTGTTAATTAAGACACGATTGCATGTTGAATGACAATTGGTTAAAATATTGAACTTATATACTAGATATAAACGTGTGAAAACAGTAATATTTAATCATCTCATGATCTTACTTTTATCACGCTGCTTACTTGGACAGATAAACTGATTCTCTGTAAGTCACGTCTGGGGACGCCACATACACAGTATAAAAATTTTGATGTTTTTATCAATATATAAATAAATTCTTCATATATAATTACACACTTTTATTAATAAATACTAGTTAGCTTTTTCAACCACATTCAGGTAGTAACTTTTTAGTTGATGTTTGAAAGTACAACCTATTACTACGTAGGTACTAACATTTGATTGTTCATCGCTTAAATCTAAAGCTTTAATTTCATTATGGTCTTAGACCCTGACTGAAACAGGAGCCATTTTTAACATTATTGCAAAAGAAAACTATTTACCGTTCCGATTGAAATATCAAAAATATAACTTTTACAGCACTAGAATGAATCGGAACGGTTTTAAGTAGTTTGAGCGCTGATAGCGCTATGAGCGGCAACTGGAACGCACCTATTTTTGTGTACCTAAGTAAGTGTTTAGTGTATAATTGTGATAGTGTATTGTGCAGTGAATACTCATAGACATATGAAATATAAGATAATGAAATATGTAATTTATTTAATTCTTACTTTCAGTCTGTATTTGAACCTCGAGTTACTTTTGTTTTTCCATCAGACACTAATACTTATAATTTACCATGTTACTCTGGAATTATATCAATAGGATCTGTTGATATTTCAACACATATCGTAGGAAAACATATGAAAAATATTGATGAAGCAAAGGGTGGGGGACCGGACGGTATACCAGCAATATTTTTAAAAAATTGCTGGAAGACTCTTTCTGGTCCACTGTGTTATCTTTTTCAGTTCATTTCCTACTGCCTGGAAACGTTCTTACATAGTCCCAATTCACAAAGCTGGAGACAAACATAATGTTCTTAACTATCGAGGTATTTCCAAGATTAGTATTATTCCTAAATTATTTGAAAAGTGTGTTTTTGATATAATCTATCCCAAACTTAGCTATGTTATTATTGGCAACAGCATGGTTTTGTCAAGAGAAAATCCACTGAGACGAATCTTTGTGAATTTACTCAAAATGTTGCTACTTCAATGGATAAAGGTAGTCAGGTCGATGTGGTGTATACCGATTACTCCAAAGCCTTTGACAAAATTCCTCATAATCTACTTCTTCGCAAGCTTGAAGTTATCGGTATACATGGTGATTTGCTTAGGTGGCTTGCGTCATATTTGCGGGATCGAAGCCAGGCAGTGGTTATTAAGGGCTTTTGTTCAACTTTTATTCCAGTTACATCCGGTGTGCCTCAGGGTTAACACCTTGGTCCCTTATTATTTAATTTATTCATCAATGAAATTTATTCTGTATTTCGACATTCAAATTGTTTACTATATGCTGACGATAAGAAAATTTATAAAAATGTAGAAAATTACTCTGAGTGTTTATTATTACAAAACGATTTAAATAATTTGTATAGCTATTGCGAAAAAATCTGCTTACATTTAAATATTAAAAAATGTTGTGTTATTACATTTACAAGAAAAAAGAAGAAAAATATATTTTTCGATTATAAGATTAACCACACATCCTTGACGCGGGTTACTGAGGTGAGGGATTTGGGAGTAATTCTTGATGCTCAATTGTCTTTCAGAACTCATATTGAATTCATCACTTCTAGGGCTTTCCAGATGTTGGGCTTTATTCTTCGAATAGGTAAAGAATTTAAACGTTGCTCTACTGTCACTCTTTTGTTCAACAGTTTCGTAAGGCCGATTCTGGAATATGCATCAACTATCTGGAATCCTCACTATAATTCACATACTGATAGTATAGAAAGAATTTATTCAAAATTTGTTAAGCATCTTTCATTTAGGTGTTCGCATTGCAAAAACAATTGTGATGTTAACAATCAAAATTCCTTGTACAATCGTCGCCGAGTAAGAGACCAGATCTTTTTGTACAAAATTATTCACAACATCATAGATTCCCCGTTTCTTATGAGTAAGTTCCGTTTGCCGATTACAGCACTCACAGCGCTCATATACCCGTTCCGTTTGCCCGTGAGCGCGCTCACAGCGATATCGATACGTCATCAATGACGTCATAAGCGCCGCCATCTTAAAAGATTTTAAAAGCTTGCTTATTAATTTTCTTTTGTAATAATATAAAAAAATGGCTCCTGCTTCAATCAGGGTCAAAGATCTTAATGAAATTGTAACTTTAAACTTAAGCGACGAACAATCAGAATGTTAGCGCGATATTTACCGTTCCGATTGCAATCGCACTAATAACACTTTTATAGCCGGTTTACACGCGTTAAGTGGTTAAGTTGGTAACTAAATTTTAACTAAATTTTAAGTTACTGCATGTCACTTGTGTGTCCAAACGAATTAAGTAGTTAAGTTCATAAGTTTAATGAAGATGAGCAGTGATGAATCTCAAGGAATTCGTCAATTCTGTACTTAGATATATGGTAAATGTGATTTTGGACAAATTCAGAGAAGAATTTTATTAGGAAATTAAAATCTTTACAAGAATATGCTTTTTTCTAAATTTTTATTCTACAAGCGTATCTATTTTCAATATTCTTCGACAAATTTTAAAGTTGAAAATAAGCTCCTCTCCGACATTTAAAAAAGAAAGAGTAAATGCGAAATAAATATGAGCTCTTGCCGCCACCAGGTTTGTCAACTTATGTCAACGGGGCACGTCGTGATTTCAACATCACCTATCATATGGAAAAGGGCGACTGAGGCCGGCACGTTGCATATCGATCTGCAGCGTGTAAGGGCGGAGGACCAGTCGCCCCTAGTACAGTGCACCCGTTGTCTGGAGTACGGGCACTCAAAGAAATACTGCAAGACTACCAAAGATCGGTGCAGTCACTGTGGCGGTGAGCACCTAAGGATCAGTTGCGAAAAATGGAAGGCTGAGACTACTCCAATCTGCTGTAATTGTGAGGCAGCAAAGTATGATCAACGTGAGCATAACGCATTTAGCCAGATATGCCCGGTGCGAAAGCGATGGGACGCTCTGGCTAGATCCTCCGTTGCATACTGCTAAAGTCTCCTTTGCGAACAAGGAAGTCAGCACTAAAACTGAAACTTCCACAGTGCAAAAACCGGCAAACCAGGCACTGAAATCGAAAGATATGTGGATTGGCGGGGGATTTGATGCTCCGCTATTCTGCAGCAATACTGGCATTGAAATCCAACCCGCTAATCCAATCACACAAAACTGAACACCGTTTGCCGGTCTTACAAAACAGACTTCAATTTAATGTTTTTGAAGAGGATTCAGCAGAGTTGAATATAACCCTGAAAGACAAACTGCATTATAATAACAAATGGAGCGACAGGAAAGTATTTGTAACAGAAGTTGGGAAAATATGTTTTTGATATATTTTGAAAAATATAGCAATGAAACATATATTTGGTAAGAAGGAACATAGAAATGGTAAATGCAGAATACACATAGAATAGAAATAATAGTAATTAAAACAAGGAAGTCGTAGTGGAAACTGAAAATATAATTTGGATGAAAAAAATGTTGAAATTGTTTTTCTTTGTATGTATGTAGCATAAAAAATTTTGTTTTGATAAATTAATTGGTATAATACTTGAATTGCAATAAAAGTTACAATAACAGAAGAGAGGTTGTGTGGAAAGTAGAAAATATAAATTGAAATTGGGAGTATCCATTATTTGTAGGTAAAATAAATAAAATCTGAAAGTATAATTACCGTAATTGTTTGTTAGCAAAGATAGAAATAGCACGTGCATCATGGAAATAAAATAAAATTAATCATAACACTCCAATATGAACCTGCACCTACAGAAATAGCAAAAACAGTCTGTGGCCACCTTGCCAGAGGTACGAGAAAAAAAAAAAAAAAAAACCTAACCTAACCTAACCTAACCTAAACCTAACCACCCCTGAGTTGGGAGAGGCTGATATCCCTCCAGTGATTATTAAGGGTACCTAATTAGTTAAGGTACTACACCAATCGATCGTCCGTCGATTGACGTCGACCCGTCGACGTAAAAGATTTAGAAAAATACATAATCTTGCAAAGATTTTAATTTCCGAATCAAATTCTTCTCCAATTTGTCCAAAATCACGTTTACCACATATCTAAGTACAGAATTGACGAATTCCTTGACATTCATCACTGCTCATCTTCATTGAACTTATGAACTTAACTAATTAATCCGTTTGGACACACAAGTGACTTGTAGAAACTTAAAATTTAGTTACCAACTTAACTACTTAATACATGTAAACCGCACATTAGCGCGCTCAAACGAATCGGAACGGTTTTGAGCACTTTTAGCGCTGTGAGCGCTGTAATCGGCAAACGGAACGCAGCATATCTATCCTATCACCTCGCTGTTTGGTACACAAAATTGAAAATAAATAAGGGTTAAAATGTGGATCGTACTTAACTTATTCGTTAATTAATGATTGATTATTCAAGTATGCGCCGGGAATTCATCTTGATTTTATTGGGAATTATAAGCATATCAACATTTTCGTCACTTCTTTCAAGTTACTACCAACCAGATTCAGAAAATATACTTCTTGATACAGTGGTGGGCGAAGTTGGAGCGGGAAACTTTTCTTACTGGCATCTTGGCCATACAGGCAGTTTGATAATTGTTTTAAACTCCATCAAAGGTGATGCTGATCTCTTCGTTGCTGAAACTATAAGGTAATCTTATGTAATAATTCGTTAAGGTGATATTAGATGATGGCATTATTTATCAGATAACCTGGCTTTCATATGTTACTACTAAAGGTTTGTATTACCAAATCATTATAATAATCTTAGGGTGCTGGGGTTTTTGTTTATGACCATTTTTTGGATTAACTACTTCTTGATTATTTTCAGTTATATTATAAATATGAAAGTAAAGTAAGTTGGTTTGTTTGTTACATAAACCATACTCAAGTGATGCCAGTAAATCTCTATAATATAAAAATAGATACTTCTCCTTTTTTTCATCCTGCATATCAATTTGAGATTTTATTTATTGTTATGAATTGAATTTTACAGACCAACCTATGAGACAGATAAAAATAACTTCAGTTCAGCAACATGTGGAACTGATGTTGTGAGTGTTCCGGCAGACTTTCCTAGACCTATAGGTGAGTGAACCTTGTAACTTTTTATAATAGTCCACAAACATTTGCTTTTCCTGTAATTACTTTAGTGTAAACCTGGACTATTAGTGTCAGGAATTGTTATTTGGTTAACACAGAACATCTCATTGCATTATGAACTGTAAGTTATTTATTCAGGATATATTTAGAGATGACTATATCTTTGTATGAGATTTGTTTTTTTAAAGAATCTTAATATGCATAAGTCACTCACAGATTCTGTTTGGTAATTAACAAAATATTAAAGCAAGCTCTTTCATTAAATTAATTTAATGGCTAAGCAGAAGATTTTTATCATGATCTAGGCGAGAGTTCTGCTGTACTATGCCCATATTTATTGTTTTGACGGGATTGTTTTTGCGTACCGGTGCATAAGACCAAAGTAGTTTTGGTTGTCATTTATTTAGGGCACAATTTAAAGAAACCCTGTGGGTGTGGATGGCTACAAAATAAGCCCCAAAAGCTAATCCAACCTTCATCTCTATATGGGTAAGGTCGTCAAAAAATGTAATATAACACACTGGAAGATACAACACACAATAACACAGTAACACACTGGAATAATGTGAAGGTCAATGTTCACTTGGAAATAGGTCAAGTAAAATCCATTTGAAAATATTATGAATTATTTATTTTCATCAAATTAAAATTCAATAATAAAAAATGAAACCCAGGCTATGCAAAACTATAGCTTGCAGATTTCATGTTTGTGAAACAAAACACCATTCTAACACTACACAATATTAAATAATAAAAAAACCATTAGCAAAATAATGTGCTCAAAACAAAAAAGAGCACCAAAGTACTATTTATTAACGAAACATAACAAACTCAATTATAATAACGTGCTTTTAAAAATGTTTTCAATATATAATATTAATTTAATTGGTTATGATTTAAAAACACATTTCTTATGTGTTATCTAATAAACTCAGTAAACAATTATGTACCTATTTTTGGGATAAGTTAAATAGATTCCACAACAAAGATATGTTTTAAATAATAACTAACTTATAATTTGCGTATCAATTACATTAAAAAAAAATTATCATTTGCACGTAAAAGAGGTGACAAAAGGCAATGGCCCTTATAATAAACAAAAATAAGTATCAGTATAAACAAAATTAACAATAAAATATACTATTCTTTGAAATAATCATATCAAACTTTGATTAATATAGAAGAAAAATATAATTATTTTTCTTCAAGATTAAAAATCAACAGCTTTAAACAAAAAAAATTTAAAATATCGAAAAAAACATAATTGTCATCGCTAGTAAAATACTCCTTGGGTTTTTCAGTACTTTGTGTCAATGTAATTTTTTTTACTATAGATTCTGCCGTTACGATGTCACGATCTATCTTTTTTATAACGACGAAATGGATTCGTGGCTTTTTTTGAGTTTTTAAAAATACTACTGTGTAGTAAGTTTCCTGATCTGTTATATTTATGCTTTCTACGAAACCAATATAATACTTCCAGGAGTTCCTTTGGAAGTACCTTACTAGCACACTGTCATTTGTTTGTAATTCCATATTATTATCTATTCTTATGTCTGATGATGTCATCAAAGCAGATTTTATAGTAACATCTTCGGTCATATCCTTTAGATTATTATTAGTCTTATTATCTTTTTCATTTGATCTTTGGCCATGCTCTATGTTCATATCATTATCTAAACTTATAACTGACTTAATATTAATATTTTCTTGTTTTTGTGTCCTCCTTAGATCATCATTGAAACCTGTATTTTCTAACTCCATTCCATTGTCTTCATCAATCTCTGTGAAATAATAGGCCGTATTAGCGTATTTCAACCTTATATTTCAAATGAATATAGAATATAGACATAATTACATATATACAACATATAGACAAAATTATAGACAAGTATAGCTCGGACGTTCGTTGCGTATATATCTCCTCAAAAAGTCCACAGGCTTCTTTCAACCGGCTTCTTTCAACTTATCGTTGCGTTCCAACATACTTGTAGTATTATTCGACCGTGCGGATGCATTCGGTTATATTTTTGTTTTCGATGCGTCTTAACAATCTCTTCTTTTTCACTATCAGAAATAAAACACTCGTCTTCTGAAGAATTATGCAGGGAATATTGTTCATCAATATCTGTATCTGTGCTACTATCATAATTATTGCGTGATTTGTTTCCCTTGCGTACAACTGATGCAATAGAAAAATTCCTTTTCGGCGTAATGCACTTTTTTTGTTTAGTACATGTTCTGGAACACGATGCGATGGGGTTTTGGTAAATTATATCTTCACATGCTATTGCGTTGGTCTTGTGTTCTCTAATGGCAGCTTGGTTTGCTCTTAATAGTTTAGTGTCTGGTTTAACAGTTGTAAGCGAAAACGGGCCAAAATGATGTAAATCAAAGAATGCTTTGTTTTCCAACGAGTTTTTGATGTCAGATAGAATTGTTATAGTTAGTGCTTAAAAATCTATATTATTTGAAGAGGAACCCTTCTATATTTCAGATGGGCAAAATCGTTAATCACTTCTTCCAAATCTATGCTTTTTAGCACATCAGATTCTATGGACATCAGCGAATAAGTTGGTATTGTAGTCAGTAATTTAGGTTCGATTTCTGAATTAAGTATGTAAGTTTTTTGGTAATAAATATTGGTTTTCGTTTGGTTATCTGACAGGAACTAGGGACTTTGTATTTGATCTGAGAGATGGCCTAGCGATTGTGAGGCCCTGGGCACTTGCCCAAAATGCCCATTGGGAAAGAGGGGTCTGACTTTAGCCCTCTTCGACAACGACAACATCATCCCAACCCAATGGTCAATAAGTCAGCTGACTACGCAGCTAACCATATGCGGCGGTTCGTTCCAAGCGTCCGCGTAGATCTCGAGCACGGTATTACTACAAGATACGCCGCCGTTTCAGTTAGAAATAGGACAACATGGCATTTGAAATCGCGCTAACGCGTCGTACCCATTCCTACTGAGTTTCTTGCTGGTTCTTAGGCAGTAGAAGACCTATCCGAACCAGTGGTAGTTTCATTATACGTCGTCCTAAGCCGAGGTCCGTGCCCTCCTGGGCCCCTAGGCGTATCGTATGCAGGAGTAGTTTAAGTTCCGGCAAAACCGCCTTCAGCGCTACGCCACAAAGTCTGGGGAAATTTAAAAGGCCAATAGGACCATAAATAAACTGTCCATTTCGAAAAAAAAACGGCTATTTTTTTTTCAGGTATTGGAGTTTTTGGCCACTGGTCGTCTGCTGTCTCCGAATATAATATTCAGATATATCTAGACAAGAACCCCCCGTATGAAGAACTGCGTACAGCGCTGCCAGTGGAGAAACCTACCTACTATGACGATACAGCGGCTGGTAAATTTATTTTGTAGACTTATTTGTATCTTACCACAGTAATTTTAATAACCACGTGGCACAGACGTACCCAGGTTGGCACGTTCCAGGGTTGGTGCAGATTAATAAAAGTTCGCTTGAGAATTGCCATTCGTTACGTGTACCATCGAAATCACTTCACATGTGGGTTTTCTCATTGTTTTCCTTCACAGTGAGAACAGACTTAAGTAAGTTACTTAACTTACGGCTTGAAGTTGCAGTAAAATTTGCGGCTTAGTACCAACCGGGTATACAACGTATATTAAAAATAATTTGTTCTAAACTATTTATACTGTCCCTTACTCGTAAAATAGTAAAAATTGCATACCTATTAGCAAATACTCAAACAACAACACTAAATGTTCTAAATTAATTTAAAAAATTCGTAGTTCCAGTGGAGTCAGAAGTTACGCGGGTCTACACAGGGACCTTTAGTATCCCAATATATTTACGATGTATAAAATAAATAACCAATAAGAATTTTCTGTTTGGTTTACTATTTCAAGGTTTATGGACTTTTGTAAAATAGCAAACATTTTAATTATGACAATCCAGGACAAAAAGAAAAGGCTGTAGTAGAAGCAGGGGTGGTCACGGTAAAGTATTTGTGTTCATATTGAAGGAAAATCGTGAAATAGGGACATAGCAGCAGAAGCAACGGTCAGCAACTTATCATTAACAAATATTTGACGGTTATACATCTACGATTACTTATGCGCACGTGTACCACTTAGAGTTCCACCTAGAGAACCATGTCGCGGGTACGTTTGTTATAATTATTTCTTTTTTTTGCATTAAAAGTATTATTTCAACAGATTGCGTTTGTTTTTCAGATATTACACAACAAAACAAGCCACCTCCTCGCAAATCCGAAGAAAAGTTCTGGTTTTTCAAGTTCTTGAATATTCTTGATATGGTCTTTGAAATGTTTGTCCTATGATCTGAAGATTTTACTGCGGACGTCGTACGACACTCAGTAAATTTACAATTAATTCGTTGAACCATTCTTATTAGAGGATATCTTGGAAAAAAGCCCAAATGGAATTTTTCTATTATTTGTACTGTGGATAAATCAGATCACGGATATGTGGATAAATGAAACCTGAAAATGATCTATTGGAAATATCACACTAATCTAAACTGTGGAAGCAAATAAATAAGCCAGCTTATGAGGTGAATTACAATGGCCCTGGTTTTTCTAATTTATTTATTAAAAGGAACTGAACCATTTTTGTTTTTCACTTAGTCTGCCTAAATCTCCGAAATTTGCTCTCAGAAAGTTACAACCACGATGTCAAAACTTATCCCTTTCTTGGTGGTGTTAGTTGCAAAAACTATTGGGGGAACTTTTGATTAAAGTAAGATTGATAATGTTCTATAGAACGCATGTTAAAACAGGTCAATACCACAGATAAACAAGGTGGCCAGAAAAGTGACGTCCAATTTTTTTTAGGTGCCTAGTGTTAAGAGGTTTCAGAATCATCCCCATGTATGTTATACGATTTTTCATAGTTTTCGAGTTACGATTTTTTTAATGAATTTTCGCAAAATAGCGACCGAATCAGTTTCAAAAGTTCAATCAGTTAAAAAATCAGTTAAAAAAGTAGGTTTCTTCGTATTTCTATTTTTGTTACTAAATCTCAGTCTTCATCTGAGTTGCAATTAATTCGAATAAAATAAATAGCTTCATGTGCCCGCATCTTGCATGCATTATACCCAACCGCCTTTATTTTAATAGCTATAAGCTTCACTACATATACGATTCAGAATCTGTAACACAGTCTGTTTCAGATCTTTTTTTATTTTTATTTTCCGCTCACCTTTGTGTTTTTTTTACCGTTTCCCTAATTTGTATCGTATTTTTCCTCATCCTTTTGGCGACGATTCTCAAAACTTTGGAATCTTGTAGTTGTGAGTTTCTCCTTGTTAATTAGTCTAGTGGCTCTTCGTTTCGAAAGAATCTAATGCTTCTAGTATAGGCGCTTAGTAGAATCATCCCAAGGATGGTTGTGTATAGGTTTTCGGCCGTTCAGAGCAGAAGTACCGTCGGGCCTTCGAGATGATTCCAATTTTTTTTCTGATGTGGTGTGTGCTATCGATTCAATCTGGCGACCGACATTAATTTTAGACTTGATGCTCAGAAGCCCTAGCTAGTCGACAATTGGCTGGGTAATGAACAATGAATATAATTTATAAATTAGTATTTAATAGAAATTTACACAAAACTTCTCCAGCAAAAATCCTAGTTAGGATTTAGGATTAGGAACCCGACAGAAAAGAATAATTTTGAAAAAGCTATGTTTTATTTTCTCAAATTTGAAGTAAAAGGGTTTTGCACCAAGCCTGGTCTCTGGTTTCCTGTGTGTTGGTTATTGTCTTTGGGGCTCGAAGTGCCCTCCAGAATTTTCTCCGTACTTCCTTACTTAAAATGTAGAATATTATTCTGCTACTCAATTATACACCATTTTAACGCAATAATTGCATGTGGATTTATAAACAACTGTATGAAAATGTGGAGTTATATTATCAAATACATTCAAACGATAATGTCGAAAAGGTGTAACTAGTACCCGTGCTCGTTCATCCGCTGGGAATGATCGTAAAGAAGGGGGGCGTGCAGGCAAGGTGCGAGGTGTATGAAGCGTTATTAGAACACCACGGAAGGCGTTCCACAACATGTAGCGCGAAACTGTCAACCGCGGAGAAATATTCGCTCACTTCCCTCTAATATGGTTGAGCAGGGCGATGGCTGGATCCCGTGTTAACTCGTGAACGGGTGCCGTTTGAGGGTGTTCGTCCTTTGGATACTTGGGGGGCTGACAAATGCAGATAAGAATAATTTTGTATAGACATAAAGAGACTCTGTAAATTTATTTAGAAAAAAATATACCCGTGAAGTTTCTTGCCAGTTCTTCTTCACGAAGGTTTTTTCGAACTGGTGGTAGAATCATGTTTTATTTGACGTCAATAAGAACAAGTAATTGTTAATGTTGAGAAAAATAAAATATTTCATTTCTTTCATTCAATTCTCCCTCCCATAGCAAGCTTGTTTTTTCGTAATCAATTCATTCCATATTTACGGAATTATAGCAAATTTATCTTCACTCAGTCTGGCGTTATTTTACGAAAACGATTACTAGACATTGTTCCCTTTATAGAATAACATTTTATCGACTATCGTGAATCCAGTTCTAAATTTATGGGCTCGCATGTGGTGCTTGCATGTTTTGTGGCACGAGTTAAATGACGGACAATTTGATTAATTAAAAAGAAATTATTTCAGGATTACAACTGTCCAGTTTAACAATAGTATTAATATTAAAAACTAATAATCTAAACCTAGGGTTTTTATATAAGGTAAATGATTATTAAGACTTAGTCAGTAATTATAATTTGGGTTGTAGTATGAATGTCACAAGTGTGGGTTCAGTGCACTTAACACCTCCCTCCCCAAGAGAAAAATTATCTGAAGGTAACACAGGAATCTTCTGAGAATTTTTAAAAAATACTAAATTTCTAAATTTATACAATAAAAATAACAAAATGATTAAAATTACACAAATGTATAAGCTTAAAGTCCATATACTAATTTTATTTGTCACAATATAGCTTTCTACTTCACTTTCACTGTATCTTACGCTGTTCATAACTTCTTTCACGTCACTGAAGTCCACGTTTCGTAGGTCGATTTGTTTGCTCTCCTGATGGATCTCCTGGTGCACCTCGGGCAGATGTATTGTTGGTATCTGGAGTTTGTTCGAAGCTCGAGACTTGGGATTAAGTTTTAGGTCTCCTACTTGAGTTTGGCAGTTCTCGTCAGGAGTTATAATTGTTGTTCCTTGCAGGTGATAGTTGTATGCTTCTTGTTTGCAGTGTTCTGCTATTGTGACGCCGTCCTCGGAGTTTATTAGCCATTGATTATTTGTGACTTTTTTGATTTTCTGTTTTTCAATTTTGATGAACTGCTGTCGACAATCTGATAGGTTGCTTTTCAGTGTCATTATTTGTTCGATACATGTTTCTTTTGAGCTTTGATCCAGTTTATCCTCAGAGCATAGAAACATGTCGTCTTCAATTGCATCGCAGGGACATTCAACGGATCTGTATTTCATTCTATTCACTATTAGGTACGGGTATTTTGGAACGATTATGTATGTTTTCTGGGTAGAGGTACTGCATATAGGGATAGGGATTATTTTATAGTAAACATACGTGTCTGCGTTTATTAGCGGTATTTCTAAAATGAAAACTAATTTGTTATTATCTAAGTAAGATTTAAGTACTATATTACGTTCTAATTTTATTAAATTATCTTTATTTACTCTATAAACAAATATATTGTCTTCGCACACAATTACGATACTGAACCATACAACCAAATCGAGTCGTGGTGACTAAAATTTCAGTAACAAAATCAGATATGCACAAAGTTCTAATCGTAATATGGTAACTACTGTTTGTGTCTACGTTAGGTATGTCCTCAAAATGTGGTAATGGAGTATCCACTTTGCGACTGATATGTGTCGGAAAAGCTTCGGTTTTGTAAATATAACCACACATTTACTACCTTATGTCAACAAGATCAAAACTGTCCTTAAGTGCAGAAACCGTGTCTACACTGCGTCTACAATGTGTCGACATGGTAAATACATTTTGGTCCTTAGAATGTTTATACTTTTTTGTGTGTAAATAGTTACTGCACAATGTGGACACCAATTTGTATTGTTTCGAAACAGAGTCAAAGTCAAGTAACCCAGTACAAAGTTCAAGAATATTCGACTCCTATCAAAAAAAGTCAGTGACGCGCAAGAAGAATCTCAACTCCATCAACTAAGCCAAATACTATCTAAACTAATATGTATGCTTAACTACCTTTAGCAACATTACAAATGTTTCAGTATATTTGTGATGTCTTAGGCCGGGTTCCCACTACGCCGGACCGGCAGATCTGCCGAAAACCGGACACCGGACAGAGTGTTCACATTACATCGGATCCCGGAAGAAATTCAGACAGTCCTCAGTTGAATTTGGACCTGCGCGCACAATGGACGACGAAATTGTTGTGTTGTGGTGGTATCTTAATAGAAGGCAAAATAAAAGAAAACATTGGGTACACCCTATTTTACGGGAAAGATTTTCACTTGGAACATTTGAAACATTAATGGGTGAACTTAGAAGAGACGAATCAAAGTTCTTCAATTATTTTCGAATGACAGCAACCACTTTTGACGATTTACTGGGACGACTAGACATAAGAGTACGAGATACAAGTTTCAGAGAATGTATTTGCCCAGAACAAAGATTAGCCATATGTCTAAGGTAAGATTATTTTATGCACTAGATTGCGTAATAATAGTTTTGACGTAGGTACCTACTTAAGACTGTATGAATGAATGAATGTTTGCTATGTATGTTTGTTTCATGAATGTGAATATATATAATGTGTGTGTGTGGGAGGGTGTATGTATTTGATAATCATTATGAATTAAAAATGCAAACAATTATTTAAGTATTTATTTGTACTCCAACTTAAATCCCTTCAAAATCTAAGTAATCTGAGTCTTGGGAATGTATGGAACGATTACTAGATGCTGATGGCGAAGCTGGAATCGGATTCGATGTCTGAGATGAAGTTGATGGTATAGATGTTGTTGCCTGTTGATTGCTACTATTATATTGCGTAGAGTATCCAGGGTAGTGTTGATCTTGCGTAGGTATTGGCTGTTGATTGACGCTATTATGTGTGTAGTATCCAGAATACTGATCTGATCCGGTTATCTGATTATATGAATCACGCCAATGTCCGTAATTTGGTCTCTCATAATTCCTACTTTTAATTTTTTGCAACATTGTCATGACGCTAGCTTGAAATTCTAAAGTCTCTTCGATAGTTAAAGTGTTCAAGATTGGTATAATGCCTTTGAAGAAAGATAGATGATGGTTTTCCTTTTCTGGGTTTATTCTGGAGTCCAAAAACTTTACCATCCTGTCATTTACCTCTTTATTATCAATTTTTTTTTTATCTTTAATTAAAGGTGAACGAAAATCTGATGCCATGCCTACTTCAGTCTCGGTTCTTGCTTTTTTTGAAACTGACTCATGTGGTGGTCGAGGTTCGGAGACTTTTTCCAAAAACATTAATTGCTCGTGATATAAATAATTTCGTGTCTTTTTGGTCGAAGATCCAGATTTAGACTCATCTTTTTGTTTCTTTACTGTCTTAAGCCACGAATCTCGTGTATTATTCCATTTAGTTGAAACCTGTTTTCCTGAAATCAATAAAAAAATATCATAAAACAATACAATTTGTTTCTTGGTGACGTATAAAGTAATAATGGATTAACAAAAAATACTTTTTTTTTCAGATATTTAGCTTCAGGATGTTCATTCAAAGAAATACATTACTCATACAGAGTAGGCGTTTCGACAATAAGTAAACTAATAAAAGAAATGACCCACGTCATTTGGGAAAACCTAAAGACAGATTTCCTTAAGCTGCCTGATACTGAGAGAGAATGGGAGGACATCGCTTCAGGATTCGAAAGAAAAGCCAACTTTCCTCACTGTCTTGGAGCAGTAGATGGCAAACATATCAGAATTTTGAAACCAGCCAAGAGTGGTTCTATGTTCTTTAATTACAAGGAGTATTATTCTTTTGTATTAATGGCAGTTGTCGATTCAGAGTACCGATTTATTTTTATTAGTGTGGGCTCATTTGGCAAGGAATGCGATTCTAGTATATTAAAGGATAGTACATTTTGGCAAAAGATCAATGATGGTACTTTAAATGTACCAAAGCCTAGACCGCTTCATGAAAACTTGCACGAAGAATTACCGTTTATACTTGTTGGCGATGAAGGCTTTGCTTTAACACCTAATCTCCTACGTCCATATGGAGGTACACATTTGAATACTGATAAAAAGATTTTTAACTATAGACTAAGTCGAGCAAGAAGGTATGTTGAGTGCGCTTTTGGTATTCTGGCAAATAAGTGGCGAATAATCCATCGAGCTATAGATCTCAACGTAGACACAGCAATTCAAGTAATTAAAGCTTGTGCAGTCTTACATAATTTTATAAGAGAAAAAGATGGTATAAATTTTGAAAGTTACCAAAATATAGAACATAGACAAGAACAAGAAACTACACCCATGAATCGAAATGTGTCGAGTCGAGGTGGCCCTAATGCCAACGCTATACGGACATTATTTACTAATTATTTTGTTTCAGATATTGGTTCCGTTCCGTGGCAGGCAGCAGCTATAAAATAAAATTTATCAATGCATTTACATTTTATCAATAAAACATTAAAAACTCACCGTACTGTTTTCTTTCTTTTTCATCCAGTTCATCGAAGTTTGGTTTCAGTATTAAACATACTTCACGCCATGCTGCTAACTTTAAGTTTTTGTCTTTATAAACGTCTTCGGTCTTATCCCACAGAACAGGTCTCTCTTGGACAAGCGTAATTAAAGTTTCTGCTTGAATATCCATGCTAAACGTCTACTTTTACCAGAACATGCGAGCCGAATGACGTGAGTGGAACACGGGCGGGGCGAGGGGAGCACGAGCGGGGCGAGCGGGGGACAGATACCGGCACAAACTCGTTCACATTACTCCGGGCCCGGTCGTTCTACCGGCAATTCGTAGTGACTAAACGTTCGGTAGAAATGCCGGGCTCGGCAAAAATGCCGGACCCGGGATAATGTGAATAGCTTCATATAAATTGTACAGCCACTAGCTCTTCCGGCAGATTTACCGGCGCGGCAGATCTGCCGGTCCGGCGTAGTGGGAACCCGGCCTTACATTTTCACTCGTACTGTTTTGATCAAATAAAATCAAAGAAAACTCTTTAATCTTGCGAAGTATTATTTACATTATTACTAATTAGTACTTCGTATCATTCACAGATTAGTAAATCTTTCGTAAATAACTTATTTATTCATTAACGTTTATTGCAAAGTATTTATTCGTTAAAATTTTATATAATTTTGTGTAAATTTTGCGTGGTCGACTATTTCTGGGGTAGATTCTCATTTTGGTGTAATAATATCAGACGCAGATATTTGTTGTTCGCACTGAATAGTTCATTTGACGATGACCTGGATTTGAACTTGAAAAAATAAAGTTGACCGTTGCATTAACGTAAACTTCAAAAGTGAAAGAAATAGATGGTGGTAGATGCGCAATAACGCAGAATTTGCGTTATTGCGCAATTTGCCTATAGGCGTACTTTCATAGATCTTCTGTGGCGTACTATCACATTACAAGACAACTATATTAATACATATGATAGTACGGCTGCAAGCCTTTATGGCTATAGGCGTTCTGTCAAATTTTTTAAATATTATCTACGCCGCTAGGTCCAGTACGCCTATAGACACTTAAGCTACAGTAATTAGCAAATAAAACAACAAAACATCTGAGAAAAATCAACATTTGAATGGCTAATTAAATTGATTAAGCAGTTGGACATGATAGGCTTCGAAGCATGTAGGACAAAACGGTGGCTTCTCTAAAGGTTATTGCCATAGTTTTTTCTATACTTTTTGTAAAGGAAGTATGCATTCCAGGCCGCTATATCAAGGACTTAAAAAAGAACTTTTTTGTCACATCGTATGGTCTTTCGTGGGCTGGAGGCTACCATTTGATCAGCACAGTGTATACCCGACATGTTTCTATTGTAGATATCAATTTCAGTAGGTTTTAGTTTCATCTTGCCAAATCCGTTGCTAACTTCGGTCATTGTGGGATTTTTGGTAATAGTAATCATCAGAACTGGTCTTCCACTTCCTTCCACCTTCCACAACTGCTCTCCTTTTTTGATTTTCTGATTGATTAAGAAGGGTCTTAACGGTTAGTCTGCAGGGTACCAGTGCTGCGGGCTTTTTAACTTTTCTAATAATTTTACCGAGTTATAACAGTTATCCATGAGGAAGTGATGGCCACGTAGCAGATATGGACGCATTGATTCCGCTATGTTTCTCCGACAGGATGATTCACTTATTTCCGTTTGCCCGACAGACTTTTTCACCTACGGACATTTTGCCTACAGAACTTTTTATCTACGTCGCGTTCGACGAGAGGTCTTTTCAGCTACAGAATGGTTTTCCGACACGACGATAAACCCTTGTCCTACTTACCCTTATCCTATGCCCTTATATATCAAATTTCTGCAAATTATAACCTAAAGTTATAATTCGATCACATTGTAATATCCCACTAAATATTGAATAAGTGGGATATTTTGACAGATTTTGGTATGACGATCTGACGGTGTGTGTAGGTATATTATGGATATAGACAAATGAAAAGAAAATTGATAAATTAAAGATTATTTATTTATATCAAACATATTACTTTATTACAAAAAAAAATACAAAAAAGAACAAACAAAAAATATGATCCAAACAATAATATTTCTATTTTTCATTTCCATAAATCAATACTATTCTTATTTCATAATTATTGATATTTATACTTATTTATCTTCTTTCTTGTTTTTCTTTCCTCAGTATGTTATTTGATTAGATGACAAATATGTACCCAGCCACTTAAGTAGGATTTCAAATCCATCCTATTTTTATCTGATAAATGCCGCTCGATTCTTTCTTTATACCCTGTTTCACTGCGTTTACGCTTAACCATTGGTTCCGAGGATATAATTTTCTCAATGATGCCTTCCGTGCGATGTTGTTCATTTATGAATTCCTTGATAGTAAAATATATATTCCATTTTCGACGACTCAATAATAAGTTGCAGCGGTTGTGCCAGGATTTCAGGGGATTTTGCGTTAGTGGCACATGTTTTATAAGGCGATCGTTAACTGACAACATACGAGGTGGACAAAAAACAACGTTGTTTCACTGTCATTTTGGAGCAAAAAGATTTTGTGGTTTTTGTTGATACATTAACATAATAGTTTTCGAACCACTTAATTACAATTATTGCTTCCTTAGGAATTATATCAATTTTAATTATGTTGAAAGCATCAATGATTTCTGTTGGCTCTAAAAATGCCAGTGCTCCGATGTGTCGCATGTTATGAGCAAATCCTGGATCCATGCGAGACCAGTTATTTGTTGTGAATGAAAAAAGCAAAGTTTATTCAAACATTGCGGAAAAACATTTTTGATGGCATTCATTGCTGCAAGTTCAAAATCAGTTAAGATAATGTCAGGGTTCAGTTGCAGTTTCAACTTATTCGAAGCTTGACATTTTAGAATTTCTAGGAAAATAGTATAACATGTTTGTGATTTACTATTTGTGTGTCCCGTCCGGTATTCCGACTACGGCATGTATAGTATAAATTTGACAAAATGGGAGAGGGCAGCTATCAAATGTCCCATCCATTAGCTAAAAACTTGCGCGATTCAATAATTTTAAATTTCGTATATTGTAAAAAACGATAAACACATTCATCATTTTCAATATAATGACCCATGAGAAATGGATAAATGCTTCCTTACCTGAATGCATTTTTATATTCACGTACATACCCATCATGTGTAGTAAGCTCAACAAACTTATGCCGGACCTTCTTTGATTTAATATACTGCCGGAAGTGAAGACGACACGGAAAAGGAGAAGTGACTCATCAAGCGATAGGTTTTCACCTGGGTTATAAATTATAAGTTAAATTATTAAAATATAATCAAAATATAAATTATAAGTTGTAATAGTAGTCAAAGCATGCATGTCAATGAATTTTCTTATTTTATGCTCTCCTTTAGCTTCACTATCAGGTGCGCATATACAACGTAACAACTGTTCTGATAATATAAAACATTCGAAAGCGTGAGGTACATGCATTGCCTAAAATCTGGGCCGCAGACGAGGTTGGCCAGAATTGTGTTAACATCGTTCGACTCAAAGATACCCGCTGATTTTAAAGCATTTCCTATAAACTGGATGTTGCAATGCTTCACGCAAGCACATGATTCCAAATCTTTCAAATCTGGGCTAGTTACTAAAACGGTCGATATTTTTTGAAGGTGCTGTAGCTAATTGGACCAACTTCAGAAACGTACTTCTTATGCAAAGTTTCTAATTTGTCTCTAAGATACCGTGCTTGCATTTAACATTTTTTGTATGTCCAGCATTCCTTTTTGCCTGCACTTGCACGGCATGATTTATTATACACGTTTGCTATTCGGATAAGAACGCTACTCTGGCCATAATTAGTGCGGCGAATATGAACATCAAAAGTTGCTTAATTTTTCGTTTTCACGTCTAAATAAGGGGTTTTCCAATAAGAACTTGACAACTTTTTTTCGAAATAAAATGCAAACCATTTCAGATATTTCAACTTTATTATCGGGTTGAAGTACAATCAAAACATTTATGAATGGAAATCGACTTCGTCCATATGGCCACCGCGGGCACGTATGCAGCGGTCGATGGGTCGCGGTGGGTCCAACGAGGACCCAATTTTCGATGACTCGGCCACACATTTCGGCCGAAATGGCTGGTATTTCGCGTTCAATGTTGGCTCCGAGCTCTTCCAACGTCGTCGACTTGTTGGCATAGACCAATGACTTGAATGACAATGAATGAGGCGTTAAATTGCACGAACGAGGCGGCCAATCGACTGGTGCATTTCTTGAGATAACACGCTCATCAAACATACTCTTCAATAAATCGATTGTAACGTGTGCTGTGTGGCTTGTGGCACCGTCCTGTTGAAACCACATGTTGTCCAAGTCCATATCTTCCAAATCGGGCCAAAAATAATCGGTAATCATGGCGCGATAACGATTACCATTCACAGTAACACGTGTGTATGGCCCTATGACGCCGCCGGCATGCAAACCGCACCAAACAGTTATTTTTTGTGGATGAAGTGGTGTTTCATGAAGCACATGTGGATTTTCACCCGACCAATATCGCATATTTTGCTTATTGACGAACCCATTGAGCCAAAAATGAGTTTCGTCACTGAAGATGATTTTGCGATGAAATTGATCATCTTGGCGCATCTTTTCCAGAGCCCAATCGGAAAACACACGTCGCTATAAATGGTCCATCGGCTTCAATTCTTAAATCAGCTTGATCTTGTATGAGTGTAAACCAAGATCCTTACGCAAAATCCGCCATTAAGTGGTCTGGGCGATGCCCAACTCTTGAGATCACCATGGAATTGACTGATTTGGATCATTTGCTATGGACGTTTCAACGGCAGTGATATTTTCGACACTTCGACCAACCCGTTGTCTCACTGGCACGGCAACATCCCTTAACGAATATGTAGACTCAAATTTTTGCACTAAATTTGTTACTGCCTGTCTGCTAGGGCGAGAATTACGACCGAAAATCGGAGTTAACGCTCTTAAGTAGCGGTCACCGACTCCGAATTTCTGTAGTAAATTTTTATAATTTGCAGAAGTTGTTCGTTCGTGTACTTCACCATGATGAAAATGTTAAGTTTACTGAATAAATTGACAGTGACAGTTCGATGATTAGTGAAAGGGTGCGTTCACAAATTGGATTCAAAGTTGTCAAGTCTCTATTGGAAAACCCTTTATTTGTCTGGATCAGTTCTTTTTAACTTTTCCCTACATCGCTTTGATTTTTCTGCTTGATTAAGAGGTATCTGTAACAAAATATTATAAGCTTACAGTAATTACAGCCGTACGTTTAAAGCGTAATCTCACTTTTTTTTTCTTTAACACCATTAGTAGGTAAATAAAACGGCATACAAAATACGGATCAAGTTCGAGTGGGATGCGTGTACCGCGGGTTGTCTACATTTTATTTTTTACAAAAATACACATAGGTTATAGGTTGCATACATTACCGAACGTTTAATTTAGTTTAGGACTTTCAAGACGGAAAGTCCGGTATAAGTAGCGGCACGAATCTCTAGCGCTGACCGTTATTGCGCAGAAGTCAAAAATAAGGGATCTTAGACCTTTTGTCATGCCATAAAAATGCGCAGCTATCCCCTCCACGTTTCGGTCAGAGCTAAACATACGCGCCGCTACTTGTACCGAACTTTATTACCCAACTAACTTATGCTTTAAGACATTACCTAGTGTGCATGCACTATTATTCAATAGCGTAAAATAAGTGGCGCAATTTTTACGCCACCGGTATCGCAAAGTGACATAAAGTCAGTTTTGCGGACCCGAGGCGCAAATGAAATCGATTATAACTCTTAAAATATACTATTTTACAAGGCTAATTTAACATATACAAATCACACACATGTAATTAAACCATGCGCAACAACAGTTATGAGATTTAATCAAACACTTACCTTGAAATCTCAAAAAATGTACTCCGCAAAGTAGGCTTCACTTTTCACTTTGATCGGAGTTGACACCGAACTGAGAAAAAATATGGCCGTCAATGCTGTATTTACCATAGAGTACGTTACTTTGGTGCTGCCAGCACTCAAACAAAATCTTACTTAATGGTTTAAAACCACAAAATGGGTGATAATAGCTGCGCAATATAAGAAGTGCAAAGAAATTCTTTTTGAAATTGTTTTTCTTTTTGCCTAAAATGGATCTCTTTTTTTAGGAAACACGCAAAAGTATTAAAGGCATGGCTAACTTATAATTATTTTATAACGTCAAATCAAACAGCTTATTAATATGTAAAAAATGAGAATTTTTTCGATGTATAAGCTGTGCTCCTACCAATGCGGATTCGCGGTTTTTATAATATGATGATAAGATTGAGAAATTTCTATACTAAAATACTATACTATATTTAAAATTAAATGAGGCGGAAGCTTGTGTAACCTCGGATGTGGCAAAAATCTGCGGCCTGACCCTTATGGGTTCCTTTATTGTACTTTTTTAAAATGTTTATCATTTTCAAAGATTGTAGCCATCTAGTTTCTTTAAGTTATCCGTCAAACTTTTCAAATTTTTAATTTTCCAATCTTTTCCCAATTCTCTTAATTCTCCATGCCTTTTGATATAATTAAAATATTCTTTCCTAGTGGTAATTATTGGAGTTCTTCTCAGATCTTTTTCTATTCGTCCGAAAACCCTATCTGCAGGCAAAATGCCCCCTGACAGGGAATGTAATTTGTATACATTGTTGTAATTTGTATACATACAAGTTGGAGGCTCTTTGGTATACAACCATTAAAGTAATGTATGTAAAATATGATTGTTTTTGTGTTGACCCCCACACCCATCACAAAATAATCTCAAAGATTTCATCTCATCACCTTAATTTAATCTACTCAAGTATATATAAAGAGCTGAACCTATTTCAACTGAACCCCGGCTTGCTTGGGTTTCATCCCAAACATAAAAAACTGGTTTGTTGTTGGCAAGGTCTACAATACGAAAATTGTGCAGACTCACTTGTCTACTATAAAATGATGCACCAATGGAAGTACGTGTACGTGGAAGGAGTTACACCTGAATACAAAAGGGACACTAATCGAAATTCATACAGTTTACAAAAAGGCCAACACAATTTTTTAATCTGCTTTTTTTATAAATATTTAATATATTTATTTATTAAATATAAGATGCTAATATATCATTAGATGTGTATATTTAGCTCTATCTATGTACAATATGAAAGTTATGATAGCTGTTACTTATTAAGATAAAAAAGCACTAAAGTCCCTTTTGCATTCAACGTTTGAATCAATATCATTAGAATTATGTCAAAATAAACACAATTTAAAAAATTAAAATGGTTTATTGTACCTCTTTGGTAAAATTTTTTTTATTAAAAAGTTTAATCTTATTCCACGGCAAAAACATAAGTGAATAAATACCAAGAAAACACTGTACTAAAACTTGTTACTTACTAATATAATTGAGATCAACTTTTTACGTTACGTATTATTCAGTCATATTAAACATCTTTCTAAGACATTATACAGGGTGTTCGGCAGGGTGTTGGACAAACGGAAATGGGGAATTCCTTCAAAATATTCTTTATTTTGAAGGAAAAGACCGGCTGGGCTATTTTCTGCGTTAAATACTTAACGAAACTTTGCTTGTTCCACGTTTAGAAGACGGAGATTACAATAGGCGCATTCATTGATCGACTACAAACAAAAGGACCCGGATCGGTCAAAACAATGCTTCCAAATGTGAAAGAGATCGAAGATGAGTGTTTTGTATGCGCTAGAGTGTAACAACATTTTTACCTGCTCTGTAAGTAGTTATTAAACAACGGTTGGTCTAGGTGTAAACTAAAAATTCATGTCTCCGGTGAGGACAAAAGTAGCAATAACTCTAGTTGCAATTATAAACTAAAAACATATGATATGTCGTTAAAAAGAGAACAAAATATATGGCTTATAATACACAAGAACAATCTAAGTAGTCTTACATAATCACAGTTTTAAACATTTTAAGGCACTTTTTACGGTAGCTATCCTAAGTTACAATTTAGAATAGTTGTTTATAATCGTAGTTATTTATTATTCTTATGTAAATTGTAGTGTGTACCTACATCACCTATATGTATCAATATAATGTAATAATCAGTCAGTCAATAAACGATCGTTGCGCATAAAACACGCTTCCATTTATTATAAGTTAAGCCCCCAATCGACCATCATTGCATGGCGACCCTGCCAGGATGTGCAGTGACTCTGAGGTCCTCTTGGATACGCTGTGCGCATACTGTTGGGCATGGCATCGAGCTGTATTTCCAGTGTGTCAATGAAGACACACGACTAAAGTCGCCTTCGGGTGTAAGCCAAGCAGGCATTCTCAATCTGTACCTGAGTGACGATCCATCAACAATATTTCCGATACCGTTTATGTACGCCTCAATCGGTGCAGGAAGCGAATGGTTACCTGACATAACCTGAGCTGCAAAGGAGTCCTCTTCGTAAGTAGAATCTCCTTCCTCCTGTTTGATATTGATTAATCGTGCATATAAGCACATGACACAATAGTAAACCCAAGCGGACTTAGGTAAGATGGTACCTATACCATCTTACCGAAATAAGGCTGGTTTGAAGCAATGATATCATACTCCTCCTCAGCCAACGGTATAAAACCTTCAGCCGTAATAGCGAAATCGTTACTGCGGCGATACGGTGCTACTCCCGGGACCCCCATCATGTCTATGTCCGAAAACATAGGTTCATTCCTCGGCTTTGTCGGAACTGTGGATAGGCGCGTAGGTTTTGGCCCTGTCGCTGCCTGTTGCCCTTCTTGAAGAATGTTTTCCTCGGCTTCTTGGGTGCCTCGGATGGTGGTGGTGTCTCTTTATATTCCGTAGGTGTCTCCATAATCAATAGAGTGTTAAGTTTGCCTTCGCGGCGAGTCCCAAATCATAAGATTTATGAAATTTATTAGTCTTTATTAATAAAAGGAACTTTCAAAGTTAACTATTCTAAATATTATCACAATTAGGTTTTATTAAAATCACAAATTTTCGTAAAAGCTTTGGTGATACTTAGGTATGATATTCTTCTCAATGAGTTTAAGTATACCCTGTTTTTTAGTTTCAGTTATTTTAAGTTTTTGTTTGTAAATTTTTTTGGCACTATAGGATTAGTAGATCTTTTTTTTGTCAGTGTGGCTACCGAGGTGAACTCTTCAGCTTCGTAAGAAGTCTTAAAGAAAAATTTGTTCTCATAATCTCGATAAACTTTAATAATTTTTATATTAGCCCATTTGACTTTTTGTCCATCTTCTGTAATACTGGCCGACAGCCAGACATTTTATATCCAGAAAACTCTTATGAGTAAGTTCGTGAACAACAAAGGCTCTTCCTTTCTTCTTTGCAGTTTTAATAAGGGTTATATACCGAGCCGGCACATAAATGCACTTGAAATGTTACGTTTAATCAGAGAGTGGGCAGCATCCCTTCATTTTGAGTGTGCCCTTTTATTAAAAATTTTGAGTGACACTCCTCAACTTCGATAACTCATTTATAGCGTATTGATACGTCGCTAACATAAATTTATTTTTATGTCGGCCACAACAATTGTCGCTATAAATAAAATCGTCAAAATAGTCAGAAGTTTTCTCATGAAAATTTTTCAGTTACGCGAGTACACACGTTCCTATTTCATTCGCACCACGAGCTCCTGCACCTTCATGCCAACGTAGCGGCTCGTATTGTTTGAACCCAGTTCAGTAATAGTAAAATTCAGCACATTCTATTTTAAAATATAGTAAAAACTGGAGACTTCACCTTGCGGCTAGGCATTACAGCCTGTAAGTCATAAACACATACTACAAAATTATCGCTTATACTTTTTTGTGACCTTCCTTTTCAGATCTGGCTCAGGTCGTATTTAACTTGCAAAAGCGTTTTATCTTTAACATTTGCGAAAGCTGTACAGTCTTCACATTGATCTTTTATGGGTTTCCAAACAATAATGTTGAAGTCATTCACGAAGATATTATAGTACAATTTATAAGAAAGATAATATATACCTTCAGAGTTTTTATCCCGCAGAACGTGCAACCAGTCCTTTACGTGATTCCAACAATAATGATGTAAATGCCCGTATCGACATTCAGCATCATCTATCGAGGCCGGCTTGAGGAAGGCTTCGCAGCAGCCGCCACGGCCGTCATCGTTGACCAAATGGCACGGGCAGGAGGCGTGCCTGTAGTCCGAGCAGATGTTCATGTGAACGTGAATTTTGATAAAGTTCTCTAGCTCCGAGACACTGGTAAATTTCTTCGGGTCCAAAGGATAGATGCCACCCAAGACAGACGCCAGGCACTCGACGTTTATCAGAATTTCATCTTGATTTCTCCTTGACAGATCAAAGTTGTATTCAATCTTGATCCGTTTGCCATTGATGAAAGTAGTTTCAATTTTGTGAGTAGACTTTTGCCACAATTTCGTTCGGACGACAGGGGGACATTCGTCCACTTAAGGCCATAGCGAGCGGATAAAATTTCGGAAATCGGCAAAAGACAGATACTCGGACAGGTGTAGTATCGCATCGTCCGGCAGAAAAATTTTCTCAGACGTCAACACCGGTGGCAGTCGTTCGTCTCCTCCACCCCGCGATATTTTCCGCTTACATGAATTATTCATTGTGTTTGTGCCGGCTTGTTTAACAAGTTGTCGTACCAAAAGCGCGTGCTCGCGCAATCACCGCGTACGATGTACTCAGTCAGTCTCTTATTTTATACCCGCATTATTCATCATTCACTATCAACAAATGTAAAAACTGAAACGGTTTCCCACGAGCTATATGTACTTGCAACAAGGCATGCACGCGGTGCAGCAAAACATGTTGCGAGCCATGATCACATTTCCTCTCACATCTGCCACCATCATCTTTTTAATACTCTGCACCGAGATTGTGCCATGTTATGCAAAAAAAAAACAAAACAAGGTATAACACAAACATTTTCTCGCTTACAAAACTCGCCATAACCGATTCATAAATTCTCTATTAGACGCGGCAACTCGTCTGTGTTGACTTCGAAAATCATCTGTAATATATGTCCATCCTAAATTTTATTCTATATTGTACGAAAAAACTGTTGAATGAATCATATGTCTGGGACGAAACCTTGACCGGACTGACCGTTATACTTGATAAGCAGAGTGTGAATGAAAATGATTTGCTCGGTCAGGCGCCAGTACACAATCGACTTGCTGACCCGGAATTGGATAATGCCCGATAGCCGCTTCCAAATTTTCAATGGTCATTGATAAGCCGTTTACACTCAATCAAACAAACAAGTTAAGCATATTCATCAAGCGGTAAAATATTTATATAGCTTTACGCGACCATGTTATCGTCACAGCCCCGTCATTTGACTCCTGTCCTACTTGAATGTGATGGCAGCCCTACCGGAATAAAAAAATAAAAATAACAAAAGAATTGTATTTCATAGATTTTACTACAATAAAACAAAACACTGCCATATGTACCGCTATGCATCATCGCTGCTTTCATAAATGGCTGCGTCAATTTCTAGAGCAGTTTTGAGCAAGTGTTCCGAAGTTGCGCGTTTGCCCGTTTGAAAGTATCCAATGTCCTCTGCAAAAAATGCGTATTGCTCGATAATGTTCTCGTTGAAAAGGTCTTTCGATTCCCTCAACAGAATGGCATTGTTAACATACTGGTTTAACCACGAAGTAACATGTTGCGGGCAATAGTGTTGGAAATGGCCGTCTTCGCACTCGTCCACCGGAGGCTTGACCAACGCTTCGAAAGCATCCTCGTCGTCGTCGTACAGCAGGTGACACGGGCAACAGGCGTGAAGGCCTTCCGAACACAAGTTGACAAGAACATGCATTTCGATAAACTTGTGTAGCTCCGGTATGCTCCTGAAGCCCTCCATAGCCGGAGACAGGATCCCACCAAGTACAGGAACCAGCGACTCGGAATCAATCCTTCTTCCTTTATATTATAGCGGCATCAAAATTGTATACTATTGGTAATCGTTTCCCATTGAAAAATGTGGATTCAAAGATGTGAGTAGAGAGACGCCATAGTGTTGCTTGAACAATGTCGCTTTCATTGCCATCGGGCCAGATGGATTTGCCCAAGCTTCGATAGTCTTCAAAGTTTAGAAATTTGCTCAAGTACAGAATAATTTCCAAAGGTAGATAAATTGGCTGTGGCTCCGAAACAGATAGCTGATGCATCCGTTCCATCCGCTCCATTTTTCTTTTCTTTTTTTTTTTCACAATTAACTTTTCAATTGCAAAGCAATTTGCAAAGCAAAATGTGTATACTTGTTTCGACAAAAATAATCACACTGTGGATTTATCGGAGGAGGTCAGCTGCGGGAAACAGAAGCTAAAGGCGTCTGTAAGTTCGTAGCGGCTATCGCAGCTCCTTATATCGTCCACGACATAGACACGGGACACGCTATTATTACCACGATTACGTATTTGCGCTTCCTCGACAGTTATGCCTCATGTTTTTATCAGTTATTTCAACACGAATCGTAATCATTCTTATCTGCATTGAAAACAGTAATAAATATGTCTCAATTTTGTTATTCCATTTATTACGTTCGGAAAAACCCGAACTGGTATCGGCCGGATCAAAATACTCTTAAAGATTTAAAAATACACTCGTACCAAGCTCGCTCTAACGAAGGGGTCTCGCAACAACCTATCATACCACATATAAATACCACAAGTCCTGTGAATCTACCAAGGTTGCCAATCATTTTCTAGCGTTTGCCTTACGGGGAAAAAAAGAAAAGTTAAATTTATTGGGATTAGGCATAACATGCATCTGATCTTAGACTGAATCGTGGGTTATTTGGACGTCGGTGCAAATCCTGCTGCTTCAATTAAGCGCAAGTCGTTATTCGTGGTTAGTGTCTCGGAAATTTAATGTCTTGTTCAAAAAATTCGTGTCCTTCAAGCTGTAATCCTCATATTTGAAAACTCAATGAAAACGAATTTTGACAATGCTAAAAAATAGTCATGAAATAGTCATAAATAGTCACGCATGTAAAAAAAATAGTCGTATTATAGTTTCGCCGTTATAGCTATAGGTTGGTGAGGATTATGGCTTGAACGTCAAGCTGTAATCCTCATCTCTCGTGCTAGCAAACGGCCGGAAGGAAAGACGAGTGAATGAGCTGACCATGGAGTGAGCACACCATAGAGTTAGCAAATCGTAGATGCGGCGTTAACACCGAAATTTTAACCCGGTCGCGGGTTAGGTTCGGAATGGTGAAAAAAAAATTATTATTTGTTCCGAACGAAACCCTCTTTCATATCTGACCCGAAGTGTCGTTCCTACCGTAACCAGAATATCACGTACTCTTTTCTTAAAATAAAGAAGTACGCGTGAAATCAATGTTTAATATTGACAATAATAAAATATTACAGAATCAACAAAATGAGTGTTAAATTTTTACAATAATTAAATAGCATGTTGTTCATGATGTTTTTAAACAAATATGTATAATAAATTAACGTATATTTATAATAAGTTATTAAAATATTGCTGCAATTACATATAAGTAAACAAAATATTTATTTATTATTGATGCAGAGTGTTTAATAAAGAAAGTATTTATTACTTTATCAGCTGATACAAAGTTTTTGCCATTATCACAAAAAACATCCCTGGGCTTACCCCTTCTAGAAATAAATCTTTTGAAAGCTAGAACCAAGGCATCTTTAGATGGTTCACTGACAGCCTCCGAGTGAACACATTTGTATCGAAGACATATAAAAAGGCACAAAAAGCATTTAGTGAATTTACAACATCTGCCTCAGCGATCAGTAATTAGAAACGGTCCAGCGAAATCTAAAGTAATACTAAGGAATAAAAATCTGTATCTGCAACAAGTGGTGCAAGCGTGGGCCGTGCATCGAGCCAAGATGTGAGCTCCTGTTACCCAAAATTGCTCGCGCACAGATGACAGTAGCAATTGTGGACCTGCATGTAAGAGGCGAGTGTGTTCATGTGTGAATATGAGTTTTGGAAGAGTGTTTTGATTAAAGTAAAGCTGGATGCTTTCTATCGTAATCGAAATTACACTTGCGTAACCTCCTCCCTACTCTCAGGATTCCCTGAGAGTCAATAAATGATGTAAAAGAAGCTAGAGAAGACCTTGGACATATAACTTTATTATTACTTAGAGAATTTATTTGACTATGAACTGCTGCGCGCAGCGTCACAAAATATGTGCAATTCTAACATCCAAAAGAACATTACGTGAGATGATTTAAGACAATCAACATTATGAACAAATGGCCCCAGATCTGAAGAACATCCGGGGGCTCAGGGTCGTCCCAGTCAGACTGGAGAATCCACAATTTTTGCTTGAGGATTTTTGATTTAATTGTAAAGAGTATTAGTAAACCCAGTGAATCAAATATTTGAGAAGACAATTATTTTTATTATCTATCTTCTGAATATCTAGATTTGAATGAACAATTTCTGAATTATCTGAATTTCTGGAAAAATCACATGTATTTGAATTTAGGGGTCGGTTGGTGGAACAGAACCAGCAATCAACCAACCCAGCTTAGTATTTTGCAATAATATGCCATTAGGAGTACGTTGGTGCTGCTCAGGATTTATTAATTCCCAGAAGACATCAGCACTTAAAATAATATCAACAGTTGACGGACTGTGAAAATTTGGATCCGCTAATTTGAATGAAGGCGGAATTGTAAAAGAACTAGTATTTACACGATACTTGGGAATTTTACTGGATAACTTAGGTAATACAAAAAAAGTTTATTTTACGATTATAATTGCTATTCTTGGATTGGATAATGGCAGAGCATCGCTCTGGTATGAGATCAAGCTCTGTATCTCCTATACCTATTATCTTAGTGGCACCGGAATGCTGAGAAGTCATTTGAGTGCCCAGCCCAAATACCATATTATTGTACACACATGTGAGCAACAACCTACCGTCTTTCGGCCAACTAAACAATTACAATAATAATCTTTTATTTCATTCCCATCATGCATTATATAACCTGCTATAGGAAATTGTAACAGTAGGTTGCTGCAATCACAGATTTCTACTGTTTAGGAACTTTAGCATTAGTTTATGATAGGATATGGAAATCAAATGCTAATATAAAATAGGTTCACTTTATTCGGCGTAACCGTAAGGCGGTCAGCGAGCGACTGCCCGCCGTCCGCCGCATTACAATACAATTGTCAACCTACGCAACCCCCACATACACCCCCTTCTAAAAAAAAAAATCACAAACATATCTTAAAAACAACATTAACTGCAAACATTTTACAAATTGTCATTCAAAATGTCTCAAGAACTTACAAAGAGAAATTCTAAACTATATCTCTCAGGTTATATAAATGCAAACTTTTTTTTAGAAACTAGCAAACTGTATATAAATATAAATGTTGTAATAATTCACACGTTGTAAAAAAAATGATAAGTAAATAACAAACATATTTCACAATTAAGTGCATAAAAATTTCACTTTAAGGGTTTCACTACTTAATATACGGCCTTGGGAGGTTGAGGGTGTTCAACCCTGACAGTCGGGACGGGGCCCATCTGTAGGTCCACCACTTGACCGCGCAGCCAACTCTTAACCTTCCGTTTACACCTCCTGCTAATGCCACACAATACTATTCCCGCTAATAGTGTGGAAATAATAATCAGCGTTATTCCGAACATGTTAAGTTTCAATTCAACTTTCTCTTGATTTGCAAGTGATTGGTTAATCACCACATTTTCTTTGCTTTGTCCCCAACCCATTATGATACAATTTACTCTATTAGAAAAACTTTTTGCAAATTCAAAGTAGCTAGTACCCTAAGAGGTAGCTCAAATACAAGTAAATCAATAATTAAACTTACTTACAAAGTCTTATGACGTTAAATGTCTAATTTGCAAAAGCAATACGGTGAATAAACGCTAAAATGTAAACTAAATTAATCGCTTACTTATTACTTATTGATATTTAGAAATTAACCTTCTTAATTACGACAACCTTTGTAACCTCGTGGTTCAGGTCGGTGAACTATGCGACCCGGGAGTTCGCGGGTTCGATTCCAGCACGGATCCAAAATACAAATAAAAAAATTACATTCAAAAAAAATATATGCATACTTTTACTTCTGTTTTATTATTCTGAAAATCTAACTGGTCTTTTAATAACCCTACCCCTATGCGTAAGTTTTAAAGCATTCTCTTCTTGATGCTTTTCTACGTGAATCGATTCTGAATTACAGTTGTTACCTAATATGTATGCGGGCTTTAATGTATCAACTGATATATTACAAGGTTTTCCATTTATACAAATTTTAAACACTTTTGCACCCCTTTCTAACACCTTATAGGGTCCACTGTAAGGTGGTGTTAAAGGTTTCCGCACCGCATCTATTCTGAGGAATACATAGGAGCAAGAATTTAAATCTGGATGCACAAATACATTATGACTATCACTTAAATTTCTATTTTTAGGTCTTATTTTACTTAAAGTATCCCTTAATTTTAATATGTACGTTTGTGGATTATCTATCTTAGTTACATTATTACAAAACAACTCGCCCGGTAGTCGTAAACAGTAACCTAAAGTAAATTCTGCTGCGCTTATAAGATCGTTATCAGCTTGGCAAGCTGCTCTTAAACCTAACATAACGGTAGGTAATTCTGAGTACCATAATGTATTATCTTTTAACCTAGCTTTTAACGATCTATGCCATCTCTCTATTTTCCCGTTACACTGGGGATGGTAAGGAGTGGTTCTTGTTTTTTTAATACCTAATAATTTCATTAAATCCGTGAATAACTCGCTTTCAAACTGCCTACCTTGATCCTTGGTTATTTTAGTAGGGCAACCGAATCGGCATATCCAACCCTCGTAGACCGCTCTAGCTACTGTCTCTGCCGTCATATCTATAACTGGATATATTTCTGGCCATCGTGTGCGCCTATCTATCATAGTCACGCAATACCGATAACCATGTTCCGTCACAGGCAAAGGTCCTATTAAATCTACATGTAAGTGTTCAAAACGGTCGCTATCCCCGAACTTATGCAGCTGGGATACCGTGTGGCGAGTTATCTTACTTTTCTGGCATTCTATACAAGTTTTACCCATTTACTTATGTCTTTATTAATACCCGGCCAAAAAACTTTTTTACAAATTAATGCTCGCGAAGCTCTAGCTCCTGGATGCGCTAAGCTGTGAAAATTATTAAAAAGTGAATTTCTAAATTGTTCTGGAATGTACGGTCTAATATTATTAGTAGAAGTTTCACAATAAATTATTTCGTTAGAATTATTAATGCTCATTTGCTTCAAGTGCATTTTGCTACTTACGACACCTGAGCTCAATAATTTTGCAAGTTCAGCGTCTGTCGCCTGCGCGCTCGCAATTTCCGAGTATTGTATCGAGGTTGGACATGTTATTGTTTCAATTCTTGATAACGCGTCTGCTACTATATTCTTGTCACCCTGAATGTGTTGTATATTACAAGTAAATTCACTAATGTATAATAATTGCCGGGCCCTTCTAGGTAATTCTTTATTTGAACTTAATTTACTAAATGCGTAGGTAAGCGGCTTATGGTCCGTATATACTGTAAAATTCCGTCCTTCTAATAATTCTCTAAAATAAACTATACCTGAATAAATTGCCAAAAGTTCCTTATCGTAAGTACAGTACTTCCTTTGGGATTCCGTGAGTCTTTTAGAAAAATATCCGAGTGGTTTCCATGTATTATTTTCCTTCTGATGTAATACTGCGCCTATACTAAAATCGGATGCGTCTGTCATTAATCATAATTCCGCGTCCGGGATGGGGTGGGATAACGTCGCAGCATTTTTCAAATTAATTTTACACTGTTCAAATGCTCTGTTAGCCTCATCTGTCCACTCTATTTTACTTTGATCGCGCTTCTTAGCCCCGTGTAAATACTTATCTAAAACTCCCTGCACTTTTGCGGCGTTATGTATATGATTTCGATAAAAATTCAACATTCCTAAAGACCTACGAAGTTGTTCTACTGTTTGTGGTTTTGGATATTTTTCAATGGTTTTAACCTTGTCGGGCAAAGGACTAATCCCATTTTCTGAAACCTCGTATCCTAAAAATTCTATTTTCTCTTTACCGAACACGCATTTCGACAAATTAATTGACATTTTTTACTTATCGAGACGTTCAAATAATAACTTTAGATGTGCTTTGTGGATAGCCTGATTATCTGACCCTATAATGACGTCATCTAAATACCCGTACAGGAATGACTGCCCTGACAATAATCCGTTATTGTTTTTATTACTGTTATCGTAAGAAATCTGTTCTATACCTGATAAAACGGTGTTATTAATAAATCTCTGGAAAGTTTGCGCTGCATTTCGCAAGCCAAACGTCATCCTTGGGAATTCATACAAACCAAATGGTGTAATAATGGCTGTTTTCTCAATATCTTCAGGTCTAATTTTTATAAAATGATAGGCTCGGCAAATATCAATTTTCGAAAATACCTTTTTATTGTGCAATCCATAAGTAAAATCCTGTATCCGCGGTATTGGGTATCGATCCGGTTTCGTTATTGCGTTTAACATTCTAAAATCCCCACAAGGTCTAATTTCACCCCCCTTTTTAGGTACAACATAGAGTGGGCTCGCCCAAGGGCTACTCGAAGGCCTACAGATGCCTAACTCCTGCATTAGTTTGAATTCTTTTTTAACTTGTTCATATCTGTGAGGTGGTAACCTCCGTGCTCGAGTGTGCACCAGGGGCCCCGTGGTCTCAATATAATGATACACCGAGTGTTCTGGAATGTCCTTGAAGTTAGGCGGTCGCGTGATGTCCTGAAACGATCCCAGTAAGTCCGCGTACGGTTGCCCGCCACTAATACTTTTTATTGTCCCATCGAAATTATTGCTTTTTGATCCACAAACGTACAAATTAGTTATTAAATCTACTAATCTATTATTATATAAATCTACCGTTAATCTAAACTTACGTAAAAAATCTGCCCCTATTATTGGCTGCTTTACGTCGCACACAATAAAAGGCCAATTAAAAACTCGTCTAAGACCGAAAGTTAATTCTAACTTACAAATACCATATGTTTTTATCTCGCTGTCATTAGCGGCGAAATGTTTAAATTCACTTTCTTCAGTACAACGGCCCTTTACACATCTTTTTGGAATCACTGAAATTTTTGCACCGTTATCTATTAAAAAAGTTAACTTAGAATGTTTGTCCTTAACTAATAAACGGTGATTTTTTAAAAGCTGATCCTGCGTACATCCGTCCACCGCGTTCGAACATACCTCTTTCAGTTTCCCGACTCACTTGCTCGCCATGCACATGGCTGCTCGCAGCGTGTAGCGTTCCTCCGGTACCTGTAGTGGAAACGGCACAGCCAACCCGGATCACCGGGAGTCGATCGCCTCCGGGAACTCGATCTGCCTCGATAACCGCGCCGGTCCTCACTCCTTGGCCGTCCGCGGTGTTGAGCCTCGTTGCGCAGAGCTGCTACTTCCAGGGTCAGCTTGCCCAGTTGGCCTGCCAGCTCCATCAGTGCCGCCTGTGGCACCTGCATCGGGACGTCCGTCGAAACTGCTGCGACATCGCACGACCTTGTGTTCTCCACTATCTTGTCCGCCATAATAGCCAAATTATCTAGCGATTGGTCTGAGCACACTGTCAAAACTGCTTTGACTGAAGAAGGCATCCTGGACAACCAAAGGCTTTTCAAAGTCTGCTCGGTCACTTGCGTAGTTCGTCCCAAGTCCTTCATCCTCCGTAGTAGCTGTGTGGGTTTCTGAGAACCCAGCTCCAGTTCAGAAACCAATTTCTGAAATTGGCGTTCTGCACTTTCCTCATACACCTGCAGTAATCTCTCTTTCAGCATGTCATATTTGTTGTCTGCCGGTGGAGACGTCAGCAAATCACTGACCTGCTGCAATGAATCTCTCCCAAGCTTTGATATGACCAAGTTGAATTTGGTCTCTTCACCCTGTTTTTGTGGTGCCATGACTGCCTCGAATTGGCCAAACCACAATCGTGGCATATCGACCCAAAACTGGCAATTTTGATGTGACACTAATGGCTGCCAAACTCGTTTCTTGTGCAGTGTCTCCTTGCCTCTTTAACTTGGGCGGCTCTGGTTGAGTGCTCGCTGGCCCCGTTTGTACGTGTTGCGCCGGATACATATTTGCCGTATTAACATAAAAAACAGCACCAACTAATAAAAAGTCCAGTATATGTTGTATATAAATTTTCACTGTTCTTTGATTGCTTATTTCTTGAAATTAAATTGCACTGTTTTAGATTAATTGTCGAGAGTCACCACTTTAGCATTAGTTTATGATAGGATATGGAAATCAAATGCTAATATAAAATAGGTTCACTTTATTCGGCGTAACCGTAAGGCGGTCAGCGAGCGACTGGCCGCTGTCCGCCGCATTACAATACAATTGTCAACCTACGCAACCCCCACAGAACCATTTGCCCTTACACTTTCAGCGAAGTAAGAACGTGCCTGTTTTAGTTGGTACGTTCCACAAGCTATTAAAATTTATTGTGACATGTTTGATTCTGGGAAGGATACATTACTCCCAGAAATACAGGAAAACTGTGCTCTCCTTCTGTTTAAATTATTCCCAATAATATTATCTCCCAAAGCACTTGAACTCTTATGAATTATTTGTCCTGCATCTTTCCTGTCCTTATAACGTTGATGAAATTTGTTAACTATACCGCCAGCTATTTTAAAATCATCCATTGCATGTTTAATGCTTTTATTAAAAAACTCGTGTCTAAATAATTTGAAGCACTTTTTCATGACTCCATTAACTGTCTCTACAACCCACCTTTTCCTGGACTGATTGGCGGCTATTGTTGATAGTTGTGTCTCACCACGTTGCAATGATGCAGGCATATGAGAAGAGTAATTACAGTCTTGTAACAAAGGGATTCAGTGTCTAAAGCCCCTATCCAATATAAAAATATCACGCGGCTGAAAATATTGTCTTAAGGGTTGCATATTATTATTGAATTCTTGTAAAATAATGGTAGCATCGGATGTTGTTGCTGGATAGGGCCCTAATATATCAATAATGTATCCATCGCAACAAACAATAAGAAGGGGCTTAAACAGGTTCCTATACTTATGTAGTGAATATGTCTTTTTTTGATACAAATAATTGGAACTTTTTTGGACATTAACATAGGTGCCATCGGCAATTACAATGAGTACATTATTATCACTTGTAAATAGCTCTCTGGGAATTAATAAATTCTTACTTTGAATTTCGTCCCTGCTTACGTGGGCAATTCCAAGATTACTTGGCAAAAACTCAGCAAGCAATGCAGTCCAAGGCAATGCCTCATTTTTTTTTCTCGAAATAAACAGTTTATTAATGGCCCTATGGGCCTTTTTAATTTCACTGCACTTTGTAGCTTAGCGCTGACGGGGCTTAGCTGGAAATTAAACTACTTCTACATACGATAAGCCTAAGGGCACCCGCGAGGGTACGGACCTCGGCTTAGGACGTCGTATATTGAAACTACCACTGGTTCGGAAGGATCATCTACTGCCAAAGAACCAGCAAGGGACTGAGTAGGAATGCGTACGACGCGTGAGCCTGGCCCACCGGTGGGTTAGGCGATTCGATGCCGTGTGGCCCTATTTCTAACTGGAACACCGGCGTTCCTTTTTGTAATATCATCGTAGGGATCTGTAAAGACGTTACGCGGACGCCTATAACGAACCGTCGCGTCTGGGCCAATGCCACATATCGTTTACATGTTGTTACACTTACTTTTTATTCATTAGAAATCCTTTCGTAGGAATCACCTGTCCTTAACCGACACAAAAATGCTATTAAAGCTATGCTTCCACATTTTTTCGTATTTAAACATTGAAGCATCATTTTTAAATCATGGAACTGAATTTTATTCAATCCTACCCAGTTACAAAATAAGTCGTCACTCACAGTTTCTAAATTACTCCAATCTTCATATGGTTCCACTCCAATGAATGAAGCAAATTCTTCTATGTGGCTCGTAACATATGCAAATAGTTGTCATTCAGTATTAATTGTAAAAGTATTAATAATCAGTGGGACATAGAAAGAGTGCTTTTTAAATAATTTGTACAACCGTGCACAAAACAATTGCTTTGACTTTCCCCAGCACGAGTCAAATGTGGCAGTTCAATAGTTGCTTCAATTTGTTGAGGAAGCTGCACGGGACGTTCTTCAGCAGCATGTACCGCTCTGGCCACTCTCTGGTTAGCCAGAGACCAACAACCATGGCAAATTGGCTCTCTGCCAATCAACTGCAATCCAATAAGTGATTTCAGACTCAATTATAATATGCAAATCATAAAAAAAAAATTGTAGATAAGGTACTAATCAATGCTATGCATTATTACCTGCATAGGTTGTATCCAACCAGCAATTACAATATAAATATCTCTTCCTCTGGGAGTGTTCCCATTCAGAAATTGGAACCATGTGTTATATAATGAGCATCTGCAATTGATGCACAACTGACGCTGACGCCCATCACTTGTTGCAGGCCTTTCTTGCAAAGCGACCATCCAAAATGACTGGCAAAGTACACTCTCAGTATTGACCTGTTGTATAAAATACATTTTTAGATTTGGTGTGATTTGCATTAAATTAATAATTAATTTCACTTATTAGTATGAGACTCGTGGACATTCGTGGAGAAATCCATTGACGTACAATAGACACTACAGTCGAGTTCATAATTGAACGTCTTCGTCTTTGGGATACATCCATACCACAGTTGATGCAATGAATTGCAAGAACAGAAGCAGTGGACATAAAATTCGTAAGAATGCCAGGGTCATCATGTAAAGTGGGAATCTGACCGTATTCAAGCCAAAGTTGTCATTGTTTTGAGAATCCGTGTCCGTTTGGTTGATGGGGTCGTGTAAGGTAGCAGACTCGAGGTCCATGATGCGAAAAAAGTAAAAAAAAAAGGAAAAGCGAAAGAGCACATCCACTTGTTGCAAAATAGGAGTGTTACCACACTAATTGATCGACCATCGATTATTGTGGTAACACCCTTACAGAGCGAATATTTGATTGACGTATTTGAATTTTGAAGTTGGTAATAGGGATCTCGAAATAAAAGAAAACAAAACTCACAAAAAGTTATAGTTGCAATCGAAATAATGCTTTGCAAGATTATACAATTAACTTAGTTAAGTTAGCAAATTATTTTTGATATTATTTATTTAGTTTTAAATGTATACTTAATATGTTTACTGATTATGAAAAGCTTTATGCCTTTACCTTTAAAATAATCCACCAGCAAAACTTCTTTTGCATTGAATCGTAACCCTCACGTTAATTTTCTAGAATTTTCAAACGTATTTTTTATACTAAGTCTAGTTTCAACTATATTTTACTTAATGAGTTTGTGCTTACTGCCCAACGCTAGGACGAGGTCTGGGTAACGTAGGCACTACCATTGCTCGTGGAAAACCGGCCCTGTCGCCATTTATGCTCCGCCCATAAATTCGTAAGGATCGATCTATTTTTAGAACATGAGTTAGGGTTCGCGCGCCAAGGTGACCATGAGCTTAATTTTGTTTGCGCAGTTGAGTAATTATAATTATATTAAGTATAATTATATAAATCATTACACATTGTTTAGAAGAATTTTATCTCAATAGTAATTAGAGTTGAATCAAACTGGATAGAGTTCAATCTCCTGTAATCTATTTATTTTCGGAACTCTCCATTGGGTTTGGGAATCATGACCACTGGGGCAGCCGTGATCCGTGGCACTGTGACCCGTGGGGGTGTATGATTGCCATTATCCAGCATTTTTTTTATATTTCTCTCGAACACTAATCTTCGAGGAGGAGATAAACGATATGGAGGATCTGATATCGGGGGATGATCTCCCGTATCTATGCAGTGTCTTGAATTGGTTTTTCATTAGAAATAAAAACATCTTTATAATCCGCCAGTAGAGCATTTAATACCTATAACCGAGTTGCAAGATAATGGTGATTTTATATCTAAAGAAAGTATCGATTTGTCCTTTTCCTCTCCGTCCTCGTGCCTAGTATCATTTTACAGGGTTTTTGAGTGTGGGGACAGTTCCACTTCTTCGCGATGAATGTTAAATTGTGCATCTCGCAGCATATAATTTAGCCGTGGGAATAGCTGCCTAACAGGAATCCATCTCTACGACGTTTCAAATGCGGTGGTGTACACATCTCTATGCGGGTAACTTGATATTCCCGGGTAGGAGTTAGAACACCTGGTGGTAGATCACCTTTGATAGGATCTTCTCTGTTCGGAGAACTATCAGATGTCTCGACCACTTTTGTTGGAGTATTTAAAGGCAACTACGTAGCTGTCGTTGGTGAAATAATAATCGGCGAAAACGGCGATGGTATCTTCGTAGACTCAACAAACCTAAATGGTGCCAAGTCTTGCGTTAGTTGTTATTGTTAAGTAAAACCATGAAACTGGTCAAAATGGTCCGCCCTGCGAAATCAACTTGTGTCTTAAGCGTCTGGAGCCTTTTGAAGGCGAAGTGCACCGTCTGCGAGGGTCACATTGACCACTTTTTGGTGAAATCTGTACCCTTTGGCTTGCAGCATCTTTTATAGACTTGATAAGGCCACGTTCGTTTTGGCTTCAATATCTATATGCGCAGAGCCGGTGATCCCCTCTATTTTTTAAACGCGATAGGTCTGGCTTGCGTTTCTAACTGGACATTAACAGCGCAGAATCGCATTTTCTCTGCCTTTATTGCGTTGCTGCATTTTGGACAGTTGCTCCTATAGTGTCCCGCGGTTCCGCACCCGTAACAGTAAAACTCTGCTTGCGATGGACAAGGTGCTTGTGTCATCGTTGTGTTGAACCTCACTTAGGCAGTATGGTCGCCGGGCAAAGTTGTGCTGCTGTTAGCTTTCTTCTTCTTAGGGCATACATCTATAGTGTGACCTGGACTGTAGTACTGACAGCGCACTTTTCCTATCGACGAAATGTACTTGATTCTTGGCTAATAAGATTAAATTCAAAATCTCAAGTTGCGGTTCCAAAGGAATGTTTTCAACACACCAGTCTACTGCAAGTAACTCTGCAAGTCCTCAAACTCATGCTCATGCTGAAGCTACCGGACTCTGAAGTTGCCTCATGCTGAAGCTACCTGACAGACGCTGAAGCTACCTCATGCTGAAGCTACCTGACGCTGAAGCTGCCTCATGCTGAAGCTACCTGACGCTGAAGCTGCCTCATGCTGAAGCTACCTGACGCTGAAGCTGCCTCATGCAGAAGCAACCTTAAGCTGCCTCATGTTGTAAACCCCGACATTGACGCCTGATCCTGCTCCAGCTGCTGACCCTGATAATCCTGCCTACCGCTTCATCCTGTCTGCTGATCCAACCTGCACCTCCTCCCCCTGCTCTCACTGATCCTGCTCGCGCCAGAGCTCTAGTCGCTTACTCTGCACGTGCCTAAGCGGCGACTCCTCCAGTTAATTTATGTCCGTGACAGTTTTTTTTGGAATGAAAACTTTTATTGCTTGGAAGCGTAGCTCCAAAACGATCTGCTCTGATCGAAGGTTTGGTCGGATTCGCGTGGGATGTGCGAACTAATTTATATTTTGATCTGTCCAAAAATTATATCTATTTGCTGTTCTTCTACTGGACCAGATGCAGACAGTTGTGACAGCAATGCTCGTTTCCTAGTTACATAGGACACCAAACTCTCATGTGGTCCCTTCTTATTACCGACGATCTCCTGGTACGCCGGTTTCCTAGGAGCGCAGATGTGACGTAATCTATGTTCGTTATCGTGGAAAGAAACTCCGACTACCGACTTTGCTACCATGTTCCAGCATTGCCCGTAATAATAAGAGGAAATCCGATGGTTGCTGCTTTATCAGGTGTCTTCTCAATGGTCTTGAAGACATTTACTGCAGTCAAGAAGGCTTCCAATTTGTTGTTGTCTTTTTTCCCAATGTGTTTAATCTGAAAGGATGAGAAGGACTTCCTTCTCCCATCGCAGGCTTCGCTCGCAGCCTTAGTAAAATATTCGCGTTGAATTTTAATTTTACCTAGACGGCAATGAAATGAAACTCCACTAGCGGACGAATGAAAAACCACCTGCAGTTTGTGCAGGAGGGAGGGATTGACGTGGGCAAAGATTGGCGAGGCATAAGTCGTGACGGGTCTAACGCAGGTCTTGTAGAGCGTTCGTTTGTTCCAAAAATACATTTTACTGTGTCTATTATACTATTTAGTCGACCTAAATAAAGACTGGCGAGTTTCGATACTCTGTGGACGTGTGGCTTGAATGAAAGCGTCGGGTCTAAGGTGACGCCTAAGTATTTACTATTGCGCTTCCAGGGGATGGGAATACCTAGCATTCGGACATGGGGGTCGTCGGGACGGTGACGCTTGTGGTCGAAGCGAATCGCAGAACTCTTGTCTGGATTCACATCGATACGCCATTTTTGAAACCATACACCGAGGGCGTATACGCCAGCCTTTATAGGACATATAAAGTAAATTGCAATATGCATTTGCTGTAAAATGCATTGTCTTTCAATCTGTGAATACGTTTTTCAGTAATTAATTTTTTTTTGTCGTATTTGTTTCTGTGCTTAATCTTTTACTAATCTCTGTACACGTTGAACATGCGTCAGTTTTTGGTGTTCAAAAGCCGATATTATAGGATTGGCTAAAGATGTTTTTGAAAAAATATTGTTTTACTTGTAAATCCAGTTCACGAGATTGATTATACATGCGCCACTTTTTGCGTATTTATAGTTCTGACTAAAGATACTTGATGAAGCAGCGTGTAAATGGCCACTTTACTGCGTTTCGCGTAACTCGGGCGTTGGCGTCTAAACAAATAATTTATGTTCAGAAGGTTGCGCTTAGATGTTTGTGGGCGTCAGAATCATTCACTTAGCCTAATCACTAACCTGGTGGATCCAGGGTGTCTCTCAAAGGAGGACACGCGTTTGGTCGGCTTCCAGAACTTTCTAGGCGTCACTGCAGCTATTGCGGGTACAGCTTCTCCAAAACCTTGCACTTATTGTACAATGGTTATACTAAATCTTAAACCACAAATATCGTTCACATAACAAAGAAACATATTATAGCGGAGTGAGGGGTCGTCCTTGACCAGCGCTCAACCTCACGGACAAAGTATGAACGTCCTTCAAAGATGTGACTCGCAAAAAGTCTACACACACATAAATAGCACGCACACAAGAGCAACATGCGTAAGACGAGCCACAGATTGAACTTCTAGCGAACCATGTAACGCCATCTAGCGTCCCGAAACGCAAACTGAGTCCTTACAGATCAATGATTTCGGCAAGAAAATAATTAGACGGCGCCACAAAGATATGAAATGTGTTAATTTACAAATTTATCAATTTTATACTTGTATGTGGCTCAACCAATACCCTCTATGCATATTTTTAGATGGACAGTAGTGACTCTCTTGGCCTTTGAATGATTCAATGAACGAACATACAATTTTCTATCAATAAACTTGTCAATTTTCCTGTCCCCGCCTGACAACCTTCTTGAGGCATGTGACCTCCACTTTCATGAATTCTTTTCAAAACACCCTGGATTCGATCTCTCTTAACCAACAAGCACCGATAAATGTTTTCTGACACAATGGAATTTTGGCTTTTTTGTCCTCTAAAATGTAGTATTTTATAGCCTTTGTTCGTTTGCTGTCATTTTATACATTTTGCTTCTTGTACTGAGCAAAATTTTTAAATAAAATTGTCTTGAGCAATTTCAGTAGAATATTTGCAGAAATTCCCGTAAAATTTTCTGATTATTTGCATAGTTAGTTGCTTGCATTTAAATGCCTTTTGAATGTGACTACATCAAGGGTATTTTGGCAAACCAGCAGCCCTGTACCTGAAACTAACAAATAAAAAACTTGATTCACTATAAAGAACTAATAAAATAAAATAAAATAATTTTTTACTTTATTTTATTAGATTACAGAAACCCGCCTTTATACATATCATTTGTCTTTTCCCAATGATTTTAAATAAATAATATTTTTTATAAAAAAAAAATGGATGCGCACTGGCTGCCTATGCTGAACGTGGGCGTAAGTACATAGTGTGTCAGTAGGAACACAGGGGGCGTGTATTATACCACGCCCCCCCCCCCATAATGGTATTTCTATATTAAACCCAAAAAAAATGTTAAGCTAAGTGAATACTTAAAAAGATGAAACATCCACACAACAAATACAATTCTTGTCAAATCAAATCAATCAAATCAAATGAATTTATTTGCGAAAAAATGTGTACAAATAGTTCTTTATTAAAATTCACATTTCTTCATTTTTTACTATTAAACAGCGTGCAAATATTTATAAGAAGCTAATTTCAAAATGATTTAGTATGTAAAAACCTATTAAATCATATCAAATTACAAATATGAATATTTAAATGTTATAAAAATATTACAAAACATTATGATTCCTAAACTTATACATATAGATTCATTTAATTACAATTCAGTGTCTTTGAAATATTCATCGATTGTGTAGTAACATTTTTGTATCAATAAGTCATATATTTTTCGTTTATAGTCATTAAAATTTTAGTTTTTATAATTAAAAGGCAACTAATTATACGAGGGTGAATCAAATATAAACGAGACTTATTTTTTTAAATATTTATTTTGATTTTAAACGCACAAACAATCATAGTTTATTTTTCTACATAATCTCCTGATTTAGAAACACATTTTTCCCAGCGTATAGGTAATTTTTTAATTCCTTCCAGTTAAAAAGAGTCAGGTCGTGTTTGTAGCCAATTGCGCACATATGCTTCAACTTCATTATCGCTGTGGAATTTTTGCCCTCCCAAAGCTTCCTTGAGAGGACCAAAGACATGGTAGTCGCAGGGAGACAGGTCTGGATTGTATGGAGGGTGTTCCAGTGTCTCCCAACCCAGTTGCTCCAATTTTTGTACGGTCAGGGCTGCTGTATGGGGGCGAGCATTGTCATGGAGGAAAATCACTTTTCTCATCGGAAGGTCTCGTCTTTTGCGGCGATATGCAAGTCTGACCTCAGTCAAAAGTTTGCAGTAGTATGCCGCATTAATTGTTCTGCGCTCATGCAAAAAATCAAGGTGCAGCAGGCCACGCTGGTCAAAAAAAACGGTAGCCAAAACCTTGCCAGCCGATAATCGTGACTTGGCTTTCACTGGTCCGGTTTCTCCTTTCTTCCTCCACTCCATACTCGCTTGTTTCGACTCAGGGGTGTAGTGATGCACCCACGTTTCATCACAGGTGACAATGTGAGAAAGAAATGGGTCTCCTTCTTCCCGAAATCGTGCAAGAAGACGCTCACACACTTGAAAACGATTCAGTTTCTGGTCAACTGTGAGAAGGCGAGGAACCCACCTGGCACACACCTTGCGATACCCTAGCTCCTCTGAGAGTATAGAGTACGTGCTCCCATAACTTATTCCAACCTTAATTGCAATATCCAAAGTTGTTAGACGCCTATCATCTTCAACAAGTTGACGAACACTGTCGATGTTGCCCGCTGTAATGCTGGTGCGGGGTCTGCGGTTATGGCTCTCATTTTCAACTCGTTCACGGCCCTCCACGAACTGTTTATGCCAAGCAAACACTCTAGCTCGCGACAGCGTCTCTTCCCCGAACTGTGCAGTCAATCTTCTCAAGATTTCAGCCGGTTTTACACCTTCTGCAGCTAAAAACTTGATAACAATACGTTGCGCAATAGAGGGAGGTACCTCCTGCTCGGACATCGTAACGATGGACACTGAGCGAGTCTATGATGATGAGTCACGTGCTTCCCCCACTCCTGACAAACCAACCTAACAGCCAATAACAGCGGAACGTTCTTCCATCACTATTGCGCGCGCAGGTCCAAAAGTCTCGTTTATATTTGATTCACCTAGTACATATCGATAGCCATACAATAAACGTTTCTACTAAATAATGTTTTTTTAAATAAAAATTTCTAGGCGGCATATACAGTTTTTTACTCAAAATATCTTTATTTCTAGTTCTTAAAATCATGACATTACCTAGTTCCTTAAAATATTTCTTATGCTTTTTTACAAACAATAACATTTCGAATAAGTACAGTCGGCCGCAAAAGTCGCTTAACAGAATCAAAAGTGCAAAACAACTGAACACCCAACGAACCATAAGTCATTGTCGTGACAAGGGCGCAAAATAAACTTAACTTACAAACGTTCATAATAAGTATAACACAACTGTTTCATAAGTTGCTAAACGCTTTCATTCCAAAAGTCGCTGAACATCATCAATGTCATAGTAGATTAACAACTTACATTCAATGTTACTGCGTAAAACAAAGTAAGATAAGTAGGTAGTTGTTTTTATGATTTACCGTCGGTTTATGAGGTATTCCAAATTTTATGTTTTTTGGGAAAAAATCGTATGAACAATTAAAACAATAAGTAAGTTTTTAAATTTTTTTTATACTTTTTGCAAGACACATATTTCAGTTACTAAATAACTAAGAATTAAATGAATAAAGAATAAACTAAACAAATAAAAATCATCTTTACAATCATCAATCAAAATCGAGTGTACCCGCCATAAGCATCAACAACTGCCTGTAGCCTTTCGTGCATAGAACTAACCATGTTCCGACAGGTATCCAGACCTCGAAATGATTCCCACGTATTGAACGCATGGTTTATCACCGTTTCTCGGTCTCGTGGAGTTTCATTGTCCCATGCCTGCACCATGAGTGCCCATAAGTTTTCTATAGGGTTAAGATCTGGACTTTTTGGTGGAAAATTAATTCCTATAGCCCGTTCTCTATTTTCCTGAAACCATGCTCTACAAACTCGTGACTTATGGATAGGGCAATTGTCATGTATATATTTTATGGGTCTCTCTTCTGGAAAAACAATATGTGTTGTTGGCAACAACACATTATTGAGAATATCACAGTAACCCTCACTGTTTAGGCGCCCCCCAGTGCTTATTAATTCTCCTGGACCGCTGGAACTCATCCATCCCCAAAATCCTACCGATATTCTGCCACTTGGTTCATCAATATATTATGTTCAGTGTATCTAGTGTTGTTAATGCATAGGTAAACAGTGTTTCTCTAAAAATAATAAACCTATCTTAAAATACATTCCATAATATACAGATAAGTAAAAAACTACTAACAATGCTAATAAAATTATATTGGCATGACTTTTGAAGTGATAAAATAAAAGGAGGCTGAGAACATTCTCAGTTTTTATCATTATAAATTTTTTAAACTTTAAAAATAACTTTAGCTCAAATGAGAGTAAGCAATTAGGTAAATTATTTCTTACCGAAACTCCTAACTCTGTTGCAATATCTGTAACAGTATATCCTTGATCTCTGAGCAAGACAACCTTATGACGTTCGTGATCTCCGATATGCATGTTTGATGACATTATTATGCAATTTATCACTTGAACTTAGTAAATTGTGTGTGTCAAACGAGTGTTATATGACGTTTATCAATACCGTTAATTATAGTATGATACTTAATTGATTGATAAAAGATAAAAAAAATCCCTAACTTAGATCCGTACAAGGAAAATATTTGTTTAGATGGCGCGCTGTCACTTTATTGCCGTTGACAGGCATCGGGCGCGTTCGTGTCAATTGCCGGGAAAAAATTCGGGTACCATTCAGCCAATTGTTTGTTTTTTAATAGATTCAATATTTTTATGCATTATAATACTTTCAGATATGAAAGCTCTCTGGTTGCTATAACTTTTTTTATATGAATCAAAGCATGCGTTTTGATTACGTGCTTTGCTTTTAGTTAGAAAAGGCTCACAGTATAACTAAACTCAACATAGTTACTTACAAATTAAGAGCAACGGTGTTGAAAAAGTAAGCGATAATACAAACTTTTCTATAGTACCTGAGAACATCAGAATAACAATTAGAATATTCATAAACCGAGGGTAAAACCTAAAAACAACTACCTACTTTAATTACTTTTTTTTACGCAGTAACTTTGAATATAAGTTGTTAATCTATTTTTGACATTGATGTTGTTCAGCGACTTTTGGAATGAAAGCGTTTAGCAACTTATGAAACAGTTGTGTTGTGCTTATTATGAACGTTTGTAAGTTAAGTTTATTTTGCGCCCTTGTCACGACAAAGACTTATGGTTCGTTGGGTGTTCAGTTGTTTTGCACTTTTGATTCTGTTAAGCGACTTTTGCGGCCGACTGTACAAGCTCGGCAAAGTGAGTAACTTTGAAACAGCAAAAAGAGGCCTGCACGGATCTCCGAAATCTGCTCTACAAAGTGCTCTAACACATTTCTTCTGACACAAAAATACTTTCTGGATGTCTACAGAATTTCCCCATAAAATTAAACCATAGCGCAAGATAGATGAAACATTACCATGTTAATCTAATTTTGCTGCTTGTTGACTTACAGTTATTGATAATCTACCTATGACGAAAACAAAACTATTTAGTTTTTTACATAAATTACTTATATGTGGTTTCCAATCACAATACTTATCTAGAGTTATTCCTAATAACGTGGTACTATCTACCTGCTCTATTTCCGTGCCTCGAAATGTTAACCGAATTACATCAGGTTTACTTCTGTCTGTCTGGTATTGCATAAAATTTATTTTATTCATACTAATGACTAAATTATTTTGATTCAAATAATAAGTAATAGAGGCGAGTGCTTTATTAGTTTCATGTTCCAGAGATTTCGTATTTTTCGCTGTTATGTTTATTGTTATGTCGTCAGCGAAAAGTACACATTCATGCTCGGTAACAGTAGGAAGATCATTAATGAATAAAATAAATAAAAACGGCCCTAACACACTCCCTTGGGGGATTCTGAATGGATTTTGTTTTTGAAACGACGACTTATACTCCTTTACCCTATTTCCACACATTATGGCACTTCGACGCATTGATCCCTATACTGCAAGTAACTCGTTGTAAATTTAATGCATTTCCCCTTATACCATATTAGTCTAGCTTTTTCAGTAGAGTCGCATGACAGACCAAATCAAATGCCTTACTCGTATCTAAAAATAAAGAGACGATTTGTGACCCCGAGTTAAGTGATTCTGTCACATGTTTCATAAGAGAAAAACAGGCAAGAGTAGTGTTTTTGTTTTTTCTTGTTAACGATACTAATACTTAACGAATTCGTTTGCAACAAAAACATGTAAATAACTTAGGTATAGATACAACAATTCTTAACACAACACAAAAAGCACAATTTAAATTTAATCACAATTTATAAGAAATACATAAAAAAAATTATTATAAGTAGATTCTAACACCACACTAGTTTTGGCACATTACTATTCATATGTTTTGGAACCAACTATTTACTCCACTGTGACAAAATGTCGCCAAGGTTACCACCACTGCTATGGCAATGATGACGTAACCAACATTATCCACTTTTGTTTCAACTTTGATTTGTTGAGCTAAAAATTCAGCGGGAACTGAATTATCTTACGCGTTTTTGCTTCCAGGTAAACACATTTTTATAAAACAAAACTTGTTTCGAAAACATAAAAATATAAGTATATTAAAATCTTGATCTAACGAAATCCAATGCAATAATGAAGTTAATTACACACTATCTTAATACGTATTTGGCAATATTTTTTAGTAAACGATGCATTAGGTATGAAGTTAAACAAATTGGTCACGTATGTAAATTATATTATGTATGTACCTAAGCACTGACTGAAATGAAGCAATGACTGAAATCCAACAAAATATATAGTTTGAAATAACTAAAATATTTCAAAATGCAATTTTACTTATTGCGAAAATAAAATATTTTTAAAAGTAATCTACCTAAAAGTATGTAGGTACATACTTCTTAACTTAAAATTATAACATAGACATTTTATATAAATATTTATATTTTAATATTACTATTAATATTTTTGTCATTTGAAATGTAGGCTGGTTTCAACCTATCGATAGAAATATTTGCATTTCTGTTAGGTGGTACAGAAATTATATACTAAAGCTCGTAAACTTTTTTGCGTCTATTTAGTATACGGAAGGGTCCATCGTAAGTAGAATAGGTCAGGGTGAAGTGTGTGTAATGTGTCAATAGTGAACGAGAGTCGAGATGATGAAGATAAGGATTTCACGTTTTTTATACTTTCCTTCAATTGTTTTACAAAAGTATAACAATCGCCATTGACGCTATGATAACTCGTCGGCTCGAAAAATTCACCTGGTAAGCGTAGTGTGTGGCCATAAACCATTTCCGCTGCCGTTATCGCTTCTGCACGTATCTCTAAGTCCTAATAAAACAGTTTAGAGTTCCTTAATCCACGAAGAAGACGATGAAATTAAACAAGCAGTCAAAGCGACTTCAAGTACGGTGTCGTTCGAGATTAATAGAATCCTAAGAATGTCATTAGCTTTCGAAACAATCGCTCTCAAATGGTCGTCCATGATCGCAAGTTAACTTGACGGAAAAACCGAACTTTTGACAATCAGCAAAAGTTTCTAATCCATTATGTCTGTTCTAAACATTATGTCTGTGAACCTTCGAGCGTTGACATGGAATACAACTCTTAGTCCATATTCCGACGTCACGATTCATGTTTCTGAATAATTTCTGAATAATTTTTCACGTGGCTCATACGCTAGGATGACTCCAGTTATGAATAGATTCAAAAGCTACTTTACAAAATTGCTTAGGTAAGTAAAGCCGTGCGCTATCAGTAGAAATTTTACAAAAGATAGGTTTATTATTACTACTCTGAACGCAAATCTTTTTAAGAATAATTTGAACATCTTGCCTATCTTGTAAACAGTACAGTAAACTTGTAATTTGAAACGTATGAATCTTTACTTTGTGCTTCTGAAAGAGAATCATAAACAATTAGTGAAAGGCAAGATATTTCATCTATTCGTGATAAAGCGTGAGCAACGACGTTTTCCTGGCCACAAACGTAACATATATCAGTTATTAATTAGCTGATATAGGTAAAGTGTATGATACGCCTAGGTGTATCGTTATCACTTTGAGACTTACTAAACGCATAAATTAAGGGCTTGTGGTCACAGCTCACGGTTAAATATCGTCCTTCTACTATATTTCTGAAATGTTTAATCGAAAGATAAATAGCTAAAAGTTCGCGATCATAAGTAGAATACTTTTTTTGAGCTTCAGTGAGCTTCTTATTAGAGTATCCTAAAGGTATCCATTGTTTGTCGATAAACTGTTGTAATACGGCTCCCACGCAAATACTGGATATATCTGTCATTAGAGCTAACTCTGAATCAGCAAATGGGTGCGACAACGTGACGGCGTTCCTTAGATTTTGCTTACATTTCCAAAACGCTTCTTCAGCTTGTTGTGTCCATTGCATTAGAGTTTTATCTTTCTTTTTAGAACTATAAATATAACTATTTAAAATGGATTAATATTTTAAAATTGACATAATGCATCTATAAAAGTTGACTATCCCCAAAAGCATTCTGAGCTCTTCGACGGTATTTGGGGTAATCGATTATAGCTTGAACTTCATCCTCTTAACAAAAGGTTTAATTTCATTTGGCGAAACAAAAAATCCTAATAATTCTAATTCTGATTTACCAAAACAACATTTACTTAAATTGATAGTTTAGGGTTAATTAGTTCTTAGTTCAGGGTGAGCCCGGTATGATCTCAGAAATAAGTAAGTTCATGTATGTAACTAGTATTTAGTTATTTATTCGACAAACACATTAGGTAGGTACACATAACAGTTTTAAATGAACGTCTATTTAACTGCAATATTTCTACCGGACTGGGGAATGAGGATTGCGTAAACGACATCTTACATATACATACTCATATACGTGCACCTAGATGACCACGCATATGTGTGTGTCCCTACACCATTCCTCCCCTTGAAAGAAAAAAATGAAAATACAATTGAAAAAAATGTTAAGTTGTTGTATAAAGATATAATAAAAACCTTCGGCTTTGACCAAATAACAGATGTAAATTTATTTACAGTAAGCATAAAATTCAACCGTATCCAGCAGGTTGTTGAGAAACCGTAGCCGGTGCCAGGGCCGCGGGGTTGGCTCTAACGATTTGCTTCCTCAGCCATGATCGCAATCGTTGGTGACAGAAATACTTTAAGGACATCACTATTATAATGGCCAGCAAAACTACTAAGGCCAATATTAAGTATCCGTATTGCTCGAGCTGGTTATGTACTTCTTGTAAGTGGTTTTGCTGCATGACGACGGTCGATACAGCCACGTTCTCGTTCGCGTCCTTGCTCTGTCCGTAGCCCATTATAGACGATTGAACGATAAATCTTGTCAAATAAAACTCGCGTAACAACTGCTGTGTTCGCGTAGCAATCTTAACTACTTTTCAGAGTTTTTACATAAACAAAAGTACCTATTACCTGAATATTTTTTACATATTCAGAAATGATTGATATTTATTAAAATAATCAGCAACGTCTATACATATAAAAATCAATGCCACTTTTCGTTGTAATTTTATAACTCAAGAACGGGCTCACCTATCCAAACCAAATGTTTAGGCTTTGGTCGGACTATTTGGAGATGGTTTATGTGAAGTTTGCACAAAATCGGTCGAGCGGTTCTTCATTTATCACATTTTTTGCAACAAATGAATTCAATAAATGGCGGATCATTTTGTTAATGGGGATTTTGCTGTCAAATTGAAACTTTTTTTGAAATGGGGATTGTGCTGTCAAATTAAAACTTTTTTCAGTGTTGACAGTACCAGCATGTTGTTATGTCATTCATGCGGTCACAATTATTGCTGTGTGTTTATATTTTTAAACATATTGTTGAGTGCATTCATACAAACGGTGAGTCTTGAATTGTTCAAATGTACTATATATATGGCTGAAATGATGCGTGCTGCTATATATTACAACAGTCAGATTGATTATAGTATGTACGGATACATTGGAATGATGAACGCAATATGTCCACATTGTGATGCGGCTAACTTTCCAGGTGAAACGCCCGGCATGTGTTGTGCTAATGGCAAAGTGAGATTGCTAGCATTAGAAACTCCACCCGAACCATTGTATTCATTTATTTTTGGGACATCTCAAACGCACTTTTTGAGTCATAATCAATAATACGGTTCGGCATTTTAAATGACTTCTTTTGGTTTTTGGTCTAATGATTATTAGAGATAATTTTATGCCGACGTTTAAGGTAAACACTTCAACAGGATTGTCCTAATCATCAATCTGAATATCAATCTTTATATTAATCTGAATCATAAAGTATTCGAAACAACATCTACCTAAAATTGCATACATGTTACAGATTCAGGGCCAGATTTATCATCAAGCTGGTTCGTTATTGCCATACCCTGGCGCTGATCATCAATTTTTGCAAATTTATTTTATTGGTGATGAAAATCGTGAATTGGATCAACGTTGTGCAATTGTTTCGAATACAAGACGAGAAATTATTATTATTTAATTACTTTAATACTTTAATTACTTATTTAATTAAATAAGTAAGTAATTATGTCAATATTATAATCAACTTTCATTATGAATTGATTGGATTGAAACAAAAATCTAAAATATATACAGCAACTAGATGTATGCAAACACTATTTAAACATTATAGAATCATGTAAAATCGGAATTGTAAATTTATCTCATTCTTTCCAAAAAAAGTAGCACTGTAATGTTGCCACGCATTAAGTCTAGTTGGGCATTTAAGATGAACTGGTCTTTTTCTTTGCTTCTTTGTGATCGCGGGTTCCGACGGTGACAAAACAAATCGTCTTTATGCAAAAAAAATTAGTAATTCCAATAAACTTGATTTTTTCTTAGATATAGCTGCATTAAGCTTATTATTTCACCCTTCCAAAAAGTTTGTGGTTCTGTGCCTCTCTTCGTAAACACATACATTATAAAATCTTCTTTTATCCATTGGCCTAACATATACCTGCGAAAACGGTCACTGTTGTGATTTTCTGGGCTTTGGCTGGCAACATAAAACCAGCCTTCCATGAATAGATTTTCCGGTAAAAGTGGTAGTACTGCAGCAAGTCCAATTTGTATCTTGAAAATTATGGATTTTGTCAGATTCAATTCTCGCCCTTTTTTCCAAATGGCTTTTTTATAGTGAAAAAAGCAACCTCTAACAGTTACGGTCGGGAAGATCTGTTGAATAGCATTAATCGTGGCTTTTTCAAAATCGCATCTGAACGTTTGTGGGTTCCACATGGGTATACTACATTTTATCATGGAAAAAACTATGTTAAAAGACTTCTGTGTTTTGTCACTCATTAAAACGTATAACAATGGTAAGATATGTGTCTTCTCATTGGTGCTACCGTGATCACCATGTATTGTATAAAGTTGATAAAATGGAAAACACAGCTTTTGAACGTCCCGTCTTTTTTTTTTTTTTTTTTTTTTTTTTTTTTTTTTTTTTTTTTTTTTTTTTATTAATAATTAGCAGGCGTTTGTCTTCCATCTCACCTGATGGAAAGTGACGATGAAGACGAGGATCGTACACGCCTGTCTAAGAGGTACCTATTCACTCTACACTTGAAAGCTCCAGGGTTATATTTGTCTGGAAAAACAGACGCAGGCAAATCGTTCCACTCTTTGGCAACACGAACCAAAAATGAGCTATCGAACCGTTTAGTTCGGCTCATCGGCACGCTAACCACAAACGGGTGAAACTTCTGTCTGCGCCTGGTTGACCGGTGGAGAAAGGGGGAAGGTTCGATCAACTGAAAAAGAGCATTCGCACACTCTCCAAAGTGCAATCTGTAAAAAACCGATAGACTAGCAACTTTTCGACGATGCTCGAGACTTTGCAGTCTCGAAGAAGTAAGTTTGTCGTCACTTATGAGTCTACGGGCCCTTCGGTCGACAGAATCCAACGCTTCAAGATGGTATTTTGCGGAATCATGCCAAAGATGGCTGCAGTACTCCATACAGGATCGAACCTGGGCTGTGTACAGGTTGAGCAGCTGTTCGGAGTTGAAGTACCGCCGGACCTTTGCGATGACTCCCAATTTTTTGGAAGCTGACTGTGCCATGGTTTCAATCTGTTGACCGAAATTAAGTTTCGACGTGATGGTCATGCCTAGAAGCCCTAGTTGGTTTGTGATCGGTACAGATACACTTTGGAAAGTGGGCGTCAAGTTGAATGTGCTCTTTTTAGCGGAGAAGAGACACGCCTGGGTTTTGGAAGGGTTGAATTTGACAAGATTGGCTTCACCCCAATCGGAAACCCTACAAAGTGTCAAATCAACCCGTTCGATCATCGACTCTCTCTGAAATTGGATCTGGTTTGGACTCGCTCGCGCATTGGAGACATATCTCTCTACAACAGTGCTGTTATCGGCGTAACCAATAATGCCATCCGATAGAAGAAGGTCATTAATGTGCAGCAGGAATAATGTTGCAGAGAGAACAGATCCCTGAGGTACGCCGGCGTTGATCGCCATTAGGTCCGATGAGAAGCCATCGACGACAACTCGAATTGACCGTTCCCTCAGGAAATCAGACATCCAGTCGCAGAGTCCAGATGGTATGCCATACGCAGGAAGCTTGCTCAAAAGGGCTTCGTGCCATACCCGGTCAAAGGCCTTGGAGATATCCAAGGATACGGCTATTGCCTCTCCATGCCCTTCCAAGGCCATGCTCCATAGATGCGTGACGTACACTAGAAGGTCTCCTGTTGAGCGTCCTCCGCGGAAACCATATTGGTTGTCACTGAGGAGCTCATTGGTCTCTAGGTACGTCAGGAGACGATGGTTCAATACACGTTCCATAATTTTGCAAATTATGGAAGTGATTGCAATAGGTCTATAGTTGACTGGGTCGGCTCGACTGCCCTTTTTTGGTACGGGCTGTACGTTTGCAAACTTCCATGATTTTGGAACTTTTCCAGTCCTTAGAGAGAGTCGATATAGGCGTGTCAAAACAGGAGACAACTCGGCGGCACAGTGCTTTAATACCACTGCGGGAATGCCATCCGGACCACTGGCCTTATTCACGTCTAGATTTTGTAAGCATTTGAGTACCTGTTTCTGGTGAATTTGGACGGCCTCCATCTTGGGGCCGAATGGAGGTAACGTGGGTGGGCTTTTACCTTTGGAATCTAGACGTGAACATTCCGCGAAGAGATTTGCGAACAAGTCTGCCTTCTCTTTTGCGCTGTGGGCCAAAGACCCGTCAGGCCTTTGCAGTGGTGGCAGTGATGGGCGACAGAAGTTCATCTCAACCGACTTGGCAAGGGACCAGAAAGCTTTACTCCCCGTGGGATAGGATGCTAACTTGTCCCCGATACGGCCAATGTGGTCGAAACGAGCGCTTCTGATCACCTTTTTGCAGGACTTGGCAGCAGCATTGTACGCCTGCTTCTTAGCTGGGAGATCCATAGCTTTGCTTCTGCGAGCGCTAGCCCAGGCTTGGTATGCTACATGCTTTCGCTTTTCAGCTAGGAGGCAATCAGCATTAAATCATGGGCGGGCTTTGGACTCCAGGGATACATCAGAGAACGGTATAAAGTATTCCATACCTTGACATATCACACTGGAGACAGCATCAGCACAGCATGATGGATCATCAGAAGTAAAGCAAGCTTGCCGCCAAGGATAAGAGGCGAAAAAGTGACGCATCTCATCCCAATCTGCTGACTTGTACCGCCATACTCGCCTTTTGCCTTTTGGGCTGGTATCGGTTGGCGAGTATTGCGACACAGATTTCACCAGACAGTGGTCGGATGTCCCTAATGGTGGAGATACGGACACCGAGTATCTGTCTGGATCGGTTGTCAGCAGAAGGTCCAAGCAATACGCAGTATGGTCAACAACGTCAGGAATGCGCGTAGGTTCGTGGATGAGCTGGGAGAGACCATGAGTTACTGCGAACCGATAGGTTTCTCTGCCAGCGTGGTCGGTGTCCTTGAACGGGTACAGCCACTCTCCATGGTGGGCATTAAAGTCCCCAAGGAACACCAACTGCGCAGAGGGATAGCGTCGTTGGACCTTATCTGCAGTATCACTGAGATATTCAATGAGTCGAGTTGTCTCCTGAGCTCCCGTGTGTGATCGGTAAATACTGGCGTATACAATTCGAAAAATGTTCGAAAAATTCGTCTCCAAAAAATGTTTTGTTATTTTCATGCGACTACATGCATTTTCAGTACGAAATATTAATATGCGAGTATTATTATCGTTAAAATCTGCTATGAGAAATGATTCAAATTTTAGAGGAACTGTAACTTCCGCGAGGTTCCTAAAATTTTTTAAACTTGCGCCGTTGTATTTCTGTGGATATACAAAGTACTCTTTATATTTCTAAAAAGAGGGAAAGTTGTACGATGTAAATTATATGCTGTGGGAACATTGGGTAAGTCCGGAGTGGATATATTGTTCTTTAGTTTTTGTATTTTTAAAACTATTTCATTTTCTTCAAAATCTGGTGTGCATTTATGAGGCTTTTCCTTGACTATATTATTATTCTGTAATAAATAAATAAATCTACAATTTAACATATTTGTAGTTTTGATTACCGATCTTATTATCAGGCTATCTATTTTCGGATGTTTATGCCCGAAGTAAGCAAATACTAGATCTTTCAGTTAGAACATCATTATTAAAGACTATGCAATGCAATAAAGTCACTTTCGGAAATATATTGATTTAAAATGCATAAGTCTAAAGTTAATCTTTAATTTGTAAATATTATGAACTTACTTGAATAGTAATAGATCCATAACACTTTGCTTTTTTTCTTTTTGCACATTCCCATATATTTGTACCTATTTTATATTTCTTTTTAAGACAATATTGATGTCCCGCACGCACAAGGATCTTACTGTTTTGTTTATGTATGTAATTTCAATTCTCCCATTTTAGTTAATTTACATATTACGTAGTCGGTAAAAATCGCAATAAAAAATTTTCACGGAAAAACAAAAGAAGTCAGATACAATTTTTTTTCCTTTTTTAACTTAACCCATTTACGCCCAAGACTAAAGTAATCGTAGAAAATAGAAATAATCCATATTATTTAGTAGGAAATAGGGTGTTTGAACATAAAACAATAAAAAATTTAAAATTTTTTTATTTACTAGTTTTTTTATTTTTTTTTTTTATTTTTACTTTTTGTATATTTGTGTCTTCTCTCGCCAGGAAGGGCTGGCGGTTCATTTCGATCTCCATCTCCGCAATCCCTTCATGCGATTCACATAATATTCTTTGAGCTTTTCCCTCATCAAAAGCTTGGTTTTGACAAAGGAGAAGCACGAGGTCAACATTTTCGCGTGCAATTCCTTGATCTCTTTTTGTATATTTGTGTCTTCTCTCGCCAGGAAGGGCTGGCGGTTCATTTCGATCTCCATCTCCGTTGTCACACTGATTATGAAATTGATCCCTTCTAGCTGAATGTATACTTTCGCCGGAGCCAGGAGACTCAAGATCCATTCGTCTGTCAATATTGTTTCGTGTTGCGCCTTGTATTCGAAATATATTATTTCTCCTTTCGGTATTAGCATCAAGATTTTGCGCGTCTTCGTTAGGATCAATTCCCATCGTATGAGAGATGCATTGCGCCATTCTTCTATCGGTTTCTGTGTGAATGTATATAAGTGTGTCACGATTAGGGCCGGTACAAATGTACTCAAGAAGGCAGCTAATACATGCGATTTGAGTACACTTATATTCTTGGGATCTAATAGTTTTGCCAAGTTTTGAATTATGCTCCCAGTTTTTCGCTGTGCTGATGTAAATGATGTGGTAATGGTTCTTTCTGGTCCCTGTATGCTTAGTGATGACTTTCCAAGGAGAAGATGGACCTGCTCTGTTGTTATATTTTTTTTTGCCCAATTGGCAATCCAATTCGTCGCCCTTTGGTGGTTCTGCGTTCCGTTCGAGTTGCCTCGCTTCTCTTACTTCTACCCTAACCTTAATCTAACCTAACCTAACCTTACCTAACCTTTTTTTTTTTGGTGTCGCGGGGAAAAGGTGCATCACCTACCTGACACTCAAGGGGGAGTGCCAGGTTATGTGGGACCCTTACCCACTAAAAACCACCGTGGCATACCTCTGCCGCCTTTGCTGAGGCTCACGGTATCGCCATTGGCATCACCCCCGAGCCTCGGCGACTAAACCCGGCCGCAGGAGCCCAGCTCCTCAATCAGTGTTGGCTGGGGGGATGGTCCGGTATACCGCCACCTGCTGCGATTGGCTATCAATAGGAAGAAGGCGGGGTACCTCCTTTGAGCTCCCCCCCTCCGCCCGCGACAGAGCGGCGCTGCCGAGGCATCATCCTCCCTACGCCGCTCTGCCGCCTCCTTCTGCGACATCACCTCCTCGCAAAAGGAGACCATGGCCGCCCAGGCCTCTCTGCTTCCCAGCATGGCTTTTACCACGCTCGGAAGCGAGAGGTCCCTCCCGACGACAGAGGTTAATTCGTGCCGCTGACGACTCCACGCCGGGCACTCCTCCAAGGTGTGCTCAGCTGTGTCGTCAGCCGCCCCGCAATGGTGACACTCCGTCGTCACCTCCCTCTGGGCGACCCTGTGCAGGTAGTGATCGAAGCAACCGTGTCCAGTCAAAACCTGCACCAGGCGGAAGGAGAGAGACCCTCTCCTCCGCCGCACCCACGCCCTTAGGACCGGACGAATCGCCTCAATCGTCCGGACCCCGTAGGCTGGTGCGGCCAGGGACTACTCCCACTCTCGCAGGAGTACCCTCTCGGCACTCCTACGCACGCTTGCCACCTCTTCGGAACAGGGGCGCGTGCCCACCGCCCTCCCCTCCGCTCGGTACCGATAAACGGCACCGAGCACTAACGCATCGAGCTCCCACGGGGTTCCTGCTAGGAGTCAGGCGGCCCCGTGAGAGATCGAGCGATACCCTCGGGATGCCCTCACCGCAAGGGTCCGCTGCGCCCTTCGCAGCTGGACTTGATTCTGGCGCGTGAGGGCATCATCCCAGACAGGCGCTCCATATAGGGCCATGCTCCTTGTTATGCCGAGGTATAACCTCCGACATGAAGAGCCTGGCCCACCCACATTGGGCAGCAGTCGCCCCAGCGCGACCGCTGCCTTTACGAGCCTTTCGGTCAGCAGCTTGAAGTGCTGGCCGAACGCCCAGCGCCCGTCAAGGATGAGACCCAGATATCTCATTTGCCTCTTGAGAGGTATCTGGGTGTCATCCACCCTAGGGTCGCGCCTGGAGGGGGACCCTGCAAAAGCCCGTGGTACAACAGAGCCTCGGTCTTCTCCAGCGCGACCCTAAGCCCCAACTCCCTTATTCGGCCCACAACCAGGGCTGCACCCTCCTCCGCCCGAGTCGCTGACTCGGCGAACGTCCTCCCCTGGGCCAATATCAGGGTGTCGTCAGCGTAGCAAAATACGCTGACGTGGGGTGGCAGAACACCCCGTAACACCCTATCGTAACCCAAGTTCCACAAGAGTGGTCCGAGTACCGACCCTTGCGGAACCCCACACCTCATCTTTCGCCGAGTCAACGACCCCCTCCCGTTGACTTAGACGACGTCTCTGTCCCGCAGGTAGTCCTCCAACAGCCGCCGCAGGTACAGAGGCACTCCGTGGTACCGGAGCGCCTCCAGGATTGCCCCGAACGGCAGGCTGTTGAAGGCATTGGCGATGTCCAATGACACCGCCAAAGACCTCTCCCCCCTCGCGGACGCCGCCGCGGTGAGGGACTTAAAGGCAGAGATGGCGTCTATTGTCGACCGCCTCCTCCGAAACCCAAGCTGGGCCTCGGACAGGTCCGGCCCTACCTCCTCGAGATGCCGGACTAGTCGGGATGCCAGAATGAATTCCAGCATCTTTCCGATTTCGTCCAGCAGTACTAAGGGCCGGAAAGCCGACGAATTGTCAGGCGTCCGACCCTCCTTCTCGAGGAGGCAGAGCCTTCCGTCCTTCCACAGATTCGGGAACTTTCCGGTTCTCAGCGAGAGATCGAACAGCTCCCGAAGCGGGCCTCCGAGGGATTCCATGGCAATCCCAAGGAGGTGTCCGGGTACTCCGTCCGGTCCAGGGGCCGTCTTCTTCCTCCCCAAGCGGGAAATGGCGCCTTCCATCTCAGCCCCCATGGTTGGGGGGCCTCGATCTCCCACACTACTCCCACTGGGGGTGGGAGGGCGTGGTCCGAGCTATCAGGGAACAGCTCGCCGACGACCACCCCCAGGAACTCCGGTTGGAGGGTCTCAGTGAGGGGATGTCCTCCGGCACGGAGTTTGTTCCGAGCCGCCTTGTACGGACGACCCCAGGGGTCCCTTTCGAGACCTTCCAGCAGTTCCTGCCGGGCCCGCTCCTTGGCGATGCAGATGGCTGCTTGCAATGCCTTTTTGGTAACTTTGCAAGCCGCCATCAGCCTTGCCTCCTCCGCCGCGTCGCGGTGGCGTCGCCGGCGGAAGTGGTTACACTCCGGCCAGGCACGGCCGTGCACGTCCCGGAGATCCGCAATCTCCAGTACACGGCCTTGCGACCACGGTAGGCCCTCGATCGGGGCATAGAGGTGTCGCACACCGCCGTCAGGGCGGCGCGGAAGCGACCAGCCCCCTCGTCCACCGTGGCCAGTGTATTTGGCGGCACACACCACGGTTGGACGATAGCCGCCTCAAATGCGATTTCGCGATTGAGGCGTTCCGTCGACCAGCGCGGGAAGGCAGGAGCATGCCGTGTAGGCTCGGCTGGAGGCTGGAGCTTTGTGACCTCGAACCGGATTTATCGGTGGTCCGATAGGGTCACTTCATGCTCCAGCACTCGCCATTCACGCAACCTGCTCGCAATCGAGGGGGAGGTGAACGTTATGTCCACCAGGGACTCCCCCTGCGGTCGCACACAGGTTGGTACTGTCCCTCTGTTTATGAGGGACAGCCCAGCCTCAACGGCCCACTCCTCCAGGGCCACGCCGAACACATCGGTGAGGGTGTCACCCCACACCCGCGACCTCGAGTTAACCCTTTAAAGGGCATAAGGTTCCAGGGGAGTGATGTAACTTTTGTTTATAGTTTCGAGAGGCTTTTATTATCTTAAAAAAAAAACATTTAAAAATATTAATAAAAATTATGTATTATTATTAAAAAGTTGGTGGTACAAATGTTCCCTTTGCCCGCCAGGGCCATCCCCTTGCATTCGCCTACTCCCTATGAAATTTGGTAAAACATGGTATTATGCACAGTGGTACATTACATTTTTCACATTTTACTTTGCTGAGCTTGTCATTCGTTTTTGTGCTGCAAAGTTTGCAACGCCTATATGTATCTAGTGCAGCTGGCATGTGATCACCCACATTCGTATGGCGCAGTTCTATTGGCACAGCATTTTGGTTTTTCTGGTAGTTTGTAGATACATTTATGAGTGGTTTTTTGGAAACGTAGTTGCCCACACAGTTAGACCTCCTCTTTCTGCTGCTGTAACCAGCAATTAGACCTCTAGCAACTGCTACCCGAAACTCCAAATTGCTGAGCTTCTCCGCTCTTGAGGTATGAGAGTGCAATATAAATGCATTAGTCATACATGCATCCACCAGGAAGTAGAAAATGCGTAACCACCATCGCTTGCTCCTTCTTCCAACTGAATAGGTTCCCTTGACCTGGTCGAATCTGTCTACTCCTCCCATTCTTTTTGTGTATTCCTGTATTACTTGCGGACAGCGAATGGAACGGCTTGTGCCATCTTTTTGCGTTCTTTGAACCGTAGTTTTCCCTATTTTGGGATGAAAGGCAGTGGTCAGCAAAAGGACTTCTTTTGTATCTTGCCAAACTGTGAAGGCCACATCATTCTTAGTTCTCCACTTATATTCCCCTTTGGTTAATTTTAGGGACTTCTGTTTTATCATTGTTGGCAAATCTACTCGGTTTCTTCTGACAGTCCCAGTAGCGTACACATCTTTCTCATATAAATACTGCATCAAGGCAAAGCTAGTGAAGAAGTTATCGAATGTAATATGTGTGTGGTGTTCTTCCTGCGATAATTTATTCGATAACTTCTTCACAACTTTACTGCCCAAACCTTCTTCTATTCCGTGTTCTGTTTTGCCAGTATAAATGTCAAATTCATAGAGATATCCAGTCTTACTATCGCAGCGACACCACACTTTGTAGCCACGCTTGATTGGCTTGAGCGGCATATATTGTTTTAGACTGGATCTGCCCTTGAAGAGGATCATACTCTCATCTATCGACTGTGAGGATGAGTTCTTGGCATTTATTTGAAATGCGTCGTTGAGCGAAGATAAAAGAGGTCGCAGTTTATGTAATTTGTCAAAATCGGGACTTCCCCTTTCATGTCGTAGAGTGTTATCATTCAAATGAAGTGCTTCTAATATTTTCTTGAAGCGTTTTATTGGCATTACGTCTGCCACTTCTTGAACTCTAAATCCTGGATCAGTAGACCAGTATAAATTTATTTGGGGCAATATGTTGTAGCCCATTATAATTATAATGCCTAAAAACGCACGTAACTCTGTTTTGTTGATTGGTGTCCATTTAGCAATCCTATTTTGTTCTGCATATAGATTTGTCTGAGTTACAATTAGGTCATAAACATCATCAGTAAAAAATTTTTCAAAGTGAGCTACTGGACGGGCTCTCCTATTGAACATATATGTAGGTGATACAGCTATCTCATCAAATACCTTAGAGTCAGGCCGGGCTATCCACATACTTTTTTCCAACTTTGAATGTCTTCATCATCATACTCAGATTCACTTGATTCTGCTTCTGATGTATCTGTATCGGAGTTACTTGAATCTGCATTAGAAATTATATTCGATGTACCTCCTATTTGCAAGCGAGAAGTACTTGCCACTTGTTCGCTAGAAGTTACTGCCGCTGGTTCACTTGAGCTTTGAATAGTAGGTGTTGGCGGTGCAGGGCTATTTGCCGAATCATCAGTCTCTAATAGCTTTTGAATGGCTGTCGCGTCGTAGTCTTCACCCTCATCAGACTCCAAGCCGTCATCGGAGCGATCATCATCTGGTATGCCAAATACTTCCTCCAGACCCTTCTCAATTTCTATGTCTGTGATATTATTTCGTGACATTTTTAACGAAAACCTAAAAAACAATCAGTAAAGTTATAGACAACAACGTAATGTAAGGTACCCCTGACAAGCACCGGTGAATATATTCCCACCAATATAGATATATTTCACGGGCAATGGTAAATATATTCCCACCAAAATATCGGTTGCAAACAAGACACATATTCAAGCAATTGCAGAAATACGTGTAGGAATCGGTAGAATACATATAAATACACAATAAAAATGAAAATATTTACCTTCTTCAATATATGTAACACAAATATGTATGGAGATGAAAACATTTATTGTAAAATCAGCTTATCTCAGAAACAGCAATTGGCGCCATAACACGCAAACAAATGTCAAAAAATTTTTTTAATGTCAAGAGTGATTGACAGTTCCTACTGTGTAGCCAGACATAAAAAAATAATATTACTACTAATTTAATCCTGGCGTAACCTTACCTAAAGTTGGTGGTAAAAATATCGCCTTTGCCCTATAAAGGGTTAAGGTCGCCCATCAGGATAACGGGGTCGGGCGCCATGCGCCCAACCACCGCTAAGAGAGAATCCAGAAACGGCTCATATCCCGCAAGCAGCCTGTTCGGGGAGAAGTATACACCAATAATGGTGTACTCCCCCCACCTGGCCGCCACGAACCCTGGACCCCTCTCCCTGACGCTTAGGGTGTTACACCCCCCCGATCGAACAACAATGGCCACGTCGCCATTAGCGGACCCAGCCCATTGCGGTCGCGGAGCCACGGAGTACGGCTCAGCTGCGACCGCTATCTCTATTTCCCACTGCGCCATGGCCTGGAGGAACAGATCCTGAGCTCCAAATCAAATCAAATCAAATCAAATCAAATCATTTATTGCACGAATATAGGTAAAAAAAGATGTCATACAAATAATAGCACAGCCATATTCTGCCATTGCGGCGTGTACAAGGTTTACGTTTAAAATTACAATTTACTCAATTTATACATTTGTCATTTAAGTATTCATATGTCCTATAATAGCATTTATTTAATAGAAATGATTTTAAATTATATTTGAATTCATCATAATTAGTTACATTTTTAATAGTTGTAGGTAATTTATTATATATTCTAGGGGCCATCCCAAAGAAGCTTTCTGTAAACAAAGTGGTTCCATGCGGTTGAGCTTTAAGAATATCCTTCCGGTTACTTTGTAATTTTTCAAACATATTGTAATTTTTTCTAACGAACAAGGCAGTTTCGAGTATATAGAGGCATGGAAAAGTCAAAATTCTTAACTTTTTGAAATAGGGTTTGCAGGAATCTACAACTTTTAGATTATTAATTGATCTGATACACCGCTTTTGCGCTTTAAATATACTTTCCTTATCAGCCGAGTTTCCCCAAAAAACTATGCCATATCGAAGTAACGACTCTATGCATGCATAATAAGCCGATAAAACTGCCGATTCATTGACTATTCCTGCCAATTTCCGTAAAGCGTATGAAAATGTATTTAATCTATTGCACACACCCTCTAAATGGCTCTTCCAGTTCAAGCTGGAATCCACGCTTATCCCCAAAAACCTAGCAAACTTTACCTCCTTAATTTCATGTCCGTTATTTTCGAAGTCAAACGATGTCAAGTTGTTATTTCTATTTTTAAAACTTATAATATTTGTCTTACTTAAATTAATTTTTAAATTATTAGTTTCTAACCATTTCATAATATTTTGTAAATTGCTTTCAATGTCATGTTTTAGTGAATCTGTGTCTTTATTACTACATATCAAAGTACTGTCATCTGCAAATAATACCATTGGATGTGAAGAAATTTTTGGAAAGTCATTTATATATATTATAAATAATAACGGCCCCAATATACTGCCCTGTGGGACACCCTGTTTAACCTTCTTATATTTTGAGACGTAACTTATTTCTGTAAGAGATTTCAAGCATATACTGTATATTTGAGTGGCTTGCCTTCTGTTCTCGAGATAAGATTTTAAGAGTTCCAATGTTACTCCTCTAACTCCATATGCATTGAGTTTTTTAATTAAAATTTCATGATTAACGTAATCGAATGCTTTCGTGAGGTCCATAAATAAAGCACATGTTGGTATTTTTTTGTCAACATTAGATGTTACATTTTTTAAGAAATTGTACAAGGCCAAGTTAATCCCTTTATTTTTTCTAAAGCCTACCTGTTCATCTGATAATAACGCATTCTTTTCAAAAAAATCATTAAGGGCATTGTAAATCACTCTTTCGAAAATTTTTGAGAAAACAGGAATCATAGCCACGGGTCTGTATGAAGCCATGTATTCTCGGTTTAATTTCTTATATATTGGTTTTATAATCGTAACTTTTAATTTTTCTGGAAAAATACCGTATTCAATACAAAGGTTAATAATGTAACTCAATACCGGTGAAATATAAATATCTACTTCTTTTATAATTTTTGTAGCAATGTCGTCATAACCAGTACTGTTTGTATTTTTGAGGTGCTTAATTATGGTCAAAATTTGATTGGATGTAGTGGGCTTCATAAATAATGATTTTAAATTACTGGAAATATTATTATTTTTAAATTTGCAACTATCATTATCTTGTTCTTGATCAATAAAAAAATTATTGAATGAGTCTGCAATATCTAAAGGATCTGTCAATTTAACGCCGTTGTTTATTATTTGGTCAATATAATGTTTTGGTCGATTATTTTTATAGTCATTGATTAGTTTCCAAGTTGCTTTCATTTTATTATTAGATGTTTTGATAAAATAATTATTTTGAGCTCTTTGAGTTAGTTTAATTACATTTTTTAGGCGTCTGGAGTACATTTTCAACTTACTTTTATTCTCTAGAGTTGGTGTTTTTCTAAATTTCCATAATAAATCTCTTTTATTTTTAGAGCATTGCATGATACCTTTTGATATCCATTTTGGTCGTTGGTTATTGTTAATTTTTACCCGAACTAATGGAAAACACAACTCATAAAAAAGTTTAAATAAACCAAAGAAATGGTTGAATGCTTCATTAGGATTTACAGTGGAATAGGTTTCTGTGAATTGAAGAACTTTAATACAATCTTTAAATTTCCTGATATTATCTTTATTAAAGTCGCGCTTTATAATAAACGAGTGAGAAGCAATTACAACACCTTTATTAGGACATTCGAGTAGTTGTCCTGTGTGATCCGACAATGCAATATCTAATACACTACTCTGACAGCCTCTCAAATTATGTGCAAAGTTGTCTAAGCACGTGCCACTAGACAATCTTGTGGGCTCTCTTATAGCAAATTTGAGATTAAAACCTTTTATTAATTGTTCAAAATCTATTGTGTTTTTATTATTTACTAAAATATCTATATTAAAATCGCCACACATTATAATTTTACTTTTTTTATAAAATAGTTTCTGTAATAAGTCATGTATAGATTTAAGAAACATCTCAATATATTCTCGTTTTGTCTTTGGTGGTCTATATATACATATTAAAATAATTTTGTGATTAATAAGTTCCACGGCTGAACATTCAATGACGTTTGAAATACTGAGATCTTCAATTTCTTGTAAGTTGTCCAGCGCAGTGGTTGAGATTCCCTTGGAGGAAGTTGAATGTCCCAGGCATTATTCGGTCATATCAACTTCCTCCATTGTCGAGCGGCAGGCTACGATGGGTGCGGCCCTTGTCCCTGGGGCCGCTCTGGTCTTGGTGGGAGGAGGGTTGCAGTTTCTGCCTCCCGTCACGTGGCTTGATGGCCGCCCAGCATCAGACACACTGCACAGTGGGCATTAGCACTGCACGTGGAGGACTTGTGTCCAGGCATACTGCACCTGAAACACAGGTCCCCACGTTCTGGTTGTGAAGGGCACATCTGGCGCGTGTGCCCCTTTGGAGAATAAGATGAGTTCAAAAAACAAAGTCTAAATTTGCACTTATATACAAATTTAATAGTCTCCAATTCACAAAGTCTAACATACAAATGTCGCTTACGAACAATCATCGAATTACGTCACAACGATCGCTAAGTAAAAATTGAGTGCATCCGACTGCGTCATCGTAATTCAAAACCGACGTTCGCGCTCCGGCGCGTGACGACAGCCAAACCGGTTCGCGATCGGTACGTAAAATTCCAAGCGAGGATGCTAGAAGCTAACTTTGCCTCGCGGTTTGCTAAGACGGGAATTATTTAATTATGTATTTAGTTTGTTAGGAAATTTGAAGTTTTTATTTTTTGTTGTAATTTTAATTTAATGTTTTGTGTAGTGTTCTCTCTGTGTGTGTAAGTGTATGTATGTGGGTTTCCCACATCACTCCCCTCCAGAGACCGGGTTACGGGCGATAAAAGTCCGGGAACCTTACCTTTCGGCCGTAGCGCGTTTTTGTGACCGGAACTGTGGTGCTAGGTACCTGTTCAGCTGGAATCGGGGGTTCGCGCAATATGTAGGCAGGTTTCAGTCTGTCTACTGATACTGACACGACATTTCCTTTCACCAAGATCCTGAAAACTTTGGGTCCTCTATGGAGAATCTCATAAGGACCGGTATAAGCTGATTGGAGGGCTCGTCTAACTGCGTCTTCTCTGAGGAAGACGTGCGTGCAAGTGGCGAGGTCTTTATAAATAAATATTTTATTACTTGCGTGGTTTGAGGTTGCGATAGGCTGAAGGTTTCTGGCAAATGATCTGATACGGGTTGTAAACTCGCTGAGGTCAGTTGGGCATTTGTCAGTTTCTTCACCAAAAAATTCACCAGGTAGTCGTAGGGGCTCGCCATAAACTAATTCGGCTGAAGAAGTTTTGAGATCTTCCTTGAAAGAACTTCTAATCCCGAGCAGTACAAGTGGCAGGCAATCAGACCAGCTGTCATTGGCGTGGCACATGATGGCTGCTTTTAATTGTCGATGGAAACGCTCGACTATGCCGTTGCACTGCGGGTGGTAGGCAGTCGTTTTGCGGTGCTTAAAGCCAATAAACTTTGATAGTTGGTCAAACAGTGCGCAGTCAAACTGTCTACCACGATCAGTGACAATGTCGGTAGGGCAACCAAAACGGGATATCCATCCGGAGATTAATGCCTTTGCCACGGTCTCAGCGGTGATGTCGCTTATAGGAACAGCCTCAGCCCATCGCGTGAAGCGATCGACTGCTGTTAAGCAATACCTAAACTCGTGAGATGGGGGAAGAGGTCCAATTAGGTCTATGTGTACATGTTTGAATCGCGCTGAAGGTAAGTCGAAGGAGCCAAGTGGCGAAGATACATGTCGATGTACCTGCAAGCCAAACATGACCTAGACCACTCACGGCAATCTTTCCTCACCTGTGGCCACACGTAACGTTCTGCTACGAGTTTTGCTCAGGTATTCGCGCCGGAATGGCTAAGGGAGTGCAAGCTCTCGAAAATTTGCTTGCGGAGGGGTTTGGGCACGAAGGGTCTGGGAGTAGGTGTGCTGACATCGCAGTACATATCGATGCAGCTCCCGGGAATACGTACCTTTCGTAATATGAGAGATGACTCATCTGCCAAGTACTGCTTCAATTCAGCATCAGAGCCTTGGGTTTCGGCTAAAAATTCCATAGAAACCGGACTACGCAATTCCTCGACGCGGGAGAGAGTATCGGCAACTACGTTGTCTTTCCCTGCTATGTGTTGTATATCCGTCGAGAATTGGGCGATAAAATCAAGGTGTCTGAATTGGCGGGGAGAACAAGCCTTTTTACTCTCATGAAAAGCATAAATGAGATGTTTATGGTCTGTATAGATTGTAAAATGGGTGGCTTCTAGCCAATGGCGGAAGTATTTAATGCTTTCGTACACTGCTAGAAGTTCCCTGTCGTAAGGAGAGTATTTCTGCTGTGCAGCGTTCAACTTGCGAGAGAAGAAAGCCAGGGGCTGCCAGTTCCCGTTCTTGAACTGCTGCAATACTGCTCCTATGGCCTGGTCGGAAGCGTCGGTAACTAAACCTAACTTACCATTTGGGTCCGGATGAGCTAAGAGTGCAGCATTGCAGAGGCTTTCTTTGCATTCTTCGAACGCTTTTAGGCATCTCCTGCTATGCTCACAGGCTGCGATGCTTTAATATAACCTGTCAGAAGAGCATTTTTTTTTATTTTTTTTATTTATTTATTTATTTATATATTTAAGGACCACCAGTAGACATTACATTATTTCATAAATTTAACATAACTTGCTTACAACTATATAACATAAATGCAATTCTTATTAAGGTAGCCACATCGTTCAAACAAAACATAAAATTAAAATATCAGTTAGTTAAAACAAAAGCGAAATAATAACAATTAGAATACGTCTAGCACAATAAAATCAAATTAAGTTAAATACAAAATTAAATACAAAATTGTTCGAAAGTGAAGTTTGAAATATATGACAGCATTAAATACTAAGCGATGCATCACTGAAAAACTTTACTAATTTCTTTCTGAACTCATTGAGGGAATCATGAAAAATATCTACATTATTTGAAATTCTATTGAAGGCATCAGGCAGGCGGTAAGAAGCTGCATGCATGCGGGCATTAGTTCGAGCACGCGGCTTGTGGAACAAGGGTAATGATTTGCGCGGTGGTTTGCGAGGGACTCTTATACTGAACATGCTTAATATTTCAGGGCAATCTATTTCGTTTCTGAAAACTTTGAAAAGAAAAAGCATATCCAGCATGAATCTTCTCATAACAAGGCTGTTCATTTCATAGTGACGCAATCGATCATCATACGGAATTTTTGTTTTTTTGCCGCTACAAAATGAAAGATGACGTGTAAAGCGTTTTTGAATTCGTTCAATGCGAAGTTGGTGTGCCTTGTATTGAGGAGACCACACTACACAGCCGTATTCAAGTATACTGCGCACGAAGCTGTTGTAGATAATTAACTTAGTCCTTGGATCTTTAAAAACTTTACTGTTCCTTATGACGAAACCAAGTGCCCTGGAGGCTCTAGTGGTGATTTCATCCATATGCGGAATAAAAGTTAATTTTGAGTCAATGATAAGTCCCAAATCTTTAATTCTTTCAGCTTCCTGCAAGACAGTGTCATAGAGGCTATAACGTGTTTTAATTCTATGAGCTTTACGAGTAATTTTAATGTGATAACATTTGTCAACGTTGAATGTCATTTTATTATTTATGCACCATCTCTCCAAGCAGTCAAGATCCTGCTGCAGCAAAGTCGTGTCCTCGATACTAGAAGTACTAGAAGTTAACCATCCCTAAAAACCTGCGTAACTGTTAAGCAGTTTGGGGTACTGGAAACTCCTTGATGGCCTGCACTTTGCTTTCCAAGGGTGTAGTACGTTGTCCGGAAATACGGTAGCCGAGAAATGTTACCTGTTGTGCTCCAAATACGCACTTGGCGGCATTGATGAGAACACCATATTCTCTCATGCGCTCGAAGAGTATGCGTAAGTGCTGCTCACGCTCTTCTTCATCCCTAGAGAAGATCAGGAAATTATCAAGATATGGGTAACAGAAGTCAAGGCCACGGGTCATCTCGTCTACAAATCTCTACAAATCTACAAATCGTTTGGCCTGCATTACGCAGACCAAACGTCATCATCGGAAATTCGTAAAGTCCGAAGGGTGTTGATATCGCTGTTTTGGGGATATCCGCTTTAAAAACTGGGATTTGGTTGTAGGCTTTTACCAGGTCCACGGTGGAGAAGATCTTACAACCGGATATGCTATGAGCAAAATCCTGTATGTGTCGGATGGGGTACCTGTCGGGTATGGTTCTTGCGTTCAACAGGCGGTAGTCACCGCATGGTCGCCAGCCGTTGTCCTTTTTTGGCGCCAAGTGTAGAGGAGAAGACCAGGGAGAGTCAGATGGCCGAGCGGTACCATTGGCCAACATAGCAGCAAACTCCGACTTTGCGATTTTTAACTTGTCTGGAGCGAGGCGACGTGGGGAACATGAAATGGGTGGGCCTGGTGTAGTGCGAATGTGGTGTACGGTGTTGTGTTTAGGAATACCTATAGCACCCGACGGTCGTGTAATTTCCTGGAATTCAGAAAGAATTTTATAATATTTACCGTCGCCAGTCAAAATTTTTACACTCGACATAGAATTAGGCGCCGCAACTAAAGCTACAGTATACAATTTTGTTACATCGTCAATCAGTTTTTTATTATATATATCTACAATTAGTTTAAAATGTGCAAGAAAATCTACGCCTATGATGGCCTTTGTGACGTCTGCTACAATAAATCGCCAACTAAATTGACGTCTAAGATTTAAGTTTAAGGTAAGATACACATAACTATACGTTTCGATAATTGTACCGTTTACTGCACATAGTTGGAAATCCGTCTTCGCACGTCGTTCACGGAGTGCGGATCGGGGAAACACACATAAGTCACTTCCAGTGTCCACGAGAAATTGTATCTGTGAACTGCGATCCGTCACGTAGAGGCGACCGGGTGTGTGAAGTCGTCAATCGTCTGTCGCCATTATCGACTGCCGTTTCCGTTTCCCGCCGCGAAGTCACACGGCGGTAAACAGCGCCTCGCGTTGTTGCCGTACTTGTGGTGGTACCAACATGTGGGATATGTTTGATATTTTCAATAATAGGCGCTGGAGTTTTGATTTACACATTTATTTTATTTTTACAAAAAGTACGGCTTCTTGAGCAGCCATCACTTACAAGCACGGAAGCAGAGAGAAATTTTTTTTTTTACAAACGTCAAAGTCACTGTAACATTGACAGAGGCTATAATTCATTCATTCGTAAACATACACCCCCGCGCTGACGTAGTCTGAACTAAATTAAAGGTAAACATTGTAATTTTAAGCGAAAAGATTATACAATATTATATGGGAGTATTACTTATTATGTTATACATAGTAAATGAGACTAAATCATTACCTATTGATGCTCATAATAAAGCTGTAATTACATACACTTAGTTTTATTTCCAAGATAAAAGTTCTGCTTTAAATGTTACTTAGTGCTACTAAAGAAATTTCTACTAATTAATTAGAGTATCAAGGATAGTAAACTAAAACTATTCATACATGATATAAAACAATTGTAATACAATATCATAGGTTATTAATAATAATAAATTATATTATTAAAAGACAAAAAGGTAAGTTTGGATTAACAGGGTAGTAAAACTAACTTATGAATAGGACGAGCATATTCACCCTTTGAGGTTTTTACAATAACAGACCGAGTTAACTGGTCATCCTTACTAGTACATGTCCTAATTATTCTCCCCATGGGCCAACATGATGCTGGAGTGTTTTCATCTTTGAGAATAACCAAGTTACCCTTTTCCAAGTTAGAAGATACATTTAACCATTTTGGTCTGTTTTGAAGTTCTGACAAATACTGAGTTTTCCAAGCTTTCCAAAATTGTTGTTTTATTGAAGTTATTCTTTGCCAAACATTAAGTTTATTTTCATTTAAATTAATAAGACTAGGTTCTGGGATATCTAAAAGTGTTGTTCCTATGAGAAAATGTCCTGGACTTAGGTAATTTAGGTCATCAATTAAATCTGATTGAGCACATAAAGGTCTAGAATTAAGAATAGATTCAATTTGACACAAAGTGGTATAAAGATGCTCATAAGTCATTCTGCAATTTCCTAATTTCCTTTTAAGTAGTAATTTAGTTTGTTTAATGCCAGCCTCATATATTCCACCCATATGGCCAGCTAAAGGAACATTAAATTTCCACTCTATACAGAAACTACTACTAGCACCATGAAAATTTGTAGCATTATCCGATAATATAGAATTACAAATACCACGTCTAGCACAAAACCGTTTGAGGCATGCTAAAAATGAATCCGTAGATAAATCTGAGGCTAACTCAATATGGATAGCTTTACTAGCTAAACAGATGAATAGACATAAATAACCCTTTGAATATTTAGCATTGCGAAAAGATGAAGTTTTAATATAAATTGGTCCTCCAAAGACAAGACCTACATGTAAAAAGGCACGTTCTAAATTAACTCTATGAGATGGTAGGTTTGACATTTTTTGGCTACAAGTTTGACCTCGATACCTAGTACATACGATGCATTTGTAAACAATTTGTTTAACTCTTACTCTCGCGTGAATTGGCCAGTAAACCAGTCTCAGGTTGGAGAGTGTGTTTTGAACTCCGGAATGAAAAAGTTGCAAGTGATACATTAGTATGACTAGTGAAGTCAAATGGCTTTTACTAGGAAGTAAGATTGGAAATTTTTGGTTGTATTGAATGTTAGCATGTTTGATTCTACCACCAACTCTAAGGCCCTCCGCACATGAAGCTACTCAGAAAAGACGAAACTAATCCGTAATTACAATTACAAACCAATTACAAACTGTAACTCGCACACGACGCTACTCAAGTTGCAAGGTTTCAGTCATTTCTATTATTTTTTCTCATGAAAGCGCACGCTTAACAAGGGGAAATATTTGAAAAAAAAAAGGAAACATGTCGAGTGGAGCGAGCGAGGATGACGACGACATTGTATTATATTATTATCTTAATAGACGCCGAAGGAATCCTCGAAGGTTTTGGATTCACCCGTATATTCGAAATAATGTGAACTGCAGATTGTCAGTTGCAGCACAAGAGCTGCGAGAAACAGATAATAAATTTGTGGGATTCTATAGAATGTCCAAAGATAGCTATTTAAATTTGGTACAATTAATATCTCCTGCCATTTATAAAAAAAATACTAACATGCGGGAGTGCGTGAGCGCAGAAGAAAGAATTTTAATAACTTTGAGGTAAGATTTTTATTTATTTACTTGTAATTCACAATCACACAACTTAGTATTAAATTCTTAAATGAACTTTTAATCACTATTTGTATTAAGTAGAAGCGGTACTGATTCATAATACGACAAAATGTGATTATTGTATGCTGGTGTGGCTTGCTGTTCATTTGATACAGGCAGTTCTTGCGTAGAAAGAGAGACGCCTTGTGTTTCAGCATTATATGCTGGTGTGGCTTGTTGTCTATTTATTACAGGCAGTCCTTGCGAAGAAAGAAAGACACCTTGTGTATCAAAATATGCTGGTGTGGCTCGTTGTGGTGGTGCCAAAGGTTTCGGAGATTCTTCTAAAATTTCATCCACTAAGGCCAGCACTCTTCGCTTGAAGGTTCTCGTTTGACTGTCGGACATTGTTTTCATGTCTGGTAGTAAGCTTAGCAAAAACATCCGTTTAGGATCCTCTGTGTCTTCAGCTTTTTTTTCAAGTTTAGCCTTTCTGGCTTTGAAGTAATCAATAATACCGTCATCGACAGTTGAAATTGGTTTTCCTTTACGACGATTAGAGCGGATGTCAGTGCTGGGCGCATTTGATCTGGATGAAGGGCATGACATGGGAGACAGTGGTTGATTTGATATAGGAGAAGATACAGGCAGAGGGCATGACATGGGTGATGGGATATTTTGGGATGGTGATGGGGTGTTTTCGACTGGTGATTGCATGCTTTGAAATGGTGATGGGATGTTCTGTTGTAATATGGATTGCGACTCATTTACTTCTTCGTTATCTTCTTGCTCCATCACTTCCCTAATAGCTTGATGAGGAACATTCCCTGATACGGTATTGTTCAGAACTTTGATGTATGGGATTGAAAATTGCATCGCATCGGCCAAATAATACGGTTTCTTATTTTTCGAGGAAGATCCACTTGGAGCTGGTTTTATGTGCCGGACGAAAACAGTTCGCAAATTTTTCCATTTTTCTTTAGCTTGGCTTTCTGAAACAAAATTAACAAATTTATTCTGATTTTGTAGGTACTTGGCAAGTGGAGATTCATTTGTAAATATCAGCTACTATTTTGCAAGAGGAGACAATACAGTTGCACAGATAATCGCTGAAACTACAATTATTATTTGGAATGTTCTAAAAGATATTTATATGCCAATCCCGAATGTGACCCAATGGAAGAATATATCAGAGCGCTATAGTTTGTTGTGGAATTTGCCTAACTGCATCGGTTCTTTAGATGGGAAACATATTCGAATAGAGAAATTCCCTAATTCGGGATCAAATAATTTTAACTACAAATCATTTCATTCTGTCGTCCTGATGGCCTGTAGTGATGCAGACGGGCTATTTACATTAATTGAATGTGGCTACGCTGGGAGAAATAGTGATGGTGGAATATTTCGTGCTTCTGGTATCAAACAGTGGCTAGAAAACGCTGCTAATATTCCCGCGCCTTCAAGATTACCAAACGACGATAAGGAATTTCCTTACTATTTCGTAGGTGATGAGGCGTTTCCATTATTACGCTATCTGATGAGACCATATCCAAAACGAACTTTGAATAATATAAAAAGAGTATTTAATTATAGGCTGAGTCGAGGAAGAAAGACTGTTGAATGTACATTTGGAATGATGGCTGAGAAATTTGGTGTTCTAGACAGACCTATACGTTGTCGAGATCCTCAAAAAGTTACAAATATTGTAAAATCTGCGTGTATATTGCACAATTACGTACGTAGCAGAGAAGGTATTCAGTACAAACCACAGCCATTTGAAACAACTGACTTCACTCCTGAATCAATACCAGCTCCACAAAATCTTCAAATAACTCCACTATCTTCAGCTTATAATCTCAGAGATTATCTGGCAAATTATTTTATTACACCACATGCAGCATTACCGTGGCAATGGAATCATATTTTGTAATAAATAAAAAATACTTACCTGTCAAATTAAATATTTTTCCCACTTCACTCCATGCCCTTTCTGTTACATCCTTTCGTGAGTAATCTGATAGTTTATAATTATATAAGCATGGACGCTTTTCCACTTCCTGAACAAATTTTATATTTAATGTTTGGTCGTTCATTTTCACAACAAATACACTAGAAAACTCTGGTAAACCGTAGCGTGGCGACCGGCACGACGCGTCATGCGCGATCAGTTGCTAACGCGTTACTAACCGGTTAGTGACTAGTCGCGTCGTGTGCGAACCTCAATGAGAATGTATGGGCGGTGACGCTGAAGCAACTTGTTAGTAATTTGAGTTTGTAATTAGTTCTTTTTGAGTAGCTTCATGTGCGGAGGGCCTAAGTATGCCCTCACTGTCTATGAATGGAGATAATCTTTTAAGAGGACTACTTGAAAATACATATTTGCCTTTGTTTGACTTAAGTTCAATCAATTCCCTTTTGAAGTGATGAGCTTGGACTATTTTAATAATAAAGTTGTGACTAGCCTTCAATTCATCAGGTGTGAGTGAAATTGGTAAATTAGATTTAGGATTTTTTAGTTTATGACAAAATCTAAAACAATATGCAATTGAATTTTGAAGCTTTTGAAATGATGAAAATCTTTCAAAAATGTTGATATAGTATTCTACATCTTTGCCATGATAACTGTCTGAAACAGTAAGTGTATGAGATGTTAACTGTTTAGTATTGCTTGTGTTATATAATAGTTCTTCATTGGTTTCTAGAATATTCACATTAGTAGCATGAGGCCATTCATTTTGATGTGATAGTAACCAATTTGGGCCGTGCCACCAAAGCGAATAAGTTTTTAATTCTTTAAAAAGTATACCACGGGTTAAATGGTCAGCTGGATTTTCATGAGTTCTAACATGATTCCATGCGTCTGGATTGGTATTTTGTAAGATTTGTGATAATCTATTAGTTACATATACATCCCGTTTTTTATCAGGGGATCTAATCCAATGTAAAACAATTTGAGAATCTGTATAAAGATGAATAGAATCAAATTTTAAAACTATTTCAAGAATTGTTCTTATTTTTTGTACTAAAATAGAGAGTAACAATGCTGAACAAAGTTCAAGACGAGGAATGGTGATTGGTTTCAAAGATGCCACTTTACTCTTGCTGCTCAAAAGTTGAGAGGTTGATATTTGATCATGATATTCTGCTATAATATAAATGCATGCTCCATATGCTTGAGAAGAGGGATCACAAAATCCTACTAGGTGAATTTTAGATGGTATGTTTGAAAAACAATACCTTGGTATTTCAATATTGTGCAAATGCTGAAGGCTGTTATAAAATGGTAACCGCTTATTGAGAAGGTGTTCTGTAGGCCAATTCCCGTAATAAAAACCGCGGCGATGTCGTAGCGACTCGACCGTAGAAGTCACTTTCGTATTCTCATCCGTCTATTGGACCGATTCTAAAGTCGTTCAGAAGTCGCTCTATCGAAATGTCGCTGAACCGTATTCACATCCTGAATCGAGTTTCAATCGTTTCATAACGATATCACAATGGTATTCTACTCCTATAAATGACAGTTATTTCGATCGGATGTCAACGACTTAACGTCAAAATAAGCGATCCAAAAGTCGTTGAACAAAAGTTCATTCTACGGGACGTTTACAAAAAGAGAACCGCCAATTTTGTGTTTTGAAGAGGCTAAAAATGAGCTTAAAGTTAGCGTATTTGTTGCTAGACATGCCAGAAAAAGAAGAAGTGTATTGAGGTTCACAAGATGGGACGCATTCACAATGCCGGAGAATGACTTCATCAAAACATTTCGCCTCACAAAAGTGTTGGTGCAGAATCTCATTGATGAGAAGAAGGAAAACGGGATTCTTTGTCAGTAAAAGATAAAGTTAGTAGGTTTCTATTCTGCTAGCCCACATTATTTGTATACCAAATTAAAACGTAGATATATTAGTTTGTGATGATATATACTGAGGTTTACATATTAGATAATAATATTATAATCTTAGGTAGGCATAACTAATTGAATAAAACACTTTTTAAACCTTTCTTTACAAACTGTTTTAATTTAGGTTACCTACTCAAATAAAAATAACCTTGCATTGGACATCTTCATTTTTATTGCAATAATGTTAAACATACACTGATGGTCTTATATTACTTTCAGATTTTTACTGGTTGCCTGTAAGCTACACTGCAGCCCAGAAGTTTCTGGCCAAGTGGTCAATGCTTGAACAGTTTTAGCTAAAGTTGCAAACAGAGCCTCGATTGCGGTTCCAGTACTTCGTGAGATGGAAAATAAATCTCAATATATTGTGGCAAAGGAGAGCTTCACAAATGAAGCAGCTAACATGGAGACTTTTCAAGGACTGCATAGAGTTAATGTAGATCTAGAACAAGGCAGGATGGCCCTACAAGCAGTTATATAGACTATAAATGGGGGTGAACAGTCATAATAAGTTCAATCTTTAAATAGACAGAAACGAAAAATAATTGTGTTAAATCAAATCTAATTTGAATAATTATGTGTTGAATAAAGAGGTTAAGGATGACTGGATGAAATCATTTTGTGCTTATCTCTTATGAAAGTGTTTATACCTAAGATGTGTCCAATATTATTATTATTATTTATTAAACTTTTATAAATTTTTTATCTTACATAATAGTCAACATTATATGGTTTGAGGTTTTCATGTCAAATTACTATATAATTGATATTATGCTGTGATTATTTGGTTATTATAATATGTAATCTACTTAGTTATGGTAGGTTAATATTTAAAGAAATAATTACCATGGTTTGGTTTGCATTAGCTCTTAAAAATTTATATTTTCTACAGTAACAAAACAATGATCTATCCATAAACATTGGTCTAAACTGCAACTACAGGTGCTTCTTCAAATTGTTATCACTGAAATATTATAATATCAACAATCCAATTAAAAATTACATTCACTCCACAATAGCTTGTTAAACCAACTAATAGTTTGTGAAAACCCTAAAACTTGTCAAGCCCTGTAATTTCACAAAGGCGTTCTTCTAAGGGACTAAGTATCGGAACATCTTTGGGGCCACCACGAATCTGCAAGCTTCGTGAATTCTTCGGACCGTATTTGAGACCCGACATTTTAAATCGTTGTAAAGCTGCAACCTACACTTTGTTCTATTATTTTGCTGTCCCGTGTCCGTCGATGGTTACTCCTGACAATTTTGAGCTCAAGTTTCATCCCTCCTTAGATCAGACACGACTTAGGACTAAATTCTAATGCTTATTATTGATTTATGGAATCAACAAACAGTTCGAACTGTCGTATAGAAACTCACGTTTGATATTTAAATAAATAAGTCCTTGAACAAGAAATTTCTACACAACTTTCTTGCTTTTGAATAAAAACAAATAATAAACTTATCGCCAATTTGACAACAATAAACTTTGACAAACAATTTGATGGCTGAATCGAAGACAATGACGTTTATCAAGATGCGAATTATTCAATCAATTGAAGTGAAAAATCGCTTTTTTCAGCATTTATTTCTCTTTGGCTAGTTGAAGTTAGTCGGAGTAGTTATTCTTTACATTTATTTAATTAATTACATATTAAACGCCGTATTCAGAATTTAAAATATGTTATAATTTCTTGGTAGTTCAGTGATAACTTGAATTGGCAACATCTTGCGTCGCTCGATTCAAAAGTCGTTCAGTTTCGATCCTATTGAGTTGAAGTCCTATCGAAGCGCGTCTGAGCAATACGTGAATACCGATTTCGGATAGAACTTTGATCGAACGACTTCTGCACTACAGCGATATGTCAATTGTCTGTTTTTACGAGAATTGGGCTACTGGGAGTGGTGAGTCCCAATCTAATTGTTCTTTCCATAACTGTTGCATGAAAAGTTTACCAGTGATAGTAACCGGTGATAAGAATCCTATAGGATCAAATATCTTAGCAATTATTGATAGTACATTTCTTTTAGTAAAGTCAGATTGTTATGCAACTGGAATGTTAATTTTAAAAACATCTGTCACTGGGTCCCACTTAAGACCAAGTGTGCTTGTTTCATCTCCAATGAGCAAGTTGCTTGGTAAGGGTTTACCATTATTATTATCAATTACATTTTGCAAAATCATAGGATGGTTAGATGACCATTTGTGCAATTCAAATCCACCTCCTTTGAATAAGGATATCAATTGATTGCAAAGTTCAATAGATTCTGAAAGTGTGTTTGTTCCACAATGAACATCATCCATGAATGTTTGATGTTGTATACACTTAGCAGCCAATGGATACATATGTCCATCACGTTTTGCTAACTCTAACAATGTTCTAAAAGCTAAATAGGGTGCACATCTTGTACCATAAGTGACCGTGCTTAAGCGGATGATTTGCAGTTCATCATTAGGTTGGTCTCTCCATAATATGCACTGAAGATAGCAATGTTCATCAATTACATTTATGTTTCTAAACATTTTAACTATGTCACAAGATATTGCAAACTTAAATGTTCTTAATCTTAGAATTATATCACTAATATCTGTATATATGTTTGGACCTTCGTGTAAGGCATTGTTAAGGGATATACCACTTGAAGAAACACTACTTCCATTGAAAACTACTCTAAGTTTTGTTGAAACACTCTGAGTTTTGATTACTGGGTGATGGGGTAAGAAAAACATAGGTTTGTTATGTGTTTTATGATCAAAAGTAACTGGTAAATAAGATGCATGTCCAAGAGTTATGTACTCTTTGATAAAATCAGAATATTGTTTGTGTAAAATAGAATCTCTTAAGAACCTTTTTTCTAACATAAGAAAACATTTATAAGAAATGTTGTATGAATCACCAAGTAGTTGCAGTTTTTCTTGAATCAAAGGAAGTTGTACTGTAAAACGACCTGTGTTGTCTCTTTGTACAGTATCACTATATAAATTTTCACACTGTGTATGTGCAGGAGATAAAGTAAGAATAGGCTTAACTTCTTCTTGTTCCCAAAATCGCTGAAGTAATTGGTCACAAGACTGTTCACAACTGATGTGTGCTGATGTCACTGATTGAGATTGTGAATGATTTGAAAGATACTGAGAGAAATGGACTGTTGTATTAAATAAAGATTGCATGCTTAATTCAATGTCTCCGGTTACAACCCATCCAAAAACTGTATTTATAAGTGTGGGTCGTTGTGGGCCTTGTTGAATGTGACCTTGTAGTAATAATGAGTAGAATATTTCACCACCTAATAATAGATCAACGCTCTTTGGAAAATTAAATAAAGGGTCAGCTAAATTGCAAGATTTAGGTAACTTAAAATTCTGTAGAGGCATATATGTTTGTGGTAATCTGTTAGAAATATGATCAGTAACTATGCAAGTTAATGTTTTAGAGTAATGGTTATAGCGAGAAGCAATATCTATAGTTGTAGACGTACAAGAATGAGTAGGATTGGAACCTATGGTGTTGATTACATATTTTGTTTGTTGTGATAAAGGTAGCTTGAGCTTAGTAGCTAACTCTTTAGTTATAAGACTTATTTGACTACCACTATCTAAAAGAGCACGACATGTTATCTGTTTTCCTTCATTGTTTTTCACTAGAATAAGTGCAGTAGACAAATAAACTTCTGATTTGTTTGAATGTAACAATAAAACTGAAGCTTGTGTATTTTTCGATGTTTGAGGAGTATCACTAGAGTTGTTGCAACTTGAGACTAGTACTGAACTATTCACTTGACTATTTTGAAGAGGCTTACCTGGATTTGCTATATTAGTAGTAGCATCATTGATCGGTTTTAATTTAGAATAATCAATATGTATCGTAGTATGATGTTTCTTATGACAAATGAGACATTTGTTTTTTGAGCATTTATGTTGAAAACTATAAGGATGTAAGCAATTGAAACACAATTTATTATTCTTGACATATTCACTTCTCTTCCCTGGTGTAAGCTCTAGAAAGGAAGGGCATTTATAAAGATCATGAGACATGTTGCAAAGAGTACAACTATTATTTATAGTGCCTAAATGAGTGGATACACGGGTAGCAGGCTTAGAGACATGATGTGACTTAGTAGTTGACTTGTTGTCATTAATTAGTTCAAATGCAAGTGACCTATGAGAGAGAAATTCAATTAAATCATTGAGTGTAGGCAAATTATCACTATTTCTGCTAAGTTCCCATGCAGAGTGCAAGGATTGATCTAGTTTCTGAACAACTAAATAAATTAAAATTAAATCCCATGTATTAACTGGTACATGTAATGATCGTAAAGAGTCTATGCTTTGTTGGAAAATTACTAAAAAGTCTTTAATATTATTTTTACTTATAGTTTGAAAACTTAACATGTTTTTGATATGGAGATTTATGTTTAATAGCTTATTTTCATACCTCCTGGTCAGTATTTCAATGGCACGAGCATAGTTTTCACTTGTGACAACTAAGGTATTAATGAGTCCTGCCGCTTCTCCTCGTAGTAGTGACTTGAGATATTGAAATTTCTGTAGCGGTGACAAACGGTCATTCTCATGGATTACTCCATCGAACAAAGCCTTAAAACTTGAGTACTGAGTTAAATCGCCGTCAAAGTGGGAAATCTTTAAACTAGGTAACTTTGATTCATGTATATTGGACTGCCTTTGAACCGACTGAGAAGAAAGATCACTTTGATTGTGTTCATATAATTTGATGATCTCCGCTATTTTAGCTTGATGTTCATAGTATTTTTCTTCAGTAGAAGACTTCTCTTGTTCATGTAGTAGTTTTTTGTCCGATTTAGCGTAATCAAACATTTCTATTTCATCCTGCGTATCATTGTACCTTTTATACAAATCAACCAATTCTGATTGTCTGACCTGGATCTCGTGGATTTTTTCTCCATTATCTTGATTATCAATAAAGTTGTATATGCGTGTCATACGCCCCTTGTAATTACTGCGTCTATTGACCAGCTTCTCGTAAGTTTCCATTTTAAATATGTACCTATTGTTGGAAACGTGTTGTTGCCAAAATTAAAGCTGTTGTGGTGTTGGTTCTGTTGAACTGTTAATGTAAATGAATAGAATCTTTTTACCTGTTGGTAGTTTTTGAGATGTTTGTGGATTTTGCTTGTTAGCGTGGCTTCCATGTGCGATGGCAGACATAAAAAAAAACTTGAAACGCCGTCTTTTCCAAATCGTTTATCCGGCCGTATAGGACCAAGTTTGTTTGATATTTTCAATAATAGGCGCTGGAGTTTTGATTTACACATTTATTTTATTTTTACAAAAAGTACGGCTTCTTGAGCAGCCATCACTTACAAGCACGGAAGCAGAGAGAATTTTTTTTTTTTACAAACGTCAAAGTCACTGTAACATTGACAGAGGCTATAATTCATTCATTCGTAAACAGGATACTTATTTACAAGTGACGGCGGCCGTCGGGATGGGGTCCTGCTACGTCTTCGGGAATGATGTCGCCTGTCACGTGACCGTGGGCGATGCTTGACCATGGCGGTCAGGGCGCTGACTTGCTTGGTCAGCTCGGCGATCTGACGCGCCATGGCTTCGAAGGTGGGATCCGATCGCGAGGTCGTGGCTGCTATCTGTGGGCTGGCGGGGGCGATGTCATGTACTCGGTCAGCCAAGTCCGCTAAATCCTCCATCGTGAGGGTTGCCCTTGACGCGATGATGGTCTGAAGCTGGCGCGGCAGGCGGCTGCTCCATATCGTTTTTATAAATTCTTCCGGAACGTTTGGTCCGGCGAGATGTTGAAGGTGTCGGAGAAACTGGGATGGTTTCCTGTCTCCTAACTGCTCTGACTCGAGAAGTTGCTTGACCTTCTTCTCTCTCGACACAGAAAGTCTCTTTATCAACTCCGATTCAATTTTGTTGTACTTTTCGGCGGTGGGCGGAGATATAATAATATCTTCGACTTCAACTGAAAATTGGCGGTCCAGATGGGAGACCACGTAATAGAATTTTGTGGCGTCGTCCTTGATATTAGCTAGCGCAAATTGTCCTTCCAATTGCGAAAACCATATTAGGGGTTTTTCGGGCCAAAACGGGGGTATACGCACACTCACTTGACGTTTCAGGTCCTTTTATAATAGCACGCACTTTTTCGCGGAACGCCGCACCGTAACATTTTGATGCGAATCTGCCGAATCACTGCCGTCACTCATGTTTATTGTTCTGTCGGGGTCACCACTTTGGAGAATAAGATGAGTTCAAAAAACAAAGTCTAAATTTGCACTTATATACAAATTTAATAGTCTCCAATTTACAAAAGTCTAACATACAAATGTCGCATACGAACAATCATCGAATTACGTCACAACGATCGCTAAGTAAAAATTGAGTGCGCGCTTATATTATGTGCCGAGAGTTAACATCCGACTGCGTCATCGTAATTCAAAACCGACGTTCGCGCTCCGGCGCGTGACGACAGCCAAACCGGTTCGCGATCGGTACGTAAACTTCCAAGCGAGGATGCTAGAAGCTAACTTTGCCTCGCGGTTTGCTAAGACGGGAATTATTTAATTATGTATTTAGTTTGTTAGGAAATTTGAAGTTTTTATTTTTTGTTGTAATTTTAATTTAATGTTTTGTGTAGTGTTCTCTGTGTGTGTGTAAGAGTGTGTATGTGGGTTTCCCACACCCCAAACCCATGCACTTGAAGCAGCGCATGGGACGCACCTCCAAAGCCGTCACTTGCGCTGAGCTCCATCCCACAAGCAACCGACCAGCCTCTATGAGCTTTTTGGCCACTGCCACGGGACAGTGAACAAATACGAGTCCCGAGCCTTGCGCGGATGGACGCAAGGCACCTGGCTTCACCTGGCTGGTACTGAAACCTCCCTTCGCCGCGATAGCCGCCACGACCTCTTCGACATTCACGGAATCGTCAAGACCAGAGATGCGAAGGTCTGCTTGTTTTTCGGGCCGATCTACCCGAGCCACCTCCGCCAAAGCAACCCTCAACTTAGCAGCCAGTTGGTCGGCCTTGTCCCCACTTTGCGACCCCGGAAGTTCGAGCATGCGAGCCCCGGTCGCAGTTTGACGGATCTTGATCTGACTGATGCCCATCTCAGCCAGATCAATGCCCTGTCGTGCTTTTGTCAGGGCCATCTTGTAATCCACCCCCTTGCTGATAGCCTCAGGCTGCAAAGTAATAACTACAGCCGAGGATCGTGGGGGGGGGGGGGTGAGTTTAACGGCTGGTTTTAGTGACTTTCCAGCAGAGGATTTTGCTGGCAAAGTTGTTTTGGCCAACGAAGATGTTGGGGCCTTAGAATGGGCCACAACCTGAGCCACTATAGGGGCTGCTGGGGGGAAGATTTTTTACCCATCCCCTTCCCCTTTCGGACCACTGTGGCCCAAGTTCCCGCACTGGCTGCAGTGGGTGCCGGTGGAGTTGCCACCGGCTGGCTGGATGAGCTGGATCCATGTTTATCATGCGCCAGATGTGGGCGCAAGATCTTCGGCGGGAGAAGACGGTCCTGGATGCCAGAGAGTTTGGCATCCACCATCGTTCCCACGGCACTTAAAATACCGGCCCTCAATTCCTCCATCAAGCTCGTCTTTAGCTCTTCCACCAGATTGGTGGGTGCAGGTTCTGCGTATTTATGAGGGCTCTTCCGCTCAGAATAATCACGCCGCAGCGCAGAGACCTCGGTTTTGAGGTCCTCCAGGTATCCCTTGAGACGGGCATTCTCCTTGCGGAGCCTCCTTGTTTCCTCGGCCTCGGTTCTTCGGGACAAGCTCTCGATGATCTCGTGGAGATCTTTCGCGCATGTCTTGAACTCTCTCACGTAGCCACCCTTCAAATGGTTTGAAGTAGTGGCCAGCGAGAGAATTCTAGCAACGCGCTGACCCGCCCTAAAACCTAACCTAAACCTAACTTAACCTAACCTGCCTAACTAGCCAAGTTTAGCGGTGAGATGTTTTTCGGCCACCCACGTCGATCGTGTCGTCGTCCTCATTATTATGCGTCTGCGTTCTCAGCTTGTTTGGTATGCGGCCAGTTTGGTATGCAGGGCCGGTTTGGCGTAATTAGTATGCATCTGCGCTCGGCGCCTGGCCGGCGCGACTCGGTTCTAAGGCCCGGATTCCTCTGTCGCTGACGTCGGTCGCGTACCGTCAGTCGCGTAGCGCGCTGACCATCAGCGCCAATGAAAACATCCGTAGTGCGATACTGACCGCTCCACGGTACAGGCGTCTCCAAGTGGATTTGTTGTGGATTTGTGAAGCGGAGTTTGAATTTGGGATATTATTATGAACCCGTTTATAAATTGTTTAGTTGCTGCAGCATACTTACGCAAGCGGAGACGGCGTCAATATAGAAAAAAAAGATATCACATTCACCTAATTGTTGCTGATAGGGTGACGAATGGTGAATTTTCTACTTTATTTGAAAAGCTACGTCAGGACGAGGAAAAGTTTTTTAATTATTTTAGAATGAAAGTAAAAACTTTTGATGAACTGTTATCAAAGTTAGAAAATCACCTGAAACACTGCTCCATGTATCGAGAAATTATACCTCCAGTGGAACGACTTGCTATTACATTGAGGTGAGTTACATAATATCAATCTATTATTGGAACATAATAATAAGAAAAAAAACAATACTTTTTTGTATTAGTTTTTTATTATTTTTTGCAAAAAAGAATAAAATTGTTATTTATTTAGTTGAAGGACACATTTTACTTGTCCTCGTTGGCTTTCCTAGTAATGCCATGGATGGTTTGGTATCCTTGAGAAATAATTTGGGATCCGGAGTTTGATGTATAAGAAGTAGTGGGACGTACTTCGTACATCACAGATTCTTGTGAAACGGTATTTGACATAGGGAAAGTTTCATATTCATGTACGTTGATCGGATCTTGACTGTGTAAAATCGATTCAGACTGTTGAGAAAAATAAGAATCTGAAGAATTCGGTCTACTGGTTATTTCATATGGATTGTGCATATTACTAATTTCCATTGCTTTTTTGAGCATTTCTGTACGGAAAACCAGTTTTTGATGCGTTGTAAACTTTTCTGTTATTGGCAAGAGAGACATGAAAAAATTCATGTCATTATTTTTAAAATGTTTTGCATTATCTTTGAACATCTTTAGCATCTCTTTATCGAATTCATCAGTGTCCGTCTGTTTTCTTTTTCGCTTGTTTTTTTTTAGAATGTTTATTACGAAAATTAGAGTCTGTAGAATTTTCTTGAACAACACTTTTCTGTAATTCTGTATTTACTTCAAGTCCTGTGCTCCTTGGTATGTCCTGACTGGACGTACTTGGCACGTCTTGATTAGATATGCTTGGGATATCCTGATTAATTGCGCTCGGTGTAGCCTGATTACTTTCGATGGAGTCCTCAACTTCAGCTTGGTGTTTTTTATCAAGAAATTTCATATCTTCAAAATATATGTACACCTTTTTTTTACTTCCTCCTGATCCGGAGGGAGTATTTTTTAAGACATTTTTGCAACGCATATATGCATCTCTTGCAGTCTTCCATCGTTGCTGCACATTTTTTTCTGAAACAATAAAAAATAAGAAAAAAGAGTAAATTTAATACATATTATTACACTTTACAGATTCCTTGCGACCGGCAATACCTACATAGATCTACATTACCACTATCGGCTTGGAGAATCAACTATTGGCAAAATCGTTACAGAAGTGTGTACAAAAATTTGGGATGTTCTGCACGACGAAACTTTAAGACTGCCTTCGTCACATGAAGATTGGCTGAGAATCGCTGAGGGTTTCGAATCACGAGCAAATTTTCCGAATTGTGTTGGAGCGATAGATGGCAAGCACGTCCGTATTATTTGCCCTGCATTCAGTGGAAGTTTATTCAGTAATTATAAAAAATATTATTCAATCGTTCTGTTGGCTATGTGTGACGCTAATTACTGTTTTAAGTATATTAATGTGGGTGCTTGTGGAACAGATTCTGACTCAATAATATTTAGGGACAGTAACTTGTATGCAAAATTACAAAGCGGCGAAATAAACCTACCAGAACCAAGACAAGTAGATAACAGCCGGACACCGTTTCCTTACATGATTGTAGGGTATGCAGCGTTTGGAATATCACGTCATATTTTAAGACCAAACGCTCGTAGTAATATGAATCACAAGAAAAAAATATTCATTTACCGTCTTAGTAGGCAAGACGCTACATAGAATCTACTTTTGGTATTATGTCTAATAAATTTGAAGTATTTCACAGGCCTATGAGGACTTCATTGATTAACAGCATCAAAATAGTCAAAGCATGTTGTGTATTACATAACTTTATAAGAGTTCGTGATGGATATAATGTTATTGATACTATGTCAATTGTTGGTTTAGAAAATGTTCCTCTAAACAGCTATAACATCATGAATCGGACAGGCGATACTTTAAGAGACTTATTCGCTAACTACTTTATTTCACCGGAAGGTTCTTTGCCATGGCAAAACGAGTATATTTACTAAGAAATAGCATCAACACATCCCACGCTAATTACGCATTCCCGCCAACGACGTGGAACGGACAACGACTGATTTTATTGTAATTCGTGTGGTCTCTTGTTTTAAATTGTCGTTTCTACATAAGACTTTTGTGTATGGACATTATTAAACGTGTAGGTACAATTAGTGTTTGTGTATATTTTTCATCACCATCCAATAATTAATAAACATAAACTATGTGCAACACTCATCATCTTATCATCATCCTGACCATATAATGAGAACAACAATCTACCTCTTTGTTTAATGTTATTTAGCATTAATTAAAAACTTCGTAGAACTAAATCATCAAACATTCTGGTTGTTTATATATTTACTAATACCTAGGTAGGTACTAATATTATTATCTCCTAAACGCGTGAACCAATTTACATGATTCAAACGGATAAAATGGTTTTAGACCTAGACCTTTCATTTGACACCAAAATCGTTAAGATATCTCAACAAACAAAAAATCACATTTTCAAGTTGCGCTCGTAATTATCTATCGCGTCGCCCAACCCCCCGCAAGATCCCCGCGTTGCTCCACGAAAGTACATTCGAGTTGAAGTGCATCATAGGTAATACAGTTCTTAATCTTAGAATAGAATATACTTTATGGTAACTGAATAGTGGTCCCGTCATTTTGATATCAAAACAGCGGGACCAATTTCCTGGAAATCCGATGCAGTTAGGTTTTTAATATGCCATGCTTTGTTCTGAAATTGACAGCATGTTATTCCATTAGACTAGATTATTTTAAACACATAGATTATAATAACAGATAGATTATTTTAAAATTATTATAAACACATTTATCTTTTACTTACCGATCTCCTTTTTTTTATCATCGCCCTCATTATTGAATTCGGGAAAAAGTGCTTCATAAACTTGTAACCAAAATTTTGCTCTGGCATCGCGATCTTTGTAAAGTTCATTCGATAAATCCCACAATGCAGGACGTAGGCGCACCTCGGCAATCACACGTTCGGTATCAATGTTCATGGTGGCGGGCAACTGTACGATCGGGAACAGAGTGAGGACGCTCATAGCGTTCTATAGCGCGTCAGTCGACCGACGAACGCGGCGCTGACGAGCGAGACCGACGCGCGTCATCAGCGGCGCGTAGCAACTCGCGCGCCGCTGATGTCAGCGTCACAGTGTGGTGCTTCATAGAACACAACGTATATTCGTACGCGCGACCGACATCAGCGACAGAGGAATTCGGGCCTAAATATGGCTTTCCTAATTTAGACCGAATACGTTCGGATTTTATTTTAAAATATATTGTTTTATCTATCGCGGTGGACGTGCTCTCTTCGAACGCGGTCGTTTATTAAATATGGCTCTACTTCTACCCCGACTACAACTATTGAGGTGACGTCTGATGGTGAAGAACGAGAACGAGAACTCCACCACCCGCCTATACTTCGCTGATTAGAAATAAGTAAGTTTTTGTAATATGTTTTAAATAAAACACAATATATTCAATTAAATTTTTTATTTATTATAATTCTTTTAACAAATTACATAGTTCAATAAGGATCTTAGTTTTCCGGGTCCAATAATATTTCCGTCTCCTGAACTATGTGGTTTGTTTTGTGTTGCTGGCGGTTTTGGCTGTGGCTGCCTACATGATGAAGCTGGTTTAGGGGTTGCGAAGCTGGTTTTGGGGGTTGCGAAGTTGATGATTTTGATTGCGACTGCGAATTTAATTCATTATATTTTGTTTCAATGTTTTTAATTGATTTTTCTATTGTATCCACATTGTGTTGCATTTTTTAAGCCATTCATTTTCATCAATCTGATGAAAATCTCCCTTCCAGCGTGTGTAATTCCTTTGTAATTTTGGAAATATCATGACGGTCTTTATTTAATTCATTTTTAAGTTTTTGTTGTTCCTGTTCTAATTTACTGCTTTCAAAACTTTCACCTTTACTTCTAGTTGTGCGGACAATGTCGATTGTTTCTGTACTCGGTTCTTTTTCACTCTCCAACGCTGAACTTGAAATTGTAGTAATAGGTTGGTGTCCAACAATAATTTCTGAAAATTTATGATCTGTTATCATGTAACCCATAGTTAGAGGATTCGGTTGCGCATTTCTCATTGCCGAATATAGTATGTTTTGCCCATGAGACATTGTTTCCAATACTATTGATGTTTCTACTAATATATTTAATATACTGTTTTCGTGATTTCCGTCTGAGCTTAATAAAGGTAAGATACCTATAGCAATTGGCGCTGTAAATTCCATTGCAGATGTATTTATACAATTACTGTATTAATAATTATCGATTGTTACGTTTTCATATTTTACTGGAAATCCTGCTGTGTGATTTACATCAGATTGGAAACCGTCTCTTAAAGGCACATTATAGACTTTACTTGTAGATTTTAAATAATCGTATTTCATAAATCTCGAAGCATCATTTTTTAATAATATGGTTCCATCTTTACGTACGTGTTTTTTTACATAAATATATCCGATACCGTTTGTCTCGTTGTAAAATACTTTTGCGCTTCCAATTAAAGCCGGTAAATATGAATGTTTTTCTACGCTTTCTTTATTAATTTGATTTGAATTTAAGTCATAGATTCCATTGTGATACCAATATTCCATACGGTTATCAATAAATTTTCCTTGCCAAGCTGCGCTTTGATTTTCACCCGCTATTAATCTATGTTGTCCCGTATTACCAAATGCTCCATTTTTTTCTCCATATAATATTTTTGGAGTAATATTTTCTCCTAATTTAATCATTCCATGTCTTCCCATATACCAAATGTAGTTTGAGAGTTTGCGTTCGCATATTGAACTGACCCCGATAAAGCTACAAACGGCGTTCTGTTTCCCAAGTTGAATATTTTAATATTAACTTGTTTTACACAAGCTGTGTGTGCTCCTTCGGTGACGTCATTGTATTCTTTTTGTGTAAGGTACATAAATATTTTATGCCAAGGCAGTGTGTGTATGAATGTTTTTATTGCTATTTTACCGTTGGATGAATTAGTATTTGGTTCGTCTTTGAGATATGTACAAAGGCTGCTGTTAATGTGAAAATTAAACATTTTTTAAAAGTGTATGATTGGGTATTCATTTTGTTGTCTATTCCTGTAGATATAATTGTGGGTAAAATACCCTGTTTTTGTGCGTCTGTTTCTATACTTTTTGCGTTTTTTTGTTGACCTTGAGTACTGCGAAATCTCAGATAAATTGATCCTAGAACTCGTTCTCCAAGATATGTAGTTCCAATTCCCAATAAGGCTGCTTCTTTTGCTAATGAGTCGTATTTTGATGTTGGTTCGTAACTGTATACCTTCTTTAAAAATTCTTCGTCTGCTTTTTTTTTATTTCGTTTAGTGCCCAATTTCTTATAGTTTCTTCTTCAAACTGTCCAGTTTGTAATTTTGTTTGATATTCCTTTTGTATTGTGTCGTATTGAATATCATGCGTTTGTGCAATTCTATCTAATTCGTTTGTAGGTTCTCCTAGATCTAATGTATTTCCTGGTCCTAAGTATTTGTAGCCAGGTAATGTGTAACCCCGACTAGTGCTCGGTTCTGCGTCTTGTGACATACTGATTAATTAATGTATATTTCGTCTATTTATAGTAAAACTCAATTTTTTTATATTTTATTATTGTATTAATAAAAAAAACTTGAATTAATTTACAAAAGTATAGTATAAATTGATTATAATCCTTAAATTTAATTATATTATATGCTGTTTTAGCTAAAGTTAAAAATTCATCATTATTTTGTAGATGATAATATTTTGTCCAAAATAATTCCCACACGAAAGCATTTAGCTTTATATAATTTTCTGTTATTACTCGGAAATTATATTGAATGGTTCTTTTGTCCACTGCGTTTTGCGCGTCTGGAACTGTTAAGTAACTCGTTAAAGGGTAGTTGCTGGCCGTGTACAATCTGCATCTTTCAGTGTTATGTTTTTGCTTCTATTTTACGTCAGTAGGCATGGTTTGTCCTACTGCCAGAAGTTTCCATTGTTCAAATTGATTGTCTGTTAATTTGCATTCGTCCATGAATACAGCATTTTTATGGAGTCGGTCTGCGAAATTGAACGATGAATTTGGTGAAAGTCCTGTTAATCTCGTGTAATTAAAGTGTAGTTCTACCAAACTTTCCATAATCACAGTTTTACCCATGTTCGGTGGGCCGTAGAAAAATAAATTGTTCTTCTTTGTTTGTGTACCCATTAAGTGCTTCTTTATGTGTTGTGCAAACGCTTGAAGATGAATACAGTTTTTTTCCAATAATTGCTCCAATTCCCAACAGTGTTGGTTAACTAAGTCCTTGTCATTTGCTTGTGGATCTATTTTTAATTGGTATTCTTTTGTTCGATGAAATCTTTGAAGTGCTGTTTCTTGAAATACCCGTATACTGGCAAAACGTATAGCTTTTTCAAGTCTATCATCAAAGTTTCGTCTGAACTGCATGGCAATCCCTTCATGCGATTCACATATAATTTTTTGAGCTTTTTCCTCATCAAAAGCTTGGTTTTGACAAAGGAGAAGCACGAGGTCAACATTTTCGCGTGCAATTCCTTGATCTCTTGTATATTTGTGTCTTCTCTCGCCAGGAAGGGCTGGCGGTTCATTTCGATCTCCATCTCCGTTGTCACACTGATTAAGAAATTGATCCCTTCTAGCTGAATGTATACTTTCGCCGGAGCCAGGAGACTCAAGATCCATTCGTCTGTCAACATTGTTTCGTGTTGCGCCTTGTATTCGAAATATATTATTTCTCCTTTCGGTATTAGCATCACGATTTTGCGCGTCTTCGTTAGGATCAATTCCCATCGTATGAGAGACGCATTGCACCATTCTTCTATCAGTTTCTGTGAAAATGTATTTAAGTGAGTCACGATTAGGGCCGGTACAAATGTACTCAAGAAGGCAGCTAATACATGCGATTTGAGTACACTTTATTCTTGGGATCTAATAGTTTTGCCAAGTTTTGAATTATGCCCCCAGTTTTTTGCTGTGCTGATGTAAATGATGTGGTAATGGTCGTTTTTGGTCCCTGTATGCTTAGTGATGACTTTCCAAGGAGAAGATGGACCTGCTATGTTGTTATATTTTCTTTTGCCCAATTGGCAATCCAATTCGTCGCCCATTGGTGGTTCTGCGTTCCGTTCGAAATGCCTCGCTTTTCTAACTTCTACCCTAACCCTAATCTAACCCACGTCGATCGAGTCGTCGTCCTCATTATTATGCGTCTGCGTTCTCAGCTTGCTTGGTATGCGGCCAGTTTGGTATGCAGGGCCGGTTTGGCGCCTGGCCGGCGCGACTCGGTTCTAAATATAGCTTTCCTCATTTAGACCGAAAACGTTCGGATTTTATTTTATAATATATTGTTTTAGCTATCGCGGTGGACGTGCTCTCTTCGGACGCGGTCGTTTATTAAATATGGCCCTTACTTCTACCCCGACTACAACTATTGAGGTGATGTCTGATGGTAAAGATGATGCTGGGCCCTCAACTTATACTCCCGCTTCGCCGAGAACTCCACCACCCGCCTATACTTCGCTGATTAGAAATAAGTAAGTTTTTGTAATATGTTTGAAATAAAACACAATATATTAGGTCTTTACCTATGAAATTGCCGTTTTCCACGAAATAAATGAAGCGTAATTTTTTTATATATTTTTTATTTCTATTAAGCAAAATAATCACCCATGCAATCAATGCATCTTTGCCAACGCATTGGTAGCTTATTGATGCCTTTCTTGAAGAAATCAGCTGGACGGGAGGCAACAAATTCTTCAAAGGCATTTTGTACTGCCTTTCGGGTATTGAATTTTTTTCCCGCCAAGAAGTTATCCAAATTCTGGAAAAAGTAGAAGTCTGTAGGCGCAAGGTCTGGTGAGTACGGCGGATGACGGAGAACTTCCAACCCCAACTCTTGTAGCTTGGAGACCGTCTGCTGTGCAGTATGAGGTCGCGAGTTGTCGTGCAGGAGCAGTGGAGCCGAACGATTGACCAAAGCTGGTTGGAGACGTGCGAGCTTCTCCATCATTGTGTTCAGTTCTTCACAGTACACATCTGCAGTAATGCTTGTCCCGTTTGGCAAGAAGCTGTGATGAATTGCACCCGCGTTAGACCACCAAATAGTGACCATCACTTTTCTAGGGGTAAGTTTTCGTTTAGGGGATTGTTTGGGTGCTGAACCAGGGTCCAACCAACTAGCTGAGCGCTTACGATTGTCAAACAGGATCCATTTCTCGTCACAAGTAACAATGCGGTTCAGAATTCCTTCATTTGTATGCCTGCTGAGCAGTGCAAGGCACGTCTCCACGCGTACTTCGCGCTGGCGGTCATTGAGTTCGTGGGGTACCCATTTGTCAAGCTTTTCTACCTTGCCAATTTGACGCAAATGGACCAATATTGTTTTGATGCTAACGTCGAAAGCTGCTGCTAATTCAGCCGTGGATTGAGTTTCATCAGCTTCCACAATTGCCTTTAATTCGTCATTGTCGACCAAAGTTTTCGGACGACCACGGGGTTCATTTTTCAGGTCAACATTTCCAGAACGGAAGCGGGTAAACCTATAACGGGTGGTGCGTTCGTTTGTAGTGTTCGCTCCGTATACGTCGTTGATGTTGCGTGCCGCTTGTGCCGCTTTGCTGCCACGACGGTACTCATACTCCATAATTACTCGATTTTTTAACTTATCCATGATGACGAAAAATGTTCGAATGCGTTGAAAACAAAACACTAACTATTAAACAAATGACGATTTTAGACTAGGCTAGTGACATGTCAACATCAGCTCCGTAAATATTATTTAATTAAAAATAGAAAAATTCATATTTTGACTAATTTAAGTGATTATAAATGCTATACGTGACCTGGATGTGCGTTGATATTGTGGACGAGGTCAGCTGTGAGTTTTCTGGAAGAAAGAAACGTTTTTCATGCGCGACGACTGCGGCGGCTAATTGTGTGGATTAGTGGTATTCTAATCTTGTTATTGTGCATCTTTCTAACTCATATTAGTGAAAAAGTGATAGAAACAGCGAATTGAATTACATTTGGTGATGTTTACATCAAATCGAAAGTGTAAAAGTTACAGTGAGAACACCTTTGTCTCTCCAACGGAAACCCGATTACCCACCTCGATAAGAATTTGTTAAAACATCTATGCAAACACTATCTACTTATTTTGCCACTGCGATGTGAAGCAGCATAGCGGCGGTCGGCGGCGGTTCGAGGCAGATTATCCTATTACTTATTTTGGTTTTTATTATTTGTGGATTTTATAAATTTTCATACTTTTATTTATTTTTCGTTAATTATATTTTTATTGCGCTTCAAACTTAATTCATCGAAATGATCAAAAAAACTTAATTTGATTTTGTGTTTTTAAAATAAACGGAAGCTGAATAGCTACCAAACTGTGATTACATTTATACATACTTATTTACAATTTTAATTAATTACTGACAGTTTTTATTTTTTGATTTGATAATTAATCCTAGTATCGACATTTAACGCTTTAGGATTTTTTGGATATAATTGTAATGAATTTAAACCTTTTATGAACATTGTTATATTTTATGATTTTTGTGACTGCCCTTTTAGTTTCTTTTATTCTATTAAATTTTTTTTTTTACAATGTTATGGTTAATCGATCTTAAAGGCATTCTTGTTGTTGGAAATTTGCTGAAAATTTTAAATACTGACATCTTATTTTTGGGTTAGTTCTCAGGCAGGACCCTTATCAAATTGTTTGTCTGTCAATTTTTTCCACGTAATTAGTGAATTTAGACATTTTATCATTATTATTTTTTATTAGTAATTTGTAACTTATTTCAAGGGCATTAATTTTATAATTTTGTATAGTGAGATTACAGTTTTGCTAAACCTTGTATTATAATATTTTTTTTGACAAAGATTCAGGACTCTCTTTTATCAAATTTATATTGTATATATTTACTATATAACCACTGAATTTGACATTATTTTAGACATTTTGTTATAGATAGGGACTCAGGACTCTTTTATATAAACATTTTTAAATTTTGATGTTATTTGTTTCTTATTTATTTTCAAACACATAATAACTGAACTTTGACATTTTTGTTGATAACTATTATTATTTTTATTGGTAATTTAAGAATACATTACCTATTTTAATGCAGTATTTTAATTTTTTAAATTTATTCATTTCATAGGTAGTAAACAGTTTATGTAGAATTATTATTATTATTTAATTTATCAATAACATTTCAAATGCCTAATAAGAACAACATTTGCTCGGCTTGCCCAAATACTCTAAAGAATATCGGTTTTTACGTTGTTATCGCTGTAGAGAGCAATATCATTATACCTGCATGAACTTTTCGGCTGATGATTTTAGGGGATTCACCTCTGAATTTAAGTCTACATGGCTATGTCCAGCCTGTCGATGCAAAGAGCCGAAAACTGGTAGTAACTGTAACACTCCAGTACGTCCAGCGCCTTTTACACAAACAGCGAACCCGAATGCCTCTTGACTCGCACTGCGATAATGTTACCTTACGCGCCAAAAAAATATCTTCACCATCTGAGACGAAAGGCTGTTCCTGCTTGACGGCAGCCGACATCCGCGCCGTACTAAAAGATGAATTGCGCCTAATCATTAGATCTGAAATTAACTCTGAGTTGCAAGAAATTAGAAAGAGCGTGTCGTCGTTCGAGTCAACAATGTCTTTTTTTAATGAAGAATTTGAAAAAATACGTACCACAGCCTCTGCTCAGACTAAAGTGATTGGTGACCTCCGTAAAGAAAATGAATTGCTTCGCAATACTACACAAGATTTGTCACTTAAACTTCGACAACTTGATCAACAAAGTCGTGCCTCCAATATTGAAATTCAGTGCGTACCAGAGTATAAGCAAGAGAATTTAGTTAGCACGGTCATACAATTAGGAAAAGTGATCAAGTGCCCCATTAACGATAGCGACATACACTTCTGTTCTCGAGTAGCTAAGTTAAACGTTAATTATTCGCGACCACGCTCCATACTAGTCAAATTTAAAAGCCCACGGCTTAGAGATACTTTCCTAGCAGCAACATCAACGTTTAACAAAAATCACCCAACTGACAAGCTAAACACAAGTCACCTCGGCTTAGGTTGCGAGAAAAAGAAACCAGTATACGTTATGGAACATTTAACCCTAGAAAATAAGGAACTTCACGCTGCTGCTCGTCGTAAATCAAAAGAACTACATTATAAATTCGTATGGGTTAGGGATGGTAAAATTTTTATGAGAAAAAATGAAGAATCGAACTACATTTTTATACGTAACTTGGAAACTCTTAATAAACTAAATTGATACACTAGTTAACTTTTCTTAAAATGAGTTGGAATATCTTTCTTCAAAATTCAATAATCTTAAAATATATTATCAAAATGTAAGAGGTTTAAGAACTAAGACCGTGGATTTGTTTAATAATGTAGTCTGTAACAATTATGACGTTGTAATTTTCACCGAAACTTGGTTGAACTCTAGTGTCTATGATTCCGAGCTCTTCGATGATCGTTATATAGTGTATAGGAGAGACCGAGAAAGCACTGGTTTCCACTCTCATAAAGACGGCGGTGGAGTTCTCATAGCAGTCTCTGTCCAATTGAATTCTATGAGACTGGATAACTTAGAGTCGAAGTGCGAGGATCTTTGGATTTCCATAAATGTAGTAAACTCTCAAAATGAGATTGAGAAAATATACATTTGTTGTGTTTACTTACCTCCACCTTTGCAATCTCACATATTGGAGCATTTTATTGAAAACTCAAACCGATCCATGGAGAGAAACCAAGGTATAACGATAATACTAGGCGATTTCAATGTTAGTAATATTATTTGGAGCCAATGCGAACAATCGAACTATTTAAAAGGTTGTAATAATGGTGGTAAATTCGGGGAAGATCTATTAAATTTTATGGCCTTAAATTCACTAAAACAATATAATTTTATTTTAAATAATAAAGGAAAAATATTAGATTTAGTACTTAGTAATATAGACATAAATGACTTGGATTTAGACGTGAATCCCTTGTCTTTAATTGACCAGTTACATCCACCGATTCAATTCTTCATATCTGCTGTGACCCCCATTACTCTCACTCAAAATAACATAGTCAGGTATTGTTTTTTTAAAGCGAACTATGACAAAATTATTGACGAATTACAAAAAATATCTTGGGATGACGTATTACCAGATAGTTTAAACGTTGATTTGATGACATATGAGCTGAATAGTATACTTCATTCAGTAATAGATAAACATATACCCAAATCCACCCCCCAACAATAACTGTCCTCCGTGGTATTCTTCGGGTATGATAAAATTAATTAAAGAAAAATATAAATACAGAATGAAGATTAAGAAACATAATAATAACCCACGAGACGTGTTAGCATATGACTTATTAAAACGTAGAGTTCAAAAATTACAGAAAGTCTCATATAATAGGTATATAAGTTCCTTAGAACAATCCATAACTAGTAACCCCAAACTTTTATGGTCCTTTATAAAACGTAAACGAAAAAACAAAAGTACTTTCCCCGCGGAAATGACTCTTGGAAAAAGGGTTGCTTCGAATGGCTCTGATATTTGTAATTTCTTCGCATCTCATTTTTCATCCGTGTATTGTAACGATTCTCCAGAACGTACCAATGACTTACCCACTTATACCGAAAATGTTGGAAATACTTATCTTGCTTCTATTTCTTTCACTAGGGATCAGGTCTATAAAGCTTTAAAAAGACTTGATTTACGCAAAGGGGCAGGTGCAGACGGTTTACCATCAGTTTTTGTTATCAAATGTGCTGGAGTTATTGCATACCCACTTTCGCGCATCTTCAATAAATCCCTAAGCACAGGTATATTTCCTTCAAGTTGGAAAACCGCGTTAGTAATACCATTACACAAAACAGGTCGCGTCGGTAGTATTGAAAATTATAGACCCATATCTATTCTTTCTACATTTGCAAAAGTTTTTGAGGCATTGTTACGGCCTATAATTACTTGGCATTTTCGGCAGATGGTGTCACCACATCAGCATGGCTTTGTAAAGACAAGATCAACTTCCACAAACCTAGTTGCTCTGATGGAGGATCTTTCAAGAGCAGTCGACCAAAGAAAAGTGGTTGACGTTATTTACACCGATTTCAGCAAAGCGTTTGATAAAGTCAACCATACACTATTAATCAAGAAATTATCTTCTATTGGTATAACTGGTAACTTGCTGAAATGGTGTGAATCCTATTTGTACGATCGTAGGTCTATGGTGGTGGTGAACGGTTACAAATCGGACCCTATTCATGCTTTTTCTGGAATTCCTCAGGGTTCAATTCTCGGACCAGTCTTCTTTAACATTTTTATCAATGACATTTACCAATGCTTCAATTATTCTAAATTTTATTTATTTGCTGACGATCTCAAAATCCTTAAACAAATTGACTTGCCAAACGATAATCTACTCCTACAAAGTGATTTGAATAACTTAGTTAAATGGTGTGAACAGAATAACATGTCTCTAAATACAAATAAATGTTTTGTTGTCAATTTTGCTCGCAGCAGGATAACCTCTAGTAGAGAATACACTATTGGACATGAAAAACTAAAAAATTTAAAATATATTCGCGATCTGGGAGTTACCTTAGATACTAAATTACGTTTTAATACACATATAGAAAATATAGTCACACAAGGTTTTAAAACTCTCGGATTCGTCTTAAGGAATTGTAAAGAATTTAAAAACCCTAAAACAAAAATAATATTATATAGCGCCCTCGTCCGGAGTGGATTGGAATACTGTAGTGTGGTATGGAATCCACACTATGACGTTTATATCAAAAAGCTTGAGCGTGTTCAAAAAAGATTTCTGTGGCACTTAACGTACAACCACAATTTAGCAAAAAAGCTACCTCACTACAATGACAGGTTGAGTTATTTTAAAATGAACTCCCTAAAAAGTCGACGTAACATGCTAGACTCGGTATTTCTCCACAAACTTATAAATGGCTTCATTGACAGTCCACAATTACTATCACGGATAAACATTAACGTTCCTTTTTAAACTGCCTCGAATTTCTCGTTACAATTTAATAACACCTTGGAGTTCCAAAACAAACTTAGGCTCATTCTCTCCCCTAAACAGAATGTCTTCTTATTAAAATTCAATGTCTAAATCTGGTATTATTAATATTGATATTTTCTGTAACTCAATAAATCAGTTTAAGTCCTTAATCCTTGGTCAAATGCACGAGTGACTATTTATATTTTAACGATCTACCTAGGAATTGTATAAGTAGGTATAAGTATAAGTAATAAGAAAAGTCTCATTCATTTTTTTTTAACATAATGTAATTAACTGCAAAAAAAAAGAAACAATTTCTTCTTTATATACTTAAATATGTTGATTGTTGTCATTACATTGCATGCTGTTGTCACCTATAATTGAGTCTACGACTTGCAATATCTTGTTAAAACTATGGTCCAAATGTGCATTATTTGTTGTAAACTTGTTGGTGATCTAATAAATAAATAAATAAATAAATAAATGTTTGTCAAATAAAATTAATTTGAAATTAGAATTATCAGTCAAAAAAAAAATATTTTCATTTGAAATGGCCAGTACGGCAAAACGGCAGTTTCATAGGCAAAGACCTATTATTCAATAAAAAATTTTATTTATTATAATTCTTTTAACAAATTACATAGTTTAATAAGGACTATATCTTTGTTTTCCGGGTCCAATACTATTTCCGTCTCCAGAACTATGTGGTTTGTTTTGTGTTGCTGGCGGTTTTGGCTGCCTACATGATGAAGCTGGTTTTAGGGGTTGCGAAGCTGGTTTTGGGGGTTGCGAAGTTGATGATTTTGATTGCGACTGCGATTTTAATTCATTATATTTTGTTTCAATGTTTTAATTTAATCATTCCATGTCTTCCCATATCTTCCCATACACCAATTGTAGTTAGAGAGTTTGCGTTCGCATATTGAACTGACCCCGATGAAGCTACAAACGGCGTTCTGTTTCCCAAGTTGAATATTTTAATATTAACTTGTTTTACACAAGCTGTGTGTGCTCCTTCGGTGACGTCATTGTATTCTTTTTGTGTAAGGTACATAAATATTTTATGCCAAGGCAGTGTGTGTATGAATGTTTTTATTGCTATTTTACCGTTGGATGAATTAGTATTTGGTTCGTCTTTGAGATATGTACAAAGGCTGCTTTTTATGTGAAAATTAAACATTTTTTAAAAGTGTATGATTGGGTATTCATTTTGTTGTCTATTCCTGTAGTTATAATTGTGGGTAAAATACCCTGTTTTTGTGCGTCTGTTTCCATACCTTTTGCCTTTTTTTGTTGACCTTGAGTACTGCGAAATCTCGGATAAATTGATCCTAGAACTCGTTCTCCAAGGTATTTAGTTCCAATTCCCAATAAGGCTGCTTCTTTTGCTAATGAGTCGTATTTTGATGTTGGTTCGTAACTGTATACCTTCTTTAAAAATTCTTCGTCTGCTTTTTTTATTTCGTTTAGTGCCCAATTTCTTATAGTTTCTTCTTCAAACTGTCCAGTTTGTAATTTTGTTTGATATTCCTTTTGTATTGTGTCGTATTGAATATCATGCGTTTGTGCAATTCTATCTAATTCGTTTGTAGGTTCTCCTAGATCTAATGTATTTCCTGGTCCTAAGTATTTGTAGCCAGGTAATGTGTAACCCCGACTAGTGCTCGGTTCTGCGTCTTGTGACATACTGATTAATTAATGTATATTTCGTCTATTTATAGTAAAACTCAATTTTTTTATATTTTATTATTGTATTAATAAAAAAAAACTTAAATTAATTTACAAAAGTATAGTATAAATTGATTATAATCCTTAAATTTAATTATATTATATGCTGTTTTAGCTAAAGTTAAAAATTCATCATTATTTTGTAGATGATAATATTTTGTCCAAAATAATTCCCACACGAAAGCATTTAGCTTTATATAATTTTCTGTTACTCGGAAATTATATTGAATGGTTCTTTTGTCCACTGCGTCTTGCGCGTCTGGAACTGTTAAGTAACTCGTTAAAGGGTAGTTGCTGGCCGTGTACAATCTGCATCTTTCAATGTTATGTTTTTTCTTCTACAGAATTATTTCTAAACTAAAGAAAATACATGTTTTATATTAACAATAATATTTTATTCTTTTTTAATTTCTCACATCGTGCAACCTGTAACAAAAACTAAACTATAATATTTATTTTCTCAATTACGGAAATCTTTAAAAATTAGTAAAATTCGCAAGAAAATGGCTAAAGAAATGAAGCAAAAAAATATAAATAGATACTTATAAATGTTAAGTAAATTTTTGTATTTGATAAGTTTTCATTATAAAGCTCTCATAAAAAAAATTTGCCTTTGCATAAAACGACTCATCCATACCCGGGTGACTAAGGCAGTTCTACCATTATCACCACTAAGGTCTTGCCCTCTTTCTGGCTCTCTTGGTGGCTGAAGAGAATGGTCTAGCATAATTTCTTCTCTATCTGCGAACATTTTGGTTAATAGGTATAATTTTTTTTCAGATTCAAAAACAATAGTATGGCCCCAAAGTAAGTAGGGCTTGTGTTATAAATGACCATATTAACTGGAAGAATCCCTAAATGAATGCCCCATCCTAGAAGTTCCATGAAAATGAGTGCTCCATATTAAGCAGGGTTTCTACCCACTAATTAGGTACACACTACTTTGTTATATACTAATCTCTCCTCTCACAGGTCGGCTGGAAGAGATTTCTTTTAGAAATAAGCCGTACCTTTGTAAATATTTAGTCTTTAAGGTATTTTATGTTGTTTTTATATGTTTGTACAAAAACTGTTAAATAAATAAATAAGCTACTCTGCCATCAAATAATTTGATAAAATTTTACTAAGAGACTATGTTTGAACATTCGGAGTAAGAGAACTTGTTTCATGAAAAAATAAAAATAGCATAGCAACAACTAGACACACTTCAACAAAATATTACACAACTATTTATATCAATTTAGATTGACACTTACCGATGGTAATAGTAGGGTCATTTATAAAATTGTGTAGAAGTACACAAGCATTAATAATTTTGCCTGCATTTGCAGGTACATAATATGTACCTGCAAAACCTATTGCAGGTACATATTATATACCTGGTACAAGGTACAAGGTGTACCTGGTACAAGGTACAAGGTGTACCCGGTGGCAGGTACACCGGGCCCTGCCGGTGTGCCGTGCCATAAAACAGCGCCATCGTGTCTTTAAGATTCACATGCAATGCTCCACAACATTGCGAGTCTTCCAGTGCAATGTCGTGCACCAAACTCTTCGGCAAAGTTTGGTAAGGCATTCAAAATAGGCTACATCATCCAAGGTCTTTAGGCATATGCAGAGTCACCTAAAACCATATAATGTAACCATATCATTACAACTTAGTTTCATAGATAATATGAACTGAGTAAAGAATGTATATGTCCTTACCTAATAGCCAAAATGACTCCCCTTCTTCATGAACATTTTCTAGGTATGCCTTAACGGCAGAGTTGTTCCAGACATGGGAATCATGGGGCCTGTCCCCCAAATGATGCATCGACATGTCGTATCACTAAACTAGAATAACAAATCTAAAAAAAAATGGATTTCATTTAAATAAGTAAAATAAAAATTGATTATGTTTAAAAAAAGCATAGGTAATATAAAAACATACTTACAATCATAACATTTATGGAATGATACCCCTCCTATTAAAATAATCTTGTTTTCGTTGTGTTAAGCGTATCAAAGATACATGGGTACCATCAATACAGCCCGGCACACCCAGGAAGGCATACTTGGTCATGAATCTGCAAAAAATAAGAAAAACACGATAGATATTTTTCAATACTGTTTCAAGCGCCAGAATAATGTTGATTGTAAAATTAAAATGTGTAAATAACAAAAAAAAATCCTAAATATGTCAATTTATATGACATTTAGCATTAGTGGTTATCAGCGAATCAGTGGTGGTGGTTACTGGTTAAACATGTTTATTGTATTTAATTGAATAAAGCTTATCTATTTATAAAATCTTACCCAAGTGCAATCTCCTCGCGTTCTTCCAAAGAAAATGGAAATTTGATCATATTGCTTAAAATGTTAGCATTGTTAAATGCTAAGGTTACTTCTTCAACACAGACACAAATTGATGTTTGGCACAAACCTATATCGTGCACCGACTTGCTTTTGATAGGAGCAATGAGTATAAAAGGCAATTGCTGCCAATATCTAGGAAGAAAAAATTTAAGTTAAAATCTTTCTCCAACTTATTAACTTATATACCAAACAAAGAACCACTCACCTTTATTTCTGACTTTATGGCTGTCGTCCTTTTTTCTTCTTTTAATAAGGGCTTAACCATATCACATAATTTAACAAACTGCTTTTTTGACAGCCTGTAATATTGACGAAACTGTTTATCAGGCATCGTCATAGGGCGGCTTTCCTCTCTAAGGACTCGTCTTTCTAGACGGGCTTGCTGATGCAAGCGCTATTCTTCCATGAGTGTTAGCAAATGTTCTCTTGCCATTCCAGAAGTTAAAGTTATATCAGCGTCAAGCTGTTACTATTTTGGATGCACATGCGCACTTGCACACTATGGTGCACATGCACAACTCTTTGACGAACGGAACACACATGTGCTAGTAGACGTTTCTTACCTTCAGAATATGAATCAATGTTCTTTATTTTAAAGAAGAAATTTGAAAAATAAGCTCGTAATTGCTGATAGATTGTAGAAATTAGTAGCCTCTTCTAATTGACATTACCAATAGCCTTCAAAGGAATGTATGTTCGTCATTTATGAGACACAATTCCAATTTAATGTCAAAAAGATGAAATCATTTATTCAAAAAGTGTCTGGATCGCTTTCGTCATTATATGTGATTTTGACGTGACCCGACAGCTTGTACGTTTTTCTTGTCTTTCAGTCATGTCTTCCGGAATTCCTACAAGTACAGCTGTTTTTCCATTATTCAGATACTGTGTTCTCAATTCTTCTCCTAGTTGCAATAAGTAATCTCTACGTTTAATTTTGCTCTCGATAATTTTATATAATACCCATGTGTTTAATGCCTCTGTTAGAGCTACATTTTACAAGGTTTGTAGACAGTAGTGTCGCCAGTTTCATCCGCATTGAAAATTTTGTTAACTGATTAGTTAACCTACTTCTCCGTAAGATATTCCAAATTGTAAAATGACAAGTAGGCTCTTGAAATCTTTATGAAATACCTAAGTTCTTTTTATCGTTGTTCTTATCTGCGGAAAATATTTTTAAAACATTCTTTGCTACGTCATACTTTCGGAACGGCTGCTGGGAAAACCCGTAAAATCTCTTGGCCTGCGTGCCAATTGTTTGGCGTGCCAATTGGCCAATTGTGGTCTTTATTTGTTTTGCAAGAACTCAGTCAGGATTGCAGGCTTCTTTTTTTAAATGTAGTCTATTGATATTCAGGCGTAAGAAACTCCTCAGCCAGCTTTGTACTGGTGTACCATTTGACAGTAGTTATATTACGACCGCAGCGTTTTATTGGTTCAACTAGACGTTTTACAATCTCATCTGGAGAATTAGATATCTGATATTCTACATCTGTTTGTTTGTAATATGTTTTCGAGTCAACCATGGCTTGGGCTTTTATGCCGTATTTATTTGGTTTATTAGGCATGTAAACTTTCTCTCTAAATCGACCACGAAATCCAACCAACTGTTCATCGACAGTTACATTCTCGCCGGGGTAATAAGCACCTCAAAACTTGGTGGACACAGATATCTTATCGCTGCCATATTTAACTTTCAGTATTTCGTCTCGATCTGAGGTATTTTCAAACCGCAGACATTTCAAAAAAAATAGGGGGTAGGTGTAATATTAATGAAACAGTAGCTCTTCTAAATTATTTTGGAAATATTTGAAAAAGTAAATAATGTAACTTTATATTTAATAGTTTAATAAATACTACCTGCCCAACAGTGTTTTCCTTACAAATCTACACTATACATTTAACATAACTGCAACAATGGCACAATCACAAAAATCTAATATTGAGGAAGTCCAAAGATCCATGGCAGAAATGAAGGCTATTTTCTGTGAGCAGTTAACTACTTTCAGTAATAAATTAGAGCAAAGTGAACCATCTTCAACTATTGCAAGTTTGAGTGCATACTTTTTAAGCTTCAAGTCTTTCATCTTCAAAACAGTAGAAATTCTGCAAAAACAGGTAGACTTCTTAGCACAGAGTGTTGATAACATGGAAATGCGCAGCAGAAGGAAGATTCTTCTACTCCATGGCATAGCTGGGCAACAAAAAGAAGATACCGCTGCAGTAGTCACCAATGTTGTTTCAAACCAATTGAAGGTTCCAAAATTCACATCTGAACACATTAGTAGATGTCACCGTATGGGTCGCTCTTCATCTAATAAGCCAAGGCCTATTCTAATCAAACTTCGAGATCTGACCCTAAGAGACCAAATCTGGTTTGCTAAGAGCAATTTGAAGGATTCCGGATAACAGTTTCTGAGTTCGCGGCACGAAGTGTTCATGGCGGCGAGGAAACGGTTCGGCATAACAAAATGCTGGACGCGCCAAGGCTCTGTTTTTGTGTTGGGTTCCGACGACGTCCGCCATCGAGTGAACAATATAAATGACCTCGACATCTTCGCGAAACTACAAGAGTCACTAAAACCTAGCGCTCCAAAGCCAGTTTCAGTTCCAGCAAAGGACGCTCTTGCGCCGGAGTCAAGACGTCCAACTACGTCCAAGAGATAATGCGGTATTCGATTATAGTACTTTTAGTTTAACCGTAACTTTTTTTTTTCTTTATATCAGAATGTACCTTCTTTTGCTTTACTTTAATATTATCACTGGTACCGTACTTTACTATTATTTTTACTATCTAACTTTAATTTTTTGTTAAGTTTAAAAATATAAACAAACTATTTAACAAGCCCCAAGTAAAGTAACCCTCCAATCCAATGTCAATGTCTTAAATGTCAAACATAATGTCATTGTCAGTCGATTTATCAAACAGTTGCGTTCTAAAGCTATCTTTTGGCGCGATGTGAAAACTGGAACTAAAATTAAAAGTATGAAAATTTTATATTATTTCTAATAAGTCCACATTGATTTGGTGGGGCCACTTCCCTCTTCACAGGGGTTCAGGTACTGCCTAACAGCGGTGGACCGTTTTACTAGATGGCCGGAGGTCATTCCGATTGCGGATATAACTGCAGAGACGGTGGGCAAGGCTTTACTATCGGGATGGATCTCACGTTTCGGCTTCCCGACAGATATTGTGACAAACCGCGGACCTATCATCCCGCGTGCAACGGCCTCGTGGAACGATTCCACCGCCAACTAAAATCGGCCTTAATGTGTCACGCTGACACAAACTGGACCGAGGCACTACCACTCGTTCTTCTAGGCATCAGAAGCGCAGTAAAGGACGATTTGGGAACGTCTTCGGCAGAGCTTATATACGGCGAGCCGTTGAGACTTCCTGGAGAGTTTTTCGAAACCAGTACGAGCGGTACCACAGATATTACCGATTTTGCGGCACGCCTGCAAAATTTTGCGAAGAAACTTCGGCCCTGTCCTGCTTCTCGTCACTCGACAAACAAAATTTTTGTCCATAAGAACCTTCTAACCTCCACCCACGTATTCCTGCGTGATGACGCGGTGGGAGGATCACTCCAACCTCCGTACACTGGTCCCTACGAAGTAGTCCAGGCTGGGAACAAAGTGTTTAAAATAAGGGTCAAGGGTAAAGAAACCTCGGTTTCTATAGATCGTCTGAAGCCGGCGTACATAATTTCCGAGACACCTTTGCCCGTACCTGATCCTATCGCTCCCGATGAACCGATTCTCCCCGACGCTAATATCCGGACAACCCGTTCCGACCGCCGTGTACATTTCCCTAACTTTTATCGCCCGTAGCCCGGTCTCTAGAGGGGAGTGATGTGGCGGCAAGCTACATTACTTAACACTTACACAATAGGTATATACCTAATAGTACTTAACACACAATTACACTTATATATAAGTATGTATGCATATATAGTAATTATAAGTACATAAATATTTATATAACTAGTCTTATCTATTATAAAATTCTATTATATTTATTATATTACATATTAGTAAAATGGACATTACAAACAATATTAACAATCAAAAACTACACTACTGCGATTTCAGAACGACTTTAAAATCGGTCCAATCGACGGATGAGAATACGAAAGTGACTTCAACGGTCGAGTCGCTACGAGCTCGCCGCGGTTTTTACAACGAGAATAGGCCTACTAAGAGGTAACAAATCCTTAAGCACATTATTAATATTCCCAACATCAACACTTGCACTTGGCACTGCTTCTTGTAAAGCTGCTAACGGCGCAGCTGAAACGCTAGCTGTTGGTTCGACATTCGTGGTTGGTATTGCTTGCTGAAGCTCGACGGTAGCTGACGATACGGTTAAAGCGCAAGTTGACGGTCCTGGTTCATTTTCAGGTGCTGCAGTATTAGGAGTCGGGGTTGTTAATTCACTAGATCTAGCTTCAATTGGTATCTCAGTTAACGCAGAACCTAAAAAGTCAAGGTCTGAAAACACATCTCGATTAAAGGGCTGAATGCTTGAGTAACGGAAACCACTTTGGGCTATCTCTAATCTAGCAGCTTTGATAAACGCTATATTTGTCAGTCCAGCAACGTCATAATCTGTTAGTCGAGCACCCGGGTTCTGACGCACTTGCTGATCCATAAGCCTGTTTAAAAGGCTTGAAAAATACACGGTCTAATGGCTGAATCTTATGTGTCGTATGGGATGGTGTGCTCAGCATGTGAATGTGATTGTCTTTAGCATATTCAATAACTTTCAGCTCTTTGTAGCTATTGTGTCCATCTAATATTAGTAGACTAGGGCGAGCTTCTGACGGGTGAACAGATTTCTTAAAATGTTGAAGCCACTGTCAAAATGTCTCCGCATTCATCCATCCGCTTTCGGAGGCACTGCCCAGACTTTCAGGTGGTGCGCCAATCTTTTCCTGCCATTCGTTTGTCTTTGTTAAACCTGTGAGGAATTTGAAGTTTTTCTGCTAAATCAAAGGCAAGGCGCAAAAACTCACTTTTTGTTAAAAGCATGAGACGTTTATCTAGATTTATAACATGCTCTACGAAAATACCTATAATAAGTTTAGCTAAAAAAAGTATACATATCACATTGGAAACCTATACTTTGTTCTATAATCCTTAAAATCAACATTATTTTTTAGCGTAATAATAATACTGTAGATGTATATTTACATTAAAATTAACACAAAATACAACTGAAATGAAAGCAATTCAAAGGGAACAAAAATATACTCAAAATCAAAGCAAACAGTAAGTATTGTCTACTAAATAGAAAAACTACACTATACTAAATACACTCGTCTTTAAAAAACGATTAAAAATTTATTACTGAAAGAACTTCTTCTTTCTGGGCAATATTTTGATATCTTTATCAGAATCATTTGTCCGTAGAAAACGTTTGCTTGAAGTCGTATACTTTTGACTTAACTTCTTTACGTACAGTAAAGTCTTTAGTTTTCTTAATAGGAGGTGAGGTATTTAGATTGGAGCATTTTACGAATTCCTCAGAAGAATCAATATGGTTTTTTTAAATGATTGAATTTTGAAAAGGTTTAAAGGCTCGGCGAACTGTAAACATACTATCGCGGTCTGGACCTCTGTCATTATGAATTTGCTTGGAATAAAAACTGTACTTATCTTCATTAGATGTGCTGGGTGATTAGTAAATATATCATCGGAGTCTAAATCACTGTCATTACGAATTTGCTGAGTGAAAAACCAATGTTCTCTTCATAAAATATACTAGGCATAGTTTCTTGATGCAGACGTTGAGGATATTTATCTTTTTTAAGGTTGGGGTCTGAGTTTTCGACGTCAGTTAGCATTTCAATTTCTCGTTCTCCAAGCTCAGACAGGTTTTCCGTTGAGGCCAAATCGTTTTTGGAGCGCACAAAATCTTCAAATACTCCCGTGAAATTGGCATCGATTTCACTTACATTGTAACGACTTATCACATCATTAATACTGACATTTTGTAAGTGCATTTAAATACCCGGATTAATATCAGAAAGCAGTGTCACTGCAGTATTATTTTCTGCAATGGGATTCATCAGTATATTGGACATAATATGCACATTCACAGTGGATATTACGATGAAATCCTGCAATGTATTCTTTTCGTTTTTCGAAGGTTTTCTTAGCACGATTTCTTTTGGCTGGACAATATAAGGAAGTTTATTTTGACTGTTGCAGCTCAAAGTTCCAATAAATGTTGTATGATTACAATCGTCACCAAGACTCAAAATATCAGATCTTGTTTTCTTTTTTGCCATAAGACTCGGTGAACTTTAGTTGTTCGTTTTATTGATTTGTAAGATGATTTCCGTATTTGATCTGTAAGTATCAACAAGTCCTTTTCATAGATTTTATAGACGCCCATTACATAAATAATTATGTTGTTTTAATCTTGGGTTACTATGGTTACAGAAATTATCTAGGGAAACAATATCCTTGCCCTTTGCTATGGCTCTATCAGCAGTACGTTTAACAGTTCCTCAAACACCATCAGCAGCCCCTTTGCCGGGTCCTGCTTCAGTATAATTCCAGGTAAGTAGTTTCAAGTTAGAAAAATGTCAATATATTTTGAAAATTTATTGTAACTATTTTTTTATTTGATGTTTTTCAAAAGATTCTCTCCAATTTTTTCGCTGTAGTCTTTTTCTTCTTGGAGTCATTTCTGAAAAACTTAATAGTTTCTTTTTTCCTTTGTTTTTAAGAACCGTCGATGTTCCTTCTCTGAAGCATACTTCGTTGGGTCAGCCTTAATTTTAGCATACCTATCTTTTCTTGCTATTTTGGCTCTAAGAAGAATTTCTTCCTTTATTTTTTTTATTTGCTACAAAATAGCAGAAATAAGAAAATAAAAATAGTTGAATTACGTATATGTTGAGTAACTTTGAATTAAGGTTTAACTTTGAAAAAAGTTGTGAAAAAGGTTTATAACTTTTTTACATGGAAACGTTTCGATGTTTCAATATCGGGACTGCATAAAACGAATCGCCAAAACGTTTTGTAGTAAATGCGAAGTAAAAAAATAAAGGTTCAATGTCAGTTGTCACATGGCGGCGTTGTATTAACATGGCGATAATTATTTGGTCATGTCAAATTTATTCATTATAGATATTGACTTCCGGTACAGATATTTCTAGCCTATGTTGGCACTACTGTTTGGTTATACATCAATTATCCAAAAATCTAGTTTTGTTTAAAATGACCCACATGGCGCTGTTATGCTAATTAGTGATAAATACTTACACTGATTGGCTTCAAGTAGTTCCTACTTTCGCCACTTTGCACAACCGCGCCAATATTAGCTAATTAATGTAAATAAGAGCTTCCGCTTGCGGAAAGCGACCACGAGGAGAAACGATACGAGGATGGACAACCCGGCGTGTCGCTGACGAAGGAGGACTGGTGTGCTTTGTAAAGAATAATTGGGATTATGTTTTTGACGCCATTGTTTGTAAAATGATTGAAAAGTGAAAATTAAGAAAATATATTGTCAATTAAGGAATTTCCATTTATCTCCACCTAAACTGACCCTTTTAGTTCAGAAGTGGGATACGACGGGAATTAATAATAAATCTCCCGCCTCTACGTCCACAAAATGTAAGTAACGGTGAATTCCCATATTCATATTTTTCGTTAAAATAAAGTTATCAAGGAATATTTTTACTCCAAAGCTATAGAATCCAAATGATTTTATAATTGAAAAAAAAAAAAGAATATTTAATCGAATTTTCTTTTTCTTCTTGTCCTCCATCTTTCTTAGTCCTTTTCACTTTATAGTTGCATGAGGAAAAACACGTGTTCATATCAAAAATTTTTATTTATTTAATCGTTACCAATTTTGAAATACGGCATTATTATAATATTTTGACGGGATATTAAGTGGATTTTATTGATAATGTTAATTCAAGGCTTGTTCGACTGTTGGGGTTCCTATTAATGGAGTAATCTCATGTAGCGAACGATGCATATTAGAATGACAAACACTGAGCGTAGTGAATAAATTTAATTGCTGTAGCTACTTTACTAACTGAATACTTTTAAATACAATACATTTAAAGAGATGCATTCATAGTTAAGGAATTATTTATTTATATTGGAGCACCTATTTAAGTTAAAATTAACTAATATGCACCTGTTTATAGGCATGAGTATTTATAAATAATGTTGCGTTAAACATTCTTCATAAATGATTAATACACATACTGTGAAGGACTGGGGCTGTAACTAGGCCACACAGGTACTTTATTTCAGGACGCCAAGCCCCACCTGTTATAATAGTTGTCACAATAGTAGTTATTGTTACTTGTAATGCCGAAAACATTAAAGATTGTTTTGATCAAAATATCATATTTGTAGAAATAGGAAATGACATTATTGATGGTTGAAAATGACTGGGATATTTAATCAGTACCATTATTATTACTGTGAAAGTATTAGGATGAACCTGACCAATAACACCTACTTTGTTTCTCTTGATTCTTGCAATTCAATTTAAATTATTTAGGTATTTCAATCGATTACAGGATCACACAAACTCCGATTCATATTATACAAAAGGGTTTTACAAGGTTTTAAAATACATGTTAGAATAACAAGGCGATAAGGCCGTTTCTGGTCTTGCGTAATCCCCTCACTTGTAGTTTCATGTCTTCAGGGCAGATGGTTTTTTGGACAAGCGATTTTGTTTCATCGCTCGATTTCTTTCCGTCACTTGGATAGATAGCTACCGAGCTAACATTCCTGGGCAGGATGAAGTCCTTAGAGCTTTTCTTTGACATGTCTGCGAACGATATTGTTCCCGTCACTGGTTTCGGACACTGTTCGAGCGACTGCTTGAGGGCACAAATTTGTTTTGAGAGGTCTCTTTCTTCATGAAGGGCTTGCAGGTTGTTATGGGCTAAAATTGTTTTTTGTTTTAATGACTGGTATCTCACAGCCATCTGAGATGTTCCATGCCCAACTTTTCGGCAAAGATTACTGACTCTCATTTTTTGCTCGGAATTCAATTTACCGCCTTCAGCGATGACGCACACTTCGTTCAGGCATTGCTCGATAGTTGTCATCCAGTTTTGGATCTCAGGCCTGGACAACAACTCGTGGACTTGTTCCTCTTCCGGGGCGCCCCGCGGGGCAGGCCGTGGCGGGGCAAAGGGCGCTGCGGCAACGCAGGGAGGCACGGGCGCCGGGGAGCGCGTCGGTCTGCGGCGCGTCAGCATGCTTCTATTGAAGGGACTACCTTCCATTATTCCTTATTATTTTTAACGTTATAAATACATTATAAATTATAACACAAAAACTTATATCATTCAATCAGACACAAAAGGCTTGCTTCCGCCTAATACTAGGTCAAGAAATTTTTCAGTTAATTGTTTATTGTACTCATTAATCGGCACTTCCGATCACTTCGATGTTTGATGTTTTGAGTGTAATGTTAATTAAGAGTGTAATGTTAGTATTATGCAATATAGGATTCAGATCTTTTTCTTTTGTGATATTTTTTTTTTTTGGGGTATAATTAGTAGAAATTTATTTTATTTATTAAGTTTTCAAAACAAATGCTTATTTAATAATACTTAAATTTTCTAGATCATTTAATCTTTCTTTCACTATGTTGTATTTAACTGAAATGCCTATCCCGGATCAACAGAATTTTAGTAACATTGGGTATTAAAGCATGATTGACACACTGAGTTGAATCATTCTGCAAAGTTACTATTCATTTTGTCTTATCCATGTATGTTTTGCATTTATATATTTATATTTTTTTCTTCCCTCTTTTCTCTTTCAATACATTTAAATAAAATGGAAGTCTTATTTAATACGGTTTAGGCTTTCATGCGGTTTAGACGTTTAATTTTCATTTAATTTGTGAAGCATTGACTTATTAGATTGAATTAAGTTGTTGTGGACAATAATACATAAGTGCAGATGAAGTGGATTTACCCATGTTCAAAGTCAGGAATGTCTATTACCGAGTATAATTTTAGTAATACTAGCTAATAGGCATTAACACCTTATTGCTGTAAGTTTCAGAAGCCAACATGGATACGACTGAGGGATTTGATGATGTGGAACATGAGGAAGGGTATGTGCGAGCAATTTCTAATGGATGTTCAACAAAAATCCCTTTACGACAAAATCGTTGGTGAGCATGAGCACAGTTATGATGGACATAACGTTACTTCAGACGGTGAGCGTGAGCAACGTCTAGCAACTTTTACACTGGTCGATGAGCGTGAGCAATGACCATGTGAATTTAGAAGTAATGAATGTAAGCTGGACGGTGAGCGTGAGCTACGTCTAGCAAATTATACGCCGGTCGATGAGCATGAGCGACGACCATGTGAGTTTAATAGTGATGGACTTAATCCAGACGGTGAGCATGAGCAACGGCTGGATAGGTTATCTTTCCTCGATCCAGTCGATGAGCGTGAGCGACGACTGCACCGTTGCAACTGTTGACCTTATCGTAATTGGCGTAGCGGGGAGCAGGAGCGACGCTTGCCAAGTATAGTTAAGAATGAATTAGATTTAAGACATACATCTATTGAACAGGAAATCAATAGAAATGGCAAGGCTACGGTTAGGTCAATTCACCATTCACCTTTTAGGCACAGTAATGATTTGAAAGGTTTAAGAACACCTACACTGGGATTCAGTTCCACTGACGTCAGCGATAGTTCCACCATACCAGGTGCAAATATTTCTTAAATACAGTCGGACATGCTGGGTGAAAATATTTATTCTATTAGGGATTTAGTCAAGTTAGGAAATCATCTTCCACCACAAATGTGATACCCGAAATTGACCCTTTGTTGAGAAATCAACCCATTATGAATGTGCCGATATATATGACTGGAATGAACGCGAGACTATTCATTACGCGTTGCCTAAGTTAGCAGGATTCGCCAGGTCCTGGTACCAAAGCCCCCCCCCCCCCCAAGTGTTCGATCCACTTGGCTTGAATGGAAGGCCCAATTAATAGATACATTTCCATCTAGGGAAAATCATGCTGAATTATTATAAGAGAAGCTTGCTCTTAAAATCAAGTTTGATGGATCCTTAGAAACATATTATTATTTGAAGTTAAACCTATTGTACTGGTGCGAAAAAAAAGGTAAGGCAGTAGTAGATTGTATTCTATATGGAATTGAGGATAGGGCTATTAAATGTCAGCGTCAGGATGGCTGGACCAAACGAGATATGGACATGAGACCATGTGCACTTTTAATAACCTATTTGCTACTATTTACTACCTATAATTAAATATTTACTACCTTGGCGTTAAGAAAGTTATCAAAAACATAAAGTGGTCAGCCATTCTGATGTCAGCTTGGCTGACCACTTCCACGTTCGCATAGTTTAAGCATCGTATTAACTACGTTGTTAATATTAATATTTAGTACCTATTTGCTACCTAAACATGTATTTTTTACATAATTTTAAGAAGCTCCAATAAAAAGTTATGAAGAAAAATGTAAAAACGCCTAAATTATTTACGTCACCTTTTGCCTTCTCAGGATGATTGTTAATAGTGTTTTGGTAGGCGCTTACAACGACAACTAGTTTCGGGTCATTCTTGATAAGTTTTACGTGTTTATTAAATTATGTTATTATTTTTATGTTGCATTATTTTTAGAATATGAGTACCTACGTATTTTAACTTTAGAAACTCAAACAAAATTGCAAACCTGCTAGCAATAAATCCCAGTTAGAGAAGAATACAGTGACTACAACGACCCCTACGGTATCTAACTGCAAAACATTTGATTTTTACATAGACGTTTATCAGTGGCAGACAATCCAGCCTATCGTACAATGTGTAAAAAGAAATAAAGACAAATTATCAAAATTTAGGACAAAGACTCTTTTGCCGAAACATCAGTGGAGTAATATCTTACGAGAAGAAATTAGGAAGAAAATTCGAAGCCCATGTAGCTGGATTTTTAAAAATTATTCAATAAAGAATGAGGATTATGTTATGTGCACTGGTGCTTGTAAGCAGTGTCGAGCGGACATTGAAGTAATTATCAACTGGCCAACTGATAAAGTTGCAAAATGTGTTAGTACAATACGCGGTTATAACGATGATGAATATTCACATAATTTCAAGATCAAGCTGTCTCCTCTTAAACGACGTGAATTAGCTAATGAGTTAATAAAATACGAGTCTGCTATTGTAGTCAAAAGTAAAATTGCAAATACTGTGATGAATGTAGAAGACAGCGAACCGAGCCATTTACCCACTGTCGGTTGTCTACGACAAATAAAATATGAAAACAGAAGAAGCTCGTTCCATGATTCTAATGCAATTCTGGCTTTATGGATAATGTCTTCGCTGGCAACCTATAAACAAATAATTAAATTTATTTCAGTTTTGCCTCTAAATGTGTATTACTGGTCACCAGCCCAAGATGAATATTATAAAAATTATAGTAAAAAAGCGAGGACTGTTTTAAGCATCGATGCTACTGTTTGAATATTTAACGATCATTATCATATCCTCCACCCATCTCCCTTTATCATTGAAACTATAGTATCGTTATTTTCTCGCTGGAGACTCGGTCATAAATAATCCGCAAGGGTCCAGTCAGCTAGGGTTGTGCGCTAGCGGCGCGTGCGCAACGCCGTTATCAATAAAACCTTATTATGAATATCAAAGACTGTACTAGTTCTAATTATACACTATATTTCGATATGTACTCATTGAAGTTGGTTTATATTGAAGTTCACTGAATTAAGTTATTGTTTTCCAATTTATATACAATTATTATTTTTTAATTTTTTAATAATTTATATACAAATTATCATTTATAAAATTTTTACTACTTAAAAATATATTAAATTGCACATGTTTTTAATTGAGTTTCTAAAGTCAAAATACGTAGGTACTCATATTCTAAAAATAATGCAACATAAACATAATAACATAATTTAATAAACACGTAAAACTTATCAAGAATGACCCGAAACTAGTTGTCGTTGTAAGCACCTACCAAAACACTATTAGCAATCATCCTGAGAAGGCAAAAGGTGACGTAAATAATTTAGGCTTTTTTACATTTTTATTCATAACTTTTTATTGGAGCTTCCTAAAATTATGTAAAAAATACATGTTAAGGTAGCAAATAGGTACTACATATTAATATTAACAACGTAGTTAATACGACGCTTAAACTATGCGAACGTGGAAGTCGTCAGCCAAGCTGACATCAGAATGGCTGACCACTTTATGTTTTTGATAACTTTCTTAACGCCAAGATAGTAAATATTTAATTATAGGTAGTAAATAGTAGCAAATAGGTTATTAAAAGTGCACATGGTCTCATGTCCATATCTCGTTTGGTGCAGCCATCCTGACGCGGACCTATTAAATTGGGAGCTTGAGATTAAATTGGGACCTCAAGCTGGCCAATTTGGTACACCCAAACATTTCTTAAAGTAATTCAGATCTGTAAAAGTCGGTCAACTTAGAAAACCAACTCAATAAAGGTTCTAGAATTGAAAAACGGATTTATAACCACATAGGCGGAACTGGGGCCAAAATAGAAGTACAGGGTATTGAAGATGTTGTCGAAGTTTTTGTACTAGAGAATAGATTGTTAAAACAGAAATTCTTTCTTGGGCATTAATTTACCGAAAAGCCTGGTTAAATATTTACCAAAACTCCGTCGCATATAATATTGAAAAAAAAAACAAATAAAAATTGCGAACTGTTCAAGATGGCTAACAAACAGTTGGAAATTGATGCTAACCATACTGGAATTCTTTAAGTAAAATCTGATAACTAGCTTACAATTCTTAGGGGTGTTGAGAGGAGTGAGTATCTGCTTTTGCCAGGTGAGTACAATATCAGGGCAGTAGTGATATTTTAGTTCAAAATCCTGTTTTATTTGTTTTTTTTCGTCAGCTCTCTTGATGGTTCATCTGGCAAGTTGAATTATGGTAATATACTGACTTAACAGGAAATAACTGATTTAAGGACCCTCCTGGACGATTTTAAGGATTGTTTTTCTAGCGGATTACAGGATTTAGGATATGCGACTGTGGCTGAGATGGAAATAAAATTACAAGATTTTGAGCCAGTTGTTTATCATCCATATTCGCACCATTGCCGCACTCTGAAAGATTGGTCGTGAGAGGTATGATTCAGGACATGATAGATGCAAGTATAGTTAGGGAATCTTCGTTGCCTTATGCTAGTCCGATTGACGAAAAAAATATCCGGTGAACATCTCTGCGTAGATTACAGGGCTTTAAACAGAAAAACTATTAAGGATTACTATCCCCGCCCCTCGAATAGCATTTCAGTTGGATTTAATTGCTGGTCATAAATGTTTCATGTCCTTATATTTAGCTTCAACTTTTACCAAATAACAATATCTAATGATTTTTTTTTCTCTAAAACTGCGATTGTAACATCTGATGGACAGTTTGAATATCAGAGGATGCCTTTTGGCCTCGTCCACACACGGTCAGTGCTTCAACGAACGATAAACAAAGTACTAGCTGAAGAAAAGGTAAAATATGCGGTAATCTATATGAATGACATATTAATTCCTGTATGTGGTTTTACCGAAGGATTAGATCGTTGCGAGAAGTGCTAGAACTGTTACGTAAGGGTAGACTCACTTCGAAACTTAGGTGTTCGACAAGGCTCCAAGTAAACTGAGGCGGTTACACATTTTCCATTCCCAAAGAATCAACACGAGGTGAGGCAGTTTATGGGGCTTGCGAGTTCCTTTAGACGGTCCATAAGAAATTTCGCCGTCATTACCTGAACCTTTACCGAACTGTTGCGTGAAGATGGTGATTGGAAATCGGGTCAGCAACAAGAAACATCATTTTTGGAGCTGAAACGGTCACTTATCAGAAAGGCCCCTTATAGCACTTTATGAGCCGTCCGCAGAAAACTCAACTGCATACAGATGCATCGAAATTTGATGTTGCCGGTGTATTGATACAGAAAGGTTCCGAGGGATTGTTTAGACCTATATCCTATTACAGCCGCAGGACGACCCACGACAAGCAGAAAATCCACTCCTTTGAACTTAAACGTTAGCTGTCATAGCTTCATTGAGTGAATTTAGGGTGTATTTTATTGGGATTCCATTCAAGATTTTAACAGATTGTGGCGGAATAAGAACTACAATGACGAAACGCCATCTAATACATAGCTCGTTGGTGGATGCAGTAACAGGAGTTCGACTGCAAAATAGAATATAGGCCAGGTTGTAGAATGTTACACGTGGATGCATTAAGTCGTAACCCTGCGGGCCCTCATATAACGGGATCGCATATCCTAGACATCTTAAACATAGTGTGATAATTGGTTAAGCACTGCACAATCAGTAGATGAAGAAAACGTTTCTATAAAGAATATTTTAAAGAATCCGGATCTTGAAAAAGTTGTTGATATTTTTAACAACTATAAATTAAAAGATTATAGGGTTTATGGGTGTGTGAATGGAGAATTTGGTTGGGTCGTACCCAAAACCATGCGTTGGCAAATCCGGAAACGAAATCACGATGATAACGATCATTTCGGTTCTGACAGAACGTGGTCTCGTGTTAAAGGGGTCGTACTGGTATCCCAAAACGCGTAGATTCGTGAAAAAAAATATGTTATGGCATGCTTAGAGTGTGCTCACCATAAGGCTTCAGGTGGCGCACCTGAGGGGGAGTTTCATCCTATACCAAAACCAGAACGACCCTTTCATACGATACGCACCGATCATCTGGGGCTGTTTGTCCGTAGTAAGCGTGGTAATAGTTATCTACTAGTTATAGCGGATGGCTTTTCGAAATTTGCTTTTATTTACCCTGTTCAAAGTACAAAACCCTTGATAACTGTTCGAATTATAAAACAATATACTTATTAGTATTTTCAGATCTCAACGCGGCTCATATCGAGGGCCATGTTTACGAGTAATAAACTTAAACAGTTCATAAAAGATTCTGGAATTAAATATGTCCTTAACGCGGTAGCAACTCCTAGGGCTAACGGTCAAGTTGAGCGGTTTAATAGGACTATCTATTCATAAAACAAAAACAAAAAAAATTGTACATCTGAACTAGTAGTTGGGTTCAAATTAACTAATATGTCATGGAAGTATTGTTATAAATGATACGTTGATAGTTACTCCATCTGATCAACTTGAGGATATTAGAAAGAATGCTGGTCACGTTATAAAGTTACAACAAGGAAACGTAAAAAAAAAGGGGGGGTATGATAAAAGAAGGACCCGGTCACAAATTTTAAGGTATGCGATATTGTAAAAGTCGAAAGTGTAAACGATGGTAAACCCAAGAAATTAGTTCCTAGATTTCAGGGACCGCATCGCATTACCAAAGTGTTGCCAAATGATAGGTAATCATCGAAGATACACTGATAAGGGGTAACGGTCGCCGTTATGAAGCTATTATTGCAATTGATAAGATATGACCATGATTGTATTGCGACCAGGAAAAGGCTTGTAAACAAGACTCAATTACATGTTGAGTGACAATTTATTTGTTAAAATAATGAGCTTATGTACTAGATATAAACGTGTGAAATACAGTAATATTTAATCATCTCATGATCTTACTTTTATCACGCATGTTTACTGGATAGATAAATTCATTCCCTGTAGGTCACGTCTGGAGATGCCACAGTTGAACCTTAGTATGGATCTAGGTGATAATTCGGATAATGATAGTGATGACGATATTGTAAATAAAAGTATAATGAAAAAGTAAAGGCAATATCATGAATGGTGGATTGATCAGCTGCTAGTTGTACAACTATATCATGAAATTTGCAACAAATAAGATATAATCTAATGAAGGATAAAACGTTTGCTGCGTTTTAAGATACATAACGCATACTTTATGGAACATTGACCCATTAGTAGATAGGTCAGAATTGAGTTACGTACGGATACAGGCTTCTGTTAGCGCCATCTAGCATCTACCGTTTGAATTACTTTGAATTTACGCATTGTTGCCGCCCCAGCGATATATCCGTCTCTTTCACTTTTGTGGGATCGCTCATGGCTTTTTTGACGAATAGCGACTCATGCCAGTTTGTGTCTGACACGTGTGTAGTGAGGTTATTATTATTTTATTGAACGAAGACCCAATCGTTGTTAAGTGTGTTTACGACTAAATTCAAAGGTAAGTTTCATCTAAATTGTGTAATCATATAATGGCAAATTAAATTTTAGGTCAGTTTACTACATATTTAAATAATATACTGCGTGAAACATTCAGTTTTAAGCAAGTTTACCATTGAACGTTATTGTATTTTTCGGGGCCCATTACGAGTTAAGTCAGTATCCTAGTAAAACCTATCCGTTATTAAAGGTAACATTTTGTAACATTTAAGTTTAAGTCTGTTTTCTACTAAAGGTTATATTTACTTCGGAGCCGCAATACTAGTTGAGTCTTTGTTTGAAAAAAAATTATGAAACAATGAGACGTAATTTTTTAATTGCCTGTAAATATTTTATGTTAAGTCATTGTTAGTCTAAATACTGCGTACAAATTTTTATTTGTGCAAAAGGGATAATATTACTATTTATGTTTTAGGTTGATAAAAATGTCACCCAATAGGTCGAAAAAGATGATGGAGCTTGTTCAGGCTCGAAACCCGGCGCAACAACCGGGAACAAAAGATACACTATATGAATCGGTGTCATCAACTGAAGTGAAGGTAGCAATTTCAAGTCACTTTAAAAATTTGCTGTGTATATTTCTTATTTATTTTATTACAACTAAAATACGCTTTTTTGCCATAGATGTTAGCTGATATAACAAACCAGCCCGAAGATCAAAGTTACTCAAACGTACAGAAATATTTTGAAATTTCGGAATCGCCTTCAGTCAGCAATGAAAATCACATTCATAACACCACAGTCGTTCACGATTGCACTAATGAGAGACATTCAAAATTTGAAAATAGCAATGTGGATCTCAGTGATAAAGATCCAACATATGAAGTTCCATCTAAAAAGCAAAGGCAAATACCAGTATATCCAAGTCGATCAAAATCATCTGGGAGTTCATCGACTTCTACGTTTTCTTCATCCTCTTCATCTTCAGGATCTTCTAGTGATAGTCCTGATACAGACTCTAGTGATGAACAGAAAGAAACGCAAGAAAACATAGTTCAGGTAATCGCAGAAAAACAATCAGAGCAAACAAACATTAATGAACCTGCAACAACAGAAGTTTCGCTAAATCAAGAAATCGGAGAAAATACTACAGTACAAGAAGAAAAGAAGAAGGGAAGGAAACGTAAACGGAATGAAGAAAGCTGGAAGCAGAACAAAGCTAACATTCTGAGAAATGCTGGAAAACCATACATTAGCAAGAAAAACAAATCAGTCAAACCTCGTTCTGTTCAACCACCCTGTGGTGATAAATGTAGGCACAAATGCTGTGAAAAGATAACTGTAGATCAAAGACAAAAAATTTTTGATGCGTATTGGAATCTTGGCCAGGTTGATGCTCAAAGATCATTTATTTTGTCTTGTATGACCAATATAACTCCAAGATATAAATATACAAATGCTCGTCAGCCAAGAAATTGCAATCAGGCATTCCATTTCTTAGTAGAAGGGCAATCTGTACGAGTCTGTAAAACGTTTTTTTTGAAAACCTTAGATATTTCTGATCGTGTTATATGTACTGTCAAAAGCAAAATAGATGAACATGGATTCTAGCACAAGATCTGAGAGGACAGTACAGCAACCATGTAAGGGTTGATGAACAACTACTAAACGACATTAAACAGTTCATAGACGCAATACCAAGAAATGAATCCCATTACATTAGGCAATATTCTTCTCGTGAATATATTGATGGTGGGAAAACAATTTCAGATATTTTAAGGGACTTTAAAGAAAATAAAAATAAAAATAAAAATAACAAAGATGCTGGTAGATATTGCACATTTTATAAAGTATTTACACAAGATTTTAATATCTCATTTTTTCGTCCCAGAAAAGATCAATGTGATTTATGTTTGCAATACAAGAACTCGACGCCTGAACAAAAAGTATTGCTCAAAGAGTCATACGATACCCATTTAGAGGAAAAAACTTTGAGCCGCCAAGAAAAATACGATGACCGCTGCAATATAGACGATAAAAATAAAGTTCTTGTGTTTGATCTGCAAGCTGTTCTGCAATCTTCTAGAGGAGATACCTCAGGATTTTATTACAAATATAAATTTGTAAAGTTAAATAGTTACAATTTCACAATTACAATTAAAAAAAAAAGTTGACAGTCAGATTAAAGACTCTTATGATGATGTGCACTGTTTCTTCTGGAATGAAACCGATGCTAAACGCGGGGCCAACGAAATCGGATCTTGTTTACTAAAAGTTTTTGAAAAGTTCTCAGCGGAGACACCAAATAACAATGGGTGTAATTTAATTCTTTATTCCGACAACTGTGCCGGTCAAAATAAAAATAAATTTATAGTAGCACTTTACCTGTATGCAGTCACTCATCTATAACTCATATTCAATCTACAACTCATAAATTTTTGGTAAAAGGTCATACGCAAAACGAGGGTGATAATATTCATAGCCTCATAGAAAAAATGATTAGAAAAAATCTAAAATCCGGTCCAATATATTCCCCTCACCAATATGTATCCAAAATTAAAAACGCAAAGAAGTCTGGCACTTTTGCCTTTGACAATTACATAAAACCACATTGATATTTTTGTTTTCGCTTTGTAATAATCTCAAATTAAAATCATAAATAAAATAAAAATTCGTTTTTAATTAACCCTTAAATGGACGATTTTTGTTTCATGTTTGAAAGAAATATATTTGTTAATAGATATGTATTACTGTCTAGGAAAAATGATTTAAAAAATCTAGACATGAATTTACTATACTTTTTTTGCAATAATGTGAATGTTGTTTATAAACTACATTGCGCATTCATTGAGATTTTGCAAGTACGGGTAAAATAAGAGTGGATATTGTTTTTGAAATGTATTTATTTATGCTTCATTATGATATTTATAAAAACAATTGCTTTTTTTCGTATCACATAAAGATACACTACATTTTTGGCACATTTTGAATGTAAAGCCTGAACATTTTGGGAATTTGCACCTCTGCTGCTTATCCAGCCAAACTGCCCAATGACATGTCAGATCCAATCTGACGTCTTTCAAAGGAATTGCTTGAGCTGGTCCTCGGAACTTCTTCATTACAAGTTCACTTTGTATAGTGCTTCCACTAGGTCGACCACGTTTAGCGGCATTTGTAGGTAGACCCAATTTACAGAGGGTTTCAGCAAGTTCTAGTCTGAATGTACCCAAATTGAGAAGTTGATCATTTCCTTTTATATTATTTACCTTCTTGAACATAACCCATGAATTTATAACTGCAAGGTCCAGGAAATGATAAAATAAGCGCATGGTCCACTTGCGGCTCTTCATTGTGATGTGATAACGACCTATAAATGAATCTAATAAGTCCACGCCTCCCATATGGGCATTATACTCCTTGATGACTTTGGGGCATGGAATAGCAACTCTCTCTTTCTTCGATTTATCAAAGCGTGTGACTGTGGTTGCTGGTTCTGCTCCTACGTAAGTGGAAAGAAGGTTAACAGGCTTGTTATCTTTCCACACAACAGCACTTACGTCAATATCATCCACAGTCGCCACGTTTTCCTCATAGAATCCTCTGGGTACATTCTTTTTCATTATAGTGTTTTTTTCAGGCAATTTGCAGTTTCTCAATCGGTTAACTCTTACTGTTCCCAGTGAGAAAATTCCCTCCTTAGCTAAATAGGTGACGAGAGGCACAGAAGTATAGAAGTTATCGAAGTATATAATGTGATTCACATTGCGTGGTACGATTCTAGCTAACCTGACGACTGTATTGCCAGATTCTCCCAAATCTGGCTCACCAGGTAAGATGCTATTTTTCGAGCCCCCTCCACAATAAATCTCAAATCTATGAGCATATCCATGTAGACTGCAGATGAGATATAATTTGAACCCCCACTTGTGGGGTTTATTGGGCATGTATTGTTTTATGTAATGGCTCATTTTGGTTGCACACATCTGCTCGTCTATGGAAAGCCTTTGGTCTAAGGGAACCTTCCCAAACTGGCAGTTGAGCGTTTCCTCAAGGGGTCTTATTTTGAACAGCCTGTCATAGTCTGGGTGGTCTTTGGGCAAGCATAGCGTATTGTCGGCAAAATGGAGAGTGGATCTTATTTTTTCAAATTTTCTTAGCGGCATAGTATTTTTTATGTGATCATAACCAAATTTGTCACTCCAGTAAGCCCTCGTGTTTGGAAATTTTATAACTGAGGTATAAATCAGAATGCCTAGGAATTTATTTAGGATATTTTCATTTATAATTTCAGGATTGGAGATTTGTTTTTGGGCTGCGTATAAGTTACTTTGTTCTACAATTTTCTGTTTTAGATCTGATGTAAAATAAAATGAAAAAAAATCATATGGCGTGTCACAAGACATCAATTCTTCCGTTATCTGAGTTTCTCCTCTAAAAATAAGGCTGTCTTCAGCAGTAACAAGGTTCCGTTTTCGCCAAACTAGAGGTCGTCTTGAAATCCCTTGTGATCTACTGTGGGGTGCTGCTTCTTCGGCTTCCAAAATAGGAGGGTCTGGCATATTTTCATCGTTGTCGATTACGAGAGGAGGATCAGCATCCACTTCATCGGGCTGGGCATTCTCACTTTCATCACTATTTTCAAGGTCTCGAAGAACATCTCGAGCGGTTTGATAATAGTGACCTTCATCCTCTACTTCGGAGTCTGACCCGTCTAAGCCATCTTCTGAATCTTCAAGAGTTTCTAAATACTTTGTAATTTCGCTTTCTAGTAATCGCGGCATGCTGAAAACCAAAAGAAATTTTCTTCACCAAACATTCATTTATTTAGCAGGCAATGCGCATTGTAGTTTTCCTACAACATACCAGATTTCGCCATATTCGACAGTAGCATCAAGTAATTTTCAATGTTTTACAACATGAACATGTAATTGAAGATATAATCAAGCAAATAAAAATTTTTTATATACTCACATGATATTTTATCAAAGTCCAAACACCTCTTCAAAACTTAGTTTCTCGCCACTAGAAAAGTTTTCTTCAAAGTGACATTTGACATTAACTTATTTTTCAATGCTTATAAACATTGGATAGTGCCAACATTAAAAAATGTACAAAATTCGTTCAGAAATAAGAACTAGTTGACAAAATTAACAAAAAATTAAAAGAAGGTCGATTTCATCTGTGGTTTTTGGTTTGTTGTTTGAAAACAACATTATGCATTTAAGGGTTAAACGCCATAACAAAAGTGGTCCTTCTACGCCGATTCAAGAAAACCAGCGGCCTATTATCGAAATTATCGACAAATACGAGTATTACGACGAGTCCCACGACGCGGTTCTTCGCACGAGCGGGGTATGCAGCAGCTTATGCAGCCTGGAAGCCAACCAGTACCTTGCGGTGCCGAATAGGAGGGAAATACAGGAGAAGCAAGGCACCTGACGCGCAATAGGTACGGCCAGCCATCCTGCCTATTCCTACAAGACACTCCATTTCCAGTGCTAATCTGTGTAATTCTGTTGATTTCAGTGTGGATTGCCAAGTACTGCCAACAAACTATTACTTCGCCTAGCGCCGGCGTGGTTATCGAAAAATATTAACTGTGAGTACTCCATCTTCCCTGAATTTCACCAAAATGAGCGTAGAAAGTAATGTAGCTAACAAATCTCGCGATAAGTCCCCATATAGATCTATTAGTGTTGAAAACTGTAAAGAATTAGTGAAAAAACGAGGGATAATTAAAGGTAGATTAACCAAGTTTGCAAATTACTTAACGATGCTTCAAAGTGAAATATTATCGGGTCAAAAGCGCATAGACCTTAAATTACGTATTCAAGGGGCAAATATTTTATTTACTGAGTTCAATGACATCCAAACTAAGCTCGAGGAATCAGTCTCTGATATAGACGAGCAGTTAACGCAACGTGAGTTATTCGAGGATAGTTATTACAATATATTACCAGAGGCGGAGTATTTGTTAAATAAAAATCAAGCTATTCATAACGATTCAGATGGATGTACTACTAAGCAGAGAAATTCTATAAAATTACCTACTATTTCTATGCCTACTTTTAACGGATCCTATGAGAGTTGGCTAGAGTTTAGGGACACATTTTTATCTCTTGTGCATAATTCTTGCGAACTTAGCAACATAGAAAAATTTCATTATTTAAAATCATGGCTAAAGGGAAGTGCGGAGCTTGTGGTTGACTCTGTTGAATTTTCTAATGACAACTACATGGTGGCATGGGAATTACTACTCAATCGATACAATAACAGTAGGTTGCTAGTGCAAAACCATGTTAAATCATTGTTTACTATTCAAAGTGTAAGTAGGGAATCGCCAGTGCTAATAAGGAAACTTATTGACTCAGTTCTAAAAAATTTACGCGCTTTAAAAATGCTTGGTGAGCCGACACTCATGGGATACTTTAATTATTTATATTATTATAACGAAAGTGGACCAAACCACCGAACGCGAGTGGGAACAATATAAGAGTACCTTGTTGTTTAAAAATAATGATTCTAATATTCAGCTTAAGGTGAGTGACTTGTTGCAGTTTCTAAAAGATCGCGCAGACTTATTAGAAACATTACAACTTTCACATAGTAAAAGTAATCATGAAAGTAAAAAAAATATTTATAATAATAGTAAAATTCACTGTAATATCACCACCAACACAAACAAGGCACAAAATAATAATAATTTGACTAAGAAAGTTTGTTTGTTTTGTAACGCGAATCAAATTCTTGCCAGAAATTTATAGACTTAAACTTGAATACTAAACTAAAGTTTGTTAAAGACAGAAACCTCTGTCCTAATTGTTTACGGTTGGGTCATACTTTGAATAACTGTAGGTTTGGGCCGTGTCGTATGTGTAACAAAAGGCATAACACATTAATACACGATAACACCTATGATCGTGAGCCCGCGCGAGTGAATGAGGGATCAGCGAGCGCTGGGTCACCCGCCCCTCCCGCAAACCCCGCGGTGGCGCCTCTCCCGCGAACCTCCGCTGTCCTCGCCACGCAGGTATCTACGGTACACGTAAACAATGCAAGCGCACACTACGATACTCAGTCAGCTGCTATTAAGCCGGTTTTACTATCAACTGCGTTAGTTGAGATTGCCGATAGTAATAATCGCTATCATTTAGCGCACGCACTTTTAGACAGTGGCAGTCAGCGATGCTTTATTACGCAATCTTTAATAGACCTCATTCAAGCGCCAGTAATACAGTCCACGCATGAAATAATAGGAGTTGGTAATTCTATCACTACATCGATGCAAATGTGTGATATCAAAATTAAAGCGCGCACCAACCCTTATAGCACGCGACTACAATGTTTTGTTTTACCTAGCATAACGTCTGCTTTGCCGGCCATGCCTGAACAAAATATCTCATTTAATATTCCGCAAAATATAACTTTGGCAGATCCGCAATTTCATGTATCTCAAAGCTTAGATATTTTGATAGGCGCAGACAAGTTTTGGGATTTAATAAATAATAATAAAATTAAGTTACCCAATGGGCCGCTTATGTTAATATATCTGGACCTATATTTTGTATTACGCGTTTAGAGAGGCCTATTCATTGTAACTTTTCGCAGTCAATTGATTCGCAGCTTAGGCAGTTCTGGGAGATAGAGGAGGTCCCAGTACCTCGGGACTTACGCACTAAGGAGGAACGTACTTGCGAGGAACATTTCGTAACCAATACAAAGCGCAATGGTGACGGACGGTTTTGTGTACGAATTCCATTCAAAGAAACTCCCGAGAAACTAGGTGACAGCTACATACAAGCAGAACGTCGGTTTTTTGCGCTTAAAAGACGTCTGCTACAGAACCCAGATTATAAAAAATTATACAGTGGTTTTATACATGAGTATATTAATTTAGGTCATATGAGCTTAATAAAGAATTACGACACGCCTCATTATTTTCTACCACACCACGGTGTGTTCAGCGAGCACAGCACCACCACGAAGCTGCGTGTGGTGTTCGATGCCAGCGCGGTGTCTAGTAGCGGTATACCACTCAACGAGCTGCAGATGGTAGGAGCGCCTATACAGGGTGATCTTATATCTATCTTATTGAGATTTAGGCAGCATAAATATACAGCTTGCGCAGACGTCGAAAAAATGTATCGACAGGTGTCAGTTAATGACGAGCAACGTAACCTACAGTTGATCCTGTGGCGTGACGACCCGTCCGAGCCTTTACGTATTTATCGACCGACACGGTAACGTACGGAACAGCATCTGCTCCGTTCTTAGCTTGTCGATGCTTAAAGCAACTTGCGCGGATGATGATGTCACTAGAATCATTAGCGAGGATTTCTATGTTGACGATATGATTTCAGGAAGCAACGACAAAGCTAAGCTGTTGGAAAACTGTAAACAGGTTATGGGTGTCTTACAATCGGGCTGCTTTCCACTGCGCAAGTGGATGTTTAACTTTCAGTTGAGTGATGTAGAGAGTAATGATTCATTGTTATCGAAGCAGTTGACATTAGGTGAAAATGTTCATTCTAAAACATTAGGTTTAGGGTGGTTTAACTTAAGCGATGAATTTCATTTTGACACACAGTTTAACCACGAAAATAAACCGATAACTAAGCGTTTTATAATGTCAAGCGTGGCGCAAATCTTTGACTCTTTAGGGTTATTGGGGCCAGTAATAATGGTAGCTAAAATAATACTGCAGAAATTATGGTTACTCAAGATAGGATGGGATGATGAGCTGCCAAGTGATGTCAGTAAAGCCTGGCACCACTTTGCAACGTCATTAGCTTTTCTCAAAACCATTCGTGTTCCGCGACACGTGATAGGTAGCGATCCTGCACGGATTGAATTACACATCTTTTCCGACGCATCCGAGGCTGCGTACGGATCATGTGTTTACGTGCGCACAATTAACCGCGACGCATCTATAGACCTTAGGTTATATTGTTCGAAGGGCAAGGTTGCACCTTTAAACCCTGTTAGCATTCCTAGGCTGGAGCTCTGTGGTGCATTATTAAGCGCAAAATTATTTAATAAAATACGCGACACTATTCACGTTCACCTTGACAATATAGTCTTCTGGTGTGATTCCACAATTGTACTATGTTGGCTGCACATGGCTCCTCACTATTTAAAAACATTTGTACAAAATCGAGTTGCCGAGATTCACAGTATAGCAAAGGAATTGCCCTGGTGCCATGTGAGTGGGAAGCACAATCCAGCTGATCTAGTGTCCCGTGGAGTTAGACTAGAGGACCTGCATTCCTCTGTTTTAGGGTGGAAAGGACCAACGTTCCTTCATAGTCCTGACTTTAGTTGTAGCCAGGCTATTTCTCATCAAACGCAACAAGTGCCAGAGGAAGAAATTCCTGAAATAAAACAGAACACCATAACATTGTTTTCTACATCCGAAAAACCGTCATTTCCTTTTAGTAGATTTTCGAAATATAATCGTATTAAGCGCACATGTGCATATGCGTTAAGGTTTATCCATAATGCTCAAAGAAAAAATACTCGTCGTACTGAAAATCTTTCAGTTGATGAGTTACGACAGGCTAACATAGTGTTAGTTAGGCTCTGTCAGCAGGAATACTTTCCAGAGCTCTACAGCTCATTATTTAATAAAAATACCGTAGTACCTAAGTACAATTTAAGTAACTTAAATTTATTTATGGACGAAGATAAAATTATTCGTGTTGGTGGTAGAATTAAAAATTCACTTGAATTTGAATTTGATAAAAAACATCCCATGTTACTTTCCTCCAAACATTGGTTTTCAGTACTATTATACCGCGACGCGCATGTGCGCCTACAGCACGCGGCGCCGCAAGCTCTACTCTACAACATCCGCAAGAGCTACTGGCCTCTAGGGGGTAGGAACCTCGGTAGGCGCACAGTACATGCCTGCGTTACTTGTACTCGATTGAAGGGTAAAACTCTGACACCTATTATGGGCAACCTGCCACAAGGGAGGATCACCCCAAGTTTCCCTTTCTTGCGATGCGGGGTAGACTACGCGGGGCCCGTGCTCACACTTAACCGGAAGGGTAGAGGCTCAAAGCTCATTAAAGGTTACATATGTCTATTTGTATGTTTCGTAACTCGCACAGTACATCTAGAACTAGTTGACCTTTCATCCGATGCGTATCTGCTCGCTCTTAAGAGATTTATTTCACGACGTGGTAAACCTATTGAAATTGTTTCTGATAACGGTAGGAACTTCGTAGGCGTAGCAAATGAATTTTGTAATTTTTTAAAAACATGTTCTAAGGATTTAATTGAATATGCTGCTAGTCAAGAGATTAAGTTTTCGTTTATCCCTCCGTATGCGCCACATTTTGGTGGACTTTGGGAAGCTGGGGTAAAATCGTGTAAGCATCACCTGGTGCGAGTGGTTGGCAATGCTCACTTGACGTTCGAGGAATTTACTACAGTATTGGCGCAGATTGAATCCCTCTTGAAATCCCTTCCTATGAGTCCCTTATCTACAGATCCAAATGACCTCCTTCCCCTAAGCCCAGCTTACTTCCTGGTTGGTCGTCTCCTTACAGCGCCAGCAGCTGACCGGCTCACTGATGTTCCTGAATGCCGACTCTCCCGCTACCAGAGGCTAGAGCAAGTTCGTCAACATTTCTGGATACGTTGGAGCAAAGAATATATTTCAGAAATGCAAACCAGAACAAAATGGAAGACCAATAATCCTGATTTACAGCTTAACACCTTGGTGGTCATCAAAGAAGATAATAGTCCTCCTTTGAAATGGAGCTTGGGGCGCATTATATCTACTAAGCCAGGCAAAGATGGGATTGCACGAGTAGCTGATATCCAGACCGCGTCAGGTGTTATCAGGCGAGCCTTTTCACGCATATGCCCGTTGTTCCTAGACGATGCAGCTGATTAGATATTGGACATTGGTGCTTCCAAGGCTGGGGGCATGTTTAGGCTTCGCCTTAAGAATATCTTCGCCTTATCTCTGTCCCCACTAGCCCGATTTCTACGTCAGATGCAGAGGGAGACTTCTATTGGACGAAAATCATATCGCGTCATCAACAGCCAATAGCAACGCATAAAGGTGGCGTCATGTTCCTGTAGCGTCTGCGACCATCGTCAATTTTACTTTTGCCTTTGACAATTACATAAAACCACATTGATATTTTTGTTTTCGCTTTGTAATAATCTCAAATTAAAATCATAAATAAAAAAAAAATTCGTTACTATTAAACGCCATAACACAGCCGTCACTGAACATACGCCAAAGAAATAAACAAAAAGATTGGGTACGAGATTGGTGAAAATTACCAAGATTAACAGTTGGATCCGGTGCGACGTCATTAGCCCCGCATGGAAGCACAAGAAGAAAAGATGGCTAATATTGAATATCGGATGCCATCTCATCACAATGGATGACATAGAAGATTTGTTTCCAACAAAAAGTTTAAGCAACAATTCTAGATTTTCATGCCAGCTGCTGGCTTCGAGAGACTTGCGGAGACCCGTAAAGCAGCTATTTTGTTAAATGCTGTTTGGCCAGGTCTCCTACCTTACATCGAATGACCAATAGCCGAATAACTAATGCTCGAAAACGCATCCCCGATTTGTTAATTTATCGAAGCATCAATAGCCCTATAACTTCAAATCCCGATCGTTCATAAGCCCGAAAACTAAAAAGGCCGACGCACCAAATCCCGAACACTATTGACCGAATGATTGGTTTAAGTAACCACAGTGTGCGGCAGCCTAACAAAGATATATAATGTTGAAAAGGAGGCTAGATGTATTTTTTATTATGAGTTTACTAATCAGTGCAAGTTAAGTCATTATTACATTGCAAATAGTCATTGTTGTGTTGGGATCTGTCTCACAAAACATTACTTTTGTATATTCTTGTGCGGTTTTGAACAAAATGTCGGCAAACAACAGTTTACCAGCGTTGAAAAGTCAAAAAGATAAAGACGTTTTGGTTATTAGTAGATATGTGATGGTGTTAAATAAAAAAATTAACGAGAAATACTATTGGAATTGTGTCGATAAGCGGAATAATAAGTGCAGTAGTACCGTTATCAGTTTATCGCCAGAAGGAAATGGGATGCACGACATAGTAAAGGAAATGAATGCTCATAATCATGCCCCCGATCCTGCGAAAAAAACAGAAATTACTTTGAAAAATAATATAAAACGGGATGCTGTTATCAGCCGCATGGCAACACCAGCGCAAATTATAACTAACAATTTGGCTGAGATTCCGAGTACCAGTGCGTGCGCCATTCCTAATAAAAATGCATTGCGACAAATAATAAAGCGCGCAAGAAAGGCTGATACACCAACTGAGCCAATCAGTTTGGAAGATATTAAAATGCCAGACGATTTAACCAATATAGACGAAGATCTATTTTTCGTCAAAGATATAAGACTGGGAAACGATAGAATACTTATCTTTACAACAGAGAAAAATTTACGTATTTTAAATAATTCGATTATTTGGCTCATGGACGGGACATTTCAGTGTTGTCCAAACCTTTTCTTGCAATTATACTCCATTCATGGGATTGTTGGCTACGAGGATGCCCAAAGAATTGTACCATTGGTGTATGGAATTCTTACACGAAAAACTGTGGAATGTTACGTCCAGTTTTTTCGAGGACTGAAAGATTACGCCAGTGAATTTAATATACAACTGGGGCCACAAAACGTAATGACCGATTTTGAACTAGCGGCAATCAACGCTGTAAAAATTGAATTTCCAGGAACTGTCCAAAAAGGCTGCTTTTTTCATTTGGGACAAATTTTATGGAGGAAAATTCAGGATAAAGGTCTCGCTGCAAAATATGGTGAAGACAACGAATTCGCTTTGAAACTTCGCCATCTCACAGCGCTGGCGTTTCTTGAACCAAGCGAAATACCTGATGCGTTTTATATGTTGAAAACCAATGTTTTACCACCTGAAGCTGAACCAATAACAGAGTGGTTTGAAAATAATTATGTTCTGGGGAAATGCAACTCTCAACAAACTGGAGATAGTAAAATTATTATTACACGGTCGCAACCCTTGTTCCCACCGAAGTTTTGGTCTGTTCATTTAAATAATGAAAGAGGTTTCTCACGTACTCAAAACAACGTCGAGGCGTGGCACCGGCGTTGGAATACCCTGTTAAATCATAGAAAATTGGGTTTGTATGGGACTGTACGTCATCTGATTAGGGAACAAATGTGTACAAAACATTTGATTGAAAAATCACGTGCAGCTGTGAACAGGACTCCACCTAAAAAGAAAATAAAGCTGTCTAGCGAAGCAATTCAGAGGCTCTGTGAAAAGAAATCTGGAATGGAAATTTCACAATTTTTTAAGAGGAATTGCCACACACAATAAGTTGTAAAATTAATAAACCTTTATTTTGTTATCTTTAAATGATTTTTAAACTACACAATATCCGTTATTGTAAAAATTTATTGTTTAATATCAAAAAAATTTTAACACGATATGCTTTATTGTAAAAAATAAGTAAATATACTGATTATTCCCGAAAAAGTTGTGTTTATTCATTTTTAATTAAAATTCCCAAAATAATTTTCTGTGTTCCTAATTCAGTGGCCAAGCTTTTCTATGACATGATATATTTCTTTTGGGCTTTTTTATCTTTGTTTTTACCAATTAATGAACTCAAAGAAATCCAATGTCATTATTGTTAGGTTGCCTCACACTGTGGTTACTTAAACCAATCATTCAGTCAATAGTGTTCGGGATTTGGTGCGTCGGCCTTTTTAGTTTTCGGGCTTATGAACGATCGGGATTTGAAGTTATAGGGCTATTGATGCTTCGATAAATTAACAAATCGGGGATGCGTTTTCGAGCATTAGTTATTCGGCTATTGGTCATTCGATGTAAGGTAGGAGACCCTGTTTGGCCAAGAGGTGCAAGACTTATATTTTAACATATTAAAAGGCGAGGAAACACTAAAATATGACAACGTTATTAAAGCACTTAATACTTACATTTTGCATATTATCCTTTATTTTGCATTTATTTACTAAATATTAACATTATATTGTTTACTTTTTTTTGACAGCAATGGAGGCTGCCAAACATATTAAGCCTGTTACATACAAATTCTTACAAAAATATTGTATGAAAATATACTTGATTCCTGGTTAACAAGACTAATATCAAAATTTCAAATTGCGGTTCCAAGGGCATGTGAGCCCGGCCATGTAAGCGATTGCTGGCCTTAGAATGGCAGTCTTTTACAAGCCATCCTACCGATGACACCTCGAGTCTATTACAAGCCAGTCTACGGGTACCATCAAAAGTCTCTAACCCAGAGCGCCAGCCGGCGCCTGAGCGTCTGCCACTGACCCTGCTTGCGCCAGAGCGCCGGCCGGCGCCTGAGCGCCCTCGCCGTCGAACCTTCGCGGCGACCCCTTTAAGACTCGTTCATGTCCGTGACAGCTTTTGAATAAAATCTTTTATTACGTGACAACTTGATGACTACGTTGCTTCAAAACAAAATGAGGTCATAAATACGTTTCAGTTTCACAACAGAGAACAAGAAGATGGGGAAGCCTTTGATATCTGTTCTATTCTGAACTAAGAAAAATATTGAAAACCTGTAATTTTGAAAAATTTTAATTCACGATGGGTAGGATTGAGCCGCAGGATTTTTGGAGTAAGGGTCGGGAGGTTAGAGGGCGGTCCCACGAACTCGTACCACTCCCCCCGCGCGGAGACGCATGGTTTTTTTTAAATTATTTTTTTATATCCGTGAAATGAAACGCATGCGACATTGTTTTTACATTTTTATTCTATTTAGATTGATTTATTGAAAAGATATTTATTAAATATTTTTTTTTACGTTCTTATAATATCGTCGCCTCGGGGCAACACGGTTCTATCTAGCATTTTTAAGAATATTTAACTTAACTTGCGGCACTTAACTGCGCCGGGGAGTCGGCAAGCAGCCCCTCAAGCCGATGATCCGTCTAACTGGACTGAAAAGTCCTTGGTCTTGTACATTCTCGGCATCTATCGATTAACAAAAATTACCAATGAAGAATATGCGGACCTCCTAGAACAACGCATGGGAGCACAAGTGGCTGCAGAAGGAGGGAGAGGCATGTCTTTTCATGGAGCCCGAAATATCTATATTAGTTGGCTAAACGACAAGACTTTCCTAAAAAAGATAGCTGCTTATGACATGTTTCTACATAAGATCAAGGATTACCCTGAGTCTATCCTGAGGATGGGATCATTGGGGAGCAGATTCCGAGATTGCGCGGGCCTCCTGTCAATGGGATACGCTATGTCTATATTGAATATCGAGGCCGGTGATCTGATAGACTGGGTTCTCATCAAAACGATGGGTGACGAGGTCTTGAGGATGACCACACAAGGACAGGAATCAGGGGTAAGTGATTCATACTTTCCCTACCAATCAGACCTCGGATCAGTCACAAAATCTGCATATTCGTCCAATGCAAATCCATATCTCTTTACTTGGATCCATATCATTGGCTCATTAATCGGTCACCGCCGTTCTCAAAACGCCAGATTTATTTTCGAAGGTAGTTACGCTGATGTCGGCTTGAACGCTGTGCTAGTTACCTGGGTGTTTGCCAGGGGAGGTGACTTGACTCCTCAGTTCGAAGCTACTGGAAAGGATTATGGAGCAGGAATCGAAGTTGGTGGAGATGAGGGGGAAGAGGACGAGAGACTCACGACAGAAGATAAACTCTGGGTTGAGACTCAGGGTAGAGACCCTAAGACTTGGTACGCTCTGCTTAAGGCCGCAGGATTCCGTCCCCCTGGAATCGTTAAGAGAGCAGTCCGTCGCCAGAGGGACAAGGTGGGTGATGTCAGGGATCACACCGTAGGTGCTTTCTGTAAAGAGCATTTAATTTACTAACTGATAAGTAGCAACACCTATACATGAACTTAACTTAACTTATAAGGTCATTTGATACGTTTTTTTATTACGGTTTTATCTGCATTAAAAGCACAGTGAAATACTGGGTAAAAGTCCCACTATCGATATGTAAACATAGTTCCATCTACATTTTCTACAGAATAATCTACAGAATAATTGAGTTACAAACTGAAGACATAAAAGATTTCGCAAAATGTACCAAGCCGTTCCATTATGAAAAGGTACCATACTCGTTAGTGACTTCCTTAAAATTCAATCAAAATTACTTTCATGTGTGTTATTATAAAACCAGTAATTTAGATCAAGAATGGATAGATGTGAACATTCTGCCTGGTTTGAACACGCCACATTTAAAATATCTTTCTAAAATATTCTCGCAGAATATTATTACTACGAGCGAAGTCGTGAGCAAAAATTTGCCTATATAATAGAATGAATGAATGAATGAATGAATGGAAGGTTTATTTGCAACTATTAATATTAAAGATTACAAACATATTTCAACAAAAGGAACTTAAATTTAAAAAAAAAATTAAAAAAATTAAAAAATTATACAATAAAAATTAAACGAGAAGAGGTTTACATATAATAACAGAATAGTGCAAAAAGGCCATAGCTCAGTGGTGTTATTTGCTCATAGAACAAATCACTGATTTTCAGCTATCACCTGAGTAGTAAGGTAGCTGCGCAAGTAATTTGAAGTTTACACATTTTATACGTTATTATTTCCTAAACTAAAAAACACATACTTATAATTAATACAATAAAAACCACGAATAAACAAAAATATACGTTGAGAAATACAATAAAATATATCATAAATAGCTTATCAACATATCAAAAGGAAAAAGAAAAAGGAAAAAGAAATCACCATGCCCATGAACGTACCGTGCTAGTGGCGAGAGGACCGGCTAGAGGGACACAATCTCCCACTACAAGGATTTTTGTAAGTCAAGAAGATGTGCTTTAAAATATTTTTTAAACGTAAATTTTTTAGTAAGTTTCCTAATAGGGGGAGGTATGTCATTCCAACACCTCGTCGCCTGATAGCGGAAACTACCCTCAAAAGCTACCGTTCTATGCTTATGATTTTCCAGCGGCATGCGAGCATTCCTTAAACCATATTCACCACGGGACGATGCAAAGGTAAGTTTACTGAAAAGATACTCGGGACTCCTCCAATGCACAACGCCAAACATAAGCGATGCAAGATGTAAATGCCTACGTGATTTCATGTTTAACATGGATGCATTATTTAGATACGGCGATATGTGCGTGCGAGGGGGAACCGCATAACAAAATCTATAGCATGCATTTTGCACTCGCTGTAACATGCGCTGATGAACGGAGAGTAAACGCGGGCCATAAACCAGATCACCATAGTTAAGTCTGGAAAGGATAAGGGCTTCACAAAGGGCAATCCTTGTCCGTTCACTAAGCAAATGCCGAATCTTATAGAGGATTTTTAATCTAAAAAAACAATTTCTAATCAACTGTACAATATGTGTTCCAAATCGCAACTGACTGTCCATCATTATGCCCAAATTTCTTGCTTCTTTTACCGATTCTATGGGTTCGCCAGAGATACGTAGAGATACGTATGTAATAGTTAAAATGATCTCCTCAACTTGTGTTCGTTTTTTATTTTCAAGCACTATACTTTGCTCATGTTTTTGCCTGCGCTTTATGGTGCAAATATTGTTAGTGAAAAAGTCTACATGTATCATAGCTCCGCTCGAAAACAGTTGAACGATTTGAATGGAATATGGTTATGGATGTTTTTCAAAGCGATACTAGCTACTTTATAGAATTAACTGGTGCACAGTAAATAAAGCTACCCAGCTTACTATTTTAAAAATATAGTTACTACAGGCAAACAAACAGACTTCACATAATTCTAATATTTGTGTAGAGATGCATGAGATTGTGAGTGCAATCATCTGACGAAGCATTATCCATTTTTGTAATAAATGCTTGAACTACAAATTTAGCCCGATTTAAGGGGTAACCTGCAGAAACTAGAGCATGAGTATACTCTACTAGTAGTAGTAAGTTTATAGTTAGAATAGTTTATCTTCAGTGTTTGCCGTGTCGTGAAAGAAAAACATTAAAATATCGGAATGTAAGTATTTTTGATGTATCAATTCATTCTTTTTATTTTATTTATTCCGTTACTAGCCTTATCAATACTACTCTATTCTATTCTTCCCGACATTATTCGATTTACTTATTAGTACTTCTCAATTTGAAATGTTTCATCGTTCGATATTTCTATAAGAAGTATATCATGTTAGAAATGTACATACTTTACTGTCAGTGTTAATAAGATTTAATTTAATTACCTTAGTAACTTATAGTGCTTATAATAGTATCGAAATTTAACATTACACTTACCATGATTTTGAATGCTGTTGCTCGATTAATAAATATATATTTTTTCCAGGTCCAATCAAACAGCCGAGCATTTGTTCCCGTCCGAGTATGAGGTGGAAGAACTACCAGTACCTGCAAAGCCGGAGAAGTCGAGGAAGCGAAAGCCGGAAACTAGTGAATCTGCTCGCAACCCCACACCTTCCACATCAAAGAAGAGTAAACCGGTCAGCAAGCCGAGTAAACCATCTGCTCGCGATTTATTTGGAACAGATAGTGAAGATGAGGATCTAGAAGTGAAATCGGGTAAAATCACTCATCCGATATATTCATATTTAAGGCGGGTAGCCAACGGCTATGCCCGTCAAGTGGATGATAAAAAGACTGGCTCATTTTATGTTGAGTTAAAGGTATACAAAACCGAAGAGATTAAGCGGATTCCGACCGGCAATAGATGGCGGCACTCAATCATTACTATAAAAAATAGTACCGAGGCGAATACGGAGGCATGGACTCAGCTCCAAGCCTTCATAACCGCCAGCAGGAATGAATTTAAAAGTTGCCCGCCTACTTTTATTCACACTTATCAATAGGGTGAAATTAAGTGTAATTCAGTTTCAATATATTTTATGTGTATATCTTTTCAGAGTTTATACCTAATTACTATAATTTTAACTTTTGTAATTGTTTAATATTTAAGTTTATGTCGTAAATATTCAGTTCTGGTGTTTATTTAATTTTTCGTCTTTACAGTTCCATGCGGAGAGGCTTCACCTACAAGTTATAATAATGAATATGATTATGATGACAAATCTAATTTGAATTATATTTTGTGCCAGAAATGTAATATCGAAAGACCTGATCATGAATACAGATACCATAAAAGAACTAAGATTCATAAATCTAATTGTCTTTTGAAATCTAATTTTGAGAATGTTGAAATTATTGCTACTGCTTTTAAAAACAGAATTATGACTTATCGCTTAAATCCGTCATCAGAACGCGAGTACTTGTTACCAGAGTCGTTCTGAAATGATAAGCTAGATTATATTTTAAAAATATTTTAGATATCACTTTCAAAACACAACTGCATTAAAGTCAATTTTGAGTTGTTTGCATATTTTGCTTTAGAAAAATCTAATGAACAGCAGCTTAAGTCTTTTAATATGAAATAATAAGTAACAATGAGGATTTTTGTAATTAAGTATTACGATAATTTTGATACATACCTGTAAAAACAAGTTGTCAGAGTTTGAACATTGTGAGTCAGTGTGGTCCTTCATTTCAATTAGCCATTTAGAAATAAATATAAACAAGTATTCACCCATGCGTGGTGGTACTTTTATAGATTTACCAAAAGTAATACAAAATACAAAAAGTTGTTTGAATGTAAATAATGAAAACGAATATTGTTTCCCCTTGGAGTTACAAATGCATCATTATTTCCAGCTCAAAAAAATGTATGCAGGCCTAGTTCATATCCTCATTATAGTTTAATATTTAATACGCATGGAATGTGTTTTCCACCAGCACCTAAAGATAAAAAATTGTTTGAAAAAAAACTGACAATATAAGTATCATTATATATGGCTTAAATAAATATAATAATGTAACTGCAGTGTCGGCTGAGCGACGATCGAAGCTAGGCGCGTATTTTTGCCGATCGCGAGCTCCCGAAACCGGTTTTTGTGGAACGTAGCGTGCGTTTAGATCGCGACGGCGGCGGCGGCAACGCGGCGTACCTTCTGCCCCGAGCCGGCCGTGCGCCGATTTGTGTATAAAATATGAGTTTATCGAGCGAGATGAGCGGCGATAATGAGGAGAGCAATATTAATTTGGAGTTGACAGAAATGGAGCATAGTGTGGAAATTACGGAACTCACGAGTTCTCAACGGGTTGAGAAGCGGTCAAGACCGATAGACGATGACGAAGTTTGGAATACTGTAGCTAGAGGTCGGAAAAAAATTATTAGGGGCTTGAATGGTTCTTAGAGGGAGACTGAGGAAAATCTAGAGATATGCATTACAGGAAAACAGAAATTACCAAAACAAATAAGTTTAGCGAGAGCATTTCAAAAGGAAAGAATTGCTAACATAACCAAAGTAAAATACCTCAATCCATTTAAAGTGTTGGTACAATTTAAAAATCACAATGATGCAGATAAATTGATGGACTGCCAATACTTTAATAACGAAGAGAAAAGATGCCATAAAACCTTGGAAGTAAGTAGATCCTATGGGATTATAAAAAAATATAGATCTGGAACTCACTAACGAGGAAATATTAGACAGTCTGACGAGTGAACAAGAAATTATCACAGTTAGGAGAGAAAAATACAGATCGAGTGAAGGAAAATGGGAACCGTCCAATGCTGTTAGGGTATGTTTTAAGGGCTCCTCCTTGCCAGCAAACATCTACGTATTTGGCAGCCCTGTAAGAGTTACCCCCTACACATTTCGTGTCACCCAGTGCTCCAAGTGCTGGAAATTCGGCCATGTACGGAGTTTATGTCCGACAAAGAAAATAACCTGCCCTAAGTGCGGCAGAGACCATGGAAATTGTGAGACGGTGGAATTTAAGTGCCCAAATTGCAAGGGTAATCATCTAGCACTATCAAAAAAAAAGAAAAGAAGCTACGAGACATAATGGCCGATTTTAACTGTTCATATAAAAAAGCCAGGACACTATATGTTCCAGAACCAACCACCGAGCAAATACCCAATCGGCTGCCTTCATTACACACCGAAATCAATACAGAAAACGTTGTATTTTACACTCCCACACGCAGTAATAACACACCTACTTTTGCGGAAGTCCTCAAATCGGACCAAATTAGAAAAGAAAGAAAAACTCAAGAAAAACGTAATAGCAGAAATGAAAAACGTAATAGCAGAAATGAAAAGCATCAAGTAGACTTTACTTTACAATCACTGGTAGCAGTGCAGACGAAAGTACGGGGGAGCAAGAAGAAACAAAGAAGGCAAAAAAACTGAGATTAAAAGATGTAATAGTAAAAATAAGAGATATTATAATAGACAATAATTGTACATGGATAGAAAAACTTACATCAGCAGGAAAAATAGTAATTGAGTGGCTAATATATTTTATTAGAGGGTACTTTACAGATAAAAATGTCTTAAGCTTTATAATACATTTATTTAATGGACAGTAATTACATAAAAAATTACTCAATTAACGTTATCCAATGGAATGCTCAAAGTTTACATCCTAAAGTAATTGAATTTGATACTTTATTGAATCAAGAAAATATTCATGTAGCCATAGTGTCTGAAACGTGGTTGCAATCAGAAACATATATAAAACTAAATAATTATAATATTTATAGGAAGGACCGTTCAGATGGGTATGGTAGGGTAGCAATCATCGCACACAAATCAATTAAATGTTACTTACAACCAGTTGCTATAAATAATACAGGTATAGAGATAGTTTGTATTAAAATACTTAATATTCATTTCTTAAAATATATAGTATCAGTCTATTGTCCGTCGGGAATACGGACAACCAAGTCCGACTGAGAAAGCTTGTTTACACTTTTTTCAGAAAAAACATTATTTGCCGGCGATTATAATGGCCATCATTCAAACTGGGGTTCTAAAACCGATACGAGGGGCATTCATATTATGGAAGCGGCTGTAGAAAATGGTTGTGTTTCGCTTAATGATGGTACAGCAACAAGAATTAAATTAGTCAATGGTACATTACAATCTACTTCACTGGACATAACATTTTCTACAGCAGATTTGGCAATAAAATTAAACTGGTTAGTGAGTAACTAAACACTAAACAGTGATCATTTAATAATACAATTAAAAATAAATTATACAGACAAGATAAATTTAGTAACTAAAAGAGATTATAAAAAGGCGGACTGGGGTGCTTACAGAAAACATATCCTATCTAATTCTATAAACATTTCATTAAATGACTGCGGCAGCGAAGACACTCAAAAATTATACAACTATTTTGTGGAGATCATAAATAACGCTGCAGATAAATGTATACCAACTATTAAAAGATGTGATAAACCTCTAAGTAAATTTACACCTAAGAGTTGAGGCTGTAGCACAACGTAGACTGGCTTTGAAAATATTTCGTCGCAATCCGAACACAGAAAATCTAAATATGTTAGAGAATAAAGTTACTGAATGCCGTAAATTAATAAAACAAGCGAAAGCTGAAAGTTGGAGGAGGTTTTGCGACGAGATAGATTCAAACACTACTGTTCCTGAAATGTGGCGACGTTTGCGATGGATAAAAGGACTTCAAGGTACAAAAAAATACCCTTCACCAGAAGAATGTAGTGATATTTTACATAGTATTTCCCCTGATTCAGTTACAAATATAGCACCGAAAATAAAGTCGTGTAATAGGTTACTTGATAAGAAATTTACTATGGAAGAATTAGAAAATAGTTTGAAAAAGAACGATACTAGCCCCGGTCAAGATAAAATAACATACTCAATGATTTATAATTTGCCTACTAATGCCAAAGATTTGCTCTTGAAAATATATAATAACATTTTTTCGTCCGGTACTGTTCCTATTCAGTGGAGAGAAGTTGCAATTATAACAATTAAACAAAAAAACAATAACAATGATAAAAATTGGCGGGTAGTATATAGTAAACACACAAAAATTGAGCTCTGTTATTTTATTGCATTTAAATAAGTAAATTAACGTAAAAAGTAAAATTTTACATGTAATTCATGAAGATTAATTAGTCTCACTCGCCTGCAGTGCTATTTTCCTTTGTACGTTCTCCTCCGTCGCATCACAAAATGTCCACTCACCACACAAAGTTGGAAGATAACCTGAACGATATGGCCAGGATGTTCGAGTCGAAAATGGCAGAATTCCAGGCTGAGCTGGCACAAGTGGCTTTCTCGAACCGTAAGAGTCCTACAATAGCTGTTCTTAACACTGAGTTTCAAACGTTTAAAGCCTTTGTTTGCAATGGTCTGTCGGTGTTGCGCGCCGAAGTGGCTGCACTAAAAATGAACTTAGATCGCATTGAGATGCGATTCCGCAACAATATGTTGCTTGTGCACGGTGTACCGGAGCAGCCCGGTGAAGATTCTTCTGCTACGATCATCTCCAGCCTGGCCGTGAAGTGTAAGGTGCCTTCTCTGACCGCCAGTAGCATAGCCGCTAGCTACCGGATGGGAAAACGCGCCAACGACATCAAGCCGCGACCTATTGTGGTTAAATTCACAAATTCACTCGTTCGTGCAGCTTTATGGAAAAGCAAGGTCGCGCTCAAAGGCTCCAAAATTACAATTTCAGAGTTTTTAACAAAACCGCGACATGAAGTATTCATGGCTGCTCGACAAAAGTTCGGCATTTCCAACTGCTGGACCCTGGATGGTGTAATCCGAGTTAAGACCCCGGATGGCAAAAAACTAAAATAGGAATCCATGACTGAATTTCACTCAATGTTTTTTAACACCGAAAGTGACTGAATATTTCACAATATTTTTAGTTTATTCTGGCTTAATTTATAAACTGTTTTAGACACTAACTCCATGGTTATCAATTTACACAGCACTTGAAAACTTATTTTGATTACAATATCTTAATATCTTTATAAAAACATTGTGACCCGCGACACTCATCACGCGTCCGAAACACGGATTATGTGTTACTAACTAGCCAATCCTTGTATTATCGATGGCGGCGCTCGCATACTAAACCAGTTGTTTGTTATTGTTTACTCGATAATCCATGAATCTCGCAGTTTAATTTTTTGCATGTTATTCAAATTGGATAAGTTATGAGATGAAACGTATTTTTTTTTTTTTTCATGTTATGTGCTTCTGTTTATTTTATATATAGCTTACACCTGTTTGTATGCGTTAAGTTGGGTTTTGTTTTTATGTATTACTTTTCAAAACAATGATACATTGGAAATATATACATGGAAAGTTTATTTTTGTCTAACTGCTAGTATAATTAATATTCCATGTCGTGAGGTGTACAATTTGTGTTTCAATAAGCACAATACTTATGCTTTACCATAATTAACTTTACTGGGCATCATATATTATTGTTCTTTGACTATTTAATGTATGCATTCTCCACTTGGTTAGTCATAATTGTTGTAAGTTATGCTATGCACCTAATTATATTTCACCGCTATATTATTTTATGTGTAATTGATTGTATTTACTTAAGAGTGTTGTGTGCTTCTTAATATTTTCTACACTGAACTGGAATTTCAAAATTAACTTTGATTTTTGGGTGTTAAAATGTTTATTATGCTGCATGCATATATAATGTGTCATATATATTATTTTTGAGCGAATTTCTTCTTCACTGCTAGCGTGTGGACTTGTTCATAATTTATATACCCAGTTTTTTTTTTGTTTTCTTATATATATATATATCTATATATTATTAAGTATATTTTCAGTTTTATTATTTTCTTTTTATAAGCAATTACTTTATTCAAATGTTGCAACCAATTTATGATGGTAATAACTTGTCAGATGATAGTTTAGAATATTGTTCTGCTTCGTCGGCGTCAGACGGCAGTTTCCATAGTCTAACCCAATTTCAAAAAAAACTTAAAAAACCTCAACGTAGTGCATATTAATGCGCAAAGCATTCCAGCACACTATTCGGATCTGTTGATCACATTTTCCGATATACCTAGTATACACGCTATCCTTGTGTCAGAATCCTTTTTTAAACCTTCTCTTTCTTCCTATTCCTACTCCCTACCGGGGTACCACCTCATTCGCAATGACAGAACTGGCAAGGGTGGAGGTGGAGTAGCTATATACCTCAGAAGTCATATTCCCTACAGCATCGTCAGTGCATCCTCATCTCAGTACTCTGAGTCTTCTGAGCATCTTTTTATTGAAGTTCTCTTTGGTCAAACAAAGGTTTTGTGTGGAGTTTTTTACTGCCCTAACCTTCATATTGATTATTTCAATTCATTTGAGTTGATGCTGGAGTCACTGGTGCCTGGGTTTGATCATACCATAATCATGGGTGACTTTAACACCTGCCTCCTTAAAGCGGACTCTCGTTCCAACAGACTACGATCAATCATTGAGAGCACTAATCTCAACATACTACCTTTAGCTGCAACTCATCACTTTCCGAATTGTCAGCCGTCCCTGTTAGATCTAGCTATTGTTTCGTCTCTTGATCATGTTGGCACCCATGGCCAACTTTCTGCTGAAGCCTTTTCCTACCACGACCTTGTTTTCCTCTCTTATAAAGTTCGATGTCCCAGACCTAAGCCTCGTGTTATTTTAAAACGCAATTTTAACGGCATTGACAAACAAAAGTTTATGACTGACCTTAGCAATTCTGACTGGGACGCGGTGTTTAGTGCTCCTACCATAGACTCTAAGTTGGAGATCTTTAATAACATTTTATTGCAGCTGTTTGACGTTCATGCACCGCTTCGGCCAGTCCGGCTTAAACACCTTCCAGCCCCTTGGCTCACAAGTGACATTAAAATCATGATGGCTAATCGTAATTCCGCAAAGGTAAAATATAAACACAATCCTTGCGAAGAGAACTGCCGTCGTTATAAGGACCTACGTAATCGTTGTAGTAGGATGTGCAGAGATGCTCAACGCCTCCATATACACCGTTCTGTGGCAAACGGCGTCCCTAGTAAAGTGTGGTCATTCTTAAAAACCCTGGGAATCGGTAAATCCAGGTCTGCTCTTCCACTCAAGCTTGATCTTGATTCATTAAACCATCACTTCACTAATGTTCCCTCTATATGTAATACCTTAAAACAAGCAACACTGCACTCTTTGAGTAGCAAGAACGATTCCCGAAAACCTAGTTTCTCCTTTAGGTCTGTATCGGGGCGTGAAGTTGAAGATAACATTTCAGCCATCAAATCTAACGCAGAGGGCATCGATGGCATAAGCCGCCAGATGGTTGAACTCGGCTTGGAGGTCCTCATTCCAATACTTTGTCATATTTTCAACTTCTCGCTCAGTACTGGAACTTTTCCGAGCTGTTGGCGCAAGGCAGTTGTAATTCCTGTTCCTAAAACCACCAGTCCTACATTACCTTCCCACTTTAGACCCATTTCCATTCTACCCTTTCTTTCTAAGGTGCTCGAACGACTTGTCTTTAACCAACTAAGTGCATTCATAAATTCCTCAGGCTTTTTAAGTACATATCAATCTGGGTTTTGTGCAGGGCATAGTACTGCGACAGCATTGATAAATGTTACTGATGACATTCGTTTAGGGATGTCTAGCCAGAATGTGACTACTATGGTGCTACTTGATTTTAGCAATGCTTTTAACTCAGTTGATAGTGATATCATGTTGGCTATGCTTCGGAATGTGTTCGGGTCTCATAGGGAGATCACATGGTTCAGTAGTTACCTTGTGGGGCGACAACAGTGTATTCGCGCTGATGGTGGGGTCTCTAGCTTTTGTGACGTGACTGCTGGTGTGCCTCAAGGTGGGGTCCTTTCTCCTCTCCTGTTTTCAATATTTATTAACTTTAAGACCCCTTTACTTTCATGCAAGTACCATTTGTATGCGGATGACCTACAAATCTATTCCCAAGCCGCTATTGATGATATCGGTGCCCTTATTCATAAAATAAACGATAATCTCGCAGTTATTTCTAATTGGAGCAAATCTTATGGCCTTACCATCAACCCGAACAAGTCGCAAGCTATCATTGTTGGCGGTGCTAAGCAGATTGCGAAGCTAAATCAAATTACCATTCCGCAAATTACTTTGAATGGTGTTACCTTGAGCGTTAGTGGTGTCGTCAGGAACCTGGGCGTTCTCTTTGACTCTACACTCTCTTGGGGACCACACATATCTGAGGTCAGTAGGAAGATTTACGCGGTGTCTGGGTCACTGAGAAGATTTAGGAACTTGTTGCCGCTTCGGACTAAGATTGAACTTGCGCAATCACTTCTCTTGCCAATCTTGGACTATGCTGATGTCTGCCTAATTGATCTCAATGAAGACTTGCTCAGCAAACTCCAACGCCTCCAAAACTTATGTATAAGATTCATTTACGGATTGCGCAAGTTCGATCATGTTTCAGAATTCCGACGTAGACTTAAGTGGTAACCTATCAGGCTGCGTCGCGAGGAGCACGTTCTGACTCTCATGTACAAAATACTGTATGACCCTCGTACTCCTGTTTATCTCAAGGAGCGGTTTGGGTTCCTCGGTGCTGGCCATGGCCGCTGCCTTCGGTCGGACGATGACAATAGGCTGCAAGCTTTGTTTACTCGATCGGGTTACTTTTATGAGTCTTTTACTGTGAAAGCTGCTCATCTCTGGAATTCACTGCCGTCTGCCATTCGACATGCTAAGTCTATTGCTATCTTCAAATCAAGATTACACAATCTCCTTTTAGAGAAATTATAGATTGCAACTGTATATGTATCTATGTAATTTAATGCTACATATCGTCGGTGATATTCTGAAACCGCGGAACTAACAGTGTTTAAAACCGCGTATTTACAAAAGTAGCAAAATCGAGATTTCGCGGGTTTAGCTAAGTTGTAGTGATTGGCTGCGTTCTGTGATGTTGGCCGAGCCGATTATCCAATAGGAAGCAGTAAAATCGAATGTCTTTTAAACCGCGTAGCGTCAGGTGATTATTTATTGTGCCCAAACCGCGTATTTGCGCATCATAACATGAAAGGTGTGTTTGTTTAACGAAGCGTGCGTGAAATAGTGTGGTTTTAATTATAAATGCTGCAATAACTGGTAAGTGAACACAATAACTCCATATTATAAAGGTTAAGTAACTTTTTGGGATAGTTTGTTATTTGAATTATTAATATTTACCCTAAGAAAACGTCTTTTCTATTTCGATGTTAGATACGCGGTTTTAAAACTCATAACGTTTTTCGTTTTCTGTTACATACGCGGTTACAAAATTTATATACCTACTTGTAACTCAGGTTAATTTGTTGTATTTATTATCATAAAAGTACACTGCGACTGGATGTGTCTGTACTAATACCTACTAGTAGGAAGAAAGTAAAATTTTTCGGTTTGTAGAAAGTTATCTCTGGATCTTTCAGATCTTTTTGAGAATTCAAAAAAATTATAGTTTTAGTAACTATCCTACCTTTGTTTTTTTTAGTTTACGTCATGGAGCAAGAAAATGAATGTACGGATGTATCTGTTGTCACATTAAGAGATCTAGCAAAACGTCGCGCCGAACTTGTGCGTAAAAAGCAGCTCATCCTGGATAAACTTAATAATACTGATTTACACATCCCTCAAACTTTAATTGAACCGTCTGCGACGCAACTGCCATGTTTCCCAAATGCCTCTACATCCGAAAATGTTCATGATAGCATTGCTTACTGTGAAACTCTGACAACAGTTTTTGAGCCTTCTCCTGGTCCTAGCGCATCATCTATGATCATTTCAAATATTCCAGAAGCTTTAGATTTTTCTTCAGATGATGTAGATAATGATCCCGATTACGTCCCATTATCCGAAATAACAAATTTACAGCCTATTGCTACTCCATCTGAGTCTATTTCTAATGAAAACGTTGAATGGTATGTGGAGAGAGAAATTGAGCCTGAAGTGGCCAAAGAGTCACGTACAAGAAAAAGAAAGGCTGATCGAAGTTCGTGGGCAGTATCAATTAATAAGAAAAACAGAATGTTAGGCAAAGAGTACATAGGCTTAAACAAAATTGACAACCTTATTCAGAAACAAAAAAGACCTAAAAGAGCAATAGGTACTAAATGCAATTCAGCGTTTTGTAATAAAAGTAAAGTAATGTTTTGCTCACAATTAACTGAAGATTTACAAACACCTATTTTTTAAGATTTTTGGAGTAAGTCGTGGCAAGAAAAGAAAGTATTTGTGAGTTCAATGATTGACAAAGTACCTGTTCGAAGAGGGAAGAAAGGACAGTACTCTAGACGTTCTAATACTAAATTTTACTATCTACAAGTCAATGGGAGGAAAGAGAGAGTTTGCTTGAAAACGTTTTTAGCTACTTTAGGTATAAAGGAGTGGACTGTACGCTATTGGTTAGGCGAAGGAAGAGGTGATGCTCGCTCTAATACAGAACTTACAGCAAATTTAAATACTACCGCTACTCAAGATTACAGTACAAGCAAAAAATCGTCTGTTAAGGATTACCTGAATTTATTACCGAAGTTACCATCTCATTACTGCCGTAAAACAACCACTAAACAATATCTGGAACCTTTATTTCAATCAAAATCTCAGCTATACAATACGTACGTAGAATTTGCAACATCAATGTCTAAGCCAGTAGCATCAAGAAAGTTGTTTTGTGACATCTTAGATGAACAAAACATTGCACTATTTCAACCCAAGAAAGATGCATGTGATTATTGTTGTTCATATAAAGCTGGAAACGTTTCTGAAGAAGACTACCAATATCACATCCAACTTAAAGAATTGGCTCGAGCTGAAAAACTTAGCGACAAGCAAAGCGCTCAAAGAGGACTTATTCATGCTGTGACCGCCGATTTGCAGGCTGTTAAGCTGTGCCCTTCGCTAGCAGCTAGTGCTTTATACTTTAAGACCAAATTAGCTGTGCACAATTTTACTTTATACGATATTGCAACGGGTCATGTAACTTGCTACTGGTTCGACGAAACAGCCTGTGATTTAAGAGCTACCACTTACGCATCTTTTTTCATTGATTATTTGACTAAGTTATTAGAAGAAGATTGCAAGGATGTTGTCATATGGACGGATGGCTGCACTGCACAGAACAGAAACTCAATTGTTTCTAATGCTCTACTAAGATTAGCAATAGACAAAAATATAACAATTAAACAAAAGTATCTGGAAAAAGGTCACACTCAAATGGAGGTTGACTCCGTACACTCAGTGGTAGAAAGAAAGCTGAAAAATGTCGAAATTTTTCTTCCATCTCAGTATGCCTCAATTACAAAAGAATCCAGGAAGCATCCTTCTCCATACCAGGTGTTTCAACCAAATTACACCTTTTTTAAAGACTACAGTCTAAAAGAGTACCAAATTTATGATTCCATTCGTCCTGGGCGTTCTACTGGAGATGATTGCGTAGTGGATCTGAGGGTTTTAAAGTATAATCCTAACGGCACAATAGATTTTAAAAAACACTTTAAAGATGATTTCAGCCCACTTCCTAGGAGACCGAAACCTATTTCAGCTGTAGTAAATAATGTACCCCCCCTGTATTTATCTAGACTTCCTATATTAGACAGTAAGTATCAGCACTTACAGCAATTAAAGAGTGTGATACCTGCAGATTGTCACTTATTTTACGATAATTTGCCATTTAAGAAAAAGTAACGTTTTATTGATCTCATCACACACAAAGACCTCAAAGTGCAATTATTTTTCTACTCAGAAGTAATATTTTTATACATTTTGTTTATTATTTTTAATTTTAACTGTTAATTAGTAAGAATCCCACAACGAGGTAGTTTTAAGTGTTTTAACATACTTAGCTGTAAAGATCTACTTTTTTAACATTATGGGGATTCATGGTGTTATTTTCCTGTGTATTGTTGATTACCTAATGTACCGATGATAATTACGTGCCAAAAATTAAGCTGAGAAGTTGACTGACTAAATAATAATATTAATAAGATTTTGATTGTATTCTTTTGTTTTATTTTGGCGGACAATTCCGCGTAAGTGACATAAAAAAACATATTTTGATTTTATTTTTGATGATAAATCCGCGAAAGTCGATTTTCTAATTCATTAATACATAATATGTATTATAATATAATAATATATTATATTATTTTACAAAACTAATGCCTACAATATTAAGAGAAATATTATAATTTGACAATTTAAAAGTTTAAACAATAGAAAGTCAAGTGGTTTAGTAAATATTACGTTTTTCCTCGTTCCTCTAAAATTCACTGCACCTACCTTACGCGGTTTTAAACACTGTTAGTTTCGCGGTTTCAGAATATCACCGACGATATGTATATTATTATTTAGTATATATGTATATAATAATAAATATCAAAAGTTGTATGTTTGTATGCTTATAGAGCTTTATTTTATTTTATTTTTCTTTTTTTATTTGGTAAAATATCTTCCGCTTACTTAATAGATTTCTACCAGCGATAAGACCGCCTTTGCCCACATTAGACTTAAGTAATTTACTGTAAATATTTTTATTGTAATTTTTATTTTGCGTGAGCAATAAAGAATTATTATTATTATTATTATTATTATAACAATTCCTAAGGCTACAGATCCCAATGCACTTACCTTTAAATGGAGACCAATAGCTTTAATTTCATGCTTGTGTAAGACCTTTCATTTTATGTTAACTAAGCGCATTGAATGGTATGCTGAAAGCAACAGTCTTTTCTAACAATACTACTGGTTTTCGACGAAATCAGACTTGCGTAGATAGTGTGGCTCGGCTTGTTACTTATGCACAAATTGGTTTTGTCCACAATATTCCAACAGTAGCTTGTTTCTTAGATGTTGATAATGCATACAACAATGTAGTAGTTCATAAATTAATATCAATACTAGACAATCTAAAATAAGGCCATAATGTGTGTAATTACTTGCTAAACCTTTTAAATGAAAGGCACCTCAACATTAAGATAGACGAAGAAAATAAATATTTGACAAGTGGACAAACAAGGGTCTGGCTCAAGGAGATCCAATGTCTCCTTTACTGTTTAATATTGTAACCCATGAAAGTAACCAAATTAGAGATGTAATTGTTTCACAGTATGCTGATGACTTTATCTTATATTTTCAACACCCAGATATAAAACATAGTGAGTTTTTGATACAGGGCGCTTTAGACAGGATGGCTAACATTTTATTTGATCTCGGTCTATCTTTGTCAAGTCATAAAAGTAAATGTTGTGTTTTCACAAAAACTCATAAACGCAAAACTGTTAATCTAAAAATTGATGAAATTATATTAGTGCAAACTGATTGTTATAAATATTTAGGAATTTGGCTTGATAAAAATCTAAAATTTGGAAAACATATTAATGAGATTAATGAGAAATGTTCTAAATATTTGAATTTGCTACAGGTCCTTACTGGTTCAGGATGGGGGATTCACCCTTTACATTTGCGCAGATTGTTCATTGCTCTTATAAGAAGTAGGTTAGATTTTGGTTGCTTTTTGTATGATAACAGTGCTACTTGTCATATAAGAAAGTTAGAAAAGGTACAAAATCAATGCCTAAGAGTAATTGGATCATTTATAAAAAGCACACCAATCCATGTTTTGGAATGTGAGATGTCTATTCCACCTCTAGCCTTGAGAAGAATGTATCTGTCTTACAAATATGTTTCTAAAGCTATGTCTGTTGCAAACAATATAACTATAATGCTGCTCCAAGAATTGAACTTGTTAGATGATGCAAGATACTGGGATAACAAAAAAAAACCTTTATTAATGACTACATTCAACAAAGTAAAAAGTTTTAAAGTTTATTCTGCGCCTATTTTGGGTCTTTACTCTTTGGAAATATGGTTGACTAATGTGAATATTAAAGATATGCTTTTAACTAATTTGGATCAGCTTAAAAACTCAAAAAAAAAAATGAAATCAATGAACTTAGACTAAATGTAACTAGAGAAATAAATGACAAATATAAAAACTATCATAGGATATATACTGATGGCTCAAAATCTGCCAAAGAACTTGGAGCAGCATACTATGACCCGTTGTTTCCTGCAAAGGGCTTGTTTAAAGTTGAGGAAAAAGTATCCATCATGTTCTTGGAACTCATTGCAATTAGGAAAGCCTTGTTATATATTTTCTCATTAGACCGATGCAATTTTGTCATACTTACAGACAGTAAGAGTGCTATTCAGCATCTGGCTCGGTGTGCCTCTGGTAATAGCAGAGGCCTCTCGATAGCCTACAAAATCCTTAAAATTATTTCTGAATTACAAAAAGAAAACAAAAATATCAAATTGCAATGGGTTCCATCACACATAGGGCTTCAGGGCAATGAAGAAGCTGATCGCTTAGCAAAACTTGCCAGTAAAGAAGGTATTCCTACAGAATTGGTGCCGGACTGTTCTGAATACTTACCTAGCTTTAAAAATAAAATGTGTACATTATGGAAAGCCCACTTTGAAGAAATTTGTATAAATAAAAGCATATGGTACCATACTATGAATTGTCGACCGAGTACTGTGCCCTGGTTTACAGAGCTGGACAGGACTCGAGCAAGAACTGCTTTCAGGCTAAGATCAGGCCACTATCCAACGGCAAAGTTTGCACATCTGATGAAAAAGTCTGACTCACCAAATTGTTTAATTTGTGGAAAATTAGAAGATGTGCATAATCTTATATTGGAGTGTGTCCGGTTCCAAAGCGAGAGGGAGTCGCTGTTTCGTACACTGGAAATAAACATACAGAACGTAGGTGTGTTCCACTCTATTTTGAGCAAGCCAACATCTCGGGAGGCTATAATGGTATATGATATGCTGAACAGTGTGAGCAGCCGCGACTCTGTACAATTTTTATACACATACATTAATATGAAAATAAAATATGTTATCAATTTTCAATCATGTCATGTACTGTACGTACGTCATTGTAAATTGTAACTTTAGCTATGGGACAGGCGAGTCATAAGACTATACAGCCGGGTAATTTAGTAACCGTAAAGATAATTGTATGTTTAAATTTTAAAGGAATTGTAAAATAAGTATAGTATGATTAAATAATTATTATAACCGTACGAGGCTGGCATGCTAACGCAAAAGCCTCCATAAAAATTAAGATTTAAAAAAAAATAAAAATAAAAAAAATAATAATGTAACTGGCCCCGCTTTATATAACGAAATCTCGAAAACTTCAGCATGTTCATTTATTGTATTTAGAAAGGACGGGTAAAGCACACTACTGTCTAATAAAAGACCTTCTACGTTTAGTACGACGTCAGGTCTCACATCATAAAGGTCGAATGTATTTATGTGAAACATGTTTACATTTCTTTTCTAGTGAAAGAAAACGTCATTCTCATAATTGTTCAAATATTTTAACTATATTACCTGATAAAAATAGTATTCTACCATTTAAACATTATGAAAGGCAGCTTAAAATAAACTTTGATATTTACGCTGATTTTGAATGTTTATCATTTGATATTAAAGATAAAAAATTAGAACAAAACACAATACCAAATTACACCAACCATCATGCTTTGGGTTTTATATTTGCTGCTCAAATGATAGCAGTTTAAACAAATATGTAACATATCGAGGGTCAGATTGTCTAGAAATATTTATCAAGAGTTTGATCGATGAAGTCTCGTACCAAATGGAATAAACAAGAACGAGTAAGAACCCCACAAATCTTCCGTTTTTTTAATTTACTCAAAGGAGAAAATGCTATAATGAAACTACAACAAAATTAAGTTTTCATGATTTATTATTTAATGGCAGTAGTTAAGTCACACAACCTATAAAAAAGGTTTACATATTATCTTTAAACTTAATGTTGGGAAAGGTCAAAGGACGTGACAGTTTACGGGTATGACGACAACGTATACAGACACAGTGATAGGTTGTACGGCTGGGAAACCTTTGGATACCCATTTATTACTTCTTTTGGCAGAAAATTATCTTTCATTTATTTCTTTATCTTTGACAAACTGAAAAGGTTATATTTTCCACGTATTGCAATTAGGAGCGAAGAGCTGTATCGGCTTGAACCGCACACATACAAGTCGAAGCCACTGCGGTTGTCCATTCCCACACTCCACCCTCATCATGTGGAGTGAACTTAAATAAGCAGTCTATATGTCTTAATGATAATATACGTAACTAGGTATACACTATAATATTACACAATTGCTTTTACATTTTCTTCAGAGTGTCGGCTAAATGTGATTCAAAACCCGAAGTTACCTAGAAAAACAAAAAAAAAACATTAAGTACTTTTTTAGCTGAATGGTCAAATAAAAACGGACTTTATTCTGTACCTGATAGCATATATATTCAGAAAATATGCAATACCAGTCTAATTCGTTTTTTTTCAAAGATTTTCACCACAGTCAAGTATATAACAAAGAAGCTTTTTATTTGCCCAGTTGGCTGAAAGCACGCTTCGTGGATTATATTAAAATAATACAATTTATCTCTCGTTTAGAATCCTACGAAAGTTGATAAATTTTCTAGGAAATTTATTAACTTCTGTAAAAACCAATAAAAACGTCCATTTCTAAATTAAAGAAGGCAAAATAATTGAAATCCTCCCATTGGTCTTTTCTCCCTCCCAAAGCACCAGACTTTATCAGGACTCTCCGCAACCGAACTTTTAAAATCTAGATAAACAAAAACATGAAATACGTTATCATATTACTTTTCTCCTTCTAAAGTGAAAAGGCAAACTATAACATTCTATCTAAGCGGGACAGTTTTATATAAACCATTAATAATAATAATACAAAATCAATAATATATCCCGAGAAAAACACACCACTTTGTATGGCCTCAAAGTAAGCAGAGCTTGTGTTATGGATGGCCATACAGCGAACTGGGGGAATAAACAATCTTTATAAACACAAACAACCATGACAAGAAAACAAAAATATGTGTTCATCACACAAATGAATGCCCGACCAGGACTTGAACCTGGGCGACGATTGACGGCTACTACCCACTACACCAAACGTCCTTGATTGAAACTCATCGATCGACGCAGATCTCCATTTCGAGTATTCAACTAGAGATTAGCACGTGAACCTTCTGGTGGTCAGTGCCATCCATTGCATTCATCTGACCAATTTTATAAACCTTATCTCGGTGTACATCACTGGCTCATTGTCATGCCAGTAAGTAGTGGTCAGTAGTCCTGGCCCAGGCGTTGATTTGTGTGATAAACATAAATGTTTGTTTTCGGGTCATGGTTTTTGATATTTATATATGTATGTTTATTCTGTTTATATTTATCCCCCCCCCCAATTAGCTATAGTCAACCATAAAACAAGCTCTGCTTACCTTAGGGCTATACAGTTTGTGTGTTTGTCTGGGGATTTATTATTATTATATTATTATTATTATTAATTAAAAAAGATGCACCCCAGTACTTTTTGGGTCCATTCTTCGTAGTGTGCCACCTCCCCACAAGCGGTCGTGGGCGGGCGTTCGTGGCTGGCACTCAGTGGGTACAACCCCGTCGACGTTTTGTAATGGCAGCTCAAACAGGAAGGACTGTAGCGCCGCCCCGGACGAGATTTGACCGAAAAATGCTGTACTACTTACAGGAATACGCTGTATGGACGTTTCTTGGTCGGGTCTTTTGATGCCGTGTCCTCTTTCTAAATGCCTCCTGACGTTGCCTGGCCTGGCAAAAGTTTCATTGCATATCGGGCAGACGTACCTGGAATATAAAAGGTACGCAAGTTAACTGTAACCTCCACTGATGACGCGATATCGATTCATACACATTAAGAGAGTAGGAAGTCCTCTACCAAGGCTTCTTCCTTCAAGGGCAACAGAACAACAGTAACGGAGGTATTATGGCGGTAAATAAAGTAATTATTGCAGTACCACCCCAAAGGAAATATTAACAAACGAAACTCTAATACCAGCAGTTAAAAGATGGAATGTTTGTTACCTGTAGCGTTTTCTCTTATGCATCTGGTATTCGTGTATTCGCAGCCTCTTAAGGGATTTTTCTCGTATGTGACATTTTGTGCACTGCGTGAAAAAAAAACTATTTTAATACATACCAAAATATAGCAGTCAAGAAATTTGGAACTAGGCTTCGTATTAAAAAACCTATCATATCATGCGTCATTTAAAGAAAGTAGAGATATTTCGATATCGGAACACTACGACTATCTCGCTCTTTCCACTCTCAAGAAGGCGCGCTCTGATGTAAGATTTATTAATACTGGCGCAGAAAGCTCCAAATGAACCCAAATCAACCCCATATGTGTAACAAGAAAATATTAACAGCGTAGCGTTTCAATATTTTGAGAAGTTTGCAGCGTAGTAGAAACTCAAAACTATATGAAAGCGCAGAACCATTACGAGAAGATAAGAACGCATCATTAAGAACATGCATGAAGTACATCAGATTTCGCGTAAATGCGCATAAAAATTAAGCGTCATATTCCTAATCATGCAAAATAATAAACTTATTTAGTCGTTTTCTGAAAGCTGGCGCCAACCATAACGTTTATTGAACTGGATTAGACAATCAGCTCATTTGTTTTCCAAAAACATTAGCCAGCTTCCTGTTGACTTAGAATAAAAATATATAATTGATATACATAATAATGTACAGTACTAGAAGGTAAAGGCACTAGTGGTTGACCATGTCACTTGTAAAGAGATACTTAGGTTCATCAAGAACAAGATGTATGGCCAAACTCAGAGTCACTAAATGCATATTTAAAGCGCTTCTTATTATAGATTTGGCTGAGCAATTTTGACTTAGTCTTTATTGTTTTTTAAACTAACAATATAACTGAATGACAATATTAGGTCTTTACCTATGAAATTGCCGTTTTTCACGAAATAAATGAAGCGTAATTTTTTTTATATATTTTTTATTTCTATTAATCAAAATAATCACCCATGCAATCATTGCATCTTTGCCAACGCATTGGTAGCTTATTGATGCCTTTCTTGAAGAAATCAGCTGACGGGAGGCAACAAATTCTTCAAAGGCATTTTGTACTGCCTCTTGGGTATTGAATTTTTTTCCCGCCAAGAAGTTATCCAAATTCTGGAAAAAGTAGAAGTCTGTAGGCGCAAGGTCTGGTGAGTACGGCGGATGACGGAGAACTTCCAACCCCAACTCTTGTAGCTTGGAGACCGTCTGCTGTGCAGTATGAGGTCGCGCGCTGTCGTGCAGGAGCAGTGGAGCCGAACGATTGACCAAAGCTGGTTGGAGACGTGCGAGCTTCTCCATCATTGTGTTCAGTTCTTCACAGTACACATCTGCAGTAATGCTTGTCCCGTTTGGCAAGAAGCTGTGATGAATTACACCCGCGTTAGACCACCAAACAGTGACCATCACTTTTCTAGGGGTAAGTTTTCGTTTAGGGCATTGTTTGGGTGCTGAACAAGGGTCCAACCAACTTGCTGAGCGCTTACGATTGTCAAACAGGATCCATTTCTCGTCACAAGTAACAATGCGGTTCAGAATTCCTTCATTTGTATGCCTGCTGAGCAGTGCAAGGCACGTCTCCACGCGTACTTCGCGCTGGCGGTCATTGAGTTCGTGGGGTACCCATTTGTCAAGCTTTTTTACCTTGCCAATTTGACGCAAATGGACCAATATTGTTTTGATGCTAACGTCGAAAGCTGCTGCTAATTCAGCCGTGGATTGAGTTTCATCAGCTTCCACAATTGCCTTTAATTCGTCATTGTCGACCAAAGTTTTCGGACGACCACGGGGTTCATTTTTCAGGTTAAAATTTCCAGAACGGAAGCGGGTAAACCAATAACGGGTAGTGCGTTCGTTTGTAGTGTTCGCTCCGTAAACGTCGTTGATGTTGCGTGCCGCTTGTGCCGCTTTGCTGCCACGACGGTACTCATACTCCATAATTACTCGAATTTTTAACTTATCCATGATGACGAAAAATGTTCGAATGCGTTGAAAACAAAACACTAACTATTAAACAAATGACGATTTTAGAAAAAGAATTCCATGTTTGTCAAATAAAATTAATTTGAAATTAGAATTATCAGTCAAAAAAAAAATATTTTCATTTGACATGGCCAGTACGGCAAAACGGCAGTTTCATAGGTCAGTTTCGTACCTATTATTTTCTGGACTGCAGTTGTTGGACGTCCGGCCTGAAGCAATTACTCGACTTGCCAAAACCGAATATGCATCTATATATAACCGACTCACGGCGCCTAACGTATGCTTAATCTACTCAAAAAGGCATACCTGAGATTACTTTAATCATAGCCGGAAAGATTAAATCAATCACTAGTGCTTTTACAAATAGAACAATAAAGTGAGTATGAAAATATTCGTGTCAATAAGAAACATACAATAAAGTATGACACTATCATGTTTTATTCATCCATACATAAATTTAGCCACACACTTAACAAAGGGATGTGTCTTTTGATTTATGTAAAATGGCGGTAGATAGGTCACAATCTCTTGACGCACGGATCGCGGAAATCTTATCCTCGCACTCCAGTTTGGTGGCGATCCGCAAAAGGAACCGAGGCGATACGACAAGACATCTGTCCTTCTCGCGCGCCTCATCATTGCATCATTCTGACTCTTTCTCAGTTAAGTTTATTTAAAGTTCCAACAATGTATATAAGTATTTGAGCTTTTGGAAGGTTACGTATATACCGTGTGCTTAAAATGTAATCCAAGGATGGTAACGTCTAAGTGTGAAATTGAGTTTTCTTATACAAGTATCATGAAACTCGTAATTTATAGATATAATGGAAGCGTAGCAAAGCTAATTAACAAAATATATTATACGTTTCTATAGACACGATCAGAAAGCTAGCTAATGACTACTTATATTTACGTCATAGAATTCCATTCCAAGTATGCCAAACATCAGTGCCTTTACCTTGCTGTCATGGTGATAATTGAAGGAACGCTTGTTTGTGTTCTGTAACCATTTCATCTTCGCCATTTACAGGGACCGATTGCTAGACCATATATATATTTATATTTTTGAATTGAAAACTAAGCATGTGCGATTTAATCTACCTTTCACGCCATCTATCAGTACTTCTGTGTATTTAATAATAATCAATACCGTGTCTATTGTAATGCCCTGTGTGTTACACTGTTTAGTACAAAAACTTATATTAGGGAGGCATTACCAACAGAGTCGCAACTGTAGGATATCAAGATTATATAAAAGTCCAGTGCAATGTCGTGTACAAACTGAAGTATGAAATATGATTTTATTTCTTTATAGAAGCATTACATTACTCATTCATATCTAAATACACTTACTTTTAAATTAATAATTGATTTTTATATTACAATAACCGTAATAAAAAAGAGATCTTCATAATTAAATACATTAACAGCCACTTAGTATCTATACAAAAAATAAATTTTGACAAAATTTTACGCGTTCTATTTGCGTCTTTTGTATGCCAAATCTACATACATAACTATACAAGTTAAAAACTGTAAACCAAGGGTTCCCAAAGCGTGCGCAGCGATCTAGAGGGACGGAAAATAGGGCACCAAAACTACCTACGGAGAAGAGATTTCGATTATCGCGGCTACTAGATAATTTATTCCAATATCAAACCAAGTCAAAAAGAACATGATATAAGTTTTTGTATCGTAATAAACTGCAAAAAGGCTAGTGAAATCCAGACTTTTCAAAAGAATATGGATGCCTTTGGGAGCTGAACAAACGAAAAAGTGTTTTCAATACTATCCCTAGAGTATCATTATACCTTAGTTCGGATAGCGAGGCTCCGTCCCCATTTCCTTAAGAAGAATTACTGAACCCGTCAATGCGCCGCGAACAGAAAACGTATGGGAGCCCCAGGCCTAGACAATGAAAAACTTACTTAGAGCCTCCGATGCAAAGCTGTTTTCAAATCTAGGCCTTCCATTACTCGTTCTTAACTGCAACGTTAATAGCTTACTAGTATATGGTATAATTCCTAGATTTATGGTAAAATCATTTTTTATTTTATCTCTATGATAAAGCAAACGCAAATGCAGAAAACTTTTTTTCGTTGCGAATTGAGCAGATAAAGTCGAGGATGTGACACGCCCTCCAGAAGGTTTCTTATGATAGAATTATTTTTATTTTTACAACTGAACGCGCGCAATCGGTCCCTGCTGGTCGTCTGGTATGCCATGCACTCTACGAGCATGGGCCCTAACTTTATTCGGCTTCTCGAATCTATGGTCACAGACGCCACAAAGGTATCCGTATTTTTTGCCCGTATGAGCGTTGTGCTTGTGTATCTGTAGGAACTTCTTCGATTTTAACTTCTTTGGGCACATGTCGCACTAGAAAATAATATAATCTATGTTGTGAAACTAGGTCTCTTAAAGAACTGAGGGATGATTTCTCAATTGTCAATTTTTGAACAATTAATTCATAAATTTGTTACATTGCGTGTTACCATGGAGACTGTTATTGAGCTGGCTGTGCTTTCCAGAACACAACCACGTCGCGTCGGTATGGTTATCGTGGCGGAACTGTCAAAATTGTTTTGAAGAGAAATGCTAAGTGACAATTAAAGAATCAGCCCAGAATCAAATGTTATTATCAATAAAAAATTATTGAATCCACGATGATTCCCGTCCCGTTTGCTTTTTAAGCTAAATAGAACACAACAAGTATTTTGAGAAACAATAATATGCCAAAACAAACTTGTTTATCGGAACCGAATTAATTAACATGGACATTTTAACTCGAAATTTAGACAGGAACGGGAAAACAACGCGAATAAAGTCATGGAGAAAAGCAGGTCCATAAAGAGATCCGTGAGTCACCTGGAAGTTCTTCTCTGGTAAATGTATAGCGATGTGTTGCACCAAGTTAGATCGCCTGTGGAACGTAGCTCCGCAGTGGTCACAGATGTAGGGCCTCTCTCCGGTGTGTCTCCGTTCGTGTATCTGAAGTGAATTATGCGACTTTTTATAAAACCCTTGTGTATAGAACAATAAAAGAATCGCAAATATGTACTTGTATATTATTTCTGAGCCTTCCCACACCCCCAAAAGTAATACATCGTCAGACTACTTGGCAATTTTTTAAGGTATTTTTTTATTTATTCTATATATCACCAAAGCAAGACAAAGACTTCAGTTTACGCTCGCTGGAAAAGTACCCAGGACAGTATCAGATATCAAGAGAAATTGACGGAGTACAACATCATGAGGGTAGTATACAGAAGGTAATACAGAAGTAGAAAGTCATATTTTTCTTTAAGTGTTCAACTAATAAAATTACTATAGTGTCATGCAAAAAAAGCATAAACCTTCATACATAAATAGTTTTGTATGTTTGATGAAAGTTTGTGTAAATGAAATTAAGTATAGGAAAATCTTTGATTTTAATATTTTTAGTTTGTGGGACAAACTACGAGTTTCTGAATATAGTTGTTCGGTGGTCTGGCGGCGCATCTGACAGCAGAATATTTCAAATGTCGTATTGACAAGGAAATATGATGAAGGAATTTACGAGGGCAAGCTCGTTGGAGACAGTGGCTCTCCATGCTTGCCATATATGTTAACACCATCAAACTTCCGCGCCAACAACTCCGAAGAAATCTGAAGGTTCATGCCAAAAACAAGAAAGATCGTGGAAAGAAATTTGTACAGTAGAAATTAATATTCTCTTGTTTGCAAAGAGGCATGGGTAATAATGGCTGTCCACTGTCTCAAAAATTATATGAGTTACGGAATGTGCTATCCTTTTCATTTAGCACAATTAATTGGAGATGAGCCTCCTTCTCAGAATGTAGTTGTAGCTGAGCAGATTGAACAGGGACTTCAGTAGTCTACATATTACTTCATATTCATTATTCAGCTGATGGTTTTTCAATTAAGGCAACCATGGTATGAAGGCAATAATAAAAAATAAAATATATCATACGAGTATATTTATGACTTATGCTTTTGTTTACGGACTCCGTGCTCAAACTGCGAACCTGTGTTGTGTCTTGGAAAACTTTATAGTGTTCTTTAGTTCGTCAATTAAAACTGAAAATCATCATTTTCTTCTAAACGCCTGCCCTTTTAAACAAGGTTTCATCATATGATTACAAAGCTAGAAAATTAATTTATTACAAGGCTGAAATTTAATTTTTAAGTTATCTACCCTGTCATTGCCTATTCTAACATGCATCTTATCCTTTTATCTAAGAATCTGCCGCGGTGCTAATAAAACGTTGTTTTTCTGAATTTTGTTTTGTAATACTGCTGAAAACGTGATCTGATTATGGACTAACAAACTAGTATGTCCATTTTCTTATTCTTATATACCTTTAATTTTAAAAAATTGCAAAAATAGGATTTCATTTCTGAGCGTTTATTTGGAAAACTAAACGATATTAAATTATGTTAAATGCTTAGCTGCAAGATTAACAAAATCATAAATAATAATCGCATTAACATTTGAGAATAGATTGGCGTGAAGTGCACCATGGGGGGGTTGAAGAGTGGGGGTGATGAAAAATCGAGGTCACGAGCGTAATTGTTTCAGTTTCAGTACGCCGTATTAGTTCAAGGTGTAAGGTCGCACCCATTGACATAATTTTTTCGCCATTTTTCGTATCATTTGTTTGTTTTCTGACGTCGTGTATTACGGAAGGCCACAAATTGTCAACTCCCCACTTACAAAACAAGTAATGAAATACTAGAATTTGGTCAGAAATCGGCTAAAACTTGAGTAGGGTAGGGCAGGGCTAGAAGCCCGGCGGGTAAGAAGACCGAACATACATATTATTTTAAAATTATCTAACCACGCTAGAAACCGACGGTCTGCGTGATCTGGAGAGGGGTGAGGGGCGACGATGAAGCCGCGAGCCACCAGTCTTCGCGGAGCGCATATGCGAGTAACACGGCTATCGGAATTTTTTTCAATATATAAGTCAACTATAGATTATCAAGAGCAAGACGTTACATTGAATCAACCTTTGGAATCATGGCTTATAATTTTCGAATACTTCATCGTCCACTAGTGTATATAGTTATATATATTATATATATATACTTATATACTATAGTTTACTTTCTTTCTATGGTCCAAAGATATAGTCCGCACGTATAGTCGCATAAGATGTTCAGACAATCCAAACGCTTCATCCCCAACTAGGACGTATGGCATAGGTGCCAATGGAATAGTAATGTTTATAATTTTAGTAAAGCAATCCGCTGTGAGGTGGTCTTATAATGCGTATATGTTTTCCGTCTATTGCACCTTAACTTTGTTAAAAAATTTGTGTTAGTTAAAAAGCCTTCTGCTATGTCTTCCCATCGCATATGTGAGAATACCGACGTACATTCTTCTTTCAGTCTTTGCTATAATTTGACAGACGTCAATAAAAATATTTCGAATGGTAGTTTCTCCGGCATCTCGTCCACTTACTAAGTACCTGTGAAAAATACAAAATGTAGTAGGTACATATATAAATACAAAAACTGTTTTTCCTTTTTCAGAAAAAAAGTTGCAGGCGCGATGGAAAACTGCAAGGGATTCCTATACGAAAGTTTAAGGAAATAACAAGAAACTTAAGTTTACTTAAGTAACTTAAGTAAGGTTCTGGTGCTAAAAAAGGAAAAGGGTACGCCTATTACACCATGAAATTTTTAAAATGCATATGAAAAAGTGATGATGAAGACTTGGCATTTTTTAAATCTATTTTGTCACACGTCAAAAAAATTTCTTCGGTCCAAAGCATCAGGTATTTTGATTGACATTGAAAAAGAAATGTTATTACATTGGACGATTTATCAAACATCGTAGTGACAAGTGATACTTATAATGCAGATCAATAACGTTTTATTAATTTTATAGTTTTTTAATTTCAGATATACATAATTAGGTAGATTGTTATTTGTGATAATTGCCATGACTGTGATTTTGAAAGCTTGAATTTTACTGTATGTACCTTTTCTCATTAAAATAATTGTAGACAAAAATATTGTTTATTATAATAAGTGACTGTGATTTAGTAAAGCTTAAATTTCGATTTTTAATGCAAATAATGATTGACAATTTTTTTTAAATGTTGATGAATCCTTTTCATTTAGTACAATTACTGCGATGTTATTTTTAATTGCGTTTATGATAAGTGCATGGTTGAACATGTGTGCCATAGACTGAAAAATATAAATATGTTAAAACTAACCTTTCTATTGGTAATATAACTGAAATTGTGTTTACTTTCAAAGTATAAGAACTATGTTTCAAGTTTCGAAAACAGTTCGTCAATCGTAGATATTGACATTTTATAATAACTAGAAAATTTTTCCGCATTTTCTCTTAATAACGAAAACTTGGTTACAAATTCTGCACACAACAATCTAGACAAAACAAATGGGCTGATTGGCTCACGCCTTTGTCCAGGTCGTCGTCTTTTGGCTAAGTAGTATATCAATAAATAATCCACAGGTATCGACTGTACACCAACGCGATCGAAATTATACTGGCGGCGCTGCGAGAGACGGGAGTCCGCCGCAAACGCCCACGACGGAGCAGGCGTGCCGCTGCGAGAGACGGGAGACCGCCGCGGACGCCCGCGACGGAGCAGGCGTGCGCACAGCGCGAACACCCGCCTCGGGCGTCCGCTCCTTAGCCCGCTTAACGCAGCGAAGGCCCTTAGGCAACTTGTAAAAAAATAAACCACCGCCAGTGGGCTTGAAGAACTTTGTAGTCACTACAAGCGACGGTCTCATGGTAGATTTTGAGATTTATTATGGGAATAACCCTGCTCTTTCACACCCACTGGGACTGGGACTTGGACCTGCGGTTGTACTGCGGCTCATCCAAAGTGTTCCTCCAGGAAGCTGTGTATTTTTCGATCGGTATTTCACGACGATCTTCTTATTGGACACTTTGGCACACCATGGGTATCATGGCCCTGGAACGATTATGATAAATCGCGTACCGCATCGCAAAGATTTTGACTTAAAATATGACAAGAAGATGAAAAGAGGAGAAATTGACCAAAGGGTGTCTAACGACATTTCTTTAGTAAAGTGGAAGGAGAGCAATGCGGTACTAATTGCATCCAACTGCGCTGGTGGCTCTTCTATTAACCTAGTGAAGCGGCATGACAGTAAACAGAAGGCTTACATAGATGTCGAAGCTTCAAAGATGATCACATCATACAACTCTTTCATGGGGGGTGTAGACGTTCTAGATCAGTCCATGGAATACTATCGTGCTTTTATGAAGACACGTAAATGGACCTTGAAAGTTATCCTTCATTTCATGGACCCAGCCGTTGATAATTCATGTCGTCTTTACAGATGTGACTCCCTAGCGAAAGGCGTACCGAAGAAAAAAATCAAAGATTGCTGGCATTAAGCTTTGAAGTTGCTGAAACACTTTTGAACACTCCTGACAGAGAGAGGCGTGTTTCATCACCGACACCTGTTCCTCAAACGCCCAACATAGGCAGATACAGGCCTGCAAATAATCCATCAGAAGGCAAAAGGTTCGATAGTTATGACCATTTTCCGACTTTTGATGACGTAAGGGCTCCGCGAGTTTGTAGGCTAGAAAGTTGCTTGAGACGTTCTAAGATTAAATGCCGAAAATGTAACGTGTACCTTTGTATTAGTCGAGGAAAAGGCTGTTTTAATCTCTATCACAACAAATAGTATCCTATAACTTCCAAAATCTTCGAGATTGATTAGATTTATTATAATTAAGTTAAGTAGAGATAATTTTATGTTTTGTTATAAGGCTATTTTTTGTAATTTATCACCAGAGAGGCATTTTTGTATGTATGTTCAGATTTTATAATTTTCTTGCTCAAAGTTGGTAATCAATCTGTGATTTAAAATAAGTTGATTATTTTTTATATAATAGCAATGTTTTTTCAATTGAAACCTTCTTTTGTAAGCAATTTACAGCGTATAAATATCGAAACTCACTAGCGTGAGTTGGGGCTGGCAAACCCTAGAACTCACGATTTTTTTTTACAATTTTCCCATCTACTGTTAGGACTATTTCCAATAATTTTAATAATTGGATTGAATACAATGTGATCAAAATCTCAGGTTCGAAAGGGATAAGCATAAGACTGATTATGTAGTAGTGTAAGACTGATTATGTAGAAGAAACAAAACGAGTTTTATTAAATAAAAAGGTGATTTTCTTAAAATAGTTGTTTTCAGTAACCTATGTATTATACTTGCACATATAGCACCTGAAACGCACGATAGTGCAAGCGTATTTCAAGGAAAAATTCGTTATATAACCTAGAACCATTACTATACTTCTCCATAAAGTCCTTTAGCAAATGTAGATTCTTTTTTTCTCGGTTGTAAAGGGAAGCGACCACCCCACTGTACAATCAAGATAAATATTTAGCATGATTTAAAACCATCACTCTCTTACAGAGAGCTACTTTGCGCCGCTGCGTCAAATTCATTCGAACCAAATGAAGCAGTTAAAAACGGGATGTGGAGTCAATACATCTTCAATACAGACCCTGTTTTGCCTGATTGCGAGAATTCGCAAATGCATCAGGCACCACGGTATTTAAAAAGAAGACTGCAATCACAATATACATTGAATGTCACTCTAAAAACTTATATATGCGAGGAAGATACGGTCAAGTATGATTGGGATATTGTAAATAATTATGAGCTTACGAATTTGAATTCTCCTATATAGAAGAGTTGCTAAATTTTTAAATAAGGGCTCAGGAACAAATATTGATTTTGAAAATATAAAATGAACACTTACTCAAAACAACTCCTTTAGGTGATTATTTGTGATGTACATATGTGTACATACAAAAATAATCAAACTATTTATTCCAAAAGAAGACAAACAGCCATTACAAGTTAGTAGAAAACCCTGTCGCGGTGACAACAGATGGACAAATCCTGGATATTTCCAGCCCACATTTTTGCAACGATTTCGGATGCTGGCATAATCAAACATTTAATTATAAACGAAAATTCCCCTTTCAGAACTTTCTTTCAACCCAATGTACACAAATTAAAAATATACCATTGTAATCTTTAAGTTTTATTATATTTCGTGGCTTAATTCTTCAGATAGTATATAATTAAACAGGTAGTCCTTTTAAGGTACTAGGTAACTTCGCACAGTATTAGAGTATGTCATTGGACTTATTCAAAAAACTTCCGTCTGTTTACTTGAACAAGGTCCCGGCAAGTCTTCATCCTTTTTTCGTGGTAACAAGCACACGTCTTATACCAACCAGGAACTTGATAGTTTAATATTAAATATGTTGTAAAAGTTGTACTAAAAGTGTACTAAAAGTTTGAAAATTAGATCAAAAAATACAGAATAAACGAAAGCGACTCGTTAGTTCTTCCGATAAGGTAAGCCATTTTATGTTTTTTCATAAGTGATCGCGGTATCTATAATAGATATATCACGTTGTCCGCATAAATTACTGGTAGTCTTCTACCTGATGTTTTTTATTATACTATAATTTCACTCTGTCAGAAAGATGCAAACTAAAATTTTGCTTTATCGAAACACGCTATTTGCAAAAATTCCTGGTAGTCTTATACCTGATGTTTATTATTATAAACTATAATTTCGCTTTGTCGAGAAGATGCAGAAGACACGTGTTATCTATAATTGATATATCACGTTGTCCGCATCCCCTGGTGTGGCGGCCGGTCAGGATCCGGCCGGTAGTTTAAAACGCGCGTTTAATTTAGTAGATGGCAGGGCTGCCATCAGATTCTGGCCGATTGTCACTTACGTATTTAAGAAGTGAAATGAACTGTGAGAACTGTTTCTATCCCATTTTTTTCTTATTAAAAGTTGAAGACATAATTACAAGGAAGCAATCCAGGGTTAAAAAAAAAATCTGATGTCATAGACTTTTTGTTAGTAAACACCTTGTGTCGTAGTCATTCGTGCGTGTGATTTTGCCGGCGTTATTTTTGATGAATTTTGGACATAAATTGATTTAATTGGTGAAGTTTGAAGCTGTTATAACATGGAAGGGTAAGTAATTACCATTTTATAATTCGTCACTTGTAGATTTGTGAAACTTTTAATTCGTAAATAATTTTTTTCTTCAACCATAAACAGCCACTGTACTTCCGCGGCTGCAGAATTTTGTCTATTCTTGAAGAAAAATACATTAGGCAAAGCAACATACCTTCAGTAACATGATTTAGAATAATAACTACAAACATTAAGTCTGTTCAGTATGTCTATCTTTCACAATTCTTAAAATATCGAAATTAAAAACTTATTAAAAAATCGGCCTCTTGCCCGACAGTAAATCTGTGTCAAGGTTACTAAGTCCACAATTTAATTGACTGCTCGATATAGTATGGGTATGGCTTTGATGTTGGAATATTTACTTGTTATTTTTGTACTTTAGTTTTTTCGCAAGTGTAAACATTAATATTTCTTTTTATATGAACCAAATTCAAAAAATGAGTTTTATCAGTTAGACATGTATGTATATGATGTTGAAAGTGAATAATATTTTAGTATAAGGTGCTATTTATATTCTGGACATGTATAATGAAGTCGGTTCAGTATTTTTAAATTATGGCATGTTTATTTTCATATTTTTAACCTATGTATGTTAAAAATATGAATATATTATGAAAATAATATATTAAATAATGTTACAATAATTAACTAATAAGTCTCATGTTTATCATACATATTTTGCTATTTAATACTTTAGTATACTAAGGCGTCCTCGTACCCGTGGGCCCCACGGCAGAGGCAGGGGTGTACGTGTGAGGGGTGGTCAAAGCACACTGGTGAGGGTGGCGGCTGGTGGTGGTAGTATGAACAGATCCTTATCTTTATAACATCGTGTTGTAACAAAAATAAAAAAACAAGAATTAAGACAATGGCATCAACCTCGACTGCCCCACCTCTAAAACGTAAGGCAACAGACATACTGGTGGACCCAGATACTGGAAAAGCAATTGAAGACGCAAAGAAACCAAAAATTGACTTAAATGCGGCAAAGAAATTCGCTTGTATTTCATCAATAGTTGACATGTATGGGCAACTACTCAACGCCATCTTCAGGCCCAAACGAACTCTAACATCAGAATCCATGGAAACCGACGACACACATCTCACTGACAACGATAATCCAGAATATAACATAACAGTAGGTAACCACATCATAAGCATCATCTTCACCGCACATAACGTTTGTAGGCAGAAAGTAAAGAAAGCTGATACCAACATGATCAATAAAATTGAAAAGACCTCTTTTAACGTAAGGTACAGGGGGAAGGACTTTCCAATCCCAAATGATACCGTAATGAAAATTTGGAAAGACATTCTAGGCAAATACGATTTGGAGTATAAGGATTATGAGCCTGAGGACAACAATAACTGGTATGGTACTATGGGCCCTTATTTGGATATGTTCTCTGCATACGCCCTCAGAGTAAATGAGCTCAGATTGGGACATAATAACATGCCAATAACGAAGATTGAAGGAGTCCACCGCAGCTTCCCTGTCTCGAAATATGGACTATCTGGTGCTCATCACGTTCTTCTGGAAGGTGCTTCCTTTCCGCCTGAGCGTAGATCCTCAATCGTACAGAGCATAGGTCCTATGACAGCATGGCTATGTATGATCCGAAGTGAGGGAATATATAGAAGGAAGTACGCCATGGCAGTGAAACGAGCAATGTCCCATGTCCCGTGTATCGATGACATTATAGAATTGACCAAAAACACTAAACAAGCATCTGAAATCTCAGCATTGACCACTCTTGTTGCCGAAATATTGCTTGTTACCACTTCAAGACAAGCCACTCGAATGTTCTTCCCTATCACCATTTTTGCTTTTGTCTGGAATAGGCAGCAAGACAAGAAAAAACTCTGTAACTTTTTCAGCACAACTGGTGCAGGTGGGTGGTACACTTACAAATTGGCATCAACTAGCGGTCAAAAGTTCTTCATAAGTGGCAGTATGGAGGAGGAGATGGCTTCCCAAGTAGTTTTCCATGGAATTTTTGGGACATTCAAAGAAGATCTTTCCATATTAAGTCAGATCACTTCTATAGCAAACTGGTACACTAGAGAGCAAATGGGTGGTTGTTTCAGGCAGACAGGAAAAGGGGATAACTGCTCAAGAAGCCGTACTTTTTGTAAAAATAAAATAAATGTGTAAAACAAAACTCCAGCGCCTATTATTGAAAATATCAAACAAACTTGTAGGAAACAAGTAGGAAGACCTCAGGCAAATAACGAGCACGTTTCCTACTTTATTTTATCATTCCTATTCATATCATTTAATCATTTAATCATTTATTCAGTAACTGTATACATAAAAGCCTTAGCTAGTGCTCGGAGTCTCCGTTTAAGTATGGGTAATACTTGTGCCTAGAGACACCGCTTTTCCTTATTTTATAGTATAGCTATTACAGAATAAACAAGATACAAACATAAATTCAAAGATACAAATTTTAAAGACTAACAATTCAAAAAGAATCGCGCTTAGTGTATGTGTGGGTGTGTGGGAGTGTATGTGTGGGTGTGTGGGAGTGTATGTGTGTGTGTGTCTGTGGGAGTATATGTGTGTGTGTTGGTTTGGACTAAGAACAATATTTAAAAATGTTTTCTATATCATCATAGGACTTCATCTTCAGCCACTCAATTAAGATTTTTTTGCTCTCTTTAAGTGTTTTAGGGTAAATATTAATTTGCTTGTTAATAAAGTTGTAAATATGCGATGACTGTTTTGCAAGTTGTCTTCTAGCAAAAACTGATTTTACAGCCACTCTCGGTGCAACTTCATATTTCCTCCTCTTTTTTAAAATTTTAGGATCATATGGAAGTTTCTTATGTACCCTGAGAACAATATTTAAAACGTACAATTTACGAACCGATAGAATACCGCTTTCTGAATAGAGTTGACTGGTTGGATATCTGTAGGGTTTAAAAAGCATAGTTTTCAATAATGACCTTTGTGATCTCTCCAAATCTATAAATTTTGACTTGATTGCACCCCCCATATACAGATGCAGTATGTTAATACAGACTGGACTAAGCTCACATATATTTGACCAACAAGATTCTGAGACGCAACATGACGCAAAGCCCTAAAGAACCATGTGAGCTTTCGTACCCTGGTCATTATCAATTCCATGTGCATATTCCATGATAAACGTTGATCCATAATGATCCCAAGATATTTAGTGTAAGCTACTCTGTCAATTTCAGGGCATGAGCATAAAGAGCTTCTAGGATTGCAATATTTGTGAAGCTTTATATTTATATTTGGTTGGGTCCTATCACACATAGTGAAACACATAAATTGAGTTTTCTCTGTGTTTAGTGTCAATAATTATTACATTTTCTTTTTTGAGTTCCGATTCTAACGGTTTATTTTGGTTTTAAGGATGAAAATAGTTGATATTCGTAGCTGGCCAGTTGGCGAGCCCTTAGAGCGACCTCTTCATGCAAGGAGGGAGCCCATTGGACACCGTAAGTAGTACACTACCTGATGTTGAAGATATACGTAGTTTTGATTTAATTACTAAAACTATTCTGTTATCAGGCGTCCCAGACCCTATCCAGAAGTGATAGTTCCACCGCTAGCGCCACTTTCTCTAGCCCCTCCACCTTCTCTACTGTAAGTTTATGCTGCATTTTTGTATTTATATCTTACAAGCTGATCCTCATCAAATTTCGAATTACTAGTTTAAGTGAGTTACTTGTAGATTGTTATTACTGTATTACTGATATATTTTTATTCTTTTACTAGGCCTTTTAGTACTGGCGCTGTTGATGAATCACAACTTTCAACTGTTTTTGCACCTCCTCCCGGCATGTATGTAAGCCAAATTATTTTCTATTTCCATATACTACACGTTCTTGCATTAAATTTAAAATACTGTACGTTACTATTTTTGTTTTAGGTTTGTGGAATATGGTGGTAATTCAACCAACAGTACACCATCCAGCACGCCGGTTAATAACCCACGTTCTAGGAATCTAAGAAATGACGATGTAGATTTTTGGTTAAATTATGGTAAGTGTATACTAAAAACTTTATTATCGGGTAATTATTTGTAAGAAATTTATTTAAAATGAATTTTGTTATCAGGAAGCGAACCGGACTTTGCTGAAAGCGATGATGAAGAGGTGACAATGGCAGCGTCTATTCCAAGGACATTCCGGATGCTGATGGACACTCCAGAAACGGATGACACCACCGTCTTGGAACAGCCTACACTGGATACTGTCGCACCAGCTGGGGACATATGTGCTGGCGCTGTCTATCAACCTAGCACAATACTTGACTTTCAGTGGACATCGTTTCCAGATCCTCCAGTTTCACCAGAACTGAGGAGAGAAACGTTTTCCAATAGCAATGTTGGTCCGACTACTCCAAATGTTGATCCCTATGATACTTTCATTGCCATTTGGGATCAGCAATTTATGGAGCATATTGTCTCGGAAACAAATAGATATGCAGAACAAGTGGCACACCAGTTGTTCAACGACAACAATCGACATCCCAATAGTAGGATTTGTAATTGTGTTGACACGAATGTTGATGAAATATGTTTATTTTGCCATACTATTGGCGATGGGGGTTTTCGTTAAATCAAGAATTGAAGAATACTGGTGTGCCGATTCTAATATTTTCTGTACACCTGGCTTTAAAGCACACACGTCTCTGAAACGATTTCAGCTCTGAAGCAAATGCATACATTTCAATAATAATCAGGACATGTGTGCTCAAGAACTGGACGTTCCCGAGGCAAAATCATTTAAAATTCAGCCGGTGTTGTCTCATTTGAATACGAAGTTTCAATTGTTATACAAAATGCGCCAAAATATATAACTTGACGAATCGCTACTTTAGTGGAAAGGTTGGTTGGATTTCAACCAATTCGTTCCAAACAAAGCTGCCGCAGTAGGGATTAAAACGTATGAAGTGTGTGAATCTCAAACAGGCTACTTCTGGCGGTTTGAGGTTCACGCCAATACAAGATCTGCTACAGAACCAAATCCATCAAATGCATTCACGCCGACTACTGTTCTCAGATTGCTCCAAGGTTTCGAGAACAATGGTCACACGATATGGATGGACAACTTTTATAATTCGCCCGCACTCGCTCGGCGGCTTAAAAGATTCGGGTTTGATTGCGCCGGAACACTTCGAACCAATTGGCAATTCGTGCCCGAAGCTATAAGCCGGCTGACCAAAGCTCAAATGCGTCCAGGACAGATAACAGGGTTTACTTCAGGTGATGTTGATGTCATGGTATGGAGAGATCAAAACAGAGTTGCGACAATCTCTACATACCATGGTAACCCTATCACAATGGTTAACGGTGTCCCGAAACTCATTTTGATATCAGATTATAATAACATGATGGGTGGGGTGGACAAAAAGACCAAAGCTATGTATTATATTTAGCTATGTTAGCTATGTATTCTATTGAAAGAAAAAGAACAAGAGTGTGGTATAAGAAATTGTTCCGTCGCCTTCTTAATGTTTCAGTTTTAAATTCAAATATATTAGTAAAACAGTCTTCTTTTTCTTCTTTCTTTCATCGTAATTTCATGATATCTCTTATATTATCTCTTTTGGAAAAACATAGTTTTCGTTCAGTAGCACCTACAAGTACAGATACAAGTAGAGATGTGCGACACCACCACCTCGCAGAGTTTCCGTTTTTGCCTGGTAAAAGCGGCCGCCAACGCCGTTTATGTGTTGTGTGCAAAAAACGGGGACAAACGTACTGTGTGGGTTGCAACAGACCTGCTTGTACAACCCCTTGTTTTGTTTCTTTACATACATAAATTATTTATATTTTGTTTATCTATTTTTTACTTTTATTATTTTTTTATTATTATATATTATACATTTACTAACTCTGTGTGATGTGCGCGAAACATATCAATGCGGCTTCTTTGAGGTGGTTTGACAAGAGCTATATTTTTTATGATTAAATTGACCGATTTTTCGTAATAGCTAATAACTCGCGTTTTACAGAAAATTTCTAATATTATTCAAGTCACTACCGCGAAAGCCACCCAAATTCGAAATAACAAACTAAGTAATTCAAATTTGACACGACCGGTCTTATCCATACTATGCTTGCACCATTAGTTTACGTACTGGCTCTTTGTGTGGTAAAATTGAATGATTTTAATATTGATTTCTAAAATGTTTTTGTATTGCAATATGTCTTTTTTTACATTTTTTTATTAGGAAATTTTGTGTATTTGAACAATGTAAAAAAATATTTTGAATAAATTCTTTACCACTAACTTTCTGACACAAAGTATAAGAGCATGTCTCTGAGTGATAATTTTTATCAGTTTAGTTAAAAAATCTATAAATATTAAAATAAGTATGTTTTACAACAGAAACTTTGTCAACACCAAGTACTTGAGCCAGAAATTTATATGAAACACTTTTGCATGCCACATGACTCGCTCTATTCTCAGAATTCAAGAATTATTGTACCCTATTTTTTGTGCAACTCTCAGGTCAGGAATGTATTAATTTTTTTCATTTTTTGGTGTGGTATGTTAGTTGATTTTTATAACCAAAATCATAGTTTTTTATTAAATGTTTAAAATGTTTGTACAAAACTCCTTAAAAAATCGATTGCTCAGTTTTGAAAGCAGATTTATATGTATAATAACTTTTTGCGCAGGCCGTGCCAGACATGACGTATTTCGCAAAATGGTTGCTACCAGACGAGGGGATATATTACTGGTAGTCTTCTACCTGACGTTTTTTATTATAAACTAAAATTTTGCTTTATCGAAAAGATACAGAAAACACGTGTTATCTATAATAGATATATCACGTTACCCGCATAAATTCCTGGTAGTCTTCTACCTGATGTTTATTATTATAAACTATAATTTCGCTTTGTCGAAAAGATGCAGAAAATAAGTGTAATCTATAATAGATATATCACGCTATCTGCAAAAAAATCCTGGTAGTCTTCTACCTGATGTTTATCATTATAAACTATAATTTCGCTTAGTCAAAAAGATGCAGGAAAGCCGTGTAACCTTTAATAGATATATCACGTTATCCGCATAAATTACTGGTTGCCTTCTACCTGATGTTTCCTATTCCGATTAATGCTGTATAGTACTCGTATTGTTATTGTTGACTTCTTTTTCAAAAATGTTTAAATATTTTAGTACGAATAAAGAAAATGCGTGTAGTCTAACAGAGATTTAACATGATATCTGTATTACGTAATATTCTATGATTTCAATTTTTTTTTTCAAATCTGAAAGTTGTCATTATAATTATTTATATATATAATGATGAACGCAGTGGACGAATCTCTGGCTAGCCATTTCTCATTTTTTAATTTTTGCGATTACCGCAAAAATGTCCTCTGTGTAGACGCTCCCTAATCTGGAACCGTCGACCTCCGATAATGAACCGGGCCAGTCGGTAGAATAATTTCCGACATGGATCCAGAGATTCTTTCTAACCTCGGGGCTTAAGGGGCTCCAGTTATGGAATAACCGCTATAAATAGGGGGATGTACTTCTTCTTGAAAAAGGGGATAATAAAGTGTAAAAGAGGAAAAAAAAGTAATAGTAATATTAATAAAAAAGTACACCGAAGCTATCTAAGTACTCCCCAAACATCGACAGGCAACCGGTCAACCAAGTCGAGAAACTGGATGGGACCTCCTCGTTACCTATCAAACGGGGGGGGGGGGGGGACGTCAATGTAAAGTGCCAGTGCCTCCACTTCGGCGTCCACATTTGAATTCGGCGTTCAACGCAAAATTCAACCAGTCCGGGGCTCGTGCACCGAATCAACCATTAATTCAGGTAAACGCAGGTGGATTTATTAGGTGGATTATTTTTACGGTTAATGGCCAAAAATAACAAATAATAAAAAGATTTTAAAATGAATAAATAAAACGCTGTCTATTTTTAAGAGAAGAGTAAGAGAGCACTATTTATCACTTTGCTAAAGAGTTCATCGTTGTAATCTATGTATGTAATACTATACGTATGAATTGTTTTATGTATATGTATGTATATATGTATTTTTATATAAGTAAATATGTATAAATTGTACTTATGTAATGTTTTGTATTTATAATACATAATGGCACACTTATTTGCTTTATACGAAACTCTCCAGTCACAGGTCTGCTGGAAGAAATTTCCTAGGAAATAAGCAGTACCTTTGTACATATAATTCTACTTCTTTTCTTCTTTCTTTTATTGTTACTTATATGTGTGCATAAATTGTTAAATAAATAAATAAATAATGATGATAATTTTAATTCCATTCCATGATAAAATTACACCAGTATTTATCCCTAACATATTTTGTCGCATAGTGAGAAACGAAATATGATAATAGCAATTCATAAATTGTTACACTTAGAGGGTATAAAACCTCGTTATATCTCAAGTGACCAGTTTATATCAAACAAATATAATAAATAAATTCCGAAACTCAACGGCGAAAAAAGGTTCGTACTAAACAAAAAAGAACCAAATAAAATTATACAAATTTGTAGATAAAGTGCACTTTAAAATGGAATCTTACAAAACAGTCTGGGGTGTTGCATAGTGTGCGAATGATGACGCGTGAAAAATGCATTCGTGTGTAACATATGTAAGTAGGTGTTATATTAATATGATTTTAATAAACAGTTGGCAGTTAGCATGTACTCGCAAGCGCCGCCAACTCCAGCCCCCATGAAGACTGAAGAGAACGAGGCGAACATAGCTACACTATCGGCTACAAATAAAATACCGACATTTTGGCCAGAAAACCCCCGACTTTGGTTTTACCAAGTAGAAGCCATCTTAGCACCGCAAAAACATCGGATGCGAACAAGTACTTCATGGTCGTAGCCAAGCTGAGCAAAGAAGTTATACAGCAAGTTGCAGATATATTAGCCAGCCCGCCGGAAATAAACAAATTTGAGACACTAAAAAAACGCCTTCTGCAAATATATGAAGAATCACTTCCCTCTAATATGGTTGAGGAGGGCGATGGCTGGATCCCGCGTTAACTCGTGAACGGGTGCCGTTTGAGGGTGTTCGTCGTTTGGATACTTGGGGGGAGGGAGACTTGCCGAGCTAACAGATGCAGAAAAGAATAATTTTGTATAGACATAAAGAGACTCTGTAAATTTATTTTGAAAAAATTAAATACCCGTGAAGTTTCTTGCCAGTTCTTCATCACGAAGGTTTTTTTTCGAACTGGTGGTAGAATCATGTTTTATTTGACGTCAATAAGAACAAGTAATTGTCAATGTTGAGAAATAAATATTTGAATTTGAATTTGTTTTGAAATCCGAAGCCAAACAAGTACGAAAATTAACAACTGAAATAGAGCTAGGAGATCAGAAACCTAGTCAACTATTACGGCGAATGAAAGAAATGGCAAGAGGAACGATAGAAGACGAGACCCTTAAATTGTAATTTGCAAAATGGGTAAATCATACAGTGTTGAAAAAAAGTCTGAAGAAGTAATTATTGCTCAAAACGGAGCGAATGGTGCCACCACTTCGCAAGATAAGCAAACGTGGGAGAATTATGGCAGGATAGCTATAATAATTACAGTACTGGCTAGCATCTACTTAGCATATATACTGTATAACTATCAGTCTCGGGTGAACCGACGCGCCGATCGTACGCACGGAACCGGTCTATCTAAATCTAACTCGAAAATATTAATTTCGCACTTATACGTCAACGCGTCGGTGCACTTTGTTATTAATATTTAATATAAACTGTATTACGATAAAAATATCTCCAAAATGAATTGCCCGAAGTGTAATGAGAGGGTTACGGATTATGTTGAGTGTAGTGAATGTCGTGGCACGCTGCACTTTGGGTGCGCTGGCGTCACGGAGACCACCTATAGAAGAATGAGTGCAGAGAAAAAATTGACGTGGAAGTGTACTGCATGTCGTAATCCCGATTCGCAATCGATAGCAGAGGTTATCCGTGAAATCAAACGCATGCGAAGTGATTTTTGTGACGTCAAGGCCGACATCAAATCTACTTCGTCAGGGATCCTGGAGCTAAAAACTAAATGGAGTGAATTCGAATCTCGTTTTTCTGACATTGATGATCGCCTGGCTACAGTCGAAAATAAAGTATCATCTATTGAAAAATTGCAGGCAGATTTAAGCATGGCACACAACGTGATATCTAACCTCCAAAGCGATAACGACGCCCGTGACCAGTATTCGCGTATGAATAATCTAGAAATATCAGGGGTGCCCACTACCTCCGGTGAAAACCTACTAAGTATTTTACAATCTATTTGTACCAAGATAGGAATTCAGTTGGATATCAAGGAAGTGGATTCCTTTCATCGTGTCCGCCGTTATGAAGATAAGAAACAGGTCCAGGTATTGTCAACTTCGAGACCACCTGCCATAGTAGTGAAGTTCTGTCGGCGTGCCTGCAAAGATACGGTGCTGGCTGCAGTGCGCGCGCGCCGCGGTCTCACCACCTCAGACATCCAGTTGGCGGGGCCTGCTGCCACCATCTACCTCAGTGACCACCTCACGCCAGCAAACAAATTACTTCTTAAACAGGCCAGACAATTAAAGATGGACATGAATTACGCGTACCTATGGATTCGCGATTGTAAAATATTCATGCGAAAATCTGAAAAATCGAAAGTGGTACTAATCTCCAAACAAAGTAATCTAAACAAATTAAAATGACTTTCTTTGTTCATAGTTACATTTCTAAACTTTCAGTCTGTTGAAAATCACTCAACTGTCAATTATTGTATAATATTTCCTGTATTCCCCGTTCATTTATATTTCTATAATGTAAAGTCTTACTGCATTTTTTCCCATAATATACATTTCACGATTAATTACTCAAATATGATCCTTGTGTACTTATCTCGTTTAAAAAAATTCTATTTCCTTAATTTCTCCTCTATATTTCTTAACAATGTATACTATGCAAATATATTATGCAAGTCTGCGAGCCTACTTCAGTCATTAATAAACTATGAAATTCATACTTGTGTTATTTACAATTATTCTAATGACTACTAAATTAAACGGATATTATCAAAACGTGCGGGGACTTCGTACTAAATCTCACAATATTTTTTTCACAGGTTGCACTATCAGATTATGATTATATATGTATTACCGAGACATGGCTGACGGCTAATTATTACGATAGAGAATTCTTTGACAGTAGGTATTTAGTATTTCGTAGTGACAGGTGTACGGAGGCGAGCGGTGCGTCCCGCGGCGGCGGCGTAATGATCGCCGTGCGCACCGACTGCCGGCCGTTGCGCCGGGACTGGCCAGCCCCTCCCCGCGCATCCGCCGACTGTGTTTGGGTGTCTCTGCCCGTCTCGCTTGATACCAAACGATATTTGAACATTGCTTGCCTGTATGTCCCACATGGCCCTAGGCATCGTGACACATTAACTTCCTTTTATGATATAGCTAGTCAGATTATGATCAACCACCCTAATGACCTTTTTTTATTAAACGGAGATTTTAATATAACTAATGCAGAATGGCTAGATTTTTCTACTTCAAATAGTACCGCACAAATACTGAGTTTAAGTAATAATTCTGAGATTCAATCGCTTAGTGAATTTTTATCCTGCTCAGACATGAAACAATTCAATAATAAACGAAATATAAATAATCGTATCCTAGACTTGGTCCTGTATAATGGAAATAGTTGTTCTGTCACACAATGTCATCAACCCCTGGTAGTCGAGGACGACCACCATAAACCCCTTTTAATTGAATTAATATTAGATTATAGTACCCCATTAAAGTGCCCCCCAACATACTACTATAACTTCCACAGGGCTGAATATAATAAAATTAACTTGGAATTAAATAAAATACAATGGAATATATTTTTCTATTCGTTAGACCTTGAAAGTTGTATAACAAAATTTTATCACTATTTAAATGTTGTTGGAGCCTTAGAGGTTTATTTTTAAAAACATATTTTTTGAACGAGCTGATCGACATTTGTCTGTCACTGTCATGTCAGTCAATTTAAAATCTCTTCCGTTTTTTATAACCTAACAAAAATAAGCAATTGAGCTGTTGTGCCGCATACCCTTTTAAAAACCTTTTTAAGCGAAAATAGTGCACGCCTAAGTGACCCTTGCTCCTTAAAGCCACCGATTCCCTTTTCCTTGCCTTCCCTTAATTGGTGTCTTCGCATTCAACGCGGCTGTTTCACAAAAGCACGGGTAAGCATCATCTACACAGTCTCTTCTACAAAATTTACAGTCCACTCATCGATTCTTCACCTTTGATACTCTTTCGTCGTGTATAAGATCACATCGGCATTTTTATATTATTAATTACCAGCGGCGCCAATATTTTTGGTCACTTCGACCGGATAGTTAAAGATACTGTGTGGATGATTTTATCTTGTTTTTTTTGAAATTTGTATGTAGCATTATGTACATTTAGGTCATTTAGTACTTGATTTATTTGTTTTACACTGTTTCAGTTCTTTATCTAGATAGCTCTCGCATTTTTCTTTGTTATTATGTATAATTTACTTACATTTCAACAAAGATTATACCCGGATGTTCATTATATATGAACTGATAAATGATAAGATATTTCATTTATCAATTATAGTCCTCGCATTCTTCATTCTTTATTGAAAAATATTAACGCATTATTCTTTGGATTTATACATAATTTACTTGTATTTTAACCAAAGTTGTACCCGCATATTCACTCCTTGTGAACTGATACAAAACATATTTAATGACAAGTTATTTCATTAGATAATCATATAAAACGCATTAAACATTGCTTTGACACTCAAACCAACGCATTACTTGTATTTTAACCAAAGTTGTACCCGCATATTCACTCCTTGTGAACTGATACAAAACATATTTAATGATAAGTTATTTCATTAGATAATCATATAAAACGCATTAAACATTGCTTTGACACTCAAACCAACGCATTATTTCATTATTTTATAAAGGTTCAGTGTTCTATTTAACAAATATAATTAATTCTATTTATACCCTCAAGTATAAAAATAAAAAAATAATAGGTGTGGCAAGGGCACTTTGCACTTTTAATTTCCTATTTAAGATAACTATTTCAACGCATTTTTATAAAACTTTCGCATAAGTTTTATTTAGTAAACATGGATGCAGAAATTCTATTACTTGAATCTAAACGCAATTCTTATTATACCAGAGTACAATCAATATATGATGACATTCCTAAGTCTCAAGCTGATCCTAAATATCAACAGTTTTTATTTAGATATGAAACATTAGACACATTGCGTACAGAATTTATTAAAATAAATGAAGAAATTAATGCTCTCAACTTACAACAGAATAAAAAGTATATCGCCAGTTTTGATTCTATCTGGGCCTTTGAAGATTTGATAGTTGCAATTAAGGGAGCTCATAAAAGTCTAACTAGTGTTGATGAATCTGTTATAAAGCACAATATTCCATTACCTCATCTGAATATTCCAGAATTTGATGGAACAATATGTGAATTTCCAATGTTTTTAGAATGTTTTAATGCCGCTATTCATTTTAATCCCAATATAAGGGATATTGAACGCATGCAATACCTCATGTCCAAATTAAAAGGAAAGGCAAAAGGTCTATGTTTAGGTATGACCCCAACATCTGAAAATTACTCAGTATTGTATAAATCTTTAATTCAAAAATATCAGGATCCACGAGCGATAGCAACCTCTTATATAGAAAATATTTTAAACTTGAAATCTGTGACTCAGGAAAGCGCTAGCAACTTAGAATCCTTTATTGATCAGTATTCCACTTCGGTGGCCGCTTTAAAACAATTAAAATTAGAAAATTTATCTGAATTTATACTTATTCATATTGCACTTAAGAAGTTAGATACTGCTTTAGTTAGGTCTTTTGAGACATCAATACCTCAAAATGGGTCATTCCCATCTTATGATAATTTTATTGAATTTCTTAGAAATCAAACCAAGATACTTCAACGCACCAACCCTGTTATACCTCGTTTCCCTGCCGCTGCTGAAGTCGCTCTACATGACTTGTATATGGACGATTTAGCTACATCGGTTTTAACTATAAACTCCGGCATTCAGTTAGTAGATGAACTAATAAAATTATTTATGTGTGCTGATTTTGAATTGGTAAAATTTACTTCTAATTCATCGGAACTCTTAAAATCGATTCCTGAATCGCACCGCTTGTCATCCTCAGTTGAATTATCTGAGAGTACAGATCTCAAGATTCTTGGACTTCGTTGGTGTCCTGTAGATGATCAGTTTTATATTACGGTAAAATTGCCACCCTTGGGATTAATTACTAAAAGGTCAATCCTATCAGCCATTGCTAAGTTATGGGATATAATTGGGGTAACCGCACCCATCATCTTGACAGCTAAGTTGTTAATCAGATCTCTGTGGTTAGACAAGTTGGAGTGGGATGAAGTTCCCCCCAGCGAAATAATAAACGCATGGTCTCGCCTATATAATGAGTTGCCTCTTTTAGAACAACTAAAAATTCCTCGCCACTTTGGTATTCATAGTCATGATTGTGAGTTGACTTTGGTTGGATTTTCCGATAGCAGTATACACGCTATGGGCGCTGTTGTTTATTTATGCACAAGTCGTCCAGACTACGAGGAGAATATAGTTACTCTTGTAGGTGCAAAGTCGAAAGTAGCGCCATTAAAAACAGTAAGTTTAGCTCGGTTAGAGTTATGTGCCGCACTTCTTTTAGCTAAATTGATGCGTTTCACTATTGAAAGCTTTTCCCGTAGATGCAAAATCAATAGAGTATTTGCCTTTACGGATTCGTCCATTGCTTTGCATTGGATTAATGCATCCCCACATCGCTTCAATGTGTTTGTTAGCAATCGCATTGCGCAGATAAATGATTATCTGCCCGCAGAGAGTTTCTTTCACGTTTCTGGGAGAGATAATCCCAGCGACTGTCTTTCTAGGGGTATCACCCCTTCGCAGCTCCTTGAGCACCCGCTTTGGGCACGCGGCCCTTTGTGGCTAAGAAGGCCCTTAGAAGAGTGGCCAACTTCACGCTTTGTCTCTGACAAAAATTTGGTTTTACCTGAATGTAAATTATTACTCACGCATTATTAACAAAGCCTGATTGTCCCACGCAATCTTTCTTTGATTTATTTCTATCACGATTTTCTAGTTGGAGTAAACTACTCCATACTGTCGTTTTCATGCTGAGATTTATGAAACGAATTCCGCGCTCTGATCGTATTGAATTGGAGCATATAAAAATAGCAGAACACTTTATTATACTTCAAGTTCAGAAGACTCATTTTGCAGATCAAATTGATAAAATAAATAAAGGCCAGAGACCTCAAAATAATTTACATGTTCTGTCTCCCTTTATCGGTACTGACGGCCTGTTGAGGGTCGGTGGACGCTTGCGTAATTCAAATTTGAGTTTTGACGCTAAATATCCAGTTTTACTCCCGACAAAGCATATTGTAACTGATTTACTGATAGATTTTTATCATAAGAAGTATCTACACGCTGGACCTGCTTTGATGATGTCCCTTCTTCGTAGCAAGTTTTGGATAATTTCATGTCGTAAAATTCTGCGCATACGCTTTCAATCTTGCTATCGCTGTTTTAAGGTTAACCCTAAATCGACGTTCCCATTAATGGCAGATTTACCTGCAGCTAGAGTGTTAGAGTCTAAACCATTTGTCACTACAGGCGTTGACTACGCGGGGCCTATTTCTATTTTACTAAGTCGCCATAGAGGAGCACGGTCTCAAAAAGCTTATATCTGTCTTTTTGTTTGTTTCGTGACCAAGGCAGTACACATAGAACTTGCCGTTGATTTAAGCACTTCTGCCTTTATTAATGCATTTAAACGTTTTGTTTCTCGTCGCGGTTTTTGCTCAACACTTTATTCAGACCAGGGAACAAACTTCATAGGTGCTAAAGCATATTTTAATGATGTTTATCAATTGCTAAAATCTAAAGATTATAAATCCGCTTTTAATGACGTAACGACGTCGCATGGAGTACAGTGGAAACTCAATACACCCGGTGCACCTCACTTCGGAGGCATCTGGGAGGGTAACGTCAAAAGCGTTAAGTTACATCTAAAACGAGTCATTGGGGAGCAGCTTTTGACTTATGAAGAGTTATCTACACTTTTAACGCAAATAGAAGCGGTATTAAATTCGCGCCCACTCTCAGTTTTAACTTCTGACCCTTCTGAACTTTCCGCATTAACTCCCGCGCACTTCTTAACGCTCGGACCACTGACTGATTTTCCCGCTCCCGATGTGTCTTCCACTCCAATTAATTTATTAGCTCGTAAGTTTATGTTGGATCAAATTTTGCATTCCTTTTGGAAGAGATGGTCCAGGGAATATTTGCATACGCTTCAAAATCGCGCTAAGTGGAACACTAAATCGAATCCGGTTACTAAGGGGACAATTGTTCTTCTTCGCAACGATAACTTAACACCGTTGCGATGGCCTTTGGGAGTCATTGACGATGTTTTTCCAGGAAAGGATGGAGTCGTGCGCGTTGTATCAGTTCGCACGACCAGTGGTACATATGAGCGCCCAGTGGTTAAGGTTTGCCCCTTGCCACTCGCATAATTTATTTTATTTTATTTTTTCATAGTGTGCATCACAGTCTTTTTCATAAAAATTAATCAAATCAAACCTTTTGAATAAGACTTTTTTTTTTTTTTTTTTTTGTTTAAGTTTTGTTTCTTTTTCTCGCATTATTATTCCTTTCTCTCGTTAGAAGGATAAGATTGTCTTTATCCTTCTAAGGCCGGGAGGATGTTGGAGCCTTAGAGGTTTATTTTTAAAAACATATTTTTTGAACGAGCTGATCGACATTTGTCTGTCACTGTCATGTCAGTCAATTTAAAATCTCTTCCGTTTTTTATAACCTAACAAAAATAAGCAATTGAGCTGTTGTGCCGCATACCCTTTTAAAAACCTTTTTAAGCGAAAATAGTGCACGCCTAAGTGACCCTTGCTCCTTAAAGCCACCGATTCCCTTTTCCTTGCCTTCCCTTAATTGGTGTCTTCGCATTCAACGCGGCTGTTTCACAAAAGCACGGGTAAGCATCATCTACATAGTCTCTTCTACAAAATTTACAGTCCACTCATCGATTCTTCACCTTTGATACTCTTTCGTCGTGTATAAGATCACATCGGCATTTTTATATTATTAATTACCAGCGGCGCCATCAAATGTTTTAATTTCAAATTATGTACCGCGCCGCGTAAAGCGTGCCTCTGACTCAGTACCTGTGTGGTACACTAATGCTTTAAGAAAATTACTAAATGAAAAGAAAAAGTGTCACAAGTTGTGGAAGTCCTATGGAAATCCTCTTGATTATGAAAGTTTTAAAATATTACGTAAGCGGGCAAATAAACTTGAAAGGGAATGTTATAATAATTATATATTATTCTCCGAGCAAAAAATTAAAACAAATCCTAAGTATTTCTGGACTTACATTAAATCTTTTTTTTCTGGCCGGAGGCTACCTGATACGATGTGCTACAGGGGTTCTACATCTAATGACTTTAAAACAATTTGCAACTATTTTAATGATTTTTTTCAGGCGGTTTTTGAACCAGCTAGCAGTCATGCCCTTATAACTGATAACTTACCGCCTCCTCAGCCCCCCCCCCCCCCCCGCTTGATATAAGTACCATAGAGATTTCTTTTCAAATTGTGACTAAACATTTGAAATCGGTTGACGTCAACAAAAGTGCCGGGCCCGATGGGATTCATCCAGTATGCATAAGGAATTGTCACTCCGCTCTTGCCATGCCTCTGACGATATTGTATAGTAAATCTCTCGTTGAAGGATGTGTTCCGAAAATATGGAAACTAGCTCTCATAACACCTATACCAAAGGGTCCCGTTTGTCAGGATGTAGAAAAATATCGCCCCATTTCAAAGTTAAGTTTGTTTGGCAAGATTTTCGAAAAGATTGTTACAGATCAGTTGACATGCGCGATTTATCGTCATATTAACCCTTGTCAGAATGGTTTTCTTAAAGGACGAAGTGTAGACACAAATTTGTGTAGTTTTACTGATATCATTCTCAATGCCATGGACAATAAGATGCAAAATGATGCCGTGTATACTGATTTCGCAAAGGCCTTTGACAAAATTTCACATGAAAAATTGCTTTTGAAGCTTTGGGAAGTCGGTATACACGGAGACCTATTTCGCTGGATCCAGTCCTATATAGAGAATCGTTGCCAAGCGGTCGTTCTGGGTTGTGGCTTTACTTCTCAGTATAAAACCATTAGCTCAGGAATTCCACAAGGATCCCATTTAGGCCCATTATTATTTACCTTGTTTATAAATGACATATGTAAAAATTTAAGAAATTCAAATGTCTTGTTGTTTGCGGACGATACCAAGATCTTTAGGGTTGTCCGCAACTATGATGATTGCTTGTTGTTGCAAGAAGATTTAATACATTTTGATACATTCTGTAAAAGTAATAGCTTGTTTCTTAATATTGATAAATGCCACATAATTACTTTAACAAGAAAAATTAACCCTTTAACTTACAAATATTTACTGAACAATAACGTATTAAAAAGAGTAACAGAGATACGAGATTTTGTGTTTTACTCGACTCTAAATTAACTTTTGTACCTCATATAGACCACATATTAGAGAAAGCCTTTAAACAGCTAGGTTTTATACTGAGAGTAGGTAAACCTTTTAAAAACGCCCTTACTTATAAGATTTTGTATAACAGTTATGTCCGTAGTATTTTGGAGTTTGCTTGCGCTGTTTGGTGTCCTTTCTACAGTATTCATTCTAATAGGCTGGAAAGAGTGCAGCGTAAGTTTCTCAAGATTCTTGACTACCGTACCGGCCAAACCTATATTGATTACGAGAGTTCTCTTCAAAGGAATAAACTTTTATCGCTTACTCAGCGTCGTAACTGCAATGATGTAATTTTTTCTTTTCAAAATTATTCACAATATCGCCGATGCCCCCACACTGTTAGAAAATATTAATTTCCGAGTACCTCGCAGACTTGAAAGGAATGTTCGTGATAAGAAATTGTTTTATATTGCTCGCAGTAAAACTTGTTTTGGCAGTAACAGCTTTATTAAACGCGCCTGTAGCATTTACGATGATAAGTTTAACAATGTTGACATGTTTGTAAGTTCATTAAATGTATTTAAAAAGAAATGCATAGTGGAAATCAGACAGGAAAGAACAATGGCGAAAAAATATTTGACCTTAATAATGAACAGCTTTGAATGTAGGATATCTTTAAATATAGCCAATATAATAATGATTATTTATACATAAACAATTACATCCATTGAAACCGGGAATAAGAATAATTCACAAATTAATTTTGGATCCGGGCTAGACGTATTCTCGATGCACAACTCGGAACATACCCAGAAAAACCTGTTTGCTGTCAGATTGACAACCTGACATGTCTACAAGATTTATTTAGTGATGTTCACGTTAAAAAACCAATATTTTTTCCGATATGATAGATCGAAATGTTGATCGATATATCAATAAAAAATATCGATATTTCCGATATATCGAATGCAATTTTTATTATTTACTCTAATTTTATAAAAGGAAAATACTTTATTGAGAATATATAACCAGAGTCAGGATACAATAAACTTGATTTAGGTAAATTTTTTTTATAATCCCCAGTATTTTTATTTGAACCTTGCAAAAACAATATTGTATTTACTCGTTTATATTATAATCTATTTGCCTGCTGGTTTAAGACCTGCGCGGCCTTTGAAAAAAGCCTTTTAGACGGCACAGAGCTGGCAACCATAGTCAAATATTTAAATGCAATAATGTGTTTAACTTCTGGAACTGAACTTTGTAATCCAGCCATACTTTCAAGAGGTTTTCATTAAATCTTCTAACGTGACATCTTAAGTAAACAGATAACTCATCTGAAAAATTGGGCACTTTTTATTTCAATTCCGCTAAACCAGTTTAAAAAGATCACTCCAAGGACTGAAATCTGACTGACAACATATAAGTAATACAGCATACAATTTTTCCTGCCTCACGACCCTTATCAACTTACTAAACAAACAACGAATGAATGAGTATTTTTAGAACCATGAGTGCTGATTGGCTGATCGCTACGTACATCATGTTAAAATTGATTGACATAAATAAAAAAACATGCATTTCTTTTCTGTTAGTAAAACTTGTAATGTTAAAAGCGGATGATTTTCTATGTATTAAACAAAATATATCGATTTTTATATCGATATTTGATGACTTGATTATATCGAATCGATTCGATTTATCGAGGGCAAGTATCGAGGTTTTATTTAACACGAGCACTTCTAATCTAGTTAATTGATCGATCAATGTAGGGATGTTCGATCCGGTGGCTTTGTATCTAAACATCGATCCATTGGATTGAACACTTCTTTGGCGGCAAACATTTATAAACATAATCGTCTGTAACTTACATTTTTATACTACGAATCATCGAGTAGTGCCAGCACAACAAAACCATTCCAAATATGAAGGTCGTATGAAGGAAGAACTTTAAGCTTCACATCATATTACTCGACATCTTAATTCAATAAAGATTCCGCTAGTAGGTAAAATTCAAAACGATATTTTCGATCCAATCCTCATTTTTTTGTATCGATCTACGAACGGATCGAACGCCACTGTATCGATACCAAAATCGAATGGATCGAACGCCGCTTTATCGATCTACATGAAAATCGATCCGGATCGTCATCCCTAGATTAATGCACATTCATTGCTCTCTGCTGTGTGGTGGGTGTGTGCGCGTGTGTGTGTGAATTTCGATTTCTTTTTTCTGGTTTTCATATTTTAACGACGACTTAACGCTTATTTTACCGGATTCTGATTCTACCTAACACGACGACTAAGTTTTACGTATACTGGACACCGTTTTTGCCACTCGACTTAAATTCTGTAGCTCTAAACTAAAGCCTGTATCGATGCAACAGCGACGTGCGAGTTCCACACGTATCTACTGTGTTAATTGTAATATTTCTCTTATTACTCTACGCCGTTACCTTGCGCTTGAATTGGAAACAAGAGTTACTTCTTTACTCTGCAACTGGGTTTATCCACAAATAGTAAGTATCTTCACTTTCAAATATTTCCTAAGTGTCATTGTCCCAATCTCTCACTTACTAACTACACCTCTGCATAGCTCTTGGAATTAGAAATGTAGAGATTACAGTCAACAACACATTAATAGTAAAAGGCATATGACATTACAATACAGATATACTAAGGCCCGTATTATGAAAGCTTACTCAGTCAAAGATTTACTTGAGTAGTACTTGAGTAAAGACTGGCTGTCAATTTTCTATAGAAACCTGTAAAAAATTGACAGCAAATCTTTACTCAAGTACTTCTCAAGTAAATCTTTGACTGAGTAAGCTTTCATAATACAAGCCTAAGATTGGTAATAAGTCTAACCGTAGTTTATGTTTGGTAACCTGACCTAAACTACCGAACATTCTCCAAACACTGTTTCCTCTTGAACCTGACACTGGCAGAATTATTATATGATAGAGGCCATTCAGTTAAAGAATAGAATAAAAGTTATAAATAAATTACCATTGTCATGTTGACACCTACCATATAGCGATGAAGTTCAGTTTTAAATATATTAATTATTTGACAACACATAATATATTTAAAAGTTAATTATGATAGCAATGTACTTATAACTCTACTGGCTATGCCATAAACCACTCATTATTTGTCAGTTTTGTTATAGTTTCAATAAACATGCGTGGTAAGCATGTTTAAACTTAAAAATTAAACAAGAATTTACATAATTCTTATTTCAATGTAAATAAATTACTATAGTGAAACTATAAGATAGATAATTATTGTTCTAAAATTAACATAATCATAATGATTGATATGATAATATCCAAATAACATTACATTACAGATATATTTCTATTTGTTTTTAGATCAATGAAGATGACTATGTATGTGAAGCATGCATGGAGCTTGCTAGGGCTGCAGTCAATCAAAGTTTAAATAATTCTGATGGTGATGGTCAACAAGCAGGAACATCACAACAGGGCCACAGGCGTGTTTGCATTTTGTGTGGTTATTCTACATTACGTAGACAAAGTGATAGGATTATTAGAGAAAATCCTACAGAATTACAAGAAACCATGCTTACTATTATTCAAAACAGGATAACACCTCGGCAGGTAAGCACATCTTGTTTTCAGAAGATATTCTTGCTAGTTATAAAGAAATAAACCTCAACATATGATTTCTACTAAGTAAAGTAACATACAAAAAATACAGTGCAAAAGGAGTTTCAATTACTAATGTCAAGTAAACAAGTGATTGTATATATGACGGTGTTCACTAAATACTGTAATCAAAATGGAATTTTAATTTTTTATTATTTAATTAACAGGTAATGTCGACTGATCGCTTGTGTCATCCGTGCTGGCAACGTACACAAAGACAAGCTCAAAGAATAAATCGAGTTGATGAAACCAGAGGGCTAAATGAAATATTACCTCCCGAACTGCACTCAACTCCATCAGTAGAAGAAGCTGAACAACAAGAAAGTGTGCCTATTCCTCAGGCAAATCAGGTACCTCACCTTGAGTTGCCAGATTATAGACGAGCTGCAAATACAAGTAACCATTGCATTTTTCCACATTGTGATGCTACTCGATTACATGGCATATCAGACCAATTAAGAGCTATTGTCCTGAGTAATTATAAATATTATTTGCCAAAATTAGCTCGTATTTGTCGTGATCATTCCATAAGTAATTCTTGGGACATGCTGTATGAATCAGAAAACAGCTATAATCAATTTAATGCTGAGCAAATACAACATATATTTTCATTTGTAAACAATTTTAATCGAACACTTGATTTTGAGAACATTGAAGCAATGGAAGACCAGGTGTTTGAATATTGGATGGGTATATCAAAAGAAAACTTTATCACACTTCTTGAAGAAGTACCACAAATTGTACAGATGCATAAAGGAAAGCTGGGTTTGGCTGCACTTTTTATAAAAATGAGAACTGGTGATTCTGATGCTAGAATCTCAACATTGGTACAAGTGCCAAGAAGAACACTGGAAGCGTACATGGATTCTGTAAGATTGGTGCTCCTGCAAGATTTTGTGCCAAATAATTTAGGAATAAACCACATTACTAGAGAGGAGTTGATATCTAGAAATCTGGCCATACCAAATAGTTTGTATGGTCATGGAGAGAAAGCTATAACTATTTGCGATGGAACTTATATATACATAAATAAAAGTTCAAACTACATGTTCCAAAAACAAACTTACTCACTACATAAATATAGAAACTTATTAAAGCCTTTTATGATGGTGGCATGTGATGGGTACATTGTAGATTGTTTCGGACCATACAAGGCAACTACATCAGATGCGGAAATAATGCGTTCCCTTTTTTATGAAAACTCACCTCTTAGGTCATATTTTAGAGAAAATGATGTTTTCATTTTAGATAGAGGCTTTAGAGATAGCATAAGTCTGCTGGAAGAATGTGGTTATCAGACATATATGCCAGAGACTTTACAAGAAGGTGAACACCAGCTGACTACTGAACAAGCCAACAGGAGCCGCTGCGTAACAATTTGCAGGTGGGTGGTAGAAGTTGTAAACGGATATCTTAAAAGAGACTTTAAAATATTTAGACAAGAATATTTTCATAAATCCCTACCACATATTATGCAAAATTTTCAAATCGCAGCGGCTTTATTAAATAGGTTTGGTGTTCGCATTAGAGATAATGTTTATGCAAATGAAATAATAAATATAATAAGAGAAAGATTAAATTATGAAAATAACCTGGCAAACATGATTGATGCTATTAATATGAACAGACGAACAGCTAACTTCACAAGTATTACTGCAGACAGAGATAATATGCTGTACTTCCCATCATTAGAATATAGAGAGCTTATTCTATTTGCATTAGGGACTTATCAAATTCGGCAAGCTCGTTCATACTTTGGTGAGCATGTCCGGTTCCATGGGGGTTACAGGATCGAAGTCTGTAGTGAAGCACTTAATTCATGGCAGTATAATTTAAGAGGTAGTGAAAATACTATTTTAATTCGAGGGAAAATCAAATCAAGACATGTTTCAAGAAAACTATATTATGTTTATATTTTAATAGAAAATAATGTGCCCGGGAGAGAGGGCATAGTCGAATATTGTTGTAATTGCCTTGTAGGTCGGCGCACTGTAGGTTGTTGTGCTCATGTTATGACCCTCGTATGGTACTTGGGATGGGCTAGATACCAAACTAGGCTTACTGCCCCAGCAGAATTTTTAGACAATATTCTTGTAAGAGATGATGAATAAAAATACAATGTATGAACATATATGTGTTTTTTTTTATTTGATAAGCAATTTTCAATAAATTGCAATATGTATATTTTCACAAATAATAATAGCCAGCTAACACGCAACAGATTTATTGACAGACATTGCAATTGACTTAAGATTGTTAATGCAATATGTAGACCTTAACTTGGACACATGATCCTTTGTGTCAGTTATTTTACTAACTGTACTTCCCTTTATTCGAAACCATTATGCTTGCATGTAGTTAAGGCCAGTAAGATGGAAGAAATGTAGTAAGTGCTGCCCAAGGCAAGCTCCTGACAAAAGAGATTGTTAATATCATTAATACAACTATACACAAGTACTTGTAGTAATCATTAATTCCTTCTGCCTCCCTTATTCCACATGTCTTCCCTTCACCCCTAACGGGCGTCATTTCTACATTCACTCGTTTCATCAAGTTCATCCATTTTTGGACTTCCTTTACAAAGGTAAACCTACCTATACACCGTCATGTTAATAATAATAACGATGACTTTAAAATCCCCTTCGTTCACTATGTATCATACCATCCATTGAAACAATGGGATATCTCTACTCCAACCATTAGTAACAACAAAACCTAATTTCCCGTGTTAACTACTAAATACAAAGCGTTTTTAAACCTATTTATATTTCTAAGAGAAACCAATTATGTAGGTACCTAACTAAATGAAAAAAAAATAAGCAGAGGGTATATTCACAGACTATTATTTGTACTGGTATATTCACTACGTTTAATGGTTTAAAATTGTTTATAATAAGCTGTACATAAACAAGCACAGAAAAAGTATGCACCAGGGGGGGCGTGCCTTATAAGTGACAGCAAGATAGAAGCTCCATCAGTTAATTTGCTCCGAAACTTTTTAAAAATTGTGTGGCTTCGTTTAACTGCAACTATTTCAAAACACCCGTCACCAACATTCATACCATGTTGTAAACAATGATTATCACTTGATCACCGATACTAAGGAAAGTTGGGCGGGGTCAGTACTTAGATGGGTGACCGCCTAGGAACACCGCTAAGATTGGCTTTTTGCTTTTTTATTTTTACTCTAGTAGTAGGATTTAATATATGTGCCCTCCTACGTGAGAAACTATTACGTAAATAAGTTTTTTAGCTTTTTTAGTTCGGGGCCAAAATTCAGATGTCGTGAATAGGTTGGCTATTTTTCGCCTCAAGAGGGCTTTACCTATAAATTACTTTACTTCTATGCACAGACTAAATTGTGAATAGTAATTGTGTATTGCCATCAAGAAAAAATAAACCGAACTAAATGTAAGAGTACTCTTAGGTCTTGCTCTTTTTGGTTGTATATCTTTTTTCTTCGGTTTTTAAACCGTAATAATCTTATTTTACAGTGTTCTGGCAAATAAAACGAATCTGTTTTTAATATTTTTACTCATATTCGTTTCAACTTTTAGGCAAATAATTCAATGTATGACGGTCCGCCATCATTCTTTAGGTACTAAATTAGCATTATATACTAACGCAATAATATATATTTGTATTTAAATAATTAAGGGAGCTGTAGGTCTACATTTACCTTTTAGAAGCTTGGAGGTATGTTGGAGGCGAAAAGAAAGACGGTTTGATAACGAATGATCATTATTAGTTTTTTTTTTTTTGCTGCCGAAGCACCCTCGCGGGAGGGAGGTGGAAGATGCGTCATGCATACCCGCCCGCAGGTAAATTCCTCTGCAGGGGGGTTATGTGGGACTCACCAGAATGGCACCTACCCACAAAAACCACCTGTTGGCTGTAGTAAGCGTATACTGTTAGCCTTCATCGGAAGCGACACCCGTCGGGAAGTTGGGCGCGCTGGCGGAGACCCGCTAGCTGGTCTTCCACCTGTAGTGAAAGTTGCACTGAAGGTGCTCAAAGGGACATGAGTTGGTGGCCGTTCGGGGCAGCCTCCGGTGAAGCCGGGGCTGCGCGGAGGTCGGCCGAAGCATAATTTAGGGATCAATTCATTTAAATGAACCTATAATGAATTGAGAAGGGAACTATGTTCCGCCAGAGCTAGCAAACGCTCTGTCGGAGTACGTGACGCCCTAAGTTTACGGGCTAAGACTGCAATCTCCCTAACATCGACACTTTTGATAGCGTCGCAGACGATACGCATATCGTCTGCTACGGAGGGTTGAGGAGTGATATTGGATGGGCGAGGAGCCAGGATGGGATTCGCTAGTGCAGCGGGGCGGTGCCTCCAGTTCTCTGGAGCAGGCTTGGGCTGGGTAGGCTTTGCAGCCGGAGGAACCCGGCTACGCAGCGGCGGAAAGTTTTCCTGAGAAAGGGGCGGGGCCTGTTTGGGTGCCGCCCTCTTAGATTAGTACGCATGCAACGGGGTGCACGGGGGCAGCCCCTGTAGTTTGCGGTGTGGCCGGACTGGCCACAAAGCACGCAATCGGGAGGAGAGGGAGTTTCAGGAGTGCGAGTGCACTCCTTTGTAAGATGAGGGACCAGGCACTTGACGCACCTGGGCGGAGCGGCGCAGTTGGCCGCCGCGTGCCCGTACAACTGGCACCGGTGGCACTGGCCGAGCAATACCGTAAGGTGAGCCGTTGCGGTTTGTAGGCACGGTCGGCGAGCAATACCGTAAAGTGAGCCGCGTGTGCTACAGGGCTCCCTCCTTAGCGAAGCGTACGGTTGGTTTTACTGTGCGGCCGAAACGGGTCTTTTTCACGGTGCTAAGACACGTGGTGGCGGTGGTTGATGTGGAGTTCCCGTCGGCGATGATGTAAACAGGCTTCAGTCGGTCGATGGATATGTTGGCTTCGCGAGTTGGTAGTTTCAGCTTGAAATACTTCGCTGTTCGTTGTAGCACGGGGTAAGTTCAATTCATTTGATTAGTAATAGTGTATTTAAGGCTTGTATAACAATCATATATAGAATAATTTTCGCGTTAGCATATACATTTTACTACTTAGCAACTTATATAATTACTAGTTTCATATCTCAAATTATTTCAACCATATTCATTATTTATCTAATCTACGGTTATTTATCTTCTTTTCTTATAATTCAACGATGGGTAAACTACTATTGGCAATGATTGTGATTGCATCAGTGAAATTGTTACATTGTCAAATTGTTTATAATGTCAATAATACAGTGTATTATTAAAATAACACTGTTAATTTCATTAATAATACAATTTATTACAACTCCATGGGACACAGTGGAAATTTCACTGAATGGTTAATATGAATGAAGCTAATAATTCAACCAACACCATAAATATTGAAACTCCGAGACCAACAACCATCACACCCTCTCCAACCAATTCTAAACAAACCCAGCAATATGACACAAACAGGGAGACTATGGAAAGGAAAGAGATTAATAATTACTACCCAACAAGAAGAATTAGTTCAAATTACGTTCGTCCATCATTTAATTATATGAATTCAACTATAGTTCATTATTCTGATGATAAACCCGAGCTTAAAGAAATCATCCGCAATAAGATTGGAGAATGTGTAAGTTTCCCATTTAAACCACACATTTTAGACCTGTTCATTAATAAGTGTTATGAATCAATGATCATAATAGAGAAGAATGATTCAATGTACAATAATAATGGTGAATACCGCGATTTAATTCTTACTATGTTAATGAGGATGATGTTTGAAGAAATAGATAGAACGAATTCTATTAAAGATTCTTGTATATTAGATGAGCTAAGCACCATTAGCCAACAAATAATGATTCACATGAAGGCTTATATTAAAAGCCTTAACTTAAGTCTGAAATCTTTACCATCTGAATCTAGGATGAAGAGGAGAGCGAGATCTCTATTGTCTACTGATGATGATTACTTTAAGAGCTTAGGTAGAAAGGCAGCAGCTGCAGCCATAAATGGAATAAGGGAGTCAGGTATTCTATTATCTAACATAGAAAGCTCTAATAGTTCTCCATTAACAACTGCAATCTCAACACCTTCCATTGTTGATTCATTAAATATAACTAGTTGTAAGTATGTAAGATTGCTTAAATTCCCAACACTAGACTGGCGTGAACCATTATGGATAGAAAATCTGGATGGGTCCAAACCAACATCTGAGGGCCCATTGGAGCACCTGAAACGATCTGAACTTCTACTATCAAAATTGCGAAAATGTACATCGCTACCTACATGGAGTTATACGGGTAACTATAAAAAATGCATAAATAAAATATCTATAATTCAAGTTGAAAATAATGAATTATGTCGGGTGACTGCTGAATGCTCTACTTACATCTTGGGTAGTTATGCTTGTAGCGGAGATAGAATGCCAGAAAACTGCGTTGAGACAACTATATTAACAAATCATGGATCATTTGGGTTTTATCATAAATCATTAAATAAAAAAACCATCACTTCAGAATACTTTAAGCGAAGTAACCTAGTATTACCTAATAGGGATCGTGAGATGAATTTATGTTCAATAGGAGACATATGGGTTAATTCCAAACCTTGCAAACAATCATTATCATATTATGGAGAAGTTCAATTTAGTATTTATGACACAGGTAAAATGGAGATTGACGCAATGACTATCAACCAATATAAATTGAAGTTCAATGTTAGCAACATGAATCATTATAAATGCACTGATGATATTTGCTTGAATAAATCATCTTATAAGGAATGCTCAGGAGACAGAAGTTATTGTTCAAACATTAATAATAAATGTGCATCAATCTCAAATAAAAAATGTCATATAATGGAAACTAGCATTGGATTGATTTCTAAAGGGAATTCAGAAAGAACTCTAAACACTCAATTTGTATTATGGATGCCAGTAACATATGAAATATCAGAATTCAATGAAGAAAGTAAAACAGCACTAATAACTCAGGGTAAGAATGCTTATTACTTCCAAACTAATTGTAAAAGTAAAATAACATGTGTTGGAACCACCCTATATATAGATTGTAGCTGTAAAGTGATAAAAGCAATTTTAACAACTGGAAATAACTATAACTGGTATGACTTTGAGGACACTGATAGTGAAAATATTGAAATAAGACTTCCTTATAGTATAATTAAGGGGGGGTTGCAACCAGTGCTTACCCTTTATGGAAAACACGGAATTCTAACAATAGAACAAACTACCTGTGATCCTGTAAATGTCTGCCTGCAATTTAAATGTTTTTTATGCATGGATAAAATGAGAAATTTAGCATGTCTCAATCAGATGGAAAAAGTAATTATAACTACTATTATTATTAGTGTAATTTCATTTTTAATATTAACACTTGTTACACTAGTCAGAAAGGCTTCTAAGTTTAATAAGTATAGTACTAATTTTCTAAAAACCCAGTGGTATTCTATCAAAACCAAGAAGCCATTTAAAGTGAACCAAAGTAAGGATGATTCCTTAGATGAACTCAAGGGTTTACTCATTAGCCCAAACACTCATAAAACTGTTAGTCTAGGAACCAATCATGTTGAAAAGCCTTTTGTAAGAAGAAAATTAGGGAAAAATCAACCAATCTATGCTGTCATGCTACTTGTTTGCTTATCTCCAACATTCATTCCTTTTATTAGGGCTTGCTCTGATAGTACTACATTAACTGCTGATCAAAGAGAGTGTATAAGTGATTCATTAGACACAAAAATATGTAAAATCACCTCAGCAGTTAGAATTTCAGGACCTCCTGCTGGACAAACAACATGCATTAATATTGTAGACAACGAAAACAACCTCAATGGATATGTGTCAATTAAGGTTTTAGCAAATAATTATTACTGTACAAAGAACACTCTATACAAGACTGTTCAATCTAAAATAATACCAAAGACAATGGCCCAATGCCCTGGAACTGGGAACTGCCATAATTGGGAAGAATGCACAAGATTCTTATCTAATTCCGATTTTCAACATGAGTTATTCCCTAACACTATAAATAAATTGTCAGATTTTGAATGTGCAACTCCCGGTGGGTGTGCCGGAAATGGATGTATGAGGTGTGATAACGGATGTGTTTTTAGTTCAGTTGAATTTGTTAGGGCCGATGCTATAACATATGATGTTTTTGATTGTCCTACATGGATACCTCACAATAGAGGTCAAGTACCACAACTTACCAGGACTGAATGACTTTGAAGCTACATTAACTGGTTCTGAGCCAGTAGAAAATGAAAACATTAAAATTGCAAAGATAGCAGACTCATCTCCTATCAATGTGAATGATTTTTGTCTAGTAAGGACAAATAAAGACATCTATTATTCTAATTGTCAGAAAGGCTCAGAGTTAATCACCGGTTCAATTGGGGAGATAAGATGTCCAAGCATAAAAGATGCAGAGTCACTTACTGATAAATGTGTTAAAGCTAGGAACATTTTGAAAGTTGATAAGGTGAATTGGGACATAATTTACAGTAACAACCAAATTAACATAACTGCAGCAATACCGTAAAGTGAGCCGCGTGTGCTACAACGGTGGTTTCAATGTGGTGTTCGACATGATGTTTTGGTGTTGTGGAGAATACAGAGGGTCTTGTGACGTCAGGAAACTCGGCGAGGATGCGATGGTACTTCTGCCCCAGGTCTATTGTGCGAATAGTGGGTGTGCTGGACGTGCACAGCGGCGCCTTGACAGACAAGTTAGTGATTTTGTCGATGAGGCAGCGGCCGGCAACGTCGACCAGGAGCTTGTGTTGCTTGAGGAAGTCTGCACCAATGATGGGTTTGCTGACGTCGGCGATGATGAACTTCCATCGGAAGGGCCTCCGTAGGTTAAGGTCAAGCTCCATAGTTTTCTCGCCGTGGGTGGGTATTATGGTGTTGTTATCGGCGTACAGGACGAACGGCTGTTGTTGCGCTTGTGTTCCTTTCTTCCTTGGTATAACCGAGATGTTTGCTCCGGTATCGACCAAGAAAGACAATCGTGTTTTCTTATCCGTGACGAACAGGCGGTGTGTAGTTCCTAATACGCCGGGTCCCGCCGCAGCCAGCGTATGTGTTAGTTTTCCGACGTTTCTTCATTGTTCTTGTAGGAACATGGTGTAGTACAGCGTCGGGCGTGCTTGCCGAACCTCTTGTGGTAGTAGCAGTAGCTGGGCGGCGTGGCGGAAGCAGAACGAGAACGCGTGCGTTGTCTGAACTGGCGTGTTGGCGTTCGGTTGCGGCGGTATGTTTCCCGCGTCGATCTTTCATTGCGTAGTTCAGCAACTTCTAAGTGTAGTTTCTTGATTTCGTTTACTAAGTCTGCAATCTCCGGGTCCCGTGTGCGGTTCGCGGAGGTGTTCACTGCTAGCACTTCATTTGTTTGTTCCACCATCTTGTCGGCAAGTAACGCTAGTTCGTCGAGTGCAGCGGTTTTGGAGATGGAATCGCTGACGACGAGCACTGAGCGAACTTGCGGGGGCATGTGATTGAGCCACATAAGTAGCAACGTCGAGTCTGGGACTTTGTCGCGAGCGTAGTTTCGCATGCATCGTAGTAGCTGCGAAGGGCGTTGGTCTCCGAGCTCCATGTCATATAGTAGTTTTTGGAGTTGCTTTTGGTCGTTCTCCTCGTAGACAGAGATAAGGCGTTCTTTTAAGTCGTCGTACTGGCGTGGTCCTGGGTTATATAGCAGGTCTGCGACTTGTTCTATGTCTTGCTTGCTAAGTTGAGGTATGAGTAGCTGGGCCAGCTGCGCTTGACTTCGCTTCAGGTCTTGGGTGGCGGCTTCAAATGTGATGAACCATAGTTTCGGTTTTTCGCGCCAAAATTGGGTGATGCGCATCGACAGGGCAATGCCAGAGAGGTTCTGTTGTTCTGAAGCTGTTGTTGAAGTGCTTTGTGAATCCTGTGGGCTTCTCTGGTTCTCCATTTCCATTGTTTTTTTGTAGGGGGAGCGTCTTCTTTCGTCGGGGTCACCACTTTAGGAGCTTGGAGGTATGTTGGAGGCGAAAAGAAAGACGGTTTGATAACGAATGATCATTATTAGAATTTCGGCTTCCTTATATATAATTTTGGATATCTAAGTACGGTCCGGCGAGCAATGCCGTGGAGAGAGCCGCAGCGGTTTGTAGGCGCGGTCGGCGAGCAATACCGTAAGGTGAGCCGTTGCGGTTTGTAGGCACGGTCGGCGAGCAATACCGTAAAGTGAGCCGCGTGTGCTACAACCTTTTAACTTGTAAAATTATGTATAAGACTGTTTGTTCCTGAATAAAACAAAATAAAAAAATTAAATAAAAAATGTTATCAAGATACCAGAAAAAATATTACAAAAGGAAATATCAGTCTGGCATAGTGCAACGGGAATTCAAATGGCGCCGCAGCAGGCGCAACCGCGTCATAATATTGTATAATCAAGTGATAAAGTGATGTGTTTAAAAAAGTGTAACGTGAATAAGAAATGAAAAGGTAAATTAAACACCATATTGAAATGAAACAATAAATGTAATTGAATCTTAATAAATAACTATTATAACACATTGTATGTAATTTTAAATCATTATTTAAAACAACTTATGCACTAAAGAAACTCAACAATAGTGATAAGAGTTTATTTATTTATTTATTTGGGAAACGTACAACTATTTAATGTGGAGTTGACAATATACCTATGTATCTGCTATGTGTTCACATACTCATTATAAAACCGATAGAAATATGAAACGATGAAATGTGTTAGATATTGATTATAAAAATCTTTATTATGTAGAGATTGTTTTTGAAATATACCATGTATATTATATATAGTTTATAAACCAGCAAGCATGGATGTTGGTGAAACACAGTTATCTACTATTAAAGCAAATAAATCCAGAATGGTGACAATCTTTAAGTTTTAATGTTTATAAACCAGCAATCATGGATGTTGGTGAAACAGTTATCTACTATTAAAGCCAATAAATCCAGAATGGTGACAATCTTTAAGTTTTAATGTTTATAAACCAGCAATCATGGATGTTGGTGAAACACAGTTATCTACTATTAAAGCAAATAAATCCAGAATGGTGACAATCTTTAAGTGTTAATGTTTATAAACCAGCAATCATGGATGTTGGTGAAACACAGTTATCTACTATTAAAGCAAATAAATCCAGAATGGTGGCAATCTTTAAGTTTTAATGTTTATAAACCAGCAATCATGGATGTTGGTGAAACACAGTTATCTACTATTAAAGCAAATAAATCCAGAATGGTGACAATCTTTAAGTTTTAATGTTTATAAACCAGCAATCACGGATGTTGGTGAAACACAGTTAACTACTATTAAAGCCAATAAATCCAGAATGGTGACAATGAGCAGACGAGTAGTTGAAGTTGTGAATGTGGTGGTAGAGTCATGCTTTATTCATCCTCAATGAGACAAGTCATTGTCATTGTTGAGAAATAGATGTTTGAAACTGAGCGTTCGTTTTAATCGAGATTATTATTAAGAAGTGATAACTTTGATTGGTTAACAAAATATAGTATGGATAATTTTAAAATGGCACGAGCACTCAAAAATTGTAATAATTCTCTTTTACTTGAAGCAATATTGAGATGTCACTTACCAAATTATCTACAGGAATATGTAAATGAGGCGCCGCGCCAACTTTGCTAATAAAAAATTAAGAAAGCATATAGAATATTATGAAACCAATCCAGTAACTGATGTCATATGCTTTGATGTCAAGCAAAACATTTCATGTCTTCATATGGCATTTGGGAAATTTTTTGAAGCTGCCTATGAAAAATTTAAGAAATGTTTTGTATTGTTCGTGCTGCAAACTGGCTCCACTACGGATGTCGCAAGAAGTGCCGGCTTCGTATTGCGCGTTCGGCCATAGACATAGCTAGCTCACGCCGATGACATCAGAGAGAATTCACAAACATCAGCGACATATGACGATGCATATAATTAGGCATCAGAAGACGTTCGTTTTAAGTACTATTTGCTCAATAATTGACTGTTTAGTATGGCATTTGCAGAGAAAAGTGATAGGCCCTTATTTTTTTGTGAGCTGCCCAAATTTTGAACAAATTTTTTTTTTACCGCAACTCACATAGCTCAGACAATGATGGAGATTTTGAGACACCAATTTCCGGACCAAGTAATCTCCAGTTTTGGAGCTTTGAACTGCCGTTCTTCGAGGCTTTTAGACAGCTCGCGTTACCACGACAAACCAGGAAACTTGCAAGTCTTGACTAGCTAGCATTGAAGAAGAAATTGCCAAATTGGAGCCAGATGCTCTGCGAGCAACAATTCAAAGTGCCGCAAAACGAGCACAATTGTGCATCAACTCGGAACACAGCCAGTCCACAACATCACAAATGGGTGCTGTTAATAAATTGAAGCAATCATTATTTAACAATGACAAGTAGAAAATTCTGGCAATAAAGTTGGTGGTCCTATCAAAATTGTTCAAATAGATAAAAGCAAATTTTGAAGGAGAATATACGCAGCAGTTCCAACAATTTAATATTTATGGGAAGAAAATACAAATGAACACGGAGGAGATTAATTCCAAGATAGTATTTGCAATGAAACAACTCTAGAAATTTACTTCATTTATTTCAAACTCTGGATGTTCTACCAACACCAACAAACAAAACTAGTCCCATACCACAAACATCTATAAGGACAAGTTATTATGTACCTCAGACATCGCCAGCTATTTCTAAAACTCGCACAATAATAAGAGTTATTAAAAAACAAAACAAAAAAACAATGAGTTATTAAAAAAAAATACAGGGTTGACCAAAAGTCCGGTAACATTTGAATCGGACACTGCTTCGATATCCCCGCGGCAGGGCAGAACGTGCGTTACTGAATGCGAGAGCGGCTAGTAGGAATTTAGTGCCATGGCGTCGTTCAGCGGAGCACAATGCGCGTTTTGCATACGCGAGTACTATCGCAACTACGATTCCGCGACTGAAGCGCAACTAAAATTTTGTACCCGGTACAACATACGAAACAGAAATCAAGCTCCATCGACTCGTGCAATTCAAAATTGGGTACTGAAGTTTGAGGAGACGGGGTCAACGTTAAATCAACTACGATCCGGCGCCGGGACCCGTAAACATAGAGCGTGTACGAGCATCTGTTAGAGTACAACCTGGTCTCTCTACTCGAGAGCGACTCTAGTGTTTTCAACGTGCCCAGAACTTCTTTTAGTCGTATTCTACACAAAGATTTACATTTACACTCGTATAAAATTCAAATTGTACAGCAATTAAAGCCAAATGAATACGCTCAGTGACTGCAGTTTGCTAACGAAATGCTTGAGAGGTTTACGTGCTTCAATAACATATTTTTCTCGGACAAGACACATTTTCCCCTGACTGGGCATGTCAACAAGCAAAATTGTAGATACTGGAGTGATGCTAACCCGCAATTGAAGCACCAAAAACCCTTTACACTCACCTAAGGTTACTGTACGGGCTGCTTTATCAGCCAGTGGCATTATTGGTCTATATTTTTATGAAGATCAGAGAAGCCGTCCCGATACCGTCAACACAGAGCGATATATTGCCATGCCACAGATATATTTTGCTCCAGCATTACAGGATTACTCTGGTCACACTAACATGGTCAGCAACAGTTATTTGAAATGTTCCTGTTGCAAAATAAGTTATGGTACGTAGCACTTGTTCCAAGGCACTTGTTATGGGCCTAAGTCTTGATTCTACCACGTTCACCAGTAATACGATATGGGCCAATATGGGCATTTGAAATACGTTGATTTTTATTTTTATAGGAGATGGTCCCTCCTTTCAAATGCCACCCCTCCCCTCCCGCAGAGATGCGTAGTTTTTTTTTAAAATACGAGATTAAAGTTTCGTACAACGGAAAAACATTTTACATACGAATTAACCATATATCTATTTTTATTTTTAATACTGCGATGATGTAACGGATCGCACTTTCTGTCATTTCTTTTATGTCAAACCTGTCAAAATGACAAGACGCGCATGACAAATGCCGATTTAAGCTCATGCCGTTTCTCTCGAAATTTCGTGAATGTGCTCATTGTGGTTTTTGTGGGTTTCTGACGCAATGGCTATGCCCCTGGACTCTGATTCTGCTTCAAACGTGACACTTTGCTGTACTTCCCTGGACACTTATAGCTTATGTAATTGTGGACCCTAACCAAGTGTTTACTGGTCGGAATGATCCGACTGGGATTCAAGGTAAGGATTGAGGTTTACAGTAAAATTAAAGTTAAACTGATAATTGTTTTGTCCCACTGTATTTTTAACTTATTAATTTGGATTATTTTATAGGTGTTGGTGATACTGATGACTCAGGACTCACGATGCCTGTGACTGGACCTCGGTGTGATACATGTATTACTTCAATGTACATGCAACCGTCGACTAGTCGGGATGATCCGACTGGAGACCAAGGTAAGGTTTTTTTTGTTCAACTTGTACAGTACAAGTGTTAATTTGAATTATTATTCTGTAGAGGATGGTGTTGAACCACCGGCCAAAAGACGACTAAACACTGAAGAAGTGCGTGGAATGTAAAATTTAGCAAGATTTATTCGCAGGCTTGGCACTCGTGAACAAGGAGTGGCTATTGCCGAGGAGCATGAATTAGTTCCTACCAGAAAACTGTGTTGAGAGCATCGTACACCAATGAAAATAGATATGACTGCCAATTCTACAGTTGGCATGTTTTACAGCAGTAAAGGCAGCTGCAAGAATGAAACTCGGAAAACCAGAACTGCTGGAACATGGTTTGAGAACATAAAAATAAATCTATTACACGTTTATTACATAATGTATTGCTTTGCGCATAGGTGGTCTCATGATCAAGGTATACATGAGGATCCCTTAAAGGATGAAAAAGAGCAATGTTTGGGCGGGGCCACTATTTCTGATTGGTACAGTTATCGTAGAGAAGCAGTTGTAATTTATGAATTAGACCAACAACAAAATTTAGGAAAGATTGCTGGCCCGGGAAAATTGTGCAGCTGGATGAGAGCAAATTTGGAAAAAGAAAATAATTGAGGCCGCAAAGTTGAGGGGCACTGGGTCCTCGGAATGATAGAAGATGGGAGCGTGACCTGCGGCTAGAAGAGTCCCTGAAAATATCCCGTCTGCAGATGTGTTGGTGCCACTGATACAGAAACATGTTGGAGCTGGCACCACTATCCATACGGACCTTTGGAGAGCCTACGATTGTCTGGATCAGTATGGTTGTATACATTAAGTGAACCATTATGATCCAGACAATCTATTTGTAGCAGAAGATGGTACACATACCCAAAGAATTGAGTCACAGTGGCGGGTGGTAAAAAGATTTTCTTTTAAATAATTATAACCACCCAGAAAATTTTGCTGATGTAATTGTTGAGTACATGTAAAGGAAAAGTTTTTAAGGTGTTACACGTCTATCCAAGAGATACCTTTTCACTCGACGCTAAAAAACTAGGACTATAATTTTTTGGAAAAACAATAACAGCGTAACAAAACAGAGACCCTTTTATTGCAATAGTAAATGTTTTTAAACATGTGTACAATATTCAATAAACTATTAAATTCGTTTTTGTTATTGTATTGTTCCACAAAAAAGATGACGAATAGCTCAAATTACTAGATTAGGTTAGCATTGTTAAAAGTATCTTTTAAACAAGCCAAAAGTATGTCAAAAAGAAAGTCTCATTGGTTGGGTTAGGTTAGGTTTTGTGTGTGATAAAAATATGCGCGAGCCGAGCGCACGAAGCGAGCGTGGTACGGCAGCACCCGGCGAAGCGCCAGAATGGAATTCAGTTTCTTTTCAGCCTTTTCACATGTATATTTATTATTATCCTAACCCTTCAGTCCCGTTAAGGGTTTTATGCGAGATTTAAAAATAAATCATTAAAAAAACTACTAATCTCCACGCGGGGAGAATAGTGGGGGACTTCTCACTAAATATTAAAAAAAATTAACATCTGATAAATCGAATTAAACTTATTACAAACATTCAATGTTTGTGGGCATGATTCACATACCTGAAATTAATATAAAGCGTAATGGAGGCTGAGTAGTCGTGAGCTAGACAGTTCTGTTAACAGGTAGAAATTCGTGTCAAAAAATAAGTAAAATTAACCTTATTATAAATAAGGTACGCACGACCGCGCGCAACGCGCGCCCATGGCAGACTGGTTGCGGCGGCGACCGGCCGCAGTATTTACGTGACGCATCATGCCTGCACCGCCGCGACCGCCGCTGCGACTACTCGCTACATTGGATTGGTTGCATTAGTTGCCACCACACTCCACTTTGTTGTCAGTTTCCGACCGCTAGAATTGACTATACCAAACTCTTTACTTTCGCTTAATCTTTGTTCACTATTTAGAACTTTTGAGTTATATGAATTCCTAAGGTATCCTGCTGATAGTTGAGCATTATCCAGCTTGGTTTTTTGCAGCCAAATCTAATCGCGAGAGTTTATTGTCTCCGATATAAACAGGTATGGTACTAATATGACATTCATGGCATTAGCTAACTCGGATTCTTCTAGAGAATCTGGTAGCAGACTAGCGCAGGCTTGATGTCTAGACACTAATGGATACTCCTCATGAATAGATTTAAGGTCAGAGAGCGGAATAGCCATGGGGATAGGAACAGAGTTGATGGCATTGTAAGCAGCTTCTGGAAAACAAGCAACCCCCAACAACGAGCGAAAAGAACGAACGAAACGTAACGTGATTGACGAGCCACTCCATAATGCCGTCAAATAGCCGCCATTCTGTTACTCGTTTGTTTGGCTTTGTCCATGCGCTTAAGTTGTCTTATAGTTTTCCTATTTTCTTACGACTTACGCTTGTTATAAGGACTAACTACGATTCTTCTTTACTTGAATACTTTCTGCTTGCCTACCGGATCCCGAGAACCCGCCTCACACGACGAATATTAGTTTTGTTCCCCTGGATACCCGAATTTGCATTTCGACATGGATCGCTGTATCACTGCTGAGGAGGGCGATGGCTGGATCCCGCGTTAACTCGTGAACGGGAGCCATTTGAGGGTGTTCGTCTTTTGGATACTTGGGGGGAGGGAGACTTGCCGAGCTAACAGATGCAGATAAGAATAATTTTGTATAGACATAAAGAAACTGTAAATTTATTTTGAAAAAAATATGCCCGTGAAGTTTCTTGCCAGTTCTTCTTCACGAACGTTTTTTCGAACTGGTGGTAGAGTCATGTTTTATTTGACGTCAATAAGAACAAGCAATTGTCAATGTTGAGAAATAAATATTTCATTTCATTGCGTTTGGTCGCTGTGCTACTGTTAGCAGTTTTAAATAAAGAAATATTGATTTTGATTCGGCAATGGCGTATGACTGAAACAGTAAGTAATCTATTCTTGCGAATAATTTCAAAGTGAACAAAATAGTGCTTTAGATAAATGTTTTTCTTCTCAAAAAAACAATTTCGTGAAATACCCAATGAGGCACCACAATTCCTAGAAGTTCCCCAAGGATCACATATCTTAGCTTCATACCTAATGAAGATTATTTTATTAGCGATTGTCCACTTCATTAAAAGTGTCCAGAAACACCTTTGAAAAATATTTAAATCAGGCCCAGGAACTTTTGTATGAGCACTTAGGTTTTAATCATATAAATAGGCAGGAAGTAATGCGAAAAAATCTTTTAATACCACAGGTTTTATTTGGTAATCATGAAGGAGAAACTAGACCAATTATAATACTTGATGACACTTACTGCTACATAGAAGAAAGTTCCAATTATTTATTTCAAAAAATAACATATAGTTCACATAAATATAGGAATTTAGTGAAACCCTTTTTAACCCGTCGCGCGATTTATGTACACCATGAGTACGCAAGGAAAAATGCTCCAAGCGCGTTGCAATTGGTCGCTCTTTTCTTCAATATATTTGCACTGGCAATACATCGAAGTAATGTAATCGATTCATTCATTCATATTTAAACATTTTCGAGTATTATATTAATGGTATATACATATATATATATATACATATATATACCATATGTATGTATATATACCGAACGAAAGAACGACATGCTTACATGAAAGACTTCCACTGTCTATGTTTACACATGCGATGTGTACCCACCTGAACCTCGAAATATTAGAAACTGCTAGGACATCAGGCCAAAATGTTCTTAACTTGAGAACCGATGCAAGAGAGATCCTTCCCGACTACCAGGCTGTACCACAAGCAATCGTTGATTATATTGCTCATGTATCAGACGTGATTACCCAGGATGGTAAGGAAGTGAAGCTCAATTTGCCGCAAATTGCAATACCACAAGGCCCAATCAATGTTGACAATGTTCAGATGCCGAGTGGTTCTTTTGGTGCGTTGAATGCGCAGAACCACAATGCTTATGAGTGCTATATTAGTCCTCTAGTTACATCACGTAGAGTAATAGCCTCACAGCAAGAAGATCCTAACTATCAGCCCCTTCCAGAAGGAATGATTGCCGGACAACTAATACCGAACCGTAATCTGTTAGGTTTTGAGCCCATAGACATGCTTAAAGCAGGTGCTCGTGCAAGACTGAATGGCATCGAATTCCCTGATGATGATACACTTGAAGGCCGATATAAATATTCGCATCTACTGCAGACACGAGTGTACACCATTCTAGCTGAACTGAAGGACAGAATTAAAATCAAGGAATTTACACGTGAAAATAATCCAAATGGCCTTAACTTAGTAGAAAAGATTAAGCATAAAGTAACCGCCGTAAACTTAACATTCGTTGAAGCACCAGGAGTCGCTAACGATAACATCCCACTATACGAGCGTAATGTTACTATATTTAGCTTTGGAGCCCAGGGATCAGCAGTCGCCAACCAGTCCAATATTGAAGTTTTTCACAGAAGAAGGACACGTAATTTGAGGGGACTATGCTGTACGACCCAAGCAGGTAACGCTCCCGGAGGATGGGTTTCTACTATTAACTCAAACTTCGACATGGTAGACGTATTCGCTCCAGTTCTACATGCCGACTATCCGAGCTTACGACAGCAGCATTATGTATCACCAGGTCCTGCGGGTACTAGACTAAATGCCTTAACAAATTTCATAGAACGCAATTATTATGTTAAGAGGATAACGAAATAGATCAAAAGATCTAAATCGGTGCGCTAAAATCCGGGATACAAATACCTATAAATCAAGAAGACCACAAAACGCGCTTTAAAAAAAAAATAAAAACTAATGCCGACGCCGAGACGCCATTACAGTTTTGTATGAAAATTTGAAGTGCGTTGCGTTGTATATTGTGTTATTGAAATGTGAATTCAAGAAGAAATCGGTAAGTAATTGTTTATATCATATATGAGGGTTATAGTATCAAAACCCACTATAATGAATTTGGGTACATTTTCACTTTATTACACCAATCAAAAGTTTTTAAATTTTCTCTGTAATACATCATAGACTCATTTTCAAAACCCACTAAAACACGCCATAAATTCAAATTAAAAAGTAAGGTTTGTTGCAAATGACGCTAAAATATGCGATGCTAGGATTAAAACCCCCTAAAACGAAATCGACCAATAGCAGTACAGTATTCGTGACGCGTGGCTTGTAAAACAATATGGCGTATTCTTTTGTTTTGGTAACAAGTGCTCGCATATTATAATTAAAATTAATTGAAAAACATGGAAGATCTAGCGCAATTTGTCAGAAAATGTGACCTTAAACATACTCGGAAACGCTTACGTAATCCAGAATATTGGAAACGTAAACAGCAGCGTCGGAAATGGTAAGTAAAATCTTGTCAAATTGGTACTTAAAAAGTTCGTTAGAAAGTTTTATGCAACATGCGTAATCAGTACGTAGGTACTTGCGAGTGCATAATAACGATTATGGTATCTTAGTATCTATGTATGTGACTAGATTATATTGTGTCTAGCTTGAATGTGTTAGGTAGTTCTATAGCACGGTAATGATTTCAAAGTATACAGTAGGTATGCTAGCTCCATACCAACTGTCGTAACGCGAGTCATACCTACCTACGCGTCTTGGAGTTCGTTATGCACTCGATATACACCAGTAGTGAATGCGCCGCAGTGGTGAACGATCTTGTGATGTTTAATGAATACATTTTTTTATAAAATAAAATACTTAAGTGTTTATGCAATAAACGTTCATAGTTCAACTTAGTATGAAACCTATACGAGTATATCACCACGGCCTACAGAAATGAATTACGGGGAGATGTTTAAATAAACGTCTCTAGTTTACGAATATACATGTTACAATTATTGCAGAATATGGGTTTTAGATCTAAAACTAAAATATATAAAATGAAGTATCAAAGTTTTTCATCTGCTTGTTTTAATAATAATGAGTTAAAATACATATAACTGAAATTTCGATATACATATAATACATATAAGTATGATATGCTTAGACGTCTGGCCTTAGCCAACTGAAATTGCTTTATTTAAACTTTTATGGATAAAAAAGTTAACTGAAAACTAATTTTTGATTAACCTTAACATTTTATTCCCACGATTTAAAAAATAAATGATTAGTTTTATACAATTAAATATTTTTCTATAGATTAATACATAACTATTGAAAACTTAATTCCATTACGAAGCCTGACAGTTTGTTTGCAAAATTTCATGATGAATGGTTCAGTAGTTAGTACTTAGACGTATTTCTAGTGTTTATTTTATACCTACGAAATAAAGTAATTTTTGATTTGATTTGATTAGTGAAATTTCATGTTAACTTTGTTTCAGCTATGAACCGAAATCGCTTCCGAAATTTCCTGTATGCAATCATGACCAAAAATATTTTCGCTGCAAACTTATTTCGTGTCAAGATATCCGAAAATTTCATATAAATTTTTATAAATGTAGAACCAAGATTGTTAAGATATTGCCTTGTGAGTCAAACAAAAAAAAACATTACAAACAGTAAAAGAAAACAAACTATCAAATATAATATACCCAGTGGGGGTAGCCGAAAGCCAGAAAACATTTTTAGATGCTCTTCAATTAAAGAAAGACCGAGTCCAGGAGGTGATGAAACGAATTTATTTGAGTGATGGCTCTCCATTAAAAGAAAATAGAGGAGGAGATCGCAAAAGCAGTAAATTTTATGCAAAAAGGTTATCTGTCGAATGGTTTGTAGAAAAATTTAAAGGGATTGAGGGTCATTATTGCAGATCCCAAACAAACAGAAATTATTTACCGTCAGATCTTAATATCAGAAAAATGTGGCGAATTTTCAATAACGAAAGAGATGAAGGTTTAAGGGTGAAGCAAAGTTTCTTTCAAAAAATTGTTAACACTTCTTACAACTTCGGATTTGGCTCACCTAGAACTGACGTTTGTTCTACCTGCATTTCACTACAAGAACGTCTGAAGACAGAAAAAGATCCCATGAAGAAGAACGAAATACTCATAGAAAAGAGAATCCATAGACTCAAATATAAAGCCTTCTATAATATTTTACAGGAAAACAATGAATCTATCAAAACAATAACATTTGACTGCCAGAAAAATCAGTCACTCCCGAAAGTCCCTGACCAATCGGCATACTTCAGCAGGCAATTCAATTTCTACCACTTCGCCATAGTAACAGGAAATTCCAAAGCAAAACTATCTACAGAAAATGTGCGTTCGTATTACTGGACAGAAGTGGATCACGCTAAAGCTAGCAATCAAATTATTAGTGCTGTTTACCATTTTTTGCAGGGTATTGTAATAGAAACTGGAGTAAGGGTATTACGAATCGTTTGTGACGGGTGCTCCGGCCAAAATAAAAATACGGGCATGATAAGTATACTTAGAAAGTGGCTGTATACTGAGGCACCTCAGCATTTAAAAAAAATTGAAATTATATTTCCCGTTGTGGGTCACTCGGTCATTCCCCCAGACCGAGTTTTCGCGAAAATCGAGAGAACTTTAAAAAATAAAGAGGTGATAGTTTCTCCCTCAGAATATATTGAAGTCCTAGAGGAAAATGGCATTTGCATTGATCTAAACACGAATCCAGTTTATGATTGGAAAGCTGCGTATGAACCAATCATTAAACCAACTTCAAATTGGCCTTTTCCATTTATGCGTAGCAAACGGTTTTTTCTCACCCGAACTAAAACAGAAAATATATTAGTACAGGGCGAAGAAACTTATAGAAACGAAATAAATAAAAAAATTATAATTACAAAGAAGAACAAAAAAATAACAATGATAGAGCCACTAATCATGATACCAAACATTCTACCCCCAGAAGCCAAAGTTAAGGTTGTTTGTAATTTGCTTCAAAAGCATTTTGGACAAGAATGGAGAAATTTGTCTCATCTAAAATTCTACGTAGATATAGAAAGTAAACCTCTCCAAGCTAGCCTTCAAGACACGGAAGTAAATAATGACCTATGTGAACATGGTTTCGAAGATGTTACTAATCACATTTAATTAACCTTAACTTAAGTATGTTTTGTTTTTCATTGATTTTTAACCCGTCCCGTGTCGAGGGTCAAATTAGCTCAAACGCCTCTAGTCCGCCTCTTGTCCAGGGATTTTCGACAAAAAAATTGTTTTGCGACTTAGGTTAGATCCTAGATTCTTAAAATATGTGCCACATTATATACATCGTTAGAAAGATTAGATTGCAAGCTACATGAACGTTTAATAATATTATTTAAATATATACGTTATGTTTCCAAAAATATGTGGTTTTCGTGAAGTTAGCAATTTTTGTTCACATTTTTTGAAATACTTTGATTTATTAGAGAATACTGTAAATCACCCATCACTTTTGTTACACATTATTTGAAACTCTACTATTTACTTCGTCTATTTCATAAATTAGTTATTACGTAGACCAAAAAATAACTTCACAATATTTATTTATTCACGGAGTATCACAAAGCGTTGCGCGCTAGCTGCCGTGGTTGATTGCGAAGCACCGTTGACAAAAACGAAATTGATATATTTTAATTTTGATTGATAAAAATTATAAATTGATTTTAAAAAAACATAATCAATACTATTAGATACTTTAGTTACGTTTACTACAAAATTAATCCTTATCCTATTGAGATAATAGTAACTTGTATGTACAATATTATGAAATATAGCCCAATAGTTTTACGAAAATGTGATAACTAGCGAGCTTTTTGCTGAACTGTAGATTGTGCTGGATACCATGCCAAAATTATACAAAGGACTTTAATGTCGTTTTCCACTTTTAGTTTTGCATTGAGATTTAATATTAGAGTGCTTTTATCGTATCTAATTAATTTTTTTTTTTATTCTTTATTTTGGAAGGGCTTTTGTACTTAACATGTCAGCCCTATTGTATGACACAGTTGAGCAAACTCATTGAAAGTTCCACTGAGCAAATTGTAGATTAACTAAAGTGTTGTATGTGCTGCTATCCATTAAACGTTGTTAGAATGGTTTTCATAAGGTCCCCTTTTGATATATAGTTAACTAATAATGTTTTAATTTCACTTATCAAAACTTTAATAAATATAAGGATTTTTTCTTCCCAAGATCTTTTTGAAAGTATTACTTCTTTTAACTTTCTTAAGAAGTCACTTTTTTCATTATTTGTTAATTAATTTGTTTATAACTTTGTCGTCTCTAAAATAAATACTGACCAAATTACACGTAACATTCAAGAAGACGATTGCTTTACCGATCGTCTGTTGTTGCTCTTAACTTTTAGTAGCCTGCACGGTATTTATTTGCTGGTCTATATTATATAGTATATATATACTTAAAAATTTGTCATTGATCCATAACCTTAGTTGTTATTTTCTTGCAAGTCGTGTTTAAAGTTTATATTATGAATTTTATGATATAAAATCGAAAATCATATGGGTGTAGTTTGTTGATATGATATACATACTAAATAAATAAATAAATGATCCGCAGAAGACGCTCCACTCTTGCCTCCGGTTATTTTATTACTGTTTATTATTTTGTAAAAACAAAATAAATATATAATGTGAGATATGGTGTCAAGTTTGTTACAAATAGTTAATGTTGTGATATTTTTTAGTATGGAGAGACTGAGGTCGCGCAGCGTGACCCCTTCTAGGGTCGAAAATGGACCGCATGGACCATCGCGAGAGTGCGTTACCAGGCGCGCCATAATTATGGGGCTTGTGCACGCAAATCCTCGCCCTGATCCTCAACTGTCCCCTTCGCCTCCGCGGTATGTATTTTTGTACAGCGTACAGCTATATTTATATAATTTTGGTGCAATAATTTGTATTTTTTCTAGCCTCCAAGCGTTCCCTGTTCAGGGTACTCCAGGCGGTTCTTTACGTGTTGTAAATTCCAGATGTGTACCAATAGATAGAACTCCTGGAGGACACGTACGATGTACACCGATTGTACTGAAAAACGTCTTTGTATCACAAATTTGTATCACAAAAACATCTTTGTATCACAAATTTGTATATGTCAATCTGAGTATCAGTGCATTATGAACTAATGTGTAAGTAGGTAAATAGTAATGGTTACGAAGGCTTTATATTATTTAGTATGTACTGCATGTCAATACTGATTCATGTTGTATTTCTTCAATATACATTTTTATACAATTTTTTTTACTGCAAAATATAATTCTTAATAAAAATTTATTGTTTTATTTTTATTTTGAACCTTTCACGGTTAAAAAAAACTATTAGTCTTGCTTTTCACATTACAAATTTCACGCTACGAGAGAAACGCAAAGTTGAGTTGTCTTGCCAGCTCATGCCTCCAAATTAACCTGTAAGTGAAAATGATTCGCTTGCGAGCCAAGCCCTCATTGAAAGTCGTGGCTGGAAAAACAACCCTAAATAATATTGCTATAACTGCCCGTTTACATTCTCAGACAAAAATAGTCCAGAAACTATCAAAATAAGAGTGAATAGGTACCTTGTTGATAGGCGTGTAACATCTGTATCTCCATTTTCACTGACCATTAGGTAAGATGGAAATCAAACGCCTACACCATGTATTAAGATCTATAAGACTTAGAGCAACACAGGAACACTGGAGGCAGTTGCAGAATGTCGGTGAAAATGGCAAAAAGGAGATAGCCTGGTCAAGCTTAAAAATAGGGGGTAAGGTGACATTGATTCGTATTTAGATTAAAACTGGTACGGACGATCAGCTTATCTTAAAAAAGCTTCGATAAAATTTGTAGATCATAGATTTACCTCAGCATTTTCCTGGTAAGAGTCGTTCTATATAGACACGAAATTAAAGAAAATCTATCATTTTTTTATAAGCGTTTAAAGTCAAAAATATATTTATTTCATAGGTATATAGTATACACTTAAAATTGTCACCATATTTTTAAAACTACCACCAGTTGAAGTGAAGACCTTCGTGAAGAAGAACTGGCAAGAAACTTCACGGGGGCAATTTTTTTAAATTAAATTTTTGTGTTTGAAACTAGGATTACAAATTCATTTTTTACATGTGACCGTCAATTCGGTTTCTACACCAAATATTCTTTTTATTCGGGAATATTTTCGAGCAGGTGATGCATTTATATTGGATAGGGGCTTTCGGGATCCTCCCGAATCAGGCATCCCGAATATATAGGTGTAGGATATAGGACTTACGTGCCTGGGTCTCTAGAGGAGGGTGAAACTTTCTACAATTTCAGCTAACCAATCGAGAGCCGTCACAATATGTAGGTGGGTTGTAGAAGTTGTTTACAACCCACCTTAAGTTTAAAAGGGATTTTAAGTTGTTACGGCAAGCATATTTTAATAGTGCGAATAAAGGTCTAATGAAAGAGGTGGCAGCTGCTCTGCCGACTAGATTTCACCTTCCTATATTAGATCGTGTAGATGCTGGGGAAATGATAAATAAATTAAATAAAAATATGAATAAAAGAATTAGCTGATTTTTTTATAAGGTGTAACTATAATAGACGTAGGGCTGATTTTGAAACAACTAGTGTGCAAAATGATTAATTTCATACTATAATATTAATATAAAATTATAATATAATTTTCCCCAGCTTACATATGAAGAGCTCATATTAATATCGTTAGGCACATATCAAATTAAACAGGCACGACCCTATTTTGGGGAGCATACAAGGGGTGATAACGGTTATGTTATTGAAGTTTGCAAGGAAATTTGCAGCAGCCTTTTACAAGTACATGTTTTTTAATACCGGGAAACTTCCAATGCACAAATAGGTGTGTTTGCTTGGTATTTTGGAAAATAAGATATGTAATTGTAAGTTTACTTGTGAATAACCGCCGGCGCCGGTCAGTCTCCGCGCGAACTTCGTCTTGGAAGGTATCGTCCTTTCGGTTCCGATCGACGCGCGGCTGCAGGCGCCACCGCTTTCACAATGCCTTTTCGGTACACAAGTGTGCAATACACTGAAATGGTGAGAACGCTCGCGCGATGTAACGCCAACGAGAGTTTGGCAGTGCGACAATTTCGTGAACAATTCGGTGTTTCCGTCTCCAACGAGACAATGTTAGCAGCCACTCAACGGCTTAGAGACAGTGGAACTTTTTTTCCTCCTACCGGAATGGACAGAGGCGACGACCCCTTTGACGTACGGATTCAAGAAAGGATATTGGAGTATTTCCATGAGAACCCAGAATCCAGTACACGTGAAGCAGCGAGAATTATCGTCTGTAGTCACGCCTACGTATTCTTAGAACGTTTAAATGGAGAAACGTATGTGGCAAACTCTGCCACATATCTTAATTATATATTCGTATAAATTTATTAACTTTAAATAAATATATTATTTCTTATTTATAATAACTTCCATAAATATCTATGTATTTTTTTACCGTCAGAAAATATCTAAACCTTACGTATTTATTACAATAATATAAATATTCAAAATATCTACTCACATTTATATATTAGCAAATTATAATTTACGCATTCAAAATGTTCATATTTATTATATTATATCCGCGCGGTTTAGTGCAGTGGAGACCTGGCCTAATTCATTAGGCATTCATCGCGACCGGTTTGGTTGCCTACCAAACGCGCGCTGCGCCGGCGTCGCTCGCCGGCAGTCTGAAATCACTTTCTAGACGTAAAACCCGTGCTGCTTGTCTCAGCGCTCGCTCGATGTTTTTCTCGAAGCCTTTTACTATTTTATGATATTTGTGCGTATAAGTGTTGTGCCTAATGTATATAAACTGTGCTTGTTAATTCCGTCTAAAGTTTCGCACCTTTATATGCTTGGACTTTTTGTGCACGTCGTCTTACCTAGACTTTCTTTGTGTTCCTTCAATACCTATAGTCCGTGACTTTGCTTAATAAACTATCTTGTGCTGTGTAAATTGTTCATACTTCTCCTTCTATAATTTGTGAATATATTTGTGTTTTATGTGTATGAGTGTTTTTCATTTGCCGGTTTGGTGCGAAACTTTAGACGGAATTAAAATTTACCACCTTAACATAAAAGCCGAATCATGCAGCCAGCAAGAGTCCAGGGTGACGTTGTCCGGAGAGGGAGGCAGGATCGGTTATGGTCCGTGCGTCCCACTCCCCACCTTAAAGAAGATAGAATGAGCAACCCAATCATCGGGCCTTTTCCGAGAGTTCAACCCTACAATCTCCAGGAAGCCATGTTACGGCGGGTCGTCACGCGTACCCAGCCTCTCATTTCTGGCCCCTGGAACGGACATATTGAGATCACTGATGAATGTAAGCTAGGATTAGCTTTGTTTCAATTGGTATCCCCAAAGAAGACCATCAAAAACATGTTGGTACCATTCAAGAACACAACACGCTCAAAGAAAGTGGAAATTCATCTACTCGACGATTATTCAAAAGTTACTACTAAGCTGTTTCGCAGCGGTTATTCAGTGACTATAGCTGACGCGATGCTACGGCATATGGAGGACAGAGGATTGGAACAGTATTTGACTGAATACTCCTTGGTATCACTACTGCTCGACAAGATCATGCGAATCGAATCGGTTAAAGACCGGTGGATCCCTACTTTTTCTCCGCCTTTACGCTCCCTCTCAGCTCTTTTGAACAGAGAATTGGGTACATGACAAATTTTTTTTTATTTCATATTTAAATAGTTTATCAACAGTAAATAAATATTGCAAAAGTAACAGTATGTTTACAATCAATAGTTTTCTAGATACAGCGATGTGTTTGAGGAGCCGCTGCGAGTCGCAGAAAAACGCTCCATACAAAACGGTACTGAGCTGTGACGTCACGGCTTGTGAATCATACTAAAATTGTATGGGCGTTTGGATAAAATATATAATAGCTACGTAGATAATGCGTTTACATGCATACTGTCATAGTAAAAATTGTTATATTTAATGTCAGTAAGCCAATGATATTTAAAAATGTAACATATACTATAATAAGTTTTTGCTTCTTTTTTTAAGTTTTCAAATCTATATAATTTTGATATTAAATTAAAAACTATATTTTTCAAAACATTGTACCTGTCAAAATAACTAATATTTTATAAATAAATTATAAAAACTTGCATTTTTAAATTGTGTCATCTACCCAATTAGAAGTACCTCTTATCGGAGTCGGATTCGAGATCGCGGGGGGGTATGTCTTCCAACCGCGTACCCTCGGACAATGGTTTCTTAAATTGTTCCTCGAAAGAGTGCGCCGTCAGATCAAATCTGGAATCGGGCTGCGCACTTTACTATATTGTGTATGCTGGTGCGCACGTCTGATTAATGATCATGATTATGATCGTCTCCGAGTAAGCGCCACAATGATAAAAGCTTGGCTACTACAGGGCACATGCCAGGATTGCGTTTATAAGTTTCTCAGAGAACTGAGAGAAGATGTTGCCTTTGAGTATATATTGAATATCGCCGACTCTTTTTCGGATTGCATAACTTTGCCAGACCTTAGAACAACTTTGAAAGTCGGCAAATGCGGAGATGAAGCAACTGGATCGCGGTCTCAGCCCGGATTCTTGAGAACATTTGGCCAACACTCTTTTTTGACTTCTCCATATGCCAACACCAGCCTTCCAGTCAAAGTAAAACTTACAGAGGGCGAAGATGCAAGAGTTCTTAAGATGACTGGTCGGCAGACCGCCTCCATCTTGATAATGTTGGATCTGCACTCGCGTGTATTGCGTGCTCGAGGGTGGAAACAGTGTCGCCGAGCCTTTCTAGCGTGTCTACGTGAACGTCGCGTAAACGACGGAAAGTCTCTGGTGGCTGTAATGAGCCAAGTTGTCGAGGACATGCGTAGTCTATCCCAAGTGAGTGCAGGTCTGGCGACCACAGTGGCTCATTTTGCTCCATTAATTTTCACTGGACGTTTGAGCGCTGAGATGCTCAGCGCCTACAATCAGGCCAAAGACCATGATAACATCAGCGCTCAAAAATTTATAGTAAGATATTGTTTCCTTAGAGCTTCTACTCCTGACACTCAAGCATACGCTGATAGTATGTATCCCAGCTTCCTCAAGAAAAACGCCGATGAAAGACGTCAGGCCCTTGAGTACACGATTGAACGTGATGACTTCGAGTATGATCTAAGTGACGCCGAAATAGACCTGGAAGAGAGATGGAATATAATCGGATCAATACCTGACGACGCCTTAGTTAATGAGTACGCGGGAGAAAGCTTAATATTCTCTCGTGGATCTAGAACCGCCTCCCCTTTAAATACTGATGAGCACGCGGACAGCATCTCAGAGTCAATTGAGCTGAGTGAAGTGCCTTTTCGTTTGTCGATAGAAGATGATGATAACATCTCGCTTACCAGTGGAGAGCTCGCTATGATCACTGGATCTGCGCCAAGAGAAATAGATCTAACTTCTCAAGAAGAAGAATCAGCCACACAAACTTTTACTGACGCTCATGACCTTACAGCCACGAGCGCGGGTGATTTTTCCACTTTTAGAGAGCCTTCCGAAAAAGAGTCTTCAAGCGGCCATAGCACACTGGTGACCGACTACGAACAACAAATAAAAATGAACAATAGTGACAGTGACTCTGTAAAAACCGCGGACGAGAACGTCACAAGACGTTCCAAGATGTTAAGGTGCGTTCCCACGGACCGCGATGCGATCGCTCGGCGAGCGAATTTAAAAGTGCCTACTTTTTCTGCGGACGATCCAGAAATATGGTTTGCACTTTTGGAAGGACAGTTCGCGATGTTGGGGATATCAGATGATGCTGCAAAATTTAATAGTGTTTTAACAAACTTAGACATTATTCACGCAAAAGAGGTTAAAGACATAATTGTGAAGCCTCCAGCGAGCCAGAAGTATGAAAAAATTAAGACAGAGCTTATCAAGCGCCTGTCAGCCTCTCACGAGGCGAAGATCAGGCAGCTGCTGAACAACGTGGAGCTTGGCGACCGGAAACCATCGCAGTTCCTGCGCCACCTGCAGGATCTAGCTGGACCTATCGGACCTGATGAATTCATCAAGACCATTTGGTGCAACCGGCTGCCCAACAGTATCCAGGCAGTACTAGCGGGCCAGCCTTCAGAATCCTTGGACCAGCTGGCGGACCTAGCCGACCGGATTTTCGATATCATCTCACCGGGTCACGTCGTTGCCTCGACTTCAGCTAGCAACAGCACCCCGCACGTCCAGCCCAGCAGCGAGATAGCGGAGTTGAAAAGGATGGTGGAGCAGCTCAGTAATAAGCTGGAGCAGCACACCCGTAGGCCACCGTACTCAAGAAACCGCTCCAGATCCAGGCGCCGTTCTTCATCCAGGTCCCGCACAAGGTCAAACTCCAATTACCGGAAGTTTCCCTTGTGCTGGTACCACAACCGGCACGGGGCCAATGCACATCAGTGCATCAAGCCTTGCGACTTCGGGAAGTCGGGAAACGCCGCGGGCAGTCGCTAATGGCGGCTGACGATTGCCCTGCCTCCAATGGACGCCTCTTCGTCACAGACCGCAACACAAAGACCACGTTCCTGGTGGACACTGGCAGCGATCTGTGCGTCTACCCAAGGTCAGCGCTTCGAGATCGACGGTGCAAAACTGACTACCAGCTTTGCGCCGCCAATGGTACAGCCATCGACACCTTCGGCTACATAGACTTAAGTTTAAATTTAGGCTTAAGACGCAATTTTGTATGGCGCTTTACAGTAGCTGAAGTCACTAAAGCTATCATTGGTGTAGATTTTTTAATTCATTTTAACCTTATAGTAGACTGCGCTAATCAAAAATTAATAGACAATACAACCTCATTGCGTACATTTGCTTCTATAGCTAAAGCTAATATATTTTCAGTGAAAGTTGTGACAGGCGACACGAAGTATCATAAAATTTTAGACAGCTTTCCGGAGATTACTAAACCTTCAGGCACTTTTAGCTCTCCAAAGCACTCAACTGTACACCATATTCGTACCACACCCGGCCCTCCCGTATTTTGTAATCCCCGTAGACTTGCCCCTGACAAACTTAAAATTGCAAAACAGGAGTTTGAGTCTATGCTGAGCAGCGGTATAGCACGTCCCTCCGAGAGTCCCTGGGCTTCTCCACTTCACCTTGTCCCCAAGAAAGATAACGGCTGAACCAAAGAAAGCGCGCGAGACTGTGCTTGCAGCAAAGTGGTGGACGTTTTGAACAACTTTTAACTAGCCGCCAAAGGACCCGTTTCATAACTGGCCTCCACTTGTGACTCATCTATTAAATTGTGGAAAATATTCAAGAGTGTTATAAAAATATCTCTTTTGAAAATAAATCAGCGATTTTCGTGTACAAATAAAAAAACAACTCGAAATGATGGCCAGAAATCCCAACAGTTTATTAAAAATGGCCGTACGTAGGGCAGTTTGACATGATTGACACTACGGTAGGACTCGATCTGTCCATCGATTGAAAGACCGAACGTTAGTCCATTGTTGATGATATCTTGGTACAAGTTTTCGATTTAAACGGGTTTTTTAAACTCATCGATAAAAACAATTAAATAAATACCTGATTTCTATTGAAGCGAAATAGATAGGACCATACAAAAATGAAGCTAAGACTTTAAAAGTTACTAAAATCTACAAATAGTTTAAAAAGAGCGTCGAATATAACATAGGCTTGTTGATATTTTTAAGAAAGATTTTCGTTATATCATCTATATTGTATTGCATTACAATAAAACACAGACTATTAAATGTCAGAGGTTATGTAATAGCTTTACAAAAAAGCCTTTCGTAGGTATTACGATTTTAAGTAAATAAATAAATAAGGAAGGCAAGGAGGAAAAAAAAATATTATTGGTCCGTTTTTACAGTAAAATATGTATTGTACATTACAATGAAGGACTGCATTACATTAGAACAATAAACTGTCTCTCAAAATTAGGTTTCTTGGAAAAGTTATTCTATACGCCTATTCACTAATAGAGAACTTCGTTCTAGCACTGAGTAAATAACAAGCACTACGGACACGTAAAACGAAATGACTAATCAATAATATGTGTTTTTTTTAAATACTGCAATTGTAGATTTTAGTAGTGATTTGTAATAAGCTCGAATTAAAATTACGCTTAATTTTAACCCACTGCATACTTTGTGACTAAACTAGTGAACACCTCAATATTTTATCAGTTCAGTTTCTTTCCGTGTTTTTTTTTATTAAAATGATCTTGCGCGTTCATAATAATACAGGAATGTTGGCGCCACTGACCGAACTGACGACGCCATGCCAGTTCTCTGTGGTAAATGTCAAAACTACTTACACAAAAAGTACTTAGGTTTTTAAAAAACAACTATTTTTAACATTTTAGTAATAGTATTCCCCAACTATTTCCCATGGCACAGCTGCTAGCCAGGCGCCCATACTAAAAATAAATTTTGTAAGTAAGTAGTTATCAGTGTAAATAATTTGATTCAAAACTTTTAAATACGCCAACTTGTTTGTACCTGTATTATTTTTTTTTATTACAAGTTAAACATTTGTTTCTTTACAAACGTACTACTTGGTCAAATTAACATGACACCTGTGTACTAGCGATAGCATGTCTGCGCTTTAAAACTTTCGAGTTAAGGTGTTTTGATATAATGCCGCGGCCGATGCATAAGGCTTCCCTGGATTTGTAAGCGGCGGCTGCGGCGGCGCAGTGGCGGCGGCGGTGACTATGGCGGCGGCGGCGGTGGCGGCGGCTGCGGCGGCGGCGGTGAGTCTCTGCAACGCGGCATTGCATCGGGTGGTAACACCTGTCTCTTGTTGTTATTGTTAGTGGATTTTTTTGAGTTCTTGTTATTATTGTTACATTTAGAGGTTTTCTTCAAACTATTGGATTTTTATTAACAAAATGGTTTGAAAAATGAGAATTTTTAAGCTTGATATGCAAAAAAATACCTATCAGTTACGAGGTACTTAATAACTACCAATTATGTAACCGATTTAATAATATCACTTTAAACATGCTTGAAACAGTAGTAATTTTCGTAATTAAAATAAATTAGGTAACTACTTAAACACTTTTTAGCACACTCAACAAGCGTCATTTGAACCAGGTGTCATGTTCAATAATTTAAATCGATATTATGTGACATACTATTACAAATAGGTTGCCAGTCCAAAGCCTGGGAAAGTGTGATAGAAAGTTTTGAAATTGCTTTTGAAGTTTTTTCGGGCCATAGGTAGGCCAAGGTTTAGTTCTTACAGTTCACTCAAAATAACTTGGCCGGTGTAAAGTGAACGTCTGTTAAACTGCTGAACAGTAGTCAGCTGTACGGGCGCTGCGCTGTGCGACTCAGAGTGCCGACGACACGCGGAGTACCTACGCCGTAGAGCTCGAAACTTCATAGAAAGGTCACCTCCGATCTAATGTTGAATAACTTTTAAAATATTATTTATTTCGGCGCAATTTATATTTTAATCACATAATTACTTATTTTTTTAAATGAGGTGTATCAGGTTTTGGGTTAATTCATTTACACGTTGTATAAGACTTTGTATTACGTATCAATCTAACCCCAGGTATATATTTTTGTTTGTACAATCGAAATGGTTCGCACGTATAAGAAAACTCCGTAACTATAAAAATTACTCAAATGAGACCCTCGAAGAGGCTCTGGAGAAAATTACAAACGATGAGCTCACGATACACGCTGCCTCGCTTCAGTATCACAGCCCGTTCGGTACATTATACAACAAGTACAAAGGTTTACACTAATAATAATATTATGGGACCATGTTGATTATTTCGGATATATACCTATTGTATTTTGATGTGTTGTTCTCGCCACTTTTCCAAAATAGTATCGATTTCTATCGAACCCCGTCTATTTCCTATACCTATCCCTTTCCCACGCACAACACTTCTGCATGACAGAAAGAAAAGGAGGCAGGTTCGTGAGACATCTTCGCTCGACAAGCCGAAGACACCCGAACGAGCAAGCAGATCGTTAGTGACTGGTATGAAGGAACCGCGTGAATCTTCCGCATCGCTTTTGATATCTATCAATATATTATAATAGAATCAGTGCTCTAATTGAGTAACTATTGAAGTTGGGTGTATGTGTGTACAAATTTAGTGCCAGCCAAAACATATAAACCTTATACCACCGTGCAACACAAGATCTACAAGCGACTAGCATCCAGCCTGTGACTTTCCAGGCTTCAGCTGCATCAGGACAGTGTTGTGCGTTTCTTTGTTTAATTCCCTTCCTTCCAATTCACCGCCCGAAATACAGTCCATTTAACCTTCGTAAAATTATGTAAATCCAGCGACCGAAAAATACATAACATATGTTACTTATCATTAAGGTACTTTTGGAACTCTGATAACCTATATGATTATTGAGACTGATTGATTATTATAATGAATAATTAGGTTAAAAACTTTTGGAACGTTTTATATTCTAAGTATTAAGGCTAATAGTTTTAATAAAATAAAAACTGTTTTAAAATAATTTGCGTGTTTGTAATGTGAACTCTTTATAATAATTAAGTTAACTTTGATATCAAATAAAACACTAATCAATTTCACCCCTAGAATCAAAGCAACCCCAAAAAAACATAAAATTAAATATTTTTGGAACTAATAATCTCAATTTTTATTTTTTTATTGCTTTGTGTTCCTTATGGGGTTGTCTTTCAAATTCGATGAAACAAACAGGTGGTAAAAATGTAGCCCCAAATTCAATATTAAATTATTTATTTTATTTTATTTTTTATTTCAACAAAACTTACAAAACATTAACCTACTTACACTAAACATAATGTATAAAAATCAGCTTTTTACAATAAAAAAAAATAAATGTCAAAGAATTTCTTAAGTACATCAGCATTTTTGTAAATTAAGAAATAAGGAATGGCAATGGTTTACATTTTAAAATTAATCCCCTTTTAACCGGTACCTCAGCTGGGCTAGGTACCAATAAAATGTTGTACCACCAGCTCAATCCTTGGATTATGCACTAATAATAATTGAAGATGATTAAATAATTTAACCCATTACAGCATAAATTTTATTATTTTACACACAGTTATTTACATACTCCTAAAGTGACAGTTTGGGCCGCTATGGCACGTAGGGCCTTACTTCTTTGAAGACGGCATAGGGCGCGCGGTTACTGTTACTTCGGAGCGATATGTGGCTATGATCGAGGAGTTTTTCACACCAGAATTGCCAAACTTTCCAGGCTTTAATGCCCGGACGTGGTTTCAACAGGATGGAGCAACTTTCCACACCTCTAACACTGCTATGCCCTTTATCCGTCAACTTTTCCCTAGCAAAGTGATCTCTAAGAGATCTCTAAGAACATTTCCTGGCCACCACGTAGTCCGGATCTGACTCCGACGGACTTTTTTGTTTTTGTAGGGCTACCTTAAGGCTAAAGTGTACGACACTAACCCGCGGTCAGTTGATGCCCTAAAAGAAAACATCCGCAGAAAAATGGCAAGCATTTCAGCAGTGACTTGTTAAGTTCTGGTAACTGGGAATTAGGTTTATATTATTATTAAGTTCAATAGGAATTAGACGTGGTAAGTTCTAATTCCTATTGTTAAATATTTATGTATATTATTATATGTGTTATTTGTTTTTATGGTGATTTATTTTAAATTAAATGTATTAACTTGACAAATGACTACATATGTGGGGCTTGCCACGCATTCTTTCTAGATGTAAATCCAACAGATATCTCAAAAGATTAATTAACTCATTATTCATTTTCATAGGACAAATTCTTATGAAACTAAATAGGAAAATTGAAATGAACATGAGTTGCATTATATAATGGGTGGTCCAACCATAATGCACGATATTAATTGTGAGTCACACCTTAATGTCAAGTATTTTGTCAAACTTAATTTGACATTTCTTTGTTTCAATGTTTGACAAATTCAACCATGGAGACGTACACAATTGAGCAGCGCGTTAATAGTGTAAAAGCCTTTTACGAAAATGCATTTCGTGCACTTCGTGATTTATTTGGTCCGCATAATCGTGCGCAAATTTCAGCAAACCGAGTCTGTAGGAAATGTCTGCAGGCTCATCTCTGCATGCTCGCCCAGTTCTTTCTACGGAAAACATTGCTGTTGTTCGCGATAGTTACCGTGAATGGAATCGCGAGATGATAACGCACTTCTTGTGGCCAAAAATTGATATGGACCTGGACGATATGTGGTTCCAACAGGATGGTGCCACTTGCCACACAGCCAACGACACATTGGCTCTTTTGCGCTAGAAATTCAATGGCCGTGTTATTTCACGTCGTGGCGATGTTGATTGGCCGCCACGATCGTGTGATTTGACATCTGCCACACAGCCAACGACACATTGGCTCTTTTGCGCGAGAAATTCAATGGCCGTGTTATTTCACGTCGTGGCGATGTTGATTGGCCGCCACGATCGTGTGATTTGACATCTGCCACACAGCCAACGACACATTGGCTCTTTTGCGCGAGAAATTCAATGGCCGTGTTATTTCACGTCGTGGCGATGTTGATTGGCCGCCACGATCGTGTGATTTGACACCGTTGGACTTCTTTCTTTGGGGATTTTTAAAATATAAAGTGTACGTCAATAAGCCAAGAACAATTCAAGAGCTAAAAGATGAGTTAATTCTGCTCATTAACGACATTGAACCTCAATTATGTCTCCGAGTCATTGAAAATATGGACCATCGGATAGAGGTATGCCAGAAGCCGTGGGGAGCATTTGGCCGATATTTTGTTTCGCACAAAATTGTCATAGATCGCTCTATCATAATAAAAAATATTAAGATTTTTCACTGAAGATCACTGAAAACTTTTTGTTTTATTTACAAGTAATATCGTGCGTTTTGGTTGGACCACCCTTAAGCTTATAATTTCAAAACAATAATTATTTATTGGTATATTTTTTTTAATGCTCAAAGTTAAACTATTTCATTTTGTTTTAGATTCGCTCAACAGATGCACTATGCAATAGATATTTTCATAGAGCGGAAAGAGACATTGCAGCAGTAGATCGGGTCACTCCAGAATCAGCTGCATCACACAATGAGAGAATTACATTACCAATCTTTACCAGAGCATCATATACACATGACAGATGTATTTTTGCAGAATGTAGCAGCACCTCACAAAAAGTTGTTCCTTTTGCTATAAGAGTGATGCTTTTTAGGCATCACAATTATTATGTACCACTAGGTTGCCGTATATGTGACGTACATTTATTAAGGCAATCATGGACAGACCTATTTGAAACAGAAAATGTTATTCGGATATTTCCTGCAGTTCATTAAATCAGGGGTGATTATTATTTCAAAGATTTCGAATACCTAACGAAATCTTTTAAATAGTAATCGCTCAAGGATTACGATAACCTTGTGTGGTATTGGCTGGGACGTGCTAAAGCTCAGTTCCGAGAAATTGTATCTGAATTACCAGTCTTCCACAAACGCGCTTCTTCAGTTCAGTCATACTTAATGAAATTAAGGACAGGGATACAAATGAAAGACTTTCAACATTATTAAAGTTGGAAAATCAACCTTGTAAAGAATGATTGCCAAAGCCCGAGAAATGATAGCAGACCACTTCATACCAACATAATGAGGCCTACAGCACATTACCAGACAAGAAGTTATTAGTAGAAACCTGTACATACCAGAGAAAAGCGATAGTTATAATGGATGGCACTTACATATATGTCCAAAAAGCAGTAAATACAATTATCAAAAAAAGAGAGAGAGGAAGAGAAATCTTGTCAAACCATTCATTGTAGTATGTTGCGATGGCCACATGATTGATGTACTAGGCCCATACCCAGCCACAAAATCAGACTCTTATATTATAAAAGATGAATGTAGCGATCCCTCAAAGCCTATGAGACGGTATTTCTGTGATAGTGATGTAATGATATTGGATAGAGGGTTTAGAGACAGTATTCCACTGTTACAAAGTCTTAATTATTCTGAGTTGAGTACTGGAAATGCAAATGAATCCCGCAAAGTCACTTTATGCAGGTGGTTGGTAGAGGTAGTCAACGGAAGGTTTAGTTGCTGCGCCAAAAGTATTTTAATAGAACCTCAAAACATTTAATGCTGGATTTTAAGGTTGCAGCAGCATTAATAGCTTATTTATCATAAGGTTTTAGAAGACAGAAAGGACGCTAGAGAAATAATATCAATAATTCCATAATTAAATAATTCATTGACTGATTATGTGGAGCGGAACCATTTAAATAGAAGATGGGCCCACTTTGAAAGCATATCTATGAATAGTGAAAATGTACGAGAATTTCCTCAAGTGGAACTTAATGACTTAATACTGATATCTTTATGGGTTTACCAAATCAAACAGGCTCGCTCATTAGTTTCAGTATTGAAGTGCGCAGGGAGGTTGATCAAGAATTAACCAATTATTTTGGTTCAATGAACATGTGGTTGTTGCGGGGAAAAATAAAGAGTCGTCATTTAAGTCACAAAACATACTTTGTTTATATTTTAGTATACTCATTTATAATTGGTAGGGAAGCAATAAAACAATATTGCTGCAATTATGTGGCTGGGCGCAGGACCATTGGTTGCTGTGCCCATATTATGACAATTATATGGTATTTAAGTTTTGCTAGGCACAGAACCAATATCAACCCCCTGCACAATTCTTAGACAATATATTTATGAAGAATGTAGAGGAACATTAATAAAAAACCAATTAGAAAATTTGTTTTCTCATTTGTTTCACACATTAATAAAATGTGTTCATGTTTTTAGAAAATCAACACATTTAAATACCCATTTATAAAGGTAACAAATGACTCATTGTCGGATATTGAGTAAGGCAGTTGCGGACAGGCAGATGTAGTGGTGCCAGTATTTTCGGAAACTGTTTGGTGGTGACAAACATGTTTCTAGTCATTCATTTACGTCCACAGGTAATAACTGGAAGGTTATCTCTGCCAGCCATAATCGTTACTTGGTATAGGTAGGTATTTAGTTGAATTCCACAGTGCATGGGATACACATGGGTGAAGTAGTAAGCGTAAGTTCATTACAAAAGCTATTCGTACGTAGGTTATAAGATCCTATTTTGACATATTTTATTCATTCATTTCAGTCTTTTTTATAAGTTTTGGCTACTCGATCATAACCTCAGAATCTTGAATTGTTTTTGTTATAACAAGACGTAGCAAAGTGTCCGTTTCATAAATGATACACGGGGAAAAATTAACAGTGATTTAGAACACAAAAAGTATTCTCCACTGTTCCTGCTTCCAGGGCGAAAAATGTATGGAGGAGCTTGGTCTTTGTCCTTTGTTAGCCAGTTACAAAACGTTTTTAACGAAAAACTTTCATTTAATCAAAAATCTTGGTAAAATGCTGTGTATTTTTTTTGTTATTATGCTCTTCCTAAAAAACGGAGCCCTTAACATAACATTTTTTTTTTTTTCTTCTAATTTCTGCCCAATAAGCTATGCTAACAATTCAACCTTAAATTATTAACACAAATAATGTTAATAATTAGAAAAAAGGCACCTTACCACACAAGTCAAAATGACCTAGAAAAATAGAGATGCACAAACCGGCAACATTACTTTAGTGTGTGAGCGAGAAGGGTAGTTTTACGATAAGAAATAAAGAAAAGGAATCGGAAGATTGTAATATGTCTAATTATGTGGATGAAAACCAAAGCTCACCCAACTATTGATGAAGAGCAGGTTGAAGCCAGTGTGAATATTTTGAATTACGTTGATCAGAATAGGATCAACATTGAAGACCCTGATTTTATACCCGAAACGAACGACGATGATTCTGGTAAACTGACGACTAAAAACATTGGTACACCTAAAAAAGGCCACAAGAGGAAATACAATGACCAGAACAGCAGCATAAGAAAAATAAAAGCTAACAACATTTAAAATTATTTCAGTGCGAAAGGAAACAACGTTTGTGCGAAGCAGTTTGAGAAGTGATCGGTCCAAGCTCCGAGTTGCGATGGCGCGCACGGTGAGAAGCGTGCGGTGCAGGTCGATTACTTGTTGATGACTCAACAGTCCCACAACTCCTCAGCCAGGCCCATCCTTACAATCACACTTCCAACCAATCCCCTGTCAAAGAAATTGTCACTTTATCCAAAATGACAGAGCTTTACATGGAGGTGGAATGACTTGATGATGAAGTCCTTTCAGATCCCCTAAACCAACTCAAGCCCTACCTGCCTCAGAGACTTTGCCACCGCCAGCAGAACCGCCTGCAGTTTTGCCTGTACCGCAATCCATAGCATCAGCTGCTGCTACTCATAGGTTACTTAATATATAGGTACTGGGTCTTTTTAAGTACATATACAACAGACAAAACAATTCAATTACTAAACCAACACGAAAACTACTTTTTCACACTTCACCCTGAACTTTGTTTTTAATATATTGTATTTGTTTTCTGTTTTCTGAGTTAGAAACACAAGTAATACGTTTTCCTTTATATTTATATTTTGCTTTATATTTCAGCTTAATGATATCTTCCAAGGTGGGCCCGAGAAATAGAGGAATGGCGACTTGCCTTTGAAGATCAAACGGTGGGTCTTGTGGCTAGAATGGTAGATGTTATTGAGCTTTCGTATATAAATTCACTCATATTAGGCATACATATATTTTTAAATGTTTTTAGGATGCTGGCAAATAGTAGAGTTTCCTCGAGGCAATTAGAAATGCTAATTTAATTTTGTGAAGAAAATTTAGACTTGGGTTGTTTAAGAGGTTAAACGCTGTAGCAGATAGAGTGTCTAAAACTGGAGACCAATGGTAAAGTGAAAGTAAAAATGAATTACAATCAAATGATTTAATGGTTACTTAGTTATTTTTGAAGTATTGGAGAGAGTTGAAAGCTGAAACCAGGGGGGTGTCACTCTTTTTTAAGTACAGTGACATCTACGAAAGAGCTAGTTCATGAAATTATCATCAGACGTTGTTTCATAAACTCATAAGAATGGCTAGGCAACGAAACCATACAGCCGACGTCAGATATGAATTTTGACAGCGTTTAGGGTAGATTGACAGTACAATCAAGCAGTTTTCTGTATCATCCATTTTGTTTTCTGTGTAAGCGTCTCGGTGTGTTTTCGGTGTGTTTTCCTTTTCCTTGTGCTCTAAGTGTAATTTTACGGCTGTTATTGTATTATAATATTTTTGACCCGGCATTCTTTAATGGACTTGATAGCTTTTAGCGAAAGGATTGTGAAACTGTGTATTTATGTTTAACATACGACCCGGCGCGTTGAACGGACTTAAGATGTCAAAAAAGTGTTATTTTGGATGCTTTGTTGTTGGTAAGTTATAAAATATAACAGAAATTTACTTTTAGAATAATTTTGCTCGAAAGGTTATTGTGACGGAGCATTTTTATTTAACATAGGTATAATTGTTATCATTTCTAGGTCCATTGCACAAATTTCCAGTCCCTGCCTTTCCGCATACGGATAGATTTAGTAAATGGAAAGATGTGCTGGATTCAGCGACAAAATGTAGAGGAGATTCCTACATTTATTATAATATAAGACTGTGTTCTACACATTTTGAAGATGTATTCATATCTAGACACAGTGACTTTTTAACCAGAAATGCGGTACCTACATTAAACCTGGGTGAGTAAATTCAAATCATCACTCTTACTTTAATTTGTGTACTTCTTTAAAAACTAGTTCATTAAGGTTAGGAAAAAAACTAGAACAATCACTGGATAATATAGTAATTGTACCAATGTTTACACGTTGGTTGGAGTATGTGCAAACATTTTATACATATTGATGTTATCTATGAAAACCTGTGATAGCAAGGCAAAATATAAAAAAAAAAAAATTTAATTTTAGATAGCACTAACATATTCAAGCCCAAAAACTTCAAGTTAGTTATATATTGAGTATGTGACTGCATATATAAATAGTAACAATTTTTAATGTCGGCAGAATCCCAAACATCTGTCTTGCAATTTATACTCTTAATTCTGTGAGTGATGAGTGCGACACTGGGTGCACACGCATGTACACCTACCTGGTACAAGTGTTTAGGGTAGATTTCTATGTTAAGCTTTTGTAACTGTGTTTTTGTGTTTTATTATTCATTTTATTCTGTTTTACTAACATAGGCAATAAGAATCTGTACTTACTAATACACTACGGACTCTGTCTGAAATAAATACATTTTTTATTTTTTCTTTTTAAAAGTACTTAAATGCAATATAACATGAACATATTAAATATTCTGTTATCCTGATAACTATAAATCGATATCACACATCAAGGATACTCAATCTTTCACTATTCTGTCTTATAGCTTGAAATAGTTAAAAATCAAGCTCATTTTTACAACCATCAAATTGTAATTATAAATTTAAATTAGAGTAAATTGTTTCACTTAATAGTCCATCCGGACAGATCATTTCTGTAGATAAAGGGGTGTTTTCTCTTCATTATTGCAGATTTCAGCGTGTACAGTCCGCCAAGCCTAGGTTGAAAATATTTTATTTTTATTTATTTTTTATATATTTAGTTACTGAACACTTTATTGTTTGAATTACAAGATCTGTAAATAAATGAATTTGTTGTATAATTCATACGCATTGTGGGTAGCTGAAAAGCATGAATTCTTCTTGAATTGGTGCGGCAAATATATTTCTTTTAAAGCAGTGACTTATCAGTGCTCACAAAATAGTTCTCATTTTTATCAGATTCTTTACAGTATGTCTTATTCTTGCCAGTATTGAAAGACATACCATGCAATCACTCTTTAGTTTAACTAAATATATAATTTCTAAAGTGTCTGATGAAAAAAAGTTGAAAAAACTACTTTTGAAATGTATTTGTAATGTAGAATTCATAAGAGTGTTGATGCAGAACAGTGTAATTTTCTACAACTTCACAATTATCATTACATTTTTTTTAAAATTACAGTACATGCAGACTTCCACGCAGACCCAACTGTAAACCAGGTTTCAAATCTCAATATAGTATCTGGTTAGTATAAATTTGCAATTTTAACATCAGGTCACAAATCAAAAGTACTGTTCATATATGAGGCTATCAGCGCAAAAGTGGTGTAACCCACAATTTTTGTTGGGAATGGTTTTGGTGTAAAATGCATTCATTATATTATAATTTTTCATTATAAAAGTGGCGTAAGCCACCTTTTACTATCTATCAACAGATGGCACTGAAAACGTAGTTTTTGCACGGGGCATATTAAAGCAAACCATAGAGCAAGATTGGTGTAAGCTGAATTCACCACTTTATATAGTATATTACAAAAGACAGCTGTGGACTTTTTGGTTCGGGATTCGCAACATGGGGACAGATGATGCCTACATGTTTGTTTGCGACGAGTCGGAAGCTTCACGAGGACCCAAAGAAATAGGATCCTGCTTTTTTTTTAAATTTTGTTACTACTTAAAAAGTAATCATGTACTCTGACCAATGTGGGGGGCAAAACCGAAATATTAAGTTATAATTGATCTGTCAGTATGGGTGTCTCATCCAGACTTTACTATTGAAGATGTAGATCATACATTTTTGGTCAGTGGACATTCCTACCTACCTTGTGACCAAGATTTTGGCCTAGTAATAAAAAATAAAAAATTCTTTAAAGAAATTTATGTTCCAGAAAATTGGCTACAAGTCATTAAAACAGCTCAAAAAAAAACAACTATTTAAAGTAATACGACTGACAAGTGATTTTTTGATCTTTCAAATCTAGAAAGGAATATAACCAATAGAAAAATTTCGATTCGTAAGGCCAAGGTGGAATGGTTGAAAATTCAGTGGTTAAAATTCCATAAACTTCATCATTTTCCATTTTTTATATATATTCGAATAATGAAGAAGTCTTCTTTGAAGAAGTCAATGTGAAAAAAAGCCTGGCAGAAACAGTAATACAACAGCTGGATTGCATTGGAAAAACCAACCATCGCTGAAAAAAAGAAAAAAAACCTTCTAGAATTCATTCCACCAGTTTTTCATACTTTCTATAATAGCCTAACTTGTTCCAACAGAGTCCGGGATGAAGTGTATTATGATGAGACAGATGAAGAAGAACTAACTCTGTATTATTTTAATTAATTCCTATAAAATTTTTGTTCATATGGTGTAACCTGTTTAATATTTTAAAGATGACCTAAATATGATATATGCAGAAATGGTGTAACCCACTTTTGTTTTTTAAATATTAGCTTCATTAACATAAATGTACACAATTATTGTAGATTAGACAGTTCTTTTTTTATATTAAAAACAAAACAATTTAAAAAAATGTAGACAAAAAAAATTAAAATAAGAAACAGTTCAAGCAAATTTTAATTCCTTATTATCTCCTAATGAAGTAGTCTGGGGTTACACCACTTTTGCGCTGATAGCCTCATATATGGTAACAACTAATACTCTCTGTAAAGTTCTGACTAAAGACTCGAGATTTTTTTTTGTGAGCAATATTTGTATTGTCTTGAGTACTATTTTTACTGTTGTCTTAGCTGGCAAATGTGAATGAAACTCGCCTTATGGTGTGTGACATCCGCACACATAGACATCAGTGATTGTAATTATCATCTCGACTAAGGATGTTTCTCTGAGTGTTGGCTTCAGATGAAATTGCCTGTGTTCCAATAATTGCATTATCATATTATTATATATCTATAATATCATAGTGCAATTATATGGTAATTGCACATGCTTTCCTTTTATGATATGGTACCTTCGAACTATGATTCAACTAACAACCAATGCATTTCATCATAACAAAACAGACAAAATTGAGTTAGTAATAATAATAATAACTTCTGTATAAAATGCTAGCTCAATTTTAATCCCTGTTTGATAGTTGATTGGGTTACTATCAGGTTCTCAAGCTTATTTTAATGAAATAAAATTCTTCATTATTATATTCTGCACTATTGTAACCAATACCATAAAGATTTTCGTAAGTCTCTGTTCAGCATTTTGTAACTAAAAATTAATGAACTTGAAAGAAGATACCAGTTACGAATCTGCTATATTGGTTTAAGATTTTATAAATTACAGTACATTCGGATCATCAGCCCGTACCATCCACATTAAGAGGTATTGGAATGAATAGTTCAAACATCACTGCAAAACCCAGTTAGTATACAATGTTTAATATAGCTTTCCAAGTAATATTTTATAATTATTTTAAAATTTTAATGCCAAATAATTATTAACCTATCAAGCAATACTGGACGACAATTTTACAAATCAAATGTAAAATTGTAAACAATGTACACATGCTGTTTCAGAAAAAGTAAGACCAAAAAAGAGTTGTCCTGTGTCTAGTTAACATACTGGGAACCAATTGAAACTGTGCATTCCTTAGGGCGGGGCTTAAAGGTCCGCGGGTAAAAAGGTCCACCATAAATTTCTCAAAAACTAGTGACGTATCATTCTTTCTAACAACTCAAGCGTAAAGACGCGGGCGCGGGGGGTGTAACGCGCCGTCGCCGATAGTCGGGCGACGTCGCCAGAAGGAAATACACGGCCACGTGTCAAAATTTCAACGTAAGTATTTTTTTTCGTTGTTAATCTTTTTGGTTTTGAGCACTGCTATTTTGTTTACGATGCATGAACATACTTTTTAAGTATACGTTATTTAATTGTTTTTTAAGATTGATTGTTATTTTTTAGTAAGATTGAACGGTTTTTTTTGTATAACCTTTATAAGTACTTACACGTGGTTGGGGTAAAAAGGTCCAGTTGGTCCTTTTTACCCCACATCATTTACATATTCGTAAAAAAATCTGTTTTATTTGTTTTAGTATGCGGAATTACAAAAGAAAAACTGATCGTGGCACTAAAACTGTGGAGTTGATGCAACGTGCAGCACATTTAGTTTTACATGAAAATAAATCATTAAGGCAGGTATGTCGTGATTTTGAATTAAGTAAAACTTCACTATCAAGATTTATTAAACGAATGAAGGATATGCCTGTAAATTTGAGATTTGGCTATGGAACTCCTAGGCAGATATTTAATAAAGAACAGGAAGCCAGTCTCACAGAATACTTGCTTAAACTTGCACAGATTTTCCATGGCATAGGTCCTAAAGAAGTTCGTCGCATGGCTTATGTCTGTGCTATTAAATATAAAATAAGTATACCGGACACATGGCATACAAACAAAATGGCTGGTAAGGAGTGGATGTCCGCCTTCCTTAAACGAAATACGTGTCTGTCCATTAGAAAACCTGAAGCGACAAGCCTCAGCAGAGCTACGTCATTCAACAAAACGAATGTACAAGACTTTTACTCAAAATTAGCAGAAGTTATGGATCGATTTAAATTTACAGCTTCTTCAATATGGAATGCAGATGAAACTGGTGTATCGACTGTCACCAAACCATCAAAAATTATTGCTGCTAAAGGAAAGCGAAATGTTGGTTCAGTAACATCTGGTGAACGTGGGACTAATGTAACTCTTTTAGTCGCGGTCTCAGCTACAGGTTCATCCATTCCACCTATGTTTATATTTCCTCGCAAAAAGTTTCAAGACCATTTTATTCGGGATGGTCCTACCGATTGCATTGGCGCTGGAAATTCTAGCGGCTGGATTACTAATGACGAGTTTTTTTATGTTTATTCAGCATTTTATCAAGAATGTCAGGCCTAGTAAAGAATCTCCAGCTCTGTTGGTTTTAGACAACCACTCTTCACATTTATCAGTACCCACATTAGATCTGGCCAAAGAAAATGGAGTAGTTATGCTTTCTTTTCCTCCACATTGTTCCCACAAATTACAACCGCTTGACGTGGCGGTATATGGACCTTTCAAAAGATATTTGTCTTCAGCTCAAGACGCATGGATGAGGAATAATGCTAGGAAGACAATGACGATAAATGATATCCCTGGCATCGTGCGCACTGCTTTACCTTTAGCTTTGACACCTAGTAACATAATGAATGGATTTGAAAAAGCTGGCATATTTCCCTTCAACCAAAATAAATTTTACGACTCTGATTTTGCACCAAGTTATGTCACGGATCGTCCCATGGAGAATGACAAAATTGAGCCACAACCATCGACATCTTCAGCTTCTTTTCCACCACTGTTGTCTAACACACAGCCTTCGACAGCATCGGATCCGCATCAACCAACATCGTATGATGCAGAGCTCGAGATTGGTGACACATCGGTCCATCCTCAGGAAGTTTTTTCGCCCGAAGCCGTAAGACCGCTACCAAAAGCTGGCCCACGAAAGTCCACTGTCAATAGAAAACGCCGCAGAACTGCTATTTTAACGGATACACCTGAGAAAGAAAATCTCCGAAAAGAACAGGAAATTACAAATAAAAAAAAGACCAACAAGAAAATCAAAATTAATAAAAAAGTAGAAAAAGTTAAAAAAGCTATTCTACAAAAGATTAATAATGATTAATCTTTGATGATGAATATTTCTGTTTGATTTGCTGCGAGAACTACAGTGACAGCATTCCAGGCGAAGGTTGGATACAATGCAACCTTTGCAAAAACTGGGCCCATGAAAAATGCATTTCTAACAGAGGTTGTATTTCTTTTGTTTGCAATAACTGTGATTCAGGAAACGATGAGTCTGATTAAAGCAATGTTTGGTATAATAGTAATATTAAAGAAGAATTTTTTTATTTATTTTATTTATTTAAGAATGTTTATTTGGTTTTGTTTTATAAGAGTTTTAATATTTAAGTTTGACTTTCTTTTAAATGTTATTGTTCTGGCAGTTTATGAGTGTATGCATAAAGAACAGTGTTGCTTTGTAAAATTGTATTATTTAAATGAGACGGATTAGTTTTTAGAATTGATTGATAAAACTTAATTTTTTTTCCTAAAAAATATGTTGTAAGACAGAATAAATATTTTTGAATTTAGAGGAATATGTTGTTTTGTTATAATTATCACCGTATTTTATAATATAAAAATATACTTTTGATTTGTACTGAATTATTTGTAGTTTTTATTTATTAAAACCCTTTGAAATAAAATAAAAAATAATTGGACCTTTTTGCCTCCTGGCTGTCCCTTTTTACCCCTACTTTGGGGCAAAAAGGAACAGACGACAAGGTATAGAAAAACAGTAAAAATACAAATTTTTATAATGATAAATCATCCGAAAATTGAACCCAGCATAGTTCGATAGTTATTTGTTTGATATGTGTTATACGTTTTGATATAGTAGGTTTGGTTTTCAGAGTACACTTACTAATAGTGAAATTGGACCTTTGTGCCCCGCCCTACCCTACTTAGTCTAACCTTTTCATCAACTTAGTTACTTGGTCAAAAGCATCTTGTTGTAAGAAGTGTCATTACAAGGAAATTTAACTACCTCACTCAATACAATAAAAACTGGTATAGAGCAATATGAGTGTGAATAACACATAGAGTATTTTGTGTTTTATTGTATTGAGTGAGTAAAAAACTACTCTAATTCAATGTATAGTGTAAAGTCACCTGTTCGGAACATTTTAAATCATTGTTATATCTAAATAAAGCCTGAAGATCTGTGAACTTTTCAGATAATATCCTTTAGTAAACTTATTTCGTCTTATAGACTGTATAAAATATTTATATTCAAATTAATATTTGAGTCTAAACATGTGTGAACTTTCATATAAGATAACTGAAAATCCTTGAAGAAACTGCATGGCATCCAATGGTTTACTAGTGCAATTCTAGAATGGGACACCATAAGTGCTCTATATTTTGCTGTGCTTATACATTGTGTATACTACAAAATAGTTATACTTTTTTATTATAATTGCTAATGTAATATTCCTTCTTTAACAATTAACAGTTCATGCAGACCTCCAGCCAGAAACATCAATAAAAACTGAAAACCAAAATTCAAATACCAATTTAGTATCTGGTTAGTATTAAATTAATTTATATATCAAATTACTTATCAGCAGTTGTTCACAGGGAAAGCCTTTTCTCTATGAAATTCACTCCATGCCTCTTTACATTCGGTAAAAACACTTGAGGCATTTAAACAAATGTAAAGAATCACTATATTTCTCTGTGACATGTTTTGGTATATATTAAGAATATTACAAAAGTTTTGTTATTGTTGTGTATGTATGTATATATGTATTTGTCTAGTATATTACTTCAATATCTTGCTAAACTTCAATATCTACTGCACATAATATGTGCTGCATTAACTAGGCAATTCACTAGAAAGTTAATTTATAAATTTTAGGGTTGCCTGGAAGAGATCACTCTTTTAGTGATAAGAGGCCGCCCAAGTTGTTATTCTCTTTTATTTGTAGTTTTAATCTAAGTGTATTTTTAATTTTGCAAGCTTCACAACTGGAATTACACTGGCTGATACTTTCGTTTAATCGGACCGCTACCACGTAAACTTGACCAAAGTGGCAATCACGAAATGGCGTTGTATCATGTTTGTAATTATGGTGGCTAGATCAGCTATAACTTTGATGAGTCTATAGATGTGCCACTTTCTTGTTAGTTAGAACTTTGACGTCAGACAAAATCGTTTGCATATCACCTTTGGCGGTGTATCTGTTTTGGTGGTGTTTATTGTTTATTAAATAGTACTCCGTAGTATTGCATTACATTCACATCCACGAAACAAATTAAGTGATCATAATTAATATCCTATGTGTCTTTTTGCAGTGCCATCTTGTCAAGGAATGCACGTGGAGGTTGATACTGGAGTATACACAAATAGTAGGAAATCCAGGAATCAATTTATGCGTAAGTCAACGTCAAAATCGATTGGTGTTAAGTCTTGCCTATTGATATAGGTTCTAGGAGTTTCATAGCTCACTGGGATGTAGGGAATATAATAAATGGAAAAAATAGTTTTCTTTAAGGCAACAGAAAAATAAAAGCACAATTTGATATAAGAAAAGATTAGATTTTCTTATTGTGACGGTAGGTTTGTTCTAGTCTATCAAACAATTCATTGCCTTTGTTTTGGTTTATTTAGCATTTTCCTTTTTTGTTATAAACATACTGTTGCCAGTGTTTGAAAATGTGAAACAAAAGAATAGTTAAGAAAGTTTTTAATTTAAAGCTAGTTGTGTCGAAAAAGAACGTGTTTGTATGATTTTCTTTTGATCAATTTGAAAATTAACCCAGTTAAGTCAATTGTAACCAATGCTACAGAGGGAGAGATCTTATTTCCTGCTGAAAACTGATTCTAACATAAAGAGTGGATGTCTGCGACGATGTGTTCGACGCACGGGAGGAGACGTGCGGGAGGAACGTGACGTCACAGCGGCGTCAACGCGTGGAACGACGACAGCGCTGCGCGAGAGCAGTCGCCATACACACCTAGCTACGCTCGGACCCCTACGCTGAGACGCCACCGACTGCAACCGCGATCCTTTGTTCATTGCGAATAAACCAGCATTATATTTACAGTCCGCTTTTAATTTTATATCGTAAGGACCCCAACATTGGTCCTTCGCGGTTTAGACAATTCGCATCGGGATACGGCATTAAATTTCAAGAATATAGCAAGTCGGACTTTGGACCTCAGGAACGTTCGAGTCTTCGACGTGGCGGCGCTTCATCCATACGTGGACGGTTTGGGTGTACTGTGAGTTCGTTCCAATTTATTCCCACTTTCTTCCTTTCTTAACATTTAAATCCAAAATAGCTTGATTTAGTAAGTGCATAGTTTATTTCCATCATTAGTAAAAAAGCGTTAGTCTTTTCTAAACTGCCTTTTCTTCTTTCAATTCATTGCTTCCGTTTTACAAGTCGGTTAAAATATTTAAACGCGGTGTTATTGCTTGAATTCTTCTGTTATTTATTGTGAATATTTAAAATTAACTCATAAAATATTGCAACTTATTTCTTTTGTTATTTATTTGTTGAGTAGTTTATTTTCTGTTTCATATTGCTACATCAGTTATGGCCGATGAAAAGAAAGAAAAGGAAAAGCTAATTAAAAAGCGCAGTTGTATGAAATCTAAATTGACTATATTTAATAATTTATTATCTGAGTTTAAGAGTTGCACTGAGCTTAGCACCATTCAACTTCTAAAACTGGAAGGCTGTTTCAAAAAATTTGATGCTATATACCCTATTTTTGATCAGTTGCAGTCCGACATAGAAATGCTTTCGGAGGATCCTGCTAATGAGAGCGAGGAGCGCGAGCAATTTGAAGAGCAATATCATTCGCTGGTTGCGGAGGCACGGGCCCTGCTCGGGGACCGCGGCACCCTGTGCCTTCGGGATGGTTCCGTGTCGTGCTACGATGATGTACAGGCGAGTACTTCTAAAGCCAATAATTGCGTTCGATTGCCTAAGATTGACTTGCCCATTTTCCATGGTCACTATCAGCACTGGCTCAAGTATAGGGATACATTCGTATCATTGATACATTCTAGGCAGGATATAGATAATGTTAACAAATTACATTATTTACATGCATCGTTAAAAGGCAGCGCCTTGCTAGTGATTGATAATTTAGATTTTAAAGCCGACAATTATGAAGCAGCTTGGAAGTTATTATGCGATAGGTACGACAATAAACGATTGCTTGTCAATAACCACGTCCAAGCATTATTCAGCGTTGAGCGCATGCAGAAAGAATCTTTTGCTTCAATTCGTCATATTATTGATGTAACAAATAAAAACTTGCGCGCCTTATCCTCATTAGATCAACCCACTAAGTACTGGGATACTTTAATCATACACATAATGGCTGAAAAATTGGATAGTGTAACTCACAGAGTTTGGGAAGAGCACAGGAATGTTCTTACCGATCCTCCTTCTTTAAATGTTTTTATTAATTTTCTTAGCAACAGGGCAGACTTATTGGAGACATTACAAGAAAAAGATAAAACTCAAAAAGATATTTACAAACAAAATTCAAACTTCCTTATAGATACTGTACATAATAAAAAAAAGACTAATATTTACAATAACAACAAAGCAAATAATAATTACAGTAATAAATTTTTTAAATCTAATCAAAATAATAATAATACTAAATTAAAATCCTTTAAATGTCTCCTGTGCAATGAAAGTCATTTTTTATTTAACTGTGAAACATTCAGATCTCTTTCGATTGAAGATAGGCTTAATAAAGCAAAGGAGGCAAAAGTGTGTCTTAATTGCCTACGACCAGGTCATGTTGAAAATAAATGCAGTCTTGTCCCTTGTAGGTACTGCAAAAAGAGGTACAACACACTTTTGCATTTACACGAATCAGAGCAAACTCCGGTGCCTGCTATCCCAGTCAATAACTTTAATAATTTTGCGAATGAATCGAAAGCCAACACACAGCATACTACTGGTGCGCATGTATTACTGTCCACAGCGAAGGTGCGCGTCCTAGACGGCCGTGGAGAAGTGCATTTCGCGCGCTTGCTGCTCGACAATGGCAGTACGGCCAATTTTGTGACTCAGTCCCTGTGCGGTAAGCTGGGTCTGTCGCGCCGCGGTGCGAGCTCTACGGTGACAGGTATCAATAATCATACTTCCCAAAGTACACAGTCTTGCAGCCTTACTTTAATGTCAATACATGACGATTATACATTTACTGTCGACTGTCTTATACTACCGCAAATTACTAAGTGTTTGCCGTCTTCTTTCATTAATATTGAACATATTCCTCTTCCCAAAGGAATATGTCTTGCTGACCCTACCTTTAATGTGCCGTCAGTTATAGACATCTTAGTGGGGGCCGAAGCATTTTGGTCCGTCTTGGGTCACAATCAAATCAACTTAGGTAAAAATCAACCCAAGTTGTACGAAACGAAACTGGGTTGGTTGGTGTCTGGGCATGTTTCCCGTCTTAAACACTCTTCTAATACTTCCGTTTGTAATTTTTTAAACGCGGATTCCAATCCAGACTTAACTCGTTTCTGGGAACTAGATACTGTAGCAGCAAAGCACTCACTATCTCTCGAAGAACGTGCCTGTGAGCAGAGTTTTCTGTTAAATACCACGCGCACAGACGACGGTCACTTCGTTGTAACCATGCCGCTGAAGGAAGACCCTTCAGTCTTAGGCGATTCCTATCAACAGGCAAAGCGCCGCTTCTTATCTTTAGAGCGAAGGTTCATGAGAGATCCAGGTTTCAAAGATATGTACGCAAGTTTTATGCTCGAATATGAGCACTTGGGTCACATGACCGAAAATAGTGAGCCTTTAGCTAGCTGTCTTTCACATAATCATAATTGTTATTATTTACCCCACCACGGGGTACTTCGTGAATCGAGTAGTACCACAAAACTTCGCACGGTCTTTGATGCTTCGGCCAGCACCACGACAGGTCTGTCACTGAATAGCATATTAATGGTGGGTCCCACTGTGCAAGAAGATCTTTATTCAATATTATTACGTTTCCGACAGCACAAGTACGTTATAACCGGTGATGTTGAGAAAATGTATAGGGCGATTGAAATCAACCCTGCTCAACGTCCTCTTCAACAAATTATTTTTCGTAGCGATAATACTAAACCTTTAAAAACTTACACTCTTAATACTGTTACTTACGGGACGGCATGTGCCCCGTATTTAGCTACAAAGTGTTTGGTAACTTTAGCATCTAGTGCACCCAATGATGACGTCAAACAGGCGATACAAAGAGACTTTTACGTCGACGATTATTTGGGTGGCTCATCTTCAACAGAAAGAGCAATAAGTATTTGCAAAGGTGTCATTTCCACATTAGAAACAGCACATTTTAATTTGAGAAAATTTAAATCTAATAGTCAAATAATACTGGATCAAATTTCCTCAACTTCCTCTAAATCTAATAATGTTTTTAATTTATCAGATATTGATTTGAATTCCCACTCCAAAACCTTAGGGTTGAATTGGATTTGTGATTCCGATAATCTTTCATTTTCAATTACAATAAATTTAAATAAAAAAGTAACTAAACGATACATTCTCTCAGTTATTAGTCAAATTTTTGATCCTTTAGTTCTAGTAGGCCCATGTATTGTTGAGGCCAAACTTATTATGCAGAGATTGTGGATTGATCAGTGCACTTGGGATGAAGAGGTTTCAGTTGAAATAAAACAATTGTGGTTGGCCTTTGCAAATACTTTACCCCTTCTTAACCAACTTAAAATACCTCGTTGGGTACTTAGTGATGAATCCATTATATATGAAATTCATGTTTTTTCAGACGCTTCCGAGAAGGCGTACGGAGTTTGTTTATACATACGCTGTATTACGAGCGATGGTTCAATTAAAGTTATTAACCTCCAAAAGTCGTATAGCACCCATCAAGCCAACTACCATTCCTCGATTAGAGCTTTGCGGGGCTTTATTGGCAACAAGACTGTGTACTAAAGTATTAGCTGCTTTGACTATACCAATAACTCAATGTAGATTTTGGTGCGATTCTACCATCGTTTTGGGATGGTTAACAACTCCACCTAGTGAACTCAAAAGTTTCGTTAAAAACCGCGTTCATGAAATTCAGGAGAGCTCAGAGGGTCATACGTGGAGTTACGTACCGTCGGCGGACAATCCGGCGGATCTTGTTTCCCGCGGGCTGAAGGCTGATCTCATCAGCAGTTCTAACTTGTGGTGGCTAGGTCCCACCTTCTTATCAAAGGAGGAAAAGTATTGGCCTGAAAAGCCCAATCAGAGCATGAAACATGGTCTACCAGAACTAGTGTCATGTTCCGTAGCGCGCACCGATAATGCTGATGTAGATAGTGGCTTTGTAGATTTAGTTAGCAGCTTTATTAACAAAAAATCGAAGTTGATTTCATTGCAAAGATCAATGGCATACTTATTGAGATTTATTTATAATAGTAAAAATAAAACTAGTAAATTATCTGGCCATCTTTCTGTTGAAGAACTTAATAATTCATTAAATTGTATTATTAGAAAAACACAAATTGAAATGTTTCCAGATGAGTATGCCATTTTGAAAACAGGTTCCAGTTAAAAATCGTCTTATTTCTTTATCCCCTTTTTTCGATTCAAATGATATTATGCGGGTTGGTGGCAGACTCAATAATTCCCCCTATAGTTATGATGTAAAGCATCCCATACTTCTTTGCAGTAAACACCATTTTACTATTATTCTTTTTGAACATTTTCATATTAAACATTTACATGCGGGCCCCCAACTTTTATTAGCAAATATTAGACAAACATTTTGGCCATTGGGTGGACGCAATTTATCTAAAAGCTGTGTAAATAAGTGTGTTAGATGCTGTAGATATAAGGCCAAGACCGTTCAGCCTATCATGGGTCAATTACCAGCATCTCGAACTGAGCTAGAATTCCCATTCTTACACAACAGCGTTGATTACGCTGGGCCAGTGTTAGTAGCTGACAGGAAAGGGAGAGGTTGCAAACTTCTTAAGTCATTTTTAGCAATTTTTATTTGCAATTCAGTCAAAGCTGTACATATCGAGCTCGTTACGGCTCTATCCAGTGAAGCCTTTTTAGCCGCTCTAAATCGTTTTGTGTCACGGCGTGGTAAACCCGAAAGCATTACGTCGGATAACGGCACAAACTTTGTTGGTACATACAACGAGCTTTCGAGATTTTTACTGCAATCCGATCTTGAAGGGTTGGTAGCTCAGGAGGGAATCATCTTCAAATTTGTTCCAGCGTACACTCCCCACTTCAACGGTTTAGCAGAGGCAGCCGTTCGCTCGACAAAACACCATCTTAAACGGCTATTAGACGCTACGCACCTTACTTATGAGGAAATGGCAACGTGCCTTACTCAAATTGAGGCTATTTTGAACTCCCGTCCTTTGACCCAACTTTCATCTGATCCTGTTGACCTGTCCCCTCTTACACCTGCTCACTTCTTAATTGGACGGCCACTTACATCCATTCCACACCCACAGATAGCGGATGCCAACATTACACGCCTCGAGCGATTCAAGAGAATCGAACACATTAAGCAGCACTTTTGGCATCGCTTCTCGTTGGAGTACGTTAACCAGCTGCAGCAGAAATTAAAGTGGCAGACGACTAAAACCGAGCTCAAATTAGGCTCTCTCGTCATCATTAAAGACAACACTCTTCCACCGCTTTTGTGGTCTTTGGGAAGAGTCACAAATGTTTATCCTGGCAGTGACGGCGTCGTTAGAGTTGCTGAACTTAAAACTAATAAGGGAACCATTCGGAGGGCATTTAATAATATATGTCCCCTTCCAGAACTTTGAAGCCTTCAGCAGCCTTCAACCCGGGGAGCATGTCTGCGACGATGTGTTCGACGCACGGGAGGAGACGTGCGGGAGGAACGTGACGTCACAGCGGCGTCAACGCGTGGAACGACGACAGCGCTGCGCGAGAGCAGTCGCTATACACACCTAGCTACGCTCGGACCCCTACGCTGAGACGCCACCGACTGCAACCGCGATCCTTTGTTCATTGCGAATAAACCAGCATTATATTTACAGTCCGCTTTTAATTTTATATCGTAAGGACCCCAACAGTGGATAATATAAGTTAAACACATAACGAAACATTTTTTTCTGAAATGTCACTCTATTGTGATAAACTTCAAGTTTCGCTATGGTATTTTGAGATTCGAGTTTTCATGTCTCGCGAAATATATCACGTCACGTCCCTATGAAGTATATCGTCCTCGTAGATCAAAAAATCACTAAGTCGAAAAATGGCCAAAATTAGTTATTTATGTCACTTAAACAACTTTTTTTTTCTTTATATAACTGTCTGACAATCAATTTTGTAGCTATCTTAGTTTCCAACTTACGAAGTGTGAAAAATGAGTAAATCCTATACTTTGACCCAACCGGGAAATGAGAAAAATAACTAATTTTGTTAATTATTTTATGTTTATCAAAAATTTACAAAACTTGAAACTAAAACGATTTAATTGTTTTTCTATTTAATTTTTGATGCATATGTCCCCGTGTTTAGGTAGACTAAAATCACTAAAATGATTTAGTAAGTTTTTGAATTCAAGGGTTTGCTTAAACACTCGAACGCGAAAACTAACTTAACTCGAAATAGCAACTACTTACTGTTTACTTTAAATGATTTTATAAAATACCACTAAAGCGAAAAATCATTATCTCAACAATATTACTTCAAGAAGAAGAAGAAGGAGAAGACAAGAAGAACAAATAGATGTACAAACGACAGAAAAACTAATACAAGAGTTAAAAACTCTTATATTTTTATTGCATGAGTTAGGTTGTTTTGTTTTTTTTGTTTTTTAACCTTTATAATTATGTACATGCATATAGAAAATAGTCGAGTTTCACATAATTCCTTTATTAAAACTTTATTCAATTTATAAAAATACATAGTTTCATTTCTTTATGCACAACATTATTGTAAAAACTTATCACTCAACTTTCAAACCTTAAGATAGGCATTATTTACAATTCACACTTCGTACATCTAGGAGTTAGTTCCATATTACCTAAATCCAGTTGTTTTTATTGAAATGATTTTGAGCTAAGTGAAAAATAACTAACTCAGAGCGAAAATTAACTAATTCATAAATAACTCAAGAGGTTATATAGACAAAAAATAATTAATTTACGTTTTTTTAGTTTTTCCAGTAATTACTCAATATTTATTTGGCACATAAATCAAGTGGATACTATGATATAAATTTCAATTAATTTCCTTCTTCATAAAACTTTAAGCATAGAGATATTTTATGCCAGGCTAAAGTTATGGCAATTTATATTTTTCAAAACTTTACCCCCCATTATCTCAAAACAGGTTTTTTGGACTAAGCGATTTTTCGCTCTACGGGGACGATATAAAGTAATTAAAATTTAAAAATGTTTAATACAAATAAAGATAATTTGGAACAAAATAATTTTTATTAAGTTTAAAAATAATGTAATTTGTGTATTTTTTTTCCAGGACCCAAACTACAAGACAACTCCATCAAAAAACTTCTTGAGAAAATTCAAATCTTAAAGAAGCTAAATAAATCTCAAAAAAAGCAACTTATCTTGGCCAAAAAAAATCAGTTTATGTAAATCTTTTTTATCTACTATAGAGAAATTCCCTAAAACTATTGAAATATTTACGGGAATGCAATTAAAATACGATAAGAAACCAAGAGGTAGAAGATTTACCAATGAAGAAAAAATTTTAGCTTTAACTATTTATAAACAGGGACTAAAAGTATATAATATTTTAAACAAAATGTTCATACTGCCGTCTAGACGTTCATTACAAAAATTATTAAGTGCATTGACTTTTAAACCAGGTATAAATAAACACTTATTTGAAAATTTAAAAGAAACTGTAAAAAAATTGACAGCTGAAAAAAGAATTGTATCATTACTTTTTGATGAAATTTCTCTTGCACCCGTCCTTCAATACAATCCAGTTTGCGATGAAATTACGGGATTTGAGGACTTCGGCAGTAAAAGAACAAATAATTTAGCTGACCATGCTTTAGTTTTGACGATTAAAGGAATCAAAGGAAAAACTAAACAACCAATAAGCTTCACGTTCTGCCGAGGTACCACCAAAAAATATGAGTTAAAAAATATTATTGTTAGTGCCATAAGAGATTTGAGGGCGGCTGGTTTAAAAGTTATATGCACTGTATGTGATCAAGCAACATCTAACATTAGCTTAATTCGAAGTTTGCATCAGGATACAAAAAGTAAATATTTGCAAGAGGGTAGAGAATATAATTCAAAATCATTTGAAGTTGATGGCGAAAAAGTATATCCTTTATTCGATTCACCCCATTTACTCAAAGGTGTGCGAAATAATCTATTGATTAAAAATGCTAATTATTTTCACGATGGTAAAATGAAATGCGCGAAATGGGAGCATGTGGAATTACTATTAAATATTGATGAAGGGGATAATGAAATTAGATTAGTCAATAAACTCACAGTGAATCATGTATATAAAGATAAAATTCCAAAGATGAAAGTTAAATATGCCGCTCAAGTTTTCAGCCAACGAGTATCAGCAGCAATGAGATTTTTAGCAAGTACGTAAAATATTATTCTTGTAAATTCTTGTTATAACATGTGTGTATCAAATTACACTTTTAGCGGCAAAAGTGTTAAATGGCAATTGAATCATTCAATCGCTATTTGAAGTTTTCTTTGAAAGAAATTGTTAATAGTGTCCCTTCAAAGACATACGCATTTTGTTTGGAATGTAATACCTTTAACTTTTAGAACTTAATATTTGTAGCTTAACATTTTACCAAAATTTATTTTCTCTTTATATTTTTATACTCTATCGATTTCCGTACGTTTTCATTCTTGCCGCTGAAATTGAATTATTTTATTAGTTTTTATTTTTATTTAAATTTTAATTCTCAACACAACTCCTCTTTTTTCTGTTAATTTATATCTATAAAGTTACGTAAGCTACAATTTTTAACCTGCACACTAGGTATTACCCTCATACACATGCCTAGTCACATACACATGTACACAAAATATGCAAAAAATATTTCTTTTCTCATGATACCATGCTGAATATATGTAATATGTATTGTGTCCGTATAATAGAGAAAGGTGTGTACCTGGTATACAGGTGTTGAATTGTGTTGCTTCTCACTATAACCTATACTTGCCAACGATCACGTAAATTTTATTCCCGCAGAAATACATTATTTTTATCCTAAGAGATAAAATTTTTAAATATTATTTCTTATTACTTGTGTTAAGAGTCGGCAATGGGAGTTGATGAGTGAAATATCAGTCAGAAATTTGATTGTAATGCAAACTCTATAGCTTTGCCTTACAAAATTGCTTTAAATAAAGAAACTCTACCATCTTAAATTCACTAATACAATATTAATATTTTAATCATACATTATAAATAAATATATTGTATTCAAATTATGTTATTTTTTGTTTCAGAACAGAACATACTGCCTAAGGAGTGCGAAGATACAGCTGATTTTCTGTTGATTTTCGATAAACTATTTGATTCATTTAATGGACATACTTATCAAGATGATTCTAAAATATATAAAGGTTGCTTTAAAACTAATTCTCGTCATATGAAATTATGGACTGATTTATTGCCGGTTTTGGAATCAATTAAATTTGAATCAATTGAAAAAAAAAATGGAAATGAGGTGATTAAGCATGTTTCAATACCGTCTATTGTTAATTGGATTCATAATATTAAATGTTTTATTGAAATGTGGGATGATTTAAAAAATAATTACAATATAAAAAATTTGCTTACCAGAAATTTTAATCAAGATCCTTTAGAAAACTTTTTTAGTAGCATCAGAAGCAATGGGCTCAGAAATGTTAATCCTGATTGCTATCAATTTATTAATGCTTATAAAACGTTGATTATAAATAATTTTAATTCGCCCCATTCTCCTGGTGCTAATTGTGAACAAGATCAAGATCAATGCATGCAATAATTTCGAAATTTAATGTATAAGAATCATGAAACTCGAGAAGATTTTGCATGTGAAATTGATTCTTTGATGAATAACATGACTGTGATTAGAAATAATGATTCAATCATCCATAAGGAATCAAAAAAATATGTAACAGGTTATGTAATAAAGAAATTAAAATCCAAAATTTTTAAAAGATGCAGCACCTGCATTCATGATTTTTGTCGACCTGAAATTGATGTCGGTTCATTTAATTATGAAATTGATTAAACCAAAAAATCTTTATTTCATCCAAGTGATTTGTTTATTAAATTAATGAATGATATTTACTTTTTGATTACAGCATGTTTGCAGGAATTTCCGGAATTAAATTATCTCAAACGAAGAATAAGTTTTTTTATTGATTGTGCCTGTGATTTTAGTATAATAAAATGCAAGAAACATAAAGCTGATTTAATTGATTATATAAAAAAAGTATCAATGAATATTATAATATATAGTTGGTGCAGAGGGGTGAATCGAACATTAAGAGGTGCATTGTTAAAGTTCGATGAAAATGATAGAATTAAAAAAGCGGCATATGATTATTTTGTGAAGCGAAAAAAATAATAAAATGTTTAAACTATTACAAATGTAAGTTTTATTTCATTGCAGGATAATCGTAAAAGCTACCTTAAATTTTTGTATATCTATTTTACCATGGGTCAATAGATAACTTGCATTATTTAAGTTTCGATTTTAGTTGGTTTTTACTGTTACTTTGAATCAAAGGACGAAAATCTGGTTAAGTTAAACGAAACTCGATATTTAAATAATGCAAGTAATCGTTTGATCCATGATAAAATAGATATACAAAATTTAAGGTAGCTTTTACGATTATCCTGCAATAACCAATTAATTATATAAACTCCAAAAAAAATAATGAAATTGAAATACTGCCACCTAGTGGTTCTGCACTGAACTAAAAGCCAGCCATCTATTAGACAGAGTGTGAATTAAAAAAATTAATGCCAAAAGCGAATTGAGTTGCCTATCTATGTCAAATAATAAGTGTATCGTCTATGGCTGAAACTAAGGCGCAGACAATCTTCGGAATGCGACCAAGACTGGCGGTATAGCGAACAAGTTAATCCCTTAAACACCAATAGAAGAACGGGTTCCACGAATAATAGACGGGTTGCAGTAGATGGTTGCCAGGAGTGCAGATACCTTTTCATTTCAGATTTCCATTTATTATGGGATGAAAATAAATCTGACATGTGCTCACAAAATATTACATGTACAGGGTGTCCGGTCTAGAATCAGGACTTAAATTTTGAATTTTTTCGTAACCGTTGAGCGGAGGAGTGGGGAGGGAGGGGGCCACGTTGGCTTTGTCGTTCGTGTCGGTTATTTAGTCGTGATGTCGCAGTGGACAGGTGAAAAACGTACGTTCGCTATGCGGGTCGTGTGGGTCGATTACTTGTTGATGACTCAACAGTCCTACAACTCCTCAGCCAGGCCCATCCTTACAATCACACTCCCAACCAACCCCTGTCAACGAAATTGTCACTTTATTCACAATGCCAGACCTTTACATGGAGGTGTAATGTCTTGATGATGAACTCCTTTCAGATCCCCTAAACCAACTCAAGCCCTGCCTGCCTCAGAGACTTTGCCACCGCCAGCAGAACCTCCTGCAGTTTGCCTGTACCTCAATCCACAGCAACAGCTGCTTCTACTCAAAGGTTCATTAATATGTAGGTACTGGGTTTTGTTAAGTACACACACAACAGACAAAATTTCAACTACTAAACAAACAAAAAAAACTTTCTTTTCACTCATCACTGAACTTGTTTTTAATATATTATATTTGTTTTTTATTCAGAGTTAGAAACACAGTAAATACGTTTTCCATGCTTTATATTTCAGCTTTATGATATCTTCCACGGTGGGCCCGAGAAACAGAGAAATGGCGGCTTGCCTTTGAAGAGCAAACGGTGGGTCTTGTGGCTAGAATGGTAGATGTTATTGAGCGTATTGAACAACGGCTAGCCAATATAAATCAGAATTAGTCGGATATAGATAAATATTTTTTTACTTAAAATACAAAGTTATTGTGCCACATTATTTGCCGGATTTTAGCCATACGAGTTTACCCGAATTGGTGGCCGAGGTGACAATTTATAATGAAGAAAGGCGGATTGTGTTCCAACACGATGGCTGTCTTGCAGACTGGGGGATAACAGTGCGAGAACATTTAAATAATGTTTTCCCAAACTCGTGGATTGGAAGAGATGGTCCTATCCCATGGCCAACACGGTCACCAGAACGAACTCCACTGAATTTTAACATCTGGGGATGGGCTAAAGATATTGTTTACGCGACGGAGGTTGAGACAAGGGAGGGGTTAACCCGGAGGACAGAAGAGGCTTTTGCCACTATTCGGCAAAAAATTCGTTTACGTACGACAACCGTCGAAGTCAGACAAAGGTGTCGCGCGCGCAATAGGGGCGAATAATCTGAGCAAGATTTGTGATGTAGAAAAAATTATAAATGATTAAAATTAGATTTTCTATGGTTTTTTATTTTCGTTCCACGGATGACCCTGTATATAAATTTCAAAATTAATAGACTTAGTAAAAGTTTTTTTTAACTTATTGCGTACCGTTACAATCGGGATAGTCCAGAGTAGTTTAGTTAAATTATTAGAAGAACATGAGCGCTTTTTGTTTTTGTTTATTTACATTCTAAATTGAACTTACATTTTTTTTTCATTTTCAGAAAAGTTTGCGGTTTAATAAAAAAAAAAGCTACATGTTGCTGGCGAGTAATTTTTTATTTTGTTGAATTGTTACGCTTTTGCAAATTAAGAAAAAATCAACATTACTGTTTAATTATTGTTTTATTAAGCTTTGAATGTCAAATTTTGGTATTTTCCGAGAAAGTCCCAAAAAAAATTTGACGTGATTAATTGCGTTGGCCCAAGAACTCTTTGTGGGGCCTGGGATGATAGAAAAAGACCTCGCCAATCCACCATTTTAATTAAGCGATGCACCAAATGCCCGGCAGTCATAAGCTTGAAGTTAATTTAAATTAGGTTATTAATTCATATACCCTCATATTTTTTCTATTTTTGAATTCCTTTACCTCTAAAGTATGGTATCATATCCACATCTTATATGTACCTTACACAAAACTATGTACTTATAAAATTATATGCATATAACTATGGGTTCCAGCTTGAAATAAAATGGACAACGATAAAAAGGAATGCATTTTCAAAAATCTCGTATGTCAATAATGGTAAACCTTTATTTTGATATGAGTTTTCAATCAATCCAGAGGGAAAATTTGGACTTAGCGAGAAATGTTTAGTCATTGCAGTTATATTCAGTGTCACCGCAGATACATATCGACTGTAGTGTTTCAAATTATAAAGTTAACCAAGAAAGGTGGATTCCGTAAGAGGTAATTTTACAGTTTCATCTTGTAACAGAAGGTAACTTTCTTTACATTGTTCGACATAACCTTAATTCCAATCTGATCACTTCAAATTACTTGAAAATGATGACTCGGCAAACAACAACTCGTTATCTAGAAGAGAAACTGACCCTAACCCTTCAAGAGCTCAAGGAATTCAAAGCCTTTAGTGAGCAGTTGTCGGATGATAACTATGACAGTGAAAAAGAAATGACAGTAACAGTAAATAATCACGAGTAACTGAACTTACATACACAGCTACAAGTCTCGGAACAGCGAGACTAACTTGAATGTCTTCGACAGAGATACTAATATATTACAAGATACTCTTCATCACAATAATCAGCTTAAAAAGCAATTACGCAATTCAGTTACAAAAGTAGCATCTTTAGAGTCTGAAATAAAAGGTAATTCAAACCGAGTCATTGTTCAATGTTCACGCCAGTTCCTTCAGATCGTCTACATAAGTGACTTAACTATGCAAAGCATTTTATGAGAAATCATAAGAATATTTATACACCGTCTGAGTGGAGTTCATTAACTAGATGGGCCAAAGTAAAAGGAGCTACTTATCACTACATAGTAAAAACAAAGTCGCTTCCCGCTGTACATATGTCCCTATGTATGCTTAGATCTTTAAAACTATACAACGGATTTTGATGCGGTTAATACGTAGAGAGATTCAAGAGGAAGGTTTATATGTATAATACATGCATAATAAAGTAGAGGAACATTGATAATCTTAGAGGTTTCTAATGTGATGTAAATAAACACATTTTTTTGCGCTTACATTGCAAACGCTGGCTGAACCATACTAGATAGATCAAAATAATGTGCTACAGTATTGTACACCTTAAAAAGGTCTACAAAAAAGTCCGCGGTGGTATATGTCTATCTCTTCGGGGTAACCAACAATAACCATTTTTTATCCTTTACTTTTTACGCGAAATAATGTCTTATTTACGAATCGATTTTAAGCAATACAGCATTAATCCTTATACAACTAAGTATTACATAATACATTGTGTATGTAATATAGATAAATATGGCCCTTTGCAGCGTGTAATTTAAATAAACATTTTCGAAGATATTACAGATTTAAAATGCAATGACATAGACCCGTAAGAAGCCGGGGCGGGCGGGTCGCTAGTAAGTAATCTCGAAACATGGTTTTTGAGTTCAAAAAGATGTGCTAACAAGCACTCGCTTGTTAGCACTCGCGATTAACTGGACAATAAATTCAGAAGGACTAAAAGTGCCTTGGTCTAAATTTAACTAATTTCGTGTCAGTAATAATTAACCGTACGTTTTGTTTTACAAATTGGCTTTATGTGAAAATGCTGATAATGCTTTAGAACACCACAAACAGATCTTTCTGTTAGAAAAAGAAGGCCTGGAAATACCCTTAAAACTATGTTACAATCAGCTCTTACCCATACATCCATCCAAAAAGAAAGATTTAATTTATTCATGTCGCTAACCTATTAGGTCCTTACATATGAAATTGGCGTTTTGTCGTACTGGCCACTTTGATCTGTATTATCTCTTAACCAAAGGTTAAGAATTCCAATTTCAAATTTTTACAGCATTTGTGTTTCGAAAACCGTAATTCATTTGTTTTTTTTTCCTCTTTTGGATTTTTCTTTTCGTCATTTATTTAACAAAATGGAAAACTTGAAATATCGCGTTATATACGAGTACGAGTTCCACCGTGGCACCAGTGCTGCAGAAACGGCTCGAAGTATTAATGCTGTGTACGGCGGCGGTGTCGCAGAAGAAAACACAGTGCGTTTTTGGTTCCAACGTTTTCGTATGGAAATTTCGAACTGCAGAACAAGCCCCGTGGACGGCCGGAGACCAAAGTTGATAATAAAGAATTTAAGTCTATTGTGAACCCAGAAGTCGAAGCTTAATGTCGATTTTGAGAAGCTTAATGTGCTACATGATGAACAATTGCATTACTGGACAGGCCGCACTCGAAATGAATTTGAAAGATTATTTAATCAGACCACACTTTTAGAACAAATGTGTCAAATTCGACGAACCGCATTAGGTATAATACTTGCCAAACTTAGAACTGGAGAATCCAATGAACGACTCGTCTCGTTTTTCAACATATCTCGTTCAAGTCTAAAACGAAAAATTAAAACAGGTAGTGCTTTTGTCCCTCGCCACTTGGGATTCGACCATATTTCTAGAGAGCAAATCGTTCAAAGAAATCTTGCTTTTCCTGACGCATTTTTTGCAAATAATCGGAAAAAGTCCAATTTCTCGTTTAAAAAAGACACGTACAGCATGCACAAGGATAGGAATTTATAAAACCTTTTTTTGTTAGTCACATGCGATGGACACATTATTGAGTTTTGCAGATCTTATTCTGCGACTACAAATGACGCAACCATTTTAAACAAACTTCTAGATGGGCCGGATCCAGTAATCGTTGGCTGTTACAGCCGGGTGATATTTTTATATTAGATAGAGGTTTTCACGATTCTATTACGTCTTTAGAAAGCCATGGATATGTTGGCATCATGCCACAATCGCTGACAAGAAGAGGCTCACAGCTTACTACACTTGACGCCAATGAATCGCGGTTGAACACAATTTGCCCATCGGCTGTTGAGGTGGTAAATGGACGATTAAAACGGGATTTTAAGATTCTTCGTCATAAATACTGTAATTTGGCCATTAGTCACTTTTATAAAGACCTTCGAATTGCTGCAGCGTATACGAATACCTTCCATATTAATATTATAGACGATTCCAATGCACGTGAATTTATCTTATCAATGCAGCCAGAGAGAGTATGAATGTTGCTAATCACTTAGCTGAGTATGTTGATAAAAGAAGGCTAAACCGAAACAGCTTCGAAAATATTTCAGTGGGGGGTCGGGGGGATAATGTTGCTTCATTTCCCAGGTCAACACCGGAGGAATTGAAACTTGCTATTACAGCGAGCATATACGCACAACGGAGACATTTATTATTCAAAAATATAACGGTCGTCATACCGACCTCTCTGATTTTTCGATTCCCAAGAGCAATGTGCAGCTGATTCGAGCGCACATAAAGGACATACATCGTCAAAAGCGTATCATTGCTATATTTTAATCGACGATTGCTATATTACAATCATGGGATCCATTCCGATCAACATTATTGCTGATCATGTTTAATTGGGCGAAAGACGATCGGCAGGTGTGCCCACGTGGTTTGCCTAGTTTGGTCTTTGGGGTGGGCTAGGCACCAAGACGTTGTGAGATGCCCTGCTTTACTTTTAGATTCAATAATTATAGACGACGATGAGGATGACGATTTATTAGGTATTTTAATGTTTACATGAGGCGATGTTTACTTTTATTTTAAAGTTATGCTGTTAACAGCAGATATATTTTCAAATTAACAAATAAGAACTTCAAAACCGGTCTGATACCGGATAAAGATATATAGAGTGACAAAGTCTATTACAAAAATATTCAAATGTCACTTACATTGCTGCCTCAGGCAGCCTCGACTATTAATAACGCACTTAAATTACCTTACGCTTGTTCCATACCGTTTTGCGTATTCATACCCGTTTCGTTCCGGACAGTTATGAGCACGGGACGCCATGTCAACTCTTTAGATGTCAATGTATGTTTTTTTTAAATGTTTTATATCTATTTATATGAAAATAATAAATAAATCCCCAGACACACACACCAACTGTATGCCCCAAAGTAAGCAGGGCTTGTGTTATGGATGACCATACAGCGAACTGGGGGGGAGTAACCTGAGACCTCCTGCGTATGAAGCAGGATGCTACTCGGCCGTATATACAGACGAATATATATTGTGATATGCAATTAAATGGTTCTGCAGCGGGGAGTGGTGGCTACATGGGGAGGGGCGCGCGGGATTGCCAACGCTACCGGACGTGAACATACAAGTACATATAGTGTTTTATTTTTTCGCACTAGAACCTAAATATACGACATTACATGTATTTTACTCACCGTGAGCGCTTCTTTCGTAGCCGAGCTATATTCACAGTACGCGCATTTATGTATGCGGCCGAGACCATGGCGCGCGCGCTTGTGTTCTTGCAGCTGGATGTTGTTTCGGCACCGCTTGCCACACGCCTGGAATCAAATATTACACACTGGGCTATTGGTTATCAACCTGGAACGTTACATGTGAAGGGGAAGGTTATTTGTAATAATTTAAACAAAAGTCAACCATTTTCGAGATTACCTTTCTTTCAAGTGTACAAATTTTATATACAAATCGACATGTTCGGGCTGGTCAATGTACGTCAGCAGTATTTGTTAAACGACAAGACGGGCCCGAACGTATTAAAACATAGATAGTAGGTATAATTGTATATTGTCGTGATTTATATAAATAAGTAAATAAGTAACACTTAAATAATAATTAACAACTATTTATAGATTGTGTTACAGTTGTAAACTTTCAGGATGTCGACGTCACCTGTAATTAGAGTGGCATTTAGAATGTAATTTTGTTTCTATATCCACCTATGTTTATTTTGATGTATACTCTGTTGGTGACCTAATAAGTAAATAAATTTATATGTAATTGTAGTTAAAAGTTTATATTTTAAAAAGAAGTTAGAAGTAGCTTAGTTAAAAGATATATATATATATATATATATATATATATATATATATATTCTGAAGAATTATCTTTTCTGTATATTATAGTCTTGTTATAATAATACAAGTAACTGCGAACGCTGTGCGTAGCAATTATCGGTGCGCAGTTTTAATTACGCTTTATTTAGTTTACAAGTTGAAAATCGAATGTATTAAATTGTATACTGTAGCTGTGACAAGTAATAAATACATAAATATAAATAAATAAGAATGAAACCACTAGTTTATTTATCACCGACACAGAAACATGAAGCAGGTAGTAAAAAAGATGACCTATGGAGTTCAAAACAAACTGAATGGTATCGACGACTCCTTCCCCTTCCTATTACCCGTTATCGAGGGACAAACACAAGTCTATGTGACAATATCTGCAAGGCCAAGAGATGGCGCTGCAAGTCGCTTTAGGAAACGCTCACGGAAGATTGTCACGAAAACCGAGAACAGTAAAAACCTATTGAGAGCGCCAAAAATAATAATATTTAACAGCAAACCCGTTTAAGTTGATTTTTAACATTGTGCGACTTTGACATTCTGCTCTTTTGACAATTTACAATCCTTTGTCATTTTACGCTTTTGACTTATGCTCCTACACGTATTGAATACTCTATAATGTGGCATACATACCTCACAAACACAATAGTTGGTGTGGAACCTCATATGAGCTTTAAAAGTCGCCTTCATCCTAAATTCTTTGCTGCACGTAGGGCACTTGTACGAGGCAGCATTGGGTATGCGTAAGTGCAACCTACGTCTGGTTGGCTTCTTCTGTAAATAAAACATTTAATTGTGAAAAGCACAAGAAATATTGTATGGGTGACGATAAAGAAGAACTAATAGCGCTGGAAGCCGACATGGTTGAACATGGTGATGACCGTGAATAGGTGCCAATCTTGCGGACATATATAGACATACATATGCAGATAAGGATTATTCGGTACACACAGAAGAGCCATTGCAAATTTATTTTGAAAAATGACTTACGGCCAGTTCTTCAGGTGCAAAATAGTTTAATTGATTAGTTTTAGTAAGTGCAAAAAAAATTTTCAATATTGAGAAAAAATTATTAGTATTTGAGTCAATGCATAGCTTGACCAGTAAACATAGAACCTTTCCACAAGGGTTCCTCATGTAACCAGGGGACACTTAAAATTCCCAGAGGGTGCAGTCACCTTGTTTATGGTAAAGATTTAGTGAATGTAATACACTGCTCCCCTTATTATTAACCATATTAAACTGGTTGTTTTCTGGTAAGAAAAGATCCAGTCAGAAAAATAACCGGAACAGCAATGCCAAGTGACACCTACGATTGCAAAAACATCAATAATTTAAGGTTCCATTTATTTGGAAAGCAATATTTAATATGGAAAATCAACACATTTACTTTTATATTACAGACTTGAATCATTTACTATAAGAAAGTACCATTATTAAGAATTATTTCAAATGTGTTACAAATGATTTCCAACCGTGTATCATGTTACATTTCTGGGTGTACTCATAATGCATAAATTGTTAATAAATAATAATCCCAATATTTGATTGAATTTCTTTGGTTATAGCCATTAAAATTTTTCAAAATGTATTCTGAAGCTTACCTCTGTTGTGTGTCCATTAGGACCAGTACTAAATGTTTCTGCTATAATTGGCTTGATATCAACATTTTCATTGTCAAATTCATGATCATGTTGTATGTCATCGTAAGTGTAATCATGATAATCAAGCTCCGGATCTTGTTTCTGTACTTCTAATATCTGTTTTGGTATTTTCTTAGGCTTCACCTGTTTACTTAGTTTCGGTAATAAGCCGATTAAAGTTTTCTCCGCTTTTCTGCTTTTTCTCCTGAACTTTAATGCTGCTTCTAATGATTTTGTGCATTTTGTACAGATCATCTGTGACAGACCATCATTTAAGTTTATCTGTAGAAAAATAGTACTAGTTTAATAATTTAATTTTAATTTATCGAAGGTAGGAACATAAAGTGAACCCCTTGAGGTACATGTGAAGTCTGCCAATCCACATTATTGGAGGTCCCAGGTTCGAGTCCTGGCCGTTCATCACACAAGTGAATGCCATGTTTGTGAACTCTGAATAGAAGCTCTAAAAACACAGTCCCCTGGCTGTCCCCATCACTGTAATCTCACCTACAAATGAGATTTGAGATTGAAACTAAATACATTTGGCAATTAATATCATAAAGAAAAATAATTAATCTATATTATTTCCGTAAAACAATGTCTCATTATGTATTTTATTTATTTAGTAAAGTCCTGTAATTTTTGTCCCTAGAATTTTCATACAGTCCCCTGCCAAAAATGTAAAGCCATAATAAAAAAAAACTTTAATGTTAATAAACGGTTTTTTTAGTGAAACGAAACGCAATTGTTGTGAAGTTAGCCTCCTTGCCGAAAGCGGCGGCGAGTCGCCATTTTGTTTAGTGTCAGATCGTCATTTGTGAAGTGAACACGCGTTTGGACCGCTAACACACACAGTCCTCTGGTAAGTAATAAAATTTATGTTAATTACTTTAATTATCTCTAAACATAATTCATTGTTTTATTATTTATGTCTAAATTGATCGGTAGGTTATTAAAAATCTATTTTACATAATTTTTGTAAAAATTTAGAAATTTAACCGAAATACACAGTCCCCTGGCAACAGTCCTCTGCCTGAAAATGCAGCAGGGGACTGTTCTACACAACAGGGGACTGTGTATTTTGCGTATTGGTTATTATTTTTATGTATTATTTGTGTAAATTTATCTGTTAATCGCTTTTATTAATGTAAGAATCATCAACGTATGATTGCTTCGCATTATTTTCCTATATAAACTTAAAATTATTTTACACAGGGTGTCCGAACAGACGTGTTATGGCGCCTAAAAAGAAAAATTTATCCCGAGATGAATTACTACAGAACAAGAGAGAAGCAGAGCGAATACGATACCAAAAAAGGAAAAATGACCCTCAAAAGAGCGAAGAAATGAGAGAAAAGGAGAAGTTGAAATATCAAAAGAAGAAAGAAAAAGGTTTGCGGAAGTTAGTAAAGGATATGACTCCTCGTGAGCACAGAGCTGCCTTAAAGAAGTGGAAAGAACATTGTATCATATACCGAGCCAAAAGACTAAGACTGAAAAGCGTCACTAATACTTTTGTACGAGAAAATACGCCCGTTATCAGACCCAGAAGTAGATTACTCCACCTTCAAGACCCTCCAATACAGTTCCAGTTCAAATATCTCCAGCTCTAAGCCCAGCAGTTACCAATGCTAGTGTACAACAAAGAAAAAAGGAAGCCACAAAGCGACGAAAGAAGTTTAACACGGAAAATATTGAAAAGATCGCAAGTTTAAAGGAAAAACTTGAGAAGTACAAAAAAAGATTAGCGAGAATTGAGAATAAAAACAAAAAGAATGTTGAAGTTACACCTAAGACAAAGATGTTGCAAATGTTAAACGAGCCTGAAAAAAGAAAAGAAGCAGTCAAGAAAGCTTTGTTTGGCGACGTCATTAGTAAGCAGTTGAAAGAAAATTATTCCACATTGAAATGTACCAAAGAGAGACAAATCTTTTAAAAAGTTATTACTGGCAGTATTGTTCAAAAGTATAGGCACTGGATACCTAAAGAAATAAAGTCGTTGTCCAGACCCGGCAAAAAATCTAATATCAAAGGCTTGGATGTATCTTTAGCTAAACGGTGTAAAATACCTGATAGTTATAAACAAGTTGTTCAGAATTTCTTCGAAGATGATAGTAATAGTCGTATGGCGGCCGGTAAAAAAGAATTTATAACTAGAAAAACTGTGAAGAAACAGAAGAGATATCTTGTTGACACAGTTCTTAATCTTTACAAAAAGTTTATGACTGGGAACTTAAAAATTAGCTATCAAACATTTTGCCATCTTCGGCCATTTTGGGTTGTGAAACCCAACGCTCAAAACCGCGATACATATCTATGCATTGTTGACAGCAACATAGACATGAAGCTCAGCGCACTTCATACTGGTAATATATTGACTTACAGCAATCACCAGAAGTTGCTGGAAGATCTATTTTGCGACAAGTACAAGTACTTTACAAGTAATTGTCAATGTTGAGAAATAAATTTTTCATTTCAACTTGATAAATAAAATTGTGATAAAGCACAAAGTCCTGGAAACACCAATATAGTGTTTCTAGGACAGTTTGATCCTAAAAGTGACGGAAATTTTTAATGTGTTGGATCAATTTTATGAACCAGAAGTTGATGAAATATTGCAAGCAGGAAAGTTTTATAAGAGCTTACAAATGCAACAGGATTTTTTACAAGAATATATTGCGGTTATAAGTTTACTCGGATCAACATACAAATTTGTTGATTTGAAACGCCAGTTGAGGGATCGCTAATGTGCCTTAACCATCAGGCAATATCCCCAAACTTATATCCTTAATAAACCAGAGAATTGAAGCAGACACCATCAATTGTCACTGAACCTATGGATGCTATTGCTAGAATACAATCAAATATTTGCTGACAAACCTCACACGACAAACGTGCGTCGACTGCTGCATTACATTACTCAACCGGCACAATAATGAGGATTTTAAATCGAATCATTACTTGTGATGAAAAGTGGATCCTGTTCGACAAAAGGAAATGCTCATCACAATGGTTGAACCCTGGCCAAATCCTGCCCCAAGTGAAAATTGACTCAAAAAAGTTACACTTACCAATGGTAATAGTAGGGATGCAGCAATATCCCAGCAGCAAGCAGGGATATTCACAATTGTGAAAGTTAAAATGTTGTATTACCTTGTATTTTTGTTACTAATGACAGTAGCAGGTGCGATATAAAAGAATGTTATTGTCACCAATGGGATTACAAAGGCTACAGGATATAATAATTGTAGCTTTAACAATTCGGGAAATACTATCAAATACTATCAAACTGTTGTGTCACCAAAACCAATGTTTGGGCTGATAAAATGGGAATGTGATGACACTGATAAAGGTGATTTGTTATCTTTCTTCGAATGTGCAGAATGCAGTGTTTATTGTGTTTATAACCAGTATATGGATAAATGTAGGAATTATACTGTACCTATACTCACTGGCTTGCTTATATCATTATTTGTATTCATGATCCTTATAATTATGTCTTTGACAATATTACGCAAGTTCATGGTCAGGTGCTTAATGATTATCATCATGTACTTTATAATGAGGTCTGATATTAAGAGGGTTAGGCGCATAAGAAGGCATAACAAAATCACTGGCATGAATTTAGAAGTCAAGTTCAAAGCTATTAAGTATAATAACAGTCTGTTAATGAACGAGATAATTAAAAGGCGTTTAGAACTCACTGGCAATTCTAAGCACAATGAAGAAATTTATGCAGAAATAATATACAATAGATCAAAGGACTATCGTGCAGTAAATGAAATGCTTAAAAGGTCAGAAGTAAGAGCTGAATTGCTCAAACAAAGTGTAACTGAAAGGCCAAAATACGATCTATCAAGCAAGATAGTAAGAGGGACAGCTATATTGGCTGCTATGAACACAACACAAACTTATGCTTGTGATCAGATGTTATATCTTAAAAGTAATGGAAGAATATGTTATAACAACAAGTGCTACGATCTATCAACGTATTCCTTATTGATATCTGATGGCCAAAGTGCATGTTTTCATGACTTGAATAACGATAGACTGACAATTAAATTTGATAAGCTAAATCACCTTGAGAGGTACTCAAGACTATATGACACTTCCGACTACAACATAACTAATGAGATAACTTGGAACTGTTATGGATCAGGGAAATGCTGGTATGGGTCGGAATGTGGGAATGGTTAGGGGAACCCAACACAAACTTTTTGCAGATTACCTACATGATCGTTCGCAATGTGTAAAAATAGGAAATATCCTAAGTTCTGACCTAGTAAACACGGAATATGGAATTCCTCAAGGGAAGTGTTTTGGGTCCCACACTATTCTTAATATACATTAACGAACTTTGTAACCTAAATAAACGGTGGTAAAATCATATCTTTTGCTGATGACACCGCTCTTTTGTTCTCTGCAAACTCAGATACAGAATTATATGAGCTTGCACAATGAGGCTTCAATGTAGTAAACAAGTGGCTACAGCAACACTTACTCACTCTAAATTCAGATAAAACTTATTTCATCCAGTTTTCTATGTGAAAATCAATTTCAGAAAACACTAACCTATACGCGCACTATTGTATTGATCAAATCAATCATTCGTGTTCATGTCCTCACATTACTGCTACTAAAACAATAAAGTACCTAGGTGTCTACACAAAGTGACTACACATAGATGCGGTTAGCAACAGAATACGCAAGTTAATATTTGTTTTAAATAATTGCGCAGCATAGGACACTCTAAACTTATGAGGCAGGTATATTTTGCATTGTGTCAGTCGATACTAAATTACTGTATTACGTCATGGGGCGGAGCAGCTAAAACTCTTCTCCTTAATGTTGAAAGAGCCCAAAGAGCAATTTTAAAAGTTTCCAATTTCCGACCTTTCCTTTACTCCACTGAACTTCTCTATAAAGAGTGTAAAGTACTGACAGTCAGGCAGTTATTTATAATGAGCACAACTTTAAAACTCCACAGCACCCTTAACTATAGCACACAAACAGCTAACAAAAGACGGCTTGACATTGTTTGTCCACAAAGCACAAAAATGGCATTTTCTTCCAGATTTTACATTTTCCTAGGACCACTTCTATATAAAAGATTAAACACCAATCTTGGCCTCTGACCTACAACAACACTAAACGAGTAATCCGAGCATCACTTTTGAGTATGTCCTACGAAGATACAGAGAAGTTATTAATAGTATTAAAATAAGATAATTAATGTCTCCAAAATGTTAATTAATTTTTTGTTGTATTTTTATTTATTTTTTCGTGTCGTATTAGTATTATTATTATTTTCTAATGTTTATAGTGGGAAGAGAATTATGAAACACATTTTATGTAATATTCACTTTGCGCATTTAATTGTTAATGTACTTACTAGATTTAGAATTAATGTTTATGCAGCATACTGTACTTAATTTAATAATTTGTACCTTAAAAACAGGTAATTCGTAATTACTTAGTTTAGGTATTTGCCTAGTTATTGTTACCCTAGAGCATGATAAACCGATAGTATGACTTATCATAATTATAGTAACTATTGTAAATTTTTAGACACCGATTATAATTGATATTTATGTAGTTTATCGTAGTAATAAATTTGTAAGTTCTTACTGTGTATTCCTGGAAGTAAGTTTTCCAGAAATAAATTTTATTCTTATTCTTATTCTTATTCTTCTTATTTATAAAATTGTGTAGAAGTACACAAGCATTAATAATTTTGCCTGCAAAACCTATTGCAGGTACAAATTATGTACCTGGTACAAGGTACAAGGTGTACCCGGTGGCAGGTACACCGGGCCCTGCCGGTGTGCCGTGCCAGAAAACAGAGCCATCGTGTCTTTAAGATTCACATGCAATGCTCCACAACACAACATGCAGCTATCTTATGTCAATGTTCTGATGCCATGACAAAAATTAAATGTAACACTTGTTGGAAATATCAACATTTCACTGTTTTTTTTTGCTGACTACTTGTGCAGAACAATAATTTGTTATGATTTTTAATGGTAGAACTGGTATACACAATGCTACAGAGTACCTGGAAATATTGACAGCTGAAAACTTCAAGGGCTATGAAGTACTCAAAACTTCAAGGGCTATGAAGATATGATAAAGATAATCTAAAGTAGCCTCAAGATAAATTACTAAATGATCAAAAAGAGTGTTGTGAATAAATTACTTGATTCTTTATTAAAATTCTATGTAAATAATATTTAGAAATAGGTTTGTTAATGTGGGATCATGTGATCAATCTTAATTTTGTCTTGTCACATTGTGAACTGTGAAATTGATTCTGAATATTACTTATCCAATTTAGTGTAAAAATTATCAGAATTGAAAACAGATTTATTATATATTCAAGTGAATTTTTTTCGTAGAAGACAAGCAGTGCTATTTTATTCAATTGTCAATAAAAATTTGTTTACCTCCAATCCAGTGATAACTCGTAACTCTTCGGCACGTTGTATCTCGTTATCTTTATAAAAAAGTGGCTCCAAGTTTTCCTTGCTAAGACATGTTCGACAACAAACCAGCTCCGTAACCGTAGCACTTATCTTTTTAACCGGCAAGCTGTTTGCAGCATCTAGTTTCCTTTTTAAAATACTCATTCGATTCATAAATAGAAGAGCGAACATTCTAATCGAAATATTCACAAGAGAGTGTTACTGTTACTTTGTAGTTGTACCAAATCATGAAAACGGATCAAAACAAACCCGACTCGAGCGTTTATTGAAGAAATCTTTGAATTTAACTTTTATGTTTTGGGATACATTTTAACACTTTTGCTACTTTAATATTGAAACAAAATATATAATAATTTATTTCTTTAACTGCAACAAACACTTACACAGCACAGTAATACAGAAACACCGAAAAACAATAATAATAATAATATCATGAACGCCGTAGTGTAGTATGCATAGCAGGTAGTCTTCATACAAAAAAAAACTAGGAATTATGTCTATGGTTAGAAACTTTTGATGCTGACATCTCTTGCTACTTTTCGAGCGAACAATTGTCATACGTCACTTCAATGTGAATGATGAATGATAACACTTGCTGCGTTCCGTTTGCCGATTACAGCGCTCACAGCGCTCATATACCCGTTCCGATTGCCCGTGAGCGCGCTCACAGCGATATCGATACGTCATCAATGACGTCATAAACGCCGCCATCTTCCCGCTCACAGTGCCCAAGCTACGGAGCATGGTTGCTGTGAGCGGCCTGTCAATACTGACACATGACGTTACTTTATTGATGTTTTTATTAGTCGATTAAAGATTTTAAAAGCTTGCTTATTAATTTTCTTTTGTAATAATATGAAAAAACGGCTCCTCTTCATTCAGGGTCAAAGATCTTAATGAAATTGTAACTTTAGACTTAAGTGACGAACAATCAGAATGTTAGCGTGATATTTGCCGTTCCGATTGCAATAGCACTAATAACACTTTTAGCGCGCTCAAACGAATCGGAACGGTTTTGAGCACTTTTAGCGCTGTGAGCGCTGTAATCGGTAAACGGAACGCAGCAACTATGTTCAATCAATGATGTACGGTTTCAGGTTATGATTCTTATGTTATAATTATGTTAAAACTACTTTTATTATATTAATACTTGAAATTGGCAGAAATAGTTATTGTGTAGTAACTACAGCTGATTGCCAGAAAACGCAAAATTTTATTTAATTTTCAATCAATCAGCTCGATCTGCCATTACGGTTTCAATGATTGACGAGTGAAGAGTTTGCATTGATCAATTTCTGAAACATAACCTCTCATTTACCAAATATAGTAATTAATATGCGTTTATTCGGTGCTTCACAATGTACAACAAGTGCTGTGTAGTGAATGAGAAAGTAGCCGAAAGGACGTTATTTTTCATCACTTTCCAAGAACTGAGATAGGACTTAACAATGGTTACCGTGTCTTTGTGCTAATAGTGCTTTGTGCTTACAAGGTTTAAGTGTGGTAAGCCTTTGTATATTGTTTGTGAGCCACACAAGAAATGTTTTCTGGGTTACTCAATATGAATAACGGTGTTTTATTGGTGTAACATAATTAACAGAATTTGAATAAATAGTACTGATGTCTCGCTTCTAGAAAATAAAAATTTGCCTCACGTGCGATACAAACAAAATTTAGAAATTAAAAGAAAATCATAAATATACAAGTCTTTTATTTATTTTACCTTCTTTATCTTTTAGAATGTTAAATTTATCTTGTAGAAAAGGAGAGGGGCTTTCGCCTGCCACAATGGCATTACGCCAAAATCCAATGCCGTCATTTTAAAATTAAGAAACGAAGGACAATCTAATTTAAAAAAAAATTGTTGTCAAATTGAAAAGTTCCTCAAGTTCCTAGTTCCTCGTGTTGTAGTTAGGAAGACGTTCGTCTGATGCGTAGCATCACTAGTTAGTTTGTGGTAGTATGTATATGTTTTTTTTTTCTTCATGTTTGGCACCACTCTTTCATAAGTATTTGCCAGTGTCAAGTTTTTTCATTTTTGGTACAATTATACAAAGGCAGGGAATGAATATAAAGAGGAAAATGACGGAATTTGGAATTATAGGAAAGGATTAGGTAAGGTATTAAACTAACTTGAAAAATATATAAAATGTACAAGTCAAAATAAAAAGGCTTATTTATTTACATATTTACAAATGGGGTTATCGGGATAAATAAATAATGTTGAGATTATTATAAGTAAGTATATATACAAATAACAATATTTGTAATAAAATATTTATATTATTGCAAATAATAAATGATGCGATCATAGCATAGTTTGCCTTATTCATTAGTAACGTTGAAACGCAAGAGGGCAAAGAATTTCGGGATGATACTAAATTATCAAAGAATGCCGTATGATCATACCGTGCGCATGAGAAGAATATGTGATCTATGCTACCCACATCATCACCACATTCGCAGCGATCACTGTCAATGATCTTAAGTCTGGCGAGGTGAGTTGGAATACAGGAGTGGCCCAGCCTCAAACGTGAAAGAATGGATACCACCCTCTTACAAAATTTTAACTTTTTCTGGAAGTACCAAGGTTTCAGTGACACCAACGGTTCTATATTGTAAAGGTGTTTACCCTTGGACCGTGCGCTAGAAGCCCACATATCGTTCCAAGAATTAATAAGGGTTTCCCTAGGTATTTTAGTCACAATATCATGATTGCAGTTAACAAAAGGCACGCGATCCCCCCAGAGAACTGCATCGTTTGCGATAGCGTCTGCTTTCACATTCCCTTTAATGTTGCTGTGGCCCGGTATCCAGGCCAGTACTACTTGTTTGTTATTATTGGAACAATTGAGAAGGGCAGATCTTATTTCAATAATAATGGGATAAACTATACTGCACTTAAAAGGGAACTTTTTAATTGCTTGTAAAGCACTCAAGAAGTCAGTCAAAATCAGGGTGTTCTTATATTTTAATAATATTGATAATTCGATGGCTTTAAGAATGCCCACGTATTCCCCAGTGAAAACTGACGACTCCGGGGGCATCTTTATTTCTTGAGCTATTTTATACTGTCGGTCAAAAAACCCCACTCCTACGCAACTATTATCGGAATGCTTAGATGCATCGGAGTAGATCTGACGCCAGTGGTCAAATTCCTCCTCCATAATGCTATTAAATGTACTATTGGGCTTGATGTCTCCTTTTGATATTCCTAAATCTAAAATGATGTTTGGTGTCATTATTAAACTATGGAAACTGCTTGAAAATATTGGAAGATTGTAAGAAGAGTGTACTGGATTCTGTAGAGATTCATATTTTATTAAACTAATAATTGATGGAGGTAGTGATTTGTTTGTCCAGTAAGAACTAGAGCGGATTCGATTTAAAATAATTTGGAGTTGTTTTATAACAGGGTTATTTTTAACTTGATAGGCCTTAAACACAAATTTATCGGATAGATATTGTCTTCTAAGTTTTAAGGGGGGATCTCCGGTTTCAACTTGAAGAGCGTTTATCGGCGATGATTTCATGGCACCACAGACTGCACGGAGTGCTTTAGACTGTACTTTATCAATTTTTTCTCTTGCTGAAATATTAATTGGTTCTAGCCAAAATAAACCATAATCTAAAATGCTGCGGATGGTTGCATTGTACATAAGCTTCAAGGAATATGGATGAGCTCCCCACCATACACCAGAAAGACATCTCAATATATTTATATTCCTTTCACATTTACCTACAATATAATCGCAATGTGGTACGTCAGATAATTTGGAGTCTAATATTAAACCTAAAAATTTTACACTATCACGGACTGGAATAATATCACCTTTGCAGGTTATTTGCACTGGTGGAATTTTTAAACCAAACGGTAAACAATTGAACTCATATAGTTCGTTATTGAAATTAAACCTCAAGTACTTTTTGTGCGAGTCATGAATTGGTAAAAAATAATATGAGTCTTTCAAATCAATTGTTGCCATGAAACATTGCTCGGTAATGAATTTGGATGCCGTTCTGTAGTCTTCCATCTTAAAATGGACAGCTTTTATGAACTTGTTTAATTTTTTCAAATTTAATATGAATCTTTTATCTCCGTTTGGTTTAGGTACTAAAAATATGTCGGAAACAAATTGTTCACTATCATATGTACACTTAGAGATGGCTTTTATTTGCAATAATTTATCTATACAGGTTATAAAATCATTAATATCTTTTTCTGGTTTATTACTTACGGAAGGATTATTATTGCCAACGGGTCGCTTAATAAAGGGTATTTTGTATCCCTGGATCCAGGACAAAGTAATTGGATCGTTGGTTATTTTGAACCAATTTTTGTAAAATAGTTTCAAGCGACCAGAATAACTAACCTCAGACGCCAATATCTCCTGTTGTATCTCCTGGGCGGCGAGCGTGAGCGTGTGTAGTTCGACGCAGGGCGGGTGGCGGCGGCGGCGGCGGCGGCGGCGGCGGTCGCTGCCCCGGGCGAGGTCTCCCCACTTCGGACAACAGGCTTCCGTTGCGGGGGCTTCCAGTTTAAACGGTTTGGAACAGTATTCTTGTAATTTTGGAAATTCCTGTTTGTACTAAGTGGCTGTGAAGGTTTTAGGGCTTCTCCGGTTTTTTGTACAGCTTTCGCGGATCTTAACTTTTCAGATAAGTTGGTCCCAAATAAAAATTAATCTCGTGTAGTTTGACGTAGGGTATCTTTTAGTTCTACATTAATGGTATTAATGACTAAATTTCTTCGCGCCTTTGTAAGGTAATAAAAGGAATCGCACAATAGTTTGCTTGCGTCACTTAGAGGTTTAAGTATATCTTGTGATGAGTATTTTTTATTAGTGACTTTCTCTGTCGTTTGCCCTAGTGCTGCCAAAGCAATGCTGATTTGCTTTTGACTTAGCATTAAGGAAAAATCTTTTTTGCTTGTCGGTTCCGAAATACCTGTGTTAGGTCTGTTAGGTCTTCTAGTTGGAGATAATTGATACACAAGTAGTCAGGGAACAATTGAGTGCTTTATTATTATTATTTTTTTTTGTTCCCCTCCGCGGGAAGGGCAGGAGGATAAAAATGCCCTGACGCATACTCTGGCGCGATTCCAAAGTTATGTGGGACTCGTCCCGACGCCTACCAGGACCATACCCACTAAAAACCCCCTGTCGGCTCGTGCATTTTTGCCACTCAGCCTTCATCTGAGCGACGGCCAATTGGAGAAAGAGGCCGCGCTAGCGGGGCCCAGAAGGGGTCACCCGCTGGGATTACATAGCACTGAAGGTGCTCAAAGCACTGAAGGTTAATACATAGCACTGAAGGTGCTCAAAATGAAAATCAATAATTAAAAAAAAAATTAAAAAATTGCAAAATAGAATTGAGTTAATTCGCATTTACGTTAGAATTAGGATTTACGTTAGAATTAGAATTTACGTTAGAATTAGAATTTGCGGCCAGAAGGGCCTCGAGATCGCGTGACAGTCTGGTGGATGAGTACGCTTGCGCATTTCTAGGCCTAGCGACTTTGAACTTCGAGTCTTACACAGGAGTAGTATATGAGACTGAATCACGAACTAGAGGATTGGGATGGGTTTCGGAGCGTTTGAAAAACGCTTCAGAGAGTGTTTTGAGATGTTGTTGTACTGTAGGCAGTTCAAGATCTCTATGCAAGTCCGCGTTACGCACGTACCATGGTGCGTTTGTGGCCCGTCGGCAAAAGAGGTTTTGAACTACCTGCAGTTTGTGCAGGAGGGAGGGTTTGGCGTGGGCAAAGATTGGCGAGGTATACGTCATGACGGGTCTAACGCAGACCTTGTAAAGTGTACGTTTGTTTCTGAAGGACATTTTACTTTTTCTACCTAACTTGCTATTTAGGCGGACTAAATAGTGACGAGCGAGTTTCGAAACTCTTTCGACGTGTGGCTTGAAAGAAAGCGTCGGATCTAATGTGACGCCTGTTTTGTAGGATAGTACGGAGCAGGGAGACGAGTGAAACGAGCAAAGGCTGTCAACGCACTGACGTTTATTAGACATCACAGATTATGTGGTCGCAGCCACACGCACACTTATACAACATTCCTCCCCTAATAGTAAAGACTAAATTATAAGGATTAGGTACCTATATATTAAAAATACTTTTTATAATCGACCTTGGGGCGATTTCTCTTTGGTGGTTTGGTTTGATGGTCCTGCTCTGAGTCATCTTCGACGGCTGTCTCTATCGCCTCGTGGAAGTCGTCGTCCTCTTCATCGGACAGCTGTGGACGGCGTACTCCTCGCGTCACAGTCACGTGGCACGGGGACTGTCGATGCAGCGTGTCACCCACCAGGTTGCTTGAAGCTGTAGGCGAAGGTTCACCCTGTACTGACTCATCCCCCTCACCAGGGGCACTGGGCTCGCGCTGCGTGGGCGGTAAGTGCGGCGCGGATGCTGGAGGCTCATGCGGTGAGGTGCATAAATCAACATCCCACGTACAGCTTACATTACTTTCATTAATATCACCTTTAAACAATATAATTTGGTCGATATGTTTTCTTAGGCTTATATTCAATAAACAATCTTTAACTAAATATATTCTTTTGCCAATATTTCGTAATATTACACCTTTGCACCATTTATATCGATCCTTATTGTAATATTTTTTAAATAGTACACATTGTCCAGGCAAAAAAACAATGTTTTCTTTTCCGCCTTGATTTTCAACCTGTGAAAACTGTTTTGATTTCACCTTATTAGTAAGCGAGGTAGACGAGGGTGGCGATGATAAAGGATTCAATAAATCCAACCGCGATCTAAGTTTTCGACCAAATACAATCTGCGCTGGAGATAAACCGGTAGTTGAGTGTACAGAATTGCGGTAGTCGAAAATAAATTTAAGTAAGTTCAATTTACGTTCCCTCACACTATTGCTACTAAGTAAACTAGACTTGATTCCCTTTTTAATAATTTTAACATAACTTTCCGCTTGCCCGTTACTTGCAGGGTGGTAAGCCGGTGACGTAATGTGAGATATACCATTCAATGAACAAAATTCCGAAAATTCACGTGAGCAGAAAGATGTACCGTTATCCGTAACCAAAGTTTCCGGTAGCCCGAATCTTGACATGTACTCATACATTATATCTATTACCGCTGCTGAAGTATAGGAACCGCTCATTTGATAGGCTTCCACCCATTTGGAATACGCATCTACGATTACTAAGTACATATGTCCATTAATGGGGCCTAGGAAATCGAGATGTACGCGACGGAAGGGGTGGGCGGGGAATTTCCATGGCGAAAAAGATGCGCGAGGTGGTGACACACGCAGCTGCTGACATACCTCACATGAGCCAATCAGGCGCTCGAGGGCCTCATCTATACCTGGAAACCAAAATCGAGCTCGGGCCTCGGCTTTTGTTTTAACTATGCCCATGTGAGATGTGTGCAACTCCGATAGTACCCTATGCCGCAACGACTCTGGTATTATTATTTTATGGCCACGCATCAAACACCCGTTTTCGTAGGCAAGTTGAACCCTGCACAAGCTAAAAGGCCTTAAATCTAACTCTGAGACTTTCTTAGGCCATCCATTAACCACGAAATTAACCACCTTAGACAGAGTACGGTCTTTACTAGTTTCTATCTGTAGATTTTCAATAGAAATAGGTAAAGCGCCTTTAACAACAAAACGAACGTATGCCGCGGCGTCGTCGTCGCACGGCTGAGCCGCCGCCAGCGCACCCCGCCCGCACCCCGCAACCTCCACGGTGGCGCCGGGCAGGCTGGCGCGCGATAGGTAGTCGGCACTATTGTCCACACTTTTTACATATTCTATTGAATAATTATACCCGCCTAGAAATAACGCATATCTCTGCAACCGGTTAGCTGAAACCTCAGGTATTCCTTTACTTGGGCCGAATATAGAAATTAGCGGCTTATGATCAGTTCGCAAAATGAACGGCGACGACCTACCGTATAGGTACTGATGAAACCTACGTACCCCGAAAATAATAGCAGTCGCTTCCTTTTGGATCTGAGCATATTTTTTTTCAGCGCTGTTTAGTGTCCTAGATGCAAACGAAACCGGTCTCTCTATACCATCGTTATCAATTTGCGATAATATCGCTCCTAGACCTGTAGGCGACGCGTCGACCGTGAGAATGACCTTCGCGCTAGGGTTAAAATGCGCCAAAACCTGATCAGACGCCAAAACATTCTTAATTTTTTTAAAAGCCTCCTCTTCAAGCCTAGACCATTGCCATTTAGTATTTTTCTTTAACAAATTGTAAAGAGGATATAAGATAGATGAAGCGTTTACAACAAAACATCGATAATAGTTAACTAACCCTAAAAACGATTGTAACTGGCTTGCATTTGTCGGCGTTGGAGCTTCTAAAACCGCTTTAACCTTTTCGGGTGATTTTTTCAGCCCATTCTTATCAATCACGTAGCCTAGGTAGTTGACCTCATCTTTAAAAAATTCGCATTTTTCCTTTTGCAACGTTAGCCCGGCGTCTTGTAGTCGTTGCAGCACCTGGTGGAGTCTATCCAGGTGTTCGGCATCATCTCGACCCGTAATCAGGACGTCATCTAATAGGCACAATACTCCAGTCATGCCGGCAAGTATATTTTCTATTGCCCGCTGAAAAATAGCTGGCGCGCTTGTTAACCCGAACACTAAGCGTGTGTATACGAATAATCCACGGTGCGTATTAATGCAAGTAAGCTTTTGAGACTCTGAACTTAACAAAAACTGATTATATGCCATAGACAAATCTAATTTAGTAAAATATTGCCCTCCATATAGCCTCGAGAAAAGTTCATTGACCGTTGGTAACGGATACTGTTCTACGACTAACTGTTTATTTAACCCAACAGAGTAATCCGCGCAAATCCGCACCGAGCCGTCACGTTTTAAAACGGGTACGATTGGGGACGCGTATTCTGAATACTCTACAGGCCTGAGTACTTCAAGATCGACTAATCTTTGTAGTTCACTTTCAACTTTGTTTTTTAAAGCGAACGCTACAGGGCGCGCTTTAAAAAAAAATGGTTTAGCGTTTTCTTTCAACGATAGTTTAACTTCATAATGCTTAAACCGTCCCAATTTTCCAGTAAAGGTGAAAGGATATCGTAATTGCAGAGATTCTAATTCCTGGCGCGTTTGTCTACAATAATGGACCGGAGTTAATTGAAGCTGAAAGTTTGCAATGAAATCCCTTCCCAGCAACGGTGGGCCGCCATTACGTACCACATACACGAGTAAGTTGCTCCTGCGACCTCGCCACAGCAGCGCCATCTGCGCTCGCCCAACACAACCTAGAACTTCACCGGTATAGCTAACTAATTTCTTTTTTGTCAGTGACAACGGAACATCTCTAAAATACGATTTGTATGTACTTTCCGAAATAACTGTTACCGCAGAGCCACTATCTATTTCAAAATTTAAATTTACGCCGTTAACATTTACGCACTCAACTAACGGTTCACCCATAACTGAACGGATATTTAATAGCCTACCGTCATCGCCCGTCTCATTTACGTCGCTCACATTTACGTATTGCAGTTTTTTACACATTCTCCGCAAATGCCCTTTCACATTACACTTTTTACACTTGTAGTCAGCGAAACGGCACTCAGACGTGGAGTGATTCGCATAGCCACAAACCAAACACTTTGACTTTTCACGAACACTTTTGTTTCCCTTTTGTATCTTGAATAAGTCGGTGGCTGCGGCGGTTTCAGCGGCGGCGAAGGCGCTGGTGTTTGCGGCGGCAGCAGCGCTAGCCGAGGCCGCGCGCGCGCACCGCATATTCTCTGCTAACTCAACAGCTTTAGCGAGTGATAATCCCTTTAGGTCCTGCATGTACAGTTTCTCTTTTTCGACACCCGGCAGCATTCCCATGATGAACCGGTCCCTTAGCGCTTCTTCTATATTGGCGAAGTGGCAATGCGCCGTTAAGCCACGCAACCTAGCGGCCCACTGCGACGGTGACTCAGCTAACTGTTGGGTAGCGGCATAAAACTTATGGCGCTCGCTAAACCCAACCTGCTTCGGTGTAAAATGGTTGTCCAATATCGCCAAGATGTCTTCATAAGGAACTTCCTGTGGTTCCTTTGGCAATACGAGGTCTGAGGCAAGCTTGTATGTGCCATCGGTGAGTGCGCTAAGCAGAATCGCACGTCTTTTAACTCCCGCCGCATCTTTTGTCGCGTCGATATCATTTGCAACAAACCATTGCGTTATCCTATTTTTAAAAATCTTCCAAGATTGCGTTTCGAAGTCAAAATTCGGTACTGTACCGAAGAACGCCATCTTTTATTCTATATATTTTTTTTGTTGTACACGCGGGTATATCGTCGCCACTGTTTTGTAGGATAGTACGGAGCAGGGAGACGAGTGAAACGAGCAAAGGCTGTCAACGCACTGACGTTTATTAGACATCACAGATTATGTGGTCGCAGCCACACGCACACTTATACAACAACGCCTAAGTATTTAGTACTGCGCTTCCAGGGCATGGGAATTCCTAACATTCGAACGTGGGGATCGCCATCGGGACGACGGCGTTTGTGGTCGAAGCGCATCGCAGAACTCTTTTCAGGGTTCACATCGATGCGCCATTTTTGAAACCATACACCAAGGGCGTTTACGGCCTTTTGGAGTCTGGTTACAAGGTGCCGAAGACTGTGGCCTTTGGTATAGAGTGCGGTGTCGTCAGCAAAGAGGGCGATTTCGACGCCTTTCGGCGGGATGGGAATGTCGTTGGTGTACACGGTGTACAGCAGAGGGGCGAGGACTGAGCCTTGAGGGACTCCAGCCTTTATGGGACGAGGTGCAGAAAGCGTGCCTTCGTGTTTAAATCGAAACGTACGGTCTTTGAGAAACGACGCTATTAACCTGACTAGGCGATCCGGTAAGCCTATCTTGTAGAGTTTATAAACGAGACCGCTGTGCCAGACTTTATCGAAAGCCTTGGCTACGTCAAAGAAAACCGCGACTGTTTTATAACGACGCGGATAGAAACCGTCAAGTATATACTCGACGATTCGGTGGACTTGCTGAGGGCAGGAGTGTTTAGCGCGAAAGCCGAACTGATGGGGAATAATGAGAGGATCGCCATTCGTTGGAAACAGATGGTTCCGCATTCGAGAGAGTATGACTCTCTCGAGAAGTTTAGACATTGCCTTGAGGAGGCTGATGGGTCTGTGATTAGCCGGGACGTTCAGAGGTTTGCCCGGCTTGGGAATGCCTATGACTGTCGCTTCTTTCCAAGCTTTTGGAAAGTAGCTATGGTCGAAGCAGGCATTGAAAATGATAGCTAACAAGGTAAGCATCTGTTGAGGTAGGTGCTTAAGTGCGTGGTTGGAAATTCCATTCGCACCCGGAGCCTTTTTGGACTTTTGATTTCTAATGAGAAGCAAGATTTCGTCATTAGAGACTGTGACAGGGTCGGCGGTGATGGGGAGAGAGTCTCTGCGAAGGACTTCGTCCTCCACCGCCTGGATGTGTGAGGGATCAGCAGGTTGCGTGCTGGGCGAGCATTGTGCGGCAATGCTGTCGGCGAAGCATTCGGCTTTCTCTTCGACTTCGAAAGCAATGGTGCCGTCGGGACGAGTGAGAGGAGGAACGTGAGAGGTGGTGTCTACGCGTAAGGCTCGGGCCATGCTATAGTACGCTTGGTGGGACGGAGAGATATTCGCCATGAGATCGTTCATCTGAGCGTCTCGGAGTTCCGCGAGGCAAGACCTAACTTTACGTTGAAGCTGATTCGCAGCTGTTCTATAGGCGGGCGTGGGATATTTCTTGGCTCTCCGGAGAGCCGCGTTTTTAGCTTTAATAAGATTGCTAACGGCTAAGGGAAGCGTGGGTTTGCCTTGCTTAGCAACCTTTTCGTTGTCGTTGATGGCTGTGTTAATAGCATCAGTTAGAGTATTGACTAATGAATCTATTTTATCCGGGCTATCTAATTGGTCGGGCGAAATCGCGAGCGGAGAGTTAGGGGCCTCTAAGGCTGAAACTAACGTATTTTTAAAGCCTTTCCAATTGGTAAAGGTCTTAGGAGGTGTGACGTTAACGTTAGGCGTACCTAGCACGAGGGAGACGGGGCGATGGTCGGAGCCTAGGTCATCGAGCGGTTCGATAGACCTTAGATCAAGATTGATTCGCTTTCATTGATGTCAGGAGAGTAGGTCGGGTTGTTGGGATAGTGAGTGGGAGTGATGGGGGATATGACGTCTAAGTCAAGGGAGTTAGTGATGTCGAGGAGAGCGATACCGCTGGTGTTGGTTGATAGGCACGTCCAGTCAGTATGTTTGGAGTTAAAGTCTCCGAACATAATGACTGAATGGCCGAGGGCGAGAATGGACTCAAAGTCGCTGCGGATTGGTCTGGTGCCACTAGGTATGTAGATTGAAGCTATGATGATGGTCGGATGACCAGTCATAGCCAATCTACACACAGTGGCTTCCATGTTGAGGAGAGGAGGAGTAGGGAGAGGACAGCAGTGGAAGCCTCTTTTGTAATATATAGCGGTGCCGCCGAAACCGTTGGAGTTGGGCCTATCGTTACGAATAAACGCGTACTTAGGTATAGCGAATCCCCTGGAGCGGTTTGGAGTAAGCCATGTCTCCTGGAGAAGGAATAAGTCAGGTTCTTTGTTCTGAAGGAACAGTTTAATTTCGGGAAGGTTGGTGTTAAGGCTACGAGCGTTAAAAGATACTAGGGATAAGCCCTTGGGTTTAATACGACTGGACGCGGGATTCGCGGGTCTAGACATTATAATTTATTATTTACGAATTTATAAAATATAAAATAATTTACAACGAACTTAAGAGCGAGTGATGCTCGGCTAAAGCAAATAAACGCTCTTGAGGAGAGCGGGCGGCTCGCAGTTTGCGTGCGAGCACGGAAATTTCGTTAATATCGACGTTTTGAATAACGTCGAACACGGTCTTCATGTCCTCAGCCAACGACGACTGAGGTGCGGATGACGGAGAAGGACGCGGCCCTACGGAAGCTACGGGAGCTGGGATGGGTCGGGAAGGTGCAGGCGGAACGGCCGGACGCTGCCTCCAAGACAGAGCCGGAGTGGGCGTCGGCTGAGCGGGCTTTGCTTCCGGGGGACCCCGGTTGCGCAGCGGCGGGAAGTTAGCGTGAGTGAGCGGCGGCGCCGGTTTAGGCGCGACCCTCTTGGCGGTGGAACGCGGAGCACGCGGGCAGCCCCTGTAGTTAGCTGTGTGACCAGACTGGCCGCACAGCACACAGGCAGGGGGGGAAGTGGATTCGGGAGTGCGAGTGCACTCCTTCGTAAAATGTGGATCCAGGCACTTAACGCACCTGGGGGGAGCTGAGCAGTTAGCCGCTGCGTGGCCGTAGAGCTAGCAGCGGTGGCACTGCCCAGGGTGACCGCGGGGGTTGGGACGCTCAACAGAGATATTTGAGAGTCCGCAAATTGTGCGAGCCTCTCTAAAGATAACTAAAGCTAACGGAAAGCGCCTACCGCGGTTAGAGTGCATCTTGTGCACTGCTTCGGCCGGGAAACCCTGGGACTTAAGGTCCTCGAGGATTTCTTCATTCGCGAGCTCGAACGGGACGCCCCGTAGTACTGCGCGGATCTTACGCTCCTCCGGGAAGGCGTAGGTGTGGTACGCGATTTGATTTAACCCGAGCAACCTGGTAAACGCGCGGAAGTCGTCGACGGTCGCTACTTGGATTTTGATTGTATCGCCAGCGTTGGCGGCTTTTAAGTAATTAATTTTGTGCTCTTTGCACAAGTTAGAAACCGCGGTCCAGCGCGTTTTTTCACGCAGGAAGACGGGCGGAGGGAGCTGAGGTTTCGGCGGGACGGGAGCGCAGCGCGTCGCTGGCTTCGATGGGACCGACGGAGACGCGGTCACTTCGAGTGACATGAGCGGCGCGGGGGCGGGTGTAGAAGACACCGGGGTTGGCTCGGGTGTTGAAGACACCGCGGCTTTTTTCGAACGCTTCTTGGAGCGTTTGGTAACTAATTGGAAGGCGGGCTCAGGAGAGCCGGTTAAGGTGGCGGCGACCGACGAAGCTTCGGACGCGGCGGAGTCTGAATCGCTCCCGGGAGCGGTACGCTTCCTACGAGATGATCGCGAGGATGAGACCGACGCGCAGTCCATATCGGATGGAACGGGAGACGCGGGAGAGCTATAGACCTGAGGGGTCTGGGTGTTGGAGGCCTGAGGGGCTGGGGTTGGGGCCTGAGGGGCCGGGGACGCGATTGATGCCTGCAAGGCCTGCGTTAGGATGTCTTTTGGGATGGAGACGCCTGCCGCAGCAAGCGCCTGGGTGAACGCGTTCGCGAAGTTAATAACGCTTAGCGAATCCATTAGGGAGTGTTGGGACAATAATATATATAAATATAAGTATAATAAAAGATGCCTAGTTCCTAAAAACCTAGCAAAATCCTAGCGGCAAACCTCCCTACCAGCGGTAGGGGGGCTGGGGAGAATAACTTAAAACTAACCGTAATACGCCGAAGGCCGCTACCTAGAAACCTAAAAAAGGGTACGCAGGTAAAGAGTTGACCGCGTTAGGGTCAACCTTTACCGACAGAAAGGACAAATACACACGAAAACACACAAATATGATAAAAATAAATATGAAAATAGGAGAAAAATAAATAAAATAGAGAAGAGAAATAAATAAAAATAAAAAGGACTGGTTCAGTACAAATTCGTTGTCACCGTTAAGTATCCTTTGCACTGAAACCAGACTACTTATGCTGGGCACAACACTGCACTCAGCACAAGCACAACACTACTTAGCACAGCACTTTGAAGACTAAGGGGCTTAGTCGCAAAGAAAAATCGCACTTCGAAAGCACTCAGATGGAGTAGAAAAACCTTGAAAACCGTAGCACGGAACCAACACGCTATACTGTGACGTCAGTAGGTCTTAGAATTGAACTAAATCTTAGAACTGGGTCTTGCACGTCCGCACCGCGTGGCGATCGGAGCGAGAATGTGCTTTATTATGGTTATTTACATATAATATATAATTTAGCTGCATACTGGTAGTACCAGGTCAAAATAGTGTACGTCTTACTTCTCTGACCAATCACAACACGGGAGAAATGTTCATACAAAAATGTTTTGCGTGGATAATGCACGAAATTATAAATAGGACCCGCACGCAGCGCGCGCGCTTCAGTACGCGTCGAGCGGTCGCGCAGATCGGTCGATTAAGGAGCTGCTCACGCGATGCTATTGATGTCCCACAGTATGCGGCGGTGCAAGCTGGTCGTCTTGAGAGCTCTGTGCAACGATATCCCACAGTACCCCCCGTCAAGTAAACCGTACTGTATGTGTAGGTTTGGTAATTCTTCCGTAACGGGTGATGTATGGAACTTCAGTGTCCTCTGTGGTTTCTTCAGCAATAAAAGCAGGTTTCAGACGATCCAACGTGACAATGGCTTCTCTGTTCTGTAGTCGAACCTTGAACCATTTTTCGTGTTTTTCTATAACTTCATATGGGCCTTCATATGGTGGTGATAGCGGCTTCCGTGTTGCATCTATACGTATAAATACATGAGTACAGGTATCGAGCTTCGTAGGTACATAGGTACGTAGGTATTTTGCGATGTGTTCGACGTTCCGCTCTGGCATGTGAATGACGACATAGTTTCTATGAGTTGGCTAATAAATTGTGTTTCTTCAGTTTTTGATTTCGTAGGCGAAAAAAAATCTGCTGGCAACCGTAGCGACATTCCGTAGACCATTGTTGCAGGACTGTAGTTGGTTTTTTTATGGATTGTAGCACGTAGGCCTAGTAACACGGTAGGTATTTCTTGCGCCCAGTTCAAACGATTTCCTCTTGCCATTAAAGCTGCTTTCATTGTACGATGCCACCGTTCGACTAATCCGTTAGATTGTGGATGGTAGGCTGTGGTTCGTAGTCTTTCAACGCCTAGTTTTCTTAATAAGTTGTGAAATAGTTGAGCTTCGAACTACCGGCCTTGGTCTGTAGTAATGCGTAACGGACAGCCAAATCTTGAAATCCATCCGTCGTAAAGGGCTCGTGCGACTGTTTCTGCACTGATATCTGTTATAGGTATAGCTTCCGGCCAGCGAGTACATCGGTCTATTATGGTTACTAGGTACCGATAGCCTTCAGATGGAGTTAACGGTCCGACGATATCTATGTTTATGTGTTCGAATCTGCTGGATTCCGGAAACTGTGCAAGTGGCGTTACAGTGTGACGATGAATTTTCGAGCGCTGACAGGCTAAACAGGCTTGCGTCCATATTGAGATATCTTTGTTCATGCTTGGCCAGAAGTATTTTTCGGTTATTAATTTTCTTGTTGTACGAACACCTGGATGATTAATTCCGTGTAATGCATTGTATGCAGTTAGACGAAAAGCTTGAGGTAAGTATGGACGTGGGTTGCTTGTTGAACTTTCACATTGTATCGGATGCGTCGAGCCTGGCAGAGATATTTGACTGAAACGAAGATTTGGTTTTTGTTTCAGTAATTTTAACTCTTCATCTTCAGCTTGTTTTTGAGATATTTCTTCGAAGTTAATCACTGAAGGACAGTCGATAGCTGATATACGAGAAAGAGCGTCAGCTACTATGTTTTCTTTGCCGTGTATATATGCGATTTTTGTGCAAAATTGACTAATATAGTGCAATTGTCTCTCTCTTCTTGGTGTGTCGCTCGATGTAGCTGATTTTTGCATTCAAATTCAAATTCAAATATTTATTTCTCAACATTGACAATTACTTGTTCTTATTGACGTCAAATAAAACATGATTCTACCACCAGTTCGAAAAAAAACCTTCGTGAAGAAGAACTGGCAAGAAACTTCACGGGTATATATTTTTTTTCAAAATAAATTTACAGTCTCTTTATGTCTATACAAAATTATTCTTATCTGCATCTGTTAGCTCGGCAAGTCTCCCTCCCCCCAAGTATCCAAACGACGAACACCCTCAAACGGCACCCGTTCACGAGTTAACGCGGGATCCAACCATCGCCCTCCTCAACCATATTAGAGGGAAGTGAACGACCCGTCACGGCATGGCGTATGTAAGTGGCTTGTGATCGGTTAATATGATGACGTCATTGCCTTCTATTAATCTTCTGAAGTGTTTGACAGCCATGTAGATCGCTAGTAATTCGCGATCGTACACGCTATATCGCTTTTGTGTATCGCTTAACTTTTTAGAAAAAAAACGATAATGGCTTCCAGGAATTATCAATCTTTTGGTGCAGTGCGGCGCCCACGCTGACATCAGATGCGTCGGTCATGATAGATAGTGTAGCGCCTGGTACAGGATGCGTAAGCATGGTGACATTCGAGATGCTTTGACGGCATTTCTCAAATGCTTCGGTTGCGGCTTCTGTCCATATAATCGGCGTCTTGTCATTCTTCTTTTTATTGTGAAGCATTTTGTTGAGTTCGATTTGAAGTTTTGCTTGATTAGGGAGACAGTCATGATAGAAGTTAAGCATGCCGAGAAATCGACGAAGATCTTGGATATTCACTGGCTTCGGATAGTTAAGTATAGCTTGTACTTTTTCTACTGTTGGTTTGATTCCGTCGCTTGTGACTTCATAGCCGAGAAAATCGAGTTTGGTCTCGCCAAATATGCATTTTTCAATGTTGATTCCAATGCCGTAGTCGCTGAGCCGCTTAAGTACGACACGGAGGTGCTCGGCGTGTTTCTTTTCGTCTTCCGAGTACAAAATAAGGTCATCTGCGAAGCAGAAACAGCAGTAATCGAGGCCTAGGAGTACCTCATGCATAATTCTTTGAAATGTTTGCGGCGCGTTCCTTAGCCCGAAAGGCATTCGTTTAAATTCGAATAAACCGAAGGGAGTTGTTATAGCGGTCTTCTCTACGTCTTCTTTTTTCATAGGGACCCAGAAGAACGCTTTCTTCAAATCAATTTTTGAAAATACCTTCTTGCCGTGTATCTGATAGGTAAAATCTTGAATGCGCGGAAGTGGGTAACGATCCGGCAAGGTAACTGCGTTTAAACGGCGATAGTCTCCGCACACTCTTAATGCTCCGTCTTTCTTTTTAATAATGTGCATGGGACTCGCCCATGGACTTTTTGAAGGCTGACAGATGCCCATCTCCATCATGGCTTGAAATTCTGCTTTAGCGGCTTTGAATTTGTCAGGCGGCAACGGGCGGGGGCGTGAAAACAGCGGCGGTCCGGTTGTATCAATGTGATGCTGTACATTGTGTTTGATAGGTGTTTTCGGCGTCAGTGGTTTCAGTAATTCGGAGAATTCTTGCAGTATGTTGTAGTATTTGTGGTTGTGATCAAGAACAGATATTGTTGTAAGTTGATCCGTTAAGAAATCTGTTGTGTTGATTGATAATTCAGTTAGGTTATCAACCAATCGCTTGCGGTGTAGGTCTACCAATAGTTGATGGTAGCGAAGAAAGTCGGCACCTAATATCGAAGTCTTGACGTCGGCTACGATGAAATTCCACTTAAAGTCTCTCCTAAGGCCTAAGTTCAACTTCAGCGTCTTCTCACCGTAGGTTTTGATCGGTGTATTATTTGCGGCGAACAGTTGATAAGTCGAAGTAGTCGGTATTCGCTTGTTTTTTACGGCTAGTACCGATACGTCTGCGCCGGTATCGACCAGAAAGAGTTCTTGAGTGTTGAAATCTCTAACGCATAGGCGGTTACTTCGCTTCGTTACACCGACTTCCGCCACAGTCGATGTAGTCTTTAGTTTCCCTGTCTCTTTGTGCTTTTCATGCATTGGGGTTCACACCTCTTCGCTCTTTCACCGAATTTCCGATGATAGTAACAGACCCAATCGATATCACCGGGTTTTTTTCCGTCGTACGTTCTTGATCTCGATCTTGATCTTGCGCGATCGTAGTGTTGACGACGGTAAGGACGGCGATGCGCATGAGTCGTGGCTTGTCGAAGTTCTGCGATTTCAATTGATAATTTCTCCATTTGCTTCGTTAATGTTTGAAAAAACACGTCTTGAGCTGATGTTGATGATGATGGTGCTTCAATGCTGACTGCCGCGATAGATCTGCCCGTGTGTTCCATCATCTTATCTGCCATGTTTGCCAGAGTATCTAAACTTGATTCCGTGCTTACAGATAGCACAGCTCTTACTTGCGGTGGTAGGTGTCCCATCCATAGTACCTTTAGTGCGTCATCCCGCACCTTGTCTCCAGCCAGGTCTCGCATGACTCTTAGCAACTACGACGGTTTCTGATCTCCCAGCTCGAGTCCACTGAGTAACTTTTGAAATTGTTGCGACTCTGATTCTTCATACACCGAAAGTAATCTGTTTTTCAGTGCTAGGTACTTTCCCGTTTGCGGCGGTTTGCAGATAATATCACTTATTTGTTCGATGTCGATTCTTTCTAGTACTGGAATCACGAGGTTAAACTTCTGTTCGTCGCCTGTTTTGTATGGTGCTACGACGGCTTCAAATTGTGCAAACCAAAGCTTGGGTTGCGCGCGCCAAAAGGGTGGTATTCTGGCCTGCAGCGAAATAGTTGCGACTTCAGGTTTGGTACTAGGGCTTGCTGCTGCGTCTTCAAATTGCTCCATATTTGTATCGGGATCACGTCGGGGTCACCACTGTTAGGTCTGTTAGGTCTTCTAGTTGGAGATAATTGATACACAAGTAGTCAGGGAACAATTGAGTGCTTTATTATTATTATTTTTTTTTTTTTTGGTTCCCCTCCACGGGAATGGCAGGAGGACATAAAAAATGCTCTGACGCATACTCCGCGCGTGCGATCGGAGTTATGTGGGACTCGTCCCGACGCCTACCAGAACCATACCCACTAAAAAACCCCCTGTCGGCTCGTGCATTTTTGCCACTCAGCCTTCATCTGAGCGACGGCCAATCGGAGAAAGAGGCCGCGCTAGCGGGGCCCTTAAGGGGTCACCCGCTGGGATTTACATAGCACTGAAGGTGCTCAAAAAAGAAAAGTAAATAAATAAAAAACATTAAAAATTGACAAATAAAATTGCATTAATTCGGATTTACGTTAGAATTAGAATTTACGTTAGAATTAGAATTTGCGGCCTGAAGGGCCTCTAGATCTAAAGTTAACTGCGTGCGTTCGCTCGTGTGCGCGTTTCTCGGTCTAGCGATTTTGTAAATCGAATCTAACACAGGAACAGTATATGAGACTGAATCTCGAACAAGATGATTGGGATGGGATTCGGCGCGTTTGAAGAACGATTCTGAGAGTGTTTTGAGGTGCTGTTGCACTGTGGGCAGTTCAAGATCTCTGTGCAGGTCCGCGTTACGCACGTACCAAGGTGCGTTTGTGGCCCTGCGGCAGAAGAGATTTTGAACTACCTGCAGCTTATACAGGACGGAGGGTTTGGCGTGGGCAAAGACTGGCGAAGCATATGACATGACGGGTCTAACGCAGACCTTATAAAGCGTACGTTTATTTCTAAAAGACATTTTACTTTTTCTACCTATCATACTATTTAAGCGGCTTAAGTAGAAACGCGCGAGTTTCGTTACTCTATCGACGTGTGGCTTGAAAGAAAGCGTCTGATCTAAGGTGACGCCTAAGTATTTGACAGTGCGCTTCCAGGGGATGGGAATACCTAACATACGAATGTGCGGATCGTTGTGGCGATTACGACGTTTGTGGTGGAATTGAATAGCAGAACTCTTTTCTGGGTTGACATCGATACGCCATTTTTGAAACCAAACACCGAGGGCGTTTACGGCCTTTTGGAGTCTGGTGATGTTATACGGGATCGCTTGACTTTTAGTGTAAAGGGCGGTATCGTCTGCAAAGAGAGCGAGTTCGACGCCTTTCGGCGGGATGGGGATGTCGTTAGTGTACACGGTGTACAGCAGAGGGGCGAGGACTGAGCCTTGCGGGACTCCAGCCTTTATGGGACGAGGCGCGGAGAGCGTGCCTTCATGTTTGAATCGAAAAGTACGGTCTTTAAGAAACGACGCTATTAATCTGACTAGGCGAGCCGGTAAGCCTATTTTATAGAGTTTAAAAAAGAGACCGCTGTGCCAGACTTTGTCGAAAGCCTTGGCTACGTCAAAGAGAACCGCGATTGTTTTTTTACGACGCTGAGAGAATCCTTCGAGTATGTACTCGACGATTCGATGGACTTGCTGAGGGCAGGAGTGCTTAGCGCGAAAGCCGAACTGGTGGGGAATGATGAGAGGGTCGCCATCCGTTGGAAACAGATGGTTCCGCATTCGAGAGAGTATGACTCTTTCGAGAAGTTTAGACATTGCCTTGAGGAGGCTGATGGGTCTGTGATTAGCCGGGACATTCAGAGCTACGGGAGCTGGGATGGGTCGGGAAGGTGCAGGTGGAACGGCCGGACGCTGCCTCCAAGACAGAGCCTGAGTAGGCGTCGGCTGAACGGGCTTTGCTTCCGGGGGACCCCGGTTGCGCAGCGGCGGGAAGTTTGCGGGAGTGAGCGGCGGCGCCGGTTTAGGCGCGACCCTCTTGACGGTGGAGCGCGGAGCGCGCGGGCAACCCCTGTAGTTAGCTGTGTGGCCAGACTGGCCGCACAGCACACAGGCAGGGGGGGAAGTGGATTCAGGAGTGCGAGTGCACTCCTTTGTTATGTGTGGATCCAGGCACTTAACGCACCTGGGGGGGAGCTGAGCAGTTAGCCACTGCGTGGCCATAGAGCTGGCAGCGGTGGCACTGCCCAGGATGGCCGCGGGGGTTGGGACGCTCGACGGAGATGTTCGAGAGTCCGCAGATTGTTCGAGCCTCTTTGAAAATCTCCTTCGAGTTGGGAGTATTTGACAGGATTACTAAAGCTAAAGGAAAACGCCTACCGCGGTTGGAGTGCATCTTGTGCACTGCTGTGACCGGGAAACCCTGAGACTTAAGGTCCTCGAGAATGTCTTCGTTACTGAGTTCGAACGGGACGCCCCGTAGTACTGCGCGGATCTTACGCTCCTCCGGGAGGGCGTAGGTGTGATACGCGATTTGATTTACCGAGAGTAACCTGGTAAACGCGCGGAAGTCGTCGACGGTCGCTACTTGAATTTTGATTGTATCGCCAGCGTTGGCGGCTTTTAAGTAATTAATTTTGTGCTCTTTGCACAAGTTTGAAACCGCGGTCCAGCGCGCTTTTTCACGCAGGAATACGGGCGGAGGGAGCTGAGGCTACGGCGGGACGGGAGCGCAGCGCGTCGCTGGCTTCGATGTGACCGACGGAGACGCGGTTACTACGAGCGGTGTTAACGGCGCGGGGGCTGGTGTTGAAGACACCGGGGAGGGCTCGGGTATTGAAGATACCGAAGCTTTCTTAGAGCGCTTCTTGGAGCGCTTGGCGACAAGTTGAAACTCGGGCTCAGGAGAGCCGGTTAAGGTGACGGCATCTGACGACGTATCAGACGCGGGTTCGGAGTCGCTCCCGGGAGCGGTACGCTTGCGACGCGACGCGTGAGAGGATGCGACCGATTCGCAGTCCATCTCGGACGAGGCGGGAGACGAGGAAGAGCTGTAGACCTGAGGGGTCTCGACGTTGGAGGCCTGAGGGGCTTGGTTTGAGGCCTGAGGGGCCGGGGTTGAGGCCTGAGGGGCCGGGGTTGAGGCCTGAGGGGCCGGGGACGCGATTGATGCCTGCAAGGCCTGCGTTATGATGTCATTCGGGATGTAGACGCCTACCGCAGCAAGTGCCTGGGTGAACGCGTTAATAACGCTTAGCGGATCCATAAGGGAGAGTTGGGACAGTAATATTAATAAATATAAGTATAATAAAAGATGCCTAGTTCCTAAAAACCTAGCAAATCCTAGCGGCTAACCTCCCTACCAGCGGTAGGGGGGCTGGGGAGGAAAACTTAAAATTAACAGTAGTACGCCGAAGGCCGCTACCTAGAAACCTAAAAAAGGGTACGCAGGTAAAGAGTTGACCACGTTAGGGTCAACCTTTACCGACAGAAAGGACAAATACACACGAAAACACACAGATATGATAAAAAATAAATATGCAAAAATAGAAGAAAAATAAATAAAATAGAGAAGAGAAATGAAATAAAAAAAAAGGACTGGTTCAGTACAAATTCGTTGTCACCGTTAAGTATCCTTTGCACTGAAACCAGACTACTTACGCTGGGCACAACACTACTTAGCACAGCACTTTGAAGACTAAGGGGCTTAGTCGCAAAGAAAAACGCACTTCGAAAGCACTCAGACGGAGTAGAAAAACCTTGAAAACCGTAGCACGGAACCAACACGCTAAACTGTGACGTCAGTAGACTGAGCGCCACGGAATATCGGGAAGGGACCAAACAACGGAGAACGGGGTCTTGCACGTCCGCACTGGGCGGCGATCGGAGCGAGAATGCTGCTTTATTATGGTTATTTTCATATAATATATAATTTAGCTGCATACTGGTAGTACCAGGTCAAAATAGTGTACGTCTTACTTCTCTGACCAATCACAACACGGGAGAAATGTTCATACAAAAATGTTTTGCGTGGATAATGCACGAAATTATAAATAGGACCCGCACGCAGCGCGCGCGCTTCAGTACGCGTCGAGCGGTCGCGCAGATCGGTCGACTCAGGAGCTGCTCACGCGATGCTATTGATGTCCCACAGTATGCGGCGAGCGGCGGTGCAAGCTGGTCGTCTTGAGAGCTCTGTGCAACGATATCCCACACCTGCTTTTATTTCAGGATTGAGAATAGGCGTTAATAACATTTCACAGATTTTTGGTACCCGATAATCTTGTAACAAGGATTGTTTAGTCTCTTTGACAAGGCCCTTGGTAAGTATAAGCTGCCATCTATCGGATATATTTTTATTAATTTCATCCCCTAAAATTTCTTCAGACGGGGGAGCTTCTCCTAATAGTGACAATATATCGACATCTATATCATTGTCGTCTGTTACCTTGTTTGTTAACGCAGGCGTATCCGGGTTCTGTGCCGACGTAGAAGGGACCACTTCGCTCACACATGCTACCTCTTCAACCGATTCTTCGTGATCGAGTAATATTTCGGGGACTACTTCCGCGATAGCTTCAATATTGGGCGAAGCTATAAAACAAAAAATTTTATTAAAATTTTTGTCTTTGTAATTTTTATATTTTTATTTTTGGGAGGTATTTTTAAAATTTGTTTGAATATTCATGAACACATTTTTCATAAAATTTGCCAGCATGTACTTTAATTAAGTACAAATATGGTAACTTGAGCGCAAACTGAGCATTTATCTATATAATAATGTTTAGTGAGTACCTTCAGGCTTGGTACAATTTTGTGTCTTTTAACTAGTGAGTACTTTTATAAGTACAAATTTGGTTTCAAAGTAAGTATAACTGCGCACACGGCGTACAGTACACAAGTTTTATCCAATGTTATAGAACATTGTAACATAATTTACTTACGTTCGTTGGATTCTTCGTCAGACGAAATAACGCGTTTTCTTTTCTTCAGTTTATCCTCGAGTCTCCTAATTTTCCTTGGTATTTTTCTTCAAAGCAATTTTTGTCACACCGAGTGGCCGTTGCAATGAAGTGGGTTTTGTTAAAAAACGTTGCCACATACACGTGCGAAGGCTCGAGCACGGAAACGAATAATGATATAAAAATAGCCGGTTAGGTGTTAGCTGGGAGAACACAGTGTTGCCAACATAAGAAATAAAAAATAAAATAAAAAATTTCTAAAATAACCGTGGAAGGCTGTCACATGGGAGCGACACTACAATAAGTAAACTTAATAAATTGCGAGAATGAAGCTGCGAAATATAATAACACCTAGGTACTTTATTGTTTTAGTAGCAGTAATGTGAGGACATGAACAGGAATGATTGTTTTGATCAATACAATAGTGTGCGTATAGGTTAGGGTTTTCTGAAATTGAATTTTCGAATAGAAAACTGGATCAATCAAATCAAATCAATGAAATGAATTTTTTTGCGAAAAAATGTGTAGGTACAAATAGTTCTTAATTAAAATTGTCAGTTCTACATTTTTTACTGTTAAACAGCGTGCAAATATTTATAAGAAGTTAAATACAAAATGATTTACTATCTAAAAACCTATTAAATAATATCAAAATAGTATTTATAAATATTAATATTTAAATGTTATAAAAATATTACAAAACATTATGTTTCCTAAACTTATACATATAGATAGAGTCTTTAAAATATTCATCAATTGTGTAGTATCATTCAACATTTTTGTATTAATAAGTCATATATTTTTCGTTTATAGTCATTAAAATTTAAGTTTTTATAATTAAAGGACAACTTATTATATATATCGATAGCCATGCATAAAACATGTCTACTAAATAATGTTAATTTTCTAGGCGGCATATGCAGATTTTTACTAAAAATATCTTAATTTCTAGTTTTTACAATCATGACATTACCTAGTTCCTTAAAATTACTCCTTATGTTTTACAAACAATAACATTTCGAATATGTACAAACTCCGCAAAGTAAGTAAACTTTGAAATAGCAAAAAGAGGCCTGCACGGGTCTTTGAAATCTGCTCTACAAAGTGCTCTAACACATTTTTTCTGACACAAAAATTCTTTCTGGATGTCTACAGAATTTTCCCATAAAATTAAACCATAGCGCAAGATAGATGAAAGATAACCATGATAAGCTAATTTTGCTGCTTGTTGACTTACAGTTCTTGATAATCTACCTATGACAAAAACAAAACTATTTAGTTTTTTACATAAATTATTATATGTGGTTTCCAGTCACCATGAAATAAGTTTTATCTGAATTTAGAGTGAGTAAGTGTTGCTCTAGCCACTTGTTCACTACATTGCAGCCTCGTAGTGCGAGCTCGTATAATTCTGTGTCTGAGTTTGCAGAGAACAAAAGAGCGGTGTCATCAGCAAAAGATATGATTTTGCCACCGTTTATTTTCAGGTTACAAAGTTAGTTACTGTATATTAAGAATAGCGTGGGACCCAAAACACTTCCTTGAGGAATTCCATATTCAGTGTTAACTAGGTCAGAACTTAGGATATTTCCTATTTTTACACATTGCGAACGATCGTGAAGGTAATCTACAAAAAGTTTGTGTTGAGTTCCCCTTATACCTAAACTTTCAAGCTTATTTAATAGGATAGGAATAGAAACTGTATCGAAAGCTTTGGAGAGGTCTAAGAGAATTCCCATAGTCCGATTACCATTGTCTAGTTCCTGGACTATGTGGTTAGTAAGAACAAGCACCGCGTTGGCAGTTGACAGCTTGTGCCTAAAACCGAATTGTGTATTTGACAGGATGGACTGTTTCTTCAAGTATTGAACAAGTCTGTTATTTATAATTTTTTCTAAAACCTTTGAAATGCCTGTTAATAGTGAAATTGGCCTAGAATTTGTAGTCTGATCTTACTTCCCATTTTTGTGAATAGGAATAATGACAGCTTTCTTTAGACATTTTGGAAAAATGCCATCTTTTAGGCACTTTTGAAAGATATAGGTTAGTGGGGTGCAAAGGATATGGTGAAAGAGTTTTAATATTTTGTTAGAAATTTTATCCCATCCCACCGCTGAATCGTCCTTAAGGCCTTTGATAATTCTAGTTACCTCAGTTTCGTCAATATCTAATAGAACAAATGAATTTAAAAAGGAGCATTTAGCTAATTGATTGTGGGGCGTGAAGGACAGCGAATGCGATTTATCAAGCATTTTTTCAGCCAATGATTTCCCAGACTTAGTAAAAAAGTTATTTGCTAAGTTAGCAGATTCAAAATGCGATTCAGATGATCCACCATGCAATAACTCTGTAGCGGATTTATGCTGCTTCGACAAAAACGTAACGTTTTTAATAAACTTCCAGACCCTTTTACTGTTTGTTCCAGCCTTTTCTAATTCATTTTTATCGTAAGTATTTTTTACTTTCTTCAGAAGAGCGTTACAAAACTTGGTTATCTTTTGTGCGATATTTGCAATATTAAGTTACCAGGCTGAGCTTTGGCCTTCATATGTAACTCATTCCTATGTCTCATGCAGCGAGTAAGCCTCGGGGTGATCCAAGGCTTAATGTTGGTAAATTGTTTACTAAGACGAGAGTACGTAGTATTTTGCAATATCTCTTTTTGTACCTGTGATTAAAGTATGTCATACAAAAATTCGCGTTATCAGATTTGTAAACAGTAGTAAAGTCGATTTTGATTTTTTTGATATTTAGCACAAATGATTCTTCGGATGAAAGTGAGGATGAGGATGTGTGCGACATGTCTGGAGTTGAAGAAATTTAGAAAATAAAAATTATGTTTAGAATTAATATTCACTATTTTAACATCTTTTAATATTATTAGTTCCATATGAAGTACCTAGCTATAAAAATTATAAAAAATATAAAAGTATTGGTTTATTTATTTATGTGCTGACCGTAGATAAGACAAATGCAAAAACGTCTCGAAGGTAATTTACCTGTAGTTAAGAATAAAGTTCAATATGCTATCGTAAATTTTTTGATACATTCGGTCAGTCCATCCATGGCTTTTGATTGATTCTTTTTCGAACGAATAACGACTGATTCAACTTTCGGTTGATTAGAATGAACGGAATGGTATAGAGTACAAATATATCAGTATCGAAATAAAAGTACCACTAGAATGCTAAAAAGTAATACAAAAATCAATGCACAAATCATCCATAACGTAAACTTCAAATAAGGGGCCATGTACTCAGTCGGTCACTCTGTTTCGTAATAAGTTCTTATTGCTCTCCATATTGTGTCCTATGCATGCTTCCATTTGGTTATGCCAATATTTGGTTTTTATAATGTGGAATAAAAAGGACTCACTACATTGTACTGTTTATCAATATTTGTTTAATTTCACTTTGAAAAGTTAATAGATGGTGCTACAAAAACATGGAACAGAATATCGGCAAAACGGCTTAACGCCTAACGGCAGATACACTTTTATTTCTGAAGAAGAGTGTTTATAGTATGTTTATGAAGAAATAAATAAATAAACTCTTATTTATATATTTCGACGTAGGCACCGCAATTATTAAGTAGGTTCTATTGCATCGCTTTCGAAGTAATATCTTCATGTGTTTAGGTTAAGGATCATTGATGGATGAATCAGTGATGCTGACCTAATATTATCCAATTTGAAACTCCATTGAGCTGAGGGAAGCTGTTGAAATAACTTCATATTGCTGATTAGATCCTAGCAAAGCATTTCAGGCATTTTTTTGAAATACGACCCCGCTCATCTATATTCCACCAGAGACTAGTAAATAACTATAGACTAACCATGTCTAACAAAATTTTGTGACTTGAAAAATAGTTGTTTTTAAGATGGAGAGATGGCGTTAGTTGTATTAGATTTACCATTTATATAAATTTAGTCAAAATCATACGTAAAAAAACTTAAGATGGCGCTGTTTACAAAATCATTTGATATTTCGCACCATTCGTAAAACAATGGCGTAGATAGGTTTACCTTAATTTTTTTTTATTGTTGAATCTGATAAAGGAAGTTGTATTACATATCCTCTCCAAAAATCAAAAAGATATCGTAGATATTTTCTTAAATACGATATAAAATAAAAAACCTACGTCTTTACCTTATTTTAAAAATCCCTGTTTGTAAATGAGTACCTGTTTTTACTTACACGTACTTTCATATTATTACCTATAACATTTACTCAAACATATTTACGAAGCTTTTATACGGTATTTCATAAAGAGTTAGACAAGTAAGTTAATTTAAATACTTTTTACTCGATTTTTAATAACCATTACCAGTGCGTAAACTATTACATGGTCTTTATTCGTGTATCCAATTAAAAATCTCCAGAAGCAATTCAACTTACGCCATTGTTTTAGGGAGATTTATAGCAACATTAGCATGGAACTTGCTGTGTCTCGTTCTTGTACGTAACGAATTCAGAATTCCGCGACGTAAATATATTTACTGACTTTTTATGTTGAGCTTAAGATCATATTGAATCCGTAATCTATTTCAAGACTTTATTCTCATAAGATTTTAAAGTCTAACCCAACGTAATCGTACTTACAAATATAGTTGTTTGAGTTTAGCCTTCGGAAATATGGTTGCGTCCGCGCGGATCGGAGAGGTGTACCTGTGCAGGCAGGGAAATGCACTCGCTCGCTTGACGGTTCACCCCAAGTAGCAAATATTTATTTTCAAGCTTAGTTTCTAGGCCAGAATCATTTAAAGAACCTCTTATGTCTATTCAAAATCAAGCAGTAACATCTGATAAAAATAATACTGTAATGATAGCATCGGTTTCCACAATTTACCTCATGATGACCGTTTCAGAAACATGTATGATGTTGTTACACTGCAGGACAGTATTCAAACTAATAATCGCTACATTGATAATTATAGCGCAACAAATAAACTTATAGATCAGCCCAATTCTGATTTTGTTTTATACAAAACTGGTTAAGAAGTTGCCCCTACACCTGAACTACACATTATGGCCATTGAATACAGCCCCGTAGTTGAAAGAAAAATTAACCAGATTGCTCCTGCACCTGAAATAATGCGCCACCCAGAGCCCGAAATCATTCAAGATCGCTTTCCTGTAACTGAACATAACGCCTTAGTTGAAACAGAATGTAACCCTGTATCTGATACAGAGTATGGCTCCATACCTCACAGAAAGCATATTCTTTTTTCTGCAATGACCTCCAGCACTACTTTAGAACCCGAAGTTCAGAAACTATCCATTATTACAAACCCGGTACGTTTTGTGGCCTCTATAACTAAGGTTTTTTTTTATAAATTATGAAAATTTAGTAGAAGTGACGAAAAATAACCGAGGAAGGCGGAAAAGAGTGTGAGACGAAAAGAATTGGAAATTCAACAAAACTAAAATTCAAAAGAAAAATTCTGGAAAAGAATATGCAAGCATCAAAACTAAAACTAACAGGCCTACTAAGAAAATGGGAGATTCGTGTTCGTGTAGAAAAATTGTTCTGAAAAAATTAATGATTCATAATGGTTGGCTATATTTAAATATTTCTAGAACTTAGCAGACCAAAAACTTCAGTGGGACTATGTTTTGAGATTCGTAAAACAAAAACCAATACGTACTGTATTTATTATAAGATTCAAAAAGATTCCGATCGCAATCATTCGAATATTCTTTAATGAATAGCCAAGATACCATGGTTGTGTGCAAGAAAATGTTTTTGAGCACACTGAGCATAAACGGGAGAAAACAGTCTACACTGCGATTGATAAACAGGAGCCACAAAAGGTTAAGAGGTACTCATCAAAATAGATCGAGAAAGGTAGCTGAAACCACTGTGCAAAGGGTTATTAATCACTTCAACTTATTACCCAAAAAAGAATCTCACTACCTGCGCCAACAATTTAAGAGACAGTATTTGTGTGAAAACCTTAGTCGTGAAAAAATTCATAGGCTTCACCTAAACTGGATCAAAAATAATCCAGACTATGAAAATGTCATCCTTGCCAATGATTTTCTACGTAGTAAGATTCTACTGCTACATATTAGGTCCTTACATATGAAATTGGCGTTTTGTAAGGGAGGAACATAAATTCAGTTTTTTTAATATTATATATTTATTTAACCAAAGTATGTACCATTGCTATCTATGCACTTTTACTATCTCATGGGTAGTTCAATGATCCCTTTGCTAAAAAAATACATTCGGACGGGAATCAATAAAATCTTTACAGGCGCTTTGGACTGCCCCATCGGAGTTGAATTTTTTCCCCTGCAAGAAGTTATCCAAATATCGATAAAAATGGTAATCTGTTGGAGCAAGGTCCGGGGATTACGGTGGGTGTCCCAATTAAGGCTCCTCTAATTTGGTAGCCGTCTGTTGTGCAGTATATGGTCTAGCGTTGTCCTGAAGCAGCAGTGGTAATGATTTGATTTAAAATCCTTTCATTTTTGTGCCGGTTGAGTAATGTAACGCAGCAGTCAACGCGCGTTTGTCAGTTCGCTGCACTCAATTCATGAGGTTCCCACCTCTCAAGCTTTTTCACCATCCCAATTTGCTTCAAGTGGATTAAAACAGTTTAGTCACCAACACCGCAGCAACACACAATGCAACACCTACAGCTAACTCGGACGTGGTTTGCGATGGATCCACTTCCACAATGCCTTCAATTCTTCATTATCAACTTTAGTATCCGGCCGACCACGGGGTTTGTTCTGCAGGTCCTTTTGCGAAACCGCCGCCATACACAGCATTAACACTTGGAGTCGTTTTTGCAGCACTGGTGCCGCGGTGGGATTCGTACTCGTAAATAACACGATATTTTAAGTTTTCCATTTTGTAAACTAAGTGACGCAAAGAAAAAACCAAAAGAGGTAAAAAAAAATGAATTACGGTTTTCAAAACAAAAATGCGTGAGTAAATAGCTGTATAAATTTGAAATTGGAATTCTTAATCTAACAGGAGCTAATAATACATATAGAGATAATACAGATCAAAAATTTCAAATGAAAGAACCTAATATTTAACACTCAATTTAATTTGGGCTTTTTCCACCCTAAAAAGGATATGTGTGAAATTTTTAGCCTATATGCACAAGCAGATAGTGAGAGAAAAGGTCAAATAAAGAACGCGTAAGGGCGATCATAAATTAAGAAAAAGAAAATTCTGGTGAAGCCATCAATACTGTCGCATGCTATGATCTAGAGAAGGTATTAAGCATACCCCAATCTTATGTCGGGGTTTTTCATTATAAGAGAAAATATCCTTTTCATAATGTGACATATGTACAATATATTAAAAAAAGAAGGCCATTGCTTTGTTTAGCATGCTTAACTTGGTCAACGAGGAGCCAATGAAATTGCAGGTTGTCTTTGGATATTCATAAATAATGAAGCTGCGAGAGGCATTACAGCGATTTCATTTTATTTCGATAACTGTACAGGGCAAAAACACAATCGATTTGTATTTGCTCTGTATTTATTTGCGTGCCAACAATTAACTATAAATATAGTGTATAGCTTTCTGCAAAAAGGACATACACTAAACAAGGGCGACTCAATGCATTCATGCATAGAGCGAGCAAAAAAGAACAAAGTTCTATTTGTCCCCATCAAGTCTACTCAGTCATAAGAAACACCCAAGTACAGGGCCATATATATTCATGAAATGACCCAGGCTGATTGTTTTGATTGGAATAGGCTAATTGTCCCAAAAAATTGGGAAAAAGATATCACGGGTAAAAAGTGTCATGGAAAAAAATAAAAGAAATAGCAGTTCATCCGGAATCCCCTACAAAAGTTTTTTCAAATACGCTTTCACGACGAGCCAAATGTCCTTGATACTTTAAAAAAGACTAGAAATAAGCGGGACAAAAATTCAGACAATATGTCATTGGTATTGGTATGGCCCATTATTTCAAAGAATTTAAGAAGGATTTAATGAGCCTTAGTGACTCCTTAAACATTCCCGCTCACTATCACAACTTCTATAGGGGATTGGTCTCCACAAACAATGGAGATCAGTTAGAAAGTGAGGATTTTAATTTTTATTACTATTTTTATTTGGCTAACTTTGTTGTTAGCAATCACTGTGCAATTTCAATAATTTTTTTAAAAGCTTAAACCATTTTTTTATTTATGTATATTATTTTTAACGCTAGTAATTCTCTTAGCACTTTTTACATTGTACAATACATGTTTTCTAATGTTATGTATTTGAAAACTTACTAATAGTGCAATTATAACTATTTACTTTAAAATGTACATACATACAATCCATAAGTATTTCTACATAACATATATAAATGGCCTGTATAGTAACTTACTATTGTAAATAACAATAAAATTGTATTACAATAGTGCCGCATATTGAATTGCCTTGTAGGTACTTTGCTTATTGATACGTAGAATAAAGGAGTAAGTGGTTTTACTAGAATAAACTTTTTCCTATGAACCAGTGTAGAAACTTGTAAGTCGATTTACTACCCAGTTAATTATCTAAAATTGGTATTAAAAAAAGAATAAGTCTACTTACTAACAAAAATATAATTTTTGGCCCCTAAAAGAAATGCTTAAGTAGGTTATTGCAATATATCTTGGAAACTATTGGGATTATTTCAGTATTATCTAAATCATCGAAAAGCTAGATTTTTCTGCTATTTTTGGTATTTTTTTGAAAAATTTGACATTTATTGTTGGAGTATAAATCAGTTTTAACCCTCTCCTGAAAAGTTGGTCGTTTCAAGTTACGCCATTATTTTACGAATGGTGCGATTTCATTGCAAGTACTATCAGTAGGTATCAGGCGACAACAGACGTTGCCAGCTAGTGCATTATATTATTTGATGCTATGTTGCCGCTCTTATAATTCAGTAACAGAAAACTTTACACCACCCCGGATATTATTTGTAGTGTTACTGGGTTACTGTATTGCCAGTATATAATTTTTCCCACAAAAATATAGCATTCATCTACACAGTTTGTTCTTATCTGCCTTAACATAATAAAACGAATTTCAGTGCATTTAATTAATAGGTATATAATATTTTACTTTATTTCTTTATATCGATAAAAATTATATCGCAATAAGTGCATTATTTTTATTTATAATGCATATAACTCATAACTATTTTGGAGTAGTTAAAAAAATATTTTCTTGCTGGATTATTATTTAAAAAAATGTTCTTTATCCATCAACTTTTTTTGTTCTTTTTATGACAACATTTTATTTGTTTGACAATTTGATTTCTTTGTCGTTTATTGTTGTTGCTATGGGTGTGTGTTTGTTTTGGCACTTTTCCCTGCATTTCTTTGAATTCACAATATTTCTGTTCGCCTACTGTGACTCTTGCAAATTTTATGGACCTTGATTAAGCTTACGTTTTGGCTGCTACATATATCGTATAACATGTGCGTTTATCACAACTGTGATAATAAAAGCTTTTAAAAATAGTTTAATTTGGCAATTAAAATAAGGTAAGGATAGTAGTGCCCAGGCGTCTCTGAACAAAATAAACTTACTACAGTATGTTTATGGTCTTTTGTAGTTGTCATTTTATCATCTATAAATTAATATCTACCTATTCTTATTGAGTAAAATTATCAAAATCAATGGTATAAAATGATAACATTTTCCAATTTCAGGAAAGGAATAAATCCTACTTGCTAAGGTTTCAGGTTATTTGACAACGCCATCTAGCAGTTTTAGTCCGTATTACGTTTCTTGTCAATAATTCATGTAAAAATTAAAGACGACAAGGTTGGTCCAAGCTATTTGAGAGCGACATCTAGTAATAGCTTGGATTTTGAGCTTTTTCCGAGTCACGTTTTTTTGTATGGAGATGGTCAGTCTATAGTTATTTACTAGTCTCTGCTTCCACTAAACGAAATCTGCTGTCGTTTAGTTCACCTCTATGTAGTCTCTCTCTTATAGTAAACATACTAAAACAAAAATCCCTACAAAAGTTTTGATACTTTTACATCGATTTACTCAAAAACAAAGTCTTTATACATAAATTAGTATCTGCTGCTGAAATAAGCTTGTGGCCTGTATTTCAGGAGACAGCGCTTCCAACCACCGCAATTTTACTAAACGATTTACACAGGATGATAAATAAAAATTATATTTAAAAAGTTCACATTACTAATAAAATTACAAAAAAATACAACTATAACACATGTTTTGTGTCTTCTCTGTGTTTCAAATAAAACAATGCGTGTGTGTGTGTGAGAGGGAGGTTGTGAAGTGAAAGTAGTTTATTTTTGTAAGATCTTGAATCATATTTACAGTTGTTCTTGGTTTTTTATATTTTAACTTGAATAAGAATCCATATTATTCAAAAAACAATTTATAATGTAATTAATATTACCAAATATTTTAGTTAAGATTTTGTCACAAGTACAGAGAAGTTGGTGGTACGCAGATAAATGAAGCGAATCACTTACTGACGTAATTACTTACCTGTCCTTCATGCCCTGACAGCTGCACACCGGCTGACCTAAACCTGGCCACTGGCAGCACTCTTAAGAGTTGCCAGGTTCAGGTCAAAGTACCTGTGAGATTGGGTATTTACAGCAATGAAAGAGATGCACAATTATAACGTGTTGACGTACGACAATAAACGATTAGGAATAGAATTGATGACCGAGTGGCGTCCACCCAGGGCTGAGCATTCCTTTGTTTGATGAACACTGAGGTTAGTTCTATGGTTGTTTATATTTAAATATGTATTGTTATTCTGCCCCCCCCCCCTCAGTTCGCTGTATGGTCATGCATTATGTGTTGCCATATGGTCTGGAGATTTATTATTATTATTACTAGCAACTGTCACCTTGTTCTTTAATGACGCGCAAATGAATGTCATCGGCTAATTGGCGGTGAACATCCGTGGATCGCGGTGGATATAGGTGTTAGATAAGGGCTCGCAAATGAAACAACGAGTTTGACTAGCAAACTGTAATATCTTATTCGAACTTAAACTAAATTATCACAAGTATGATGTTATTGCGCTGTCTGTGACATTTTGATCTATATCTAGCGGGCAATGTCAGCATAGACCAATTGAAAAAGCGCGTGAAAACGAAGCTACGAAAATCCAATGTAGAACATCGACTACTTGGTGTTTTTTTAAACATAATTTTAGTAAGAAATTTATAATGATAATGACAAATTAAAAATGAATTTTTATTTGATAATTCCGATCAAGATTGTTTTTACATAAAAAGTATGAAAAAAGTACCTATAGTTGTTCCAACATAACAGTTAAATAACGTAAGAAGTTTCTAATCAGCACTCGGTTCCGTCAAATGGCCTGTTTGGTATGTTGGTAAGCAGCCTTGCCTTCCATGCCAGAGGTCCCGGGTTCGAATCCTGGTAGGGGCAGATATATTTGCTTTCTAGTCATGGATGTGTATTTACGTTTATTTAAGTTTATTTCTAATATTTATATATAAAAAAAAATATTTACGTGTGTTTATATATTTCTTAAGTTTATTTATCCGTTATCTAGTATCCATAACACAAGTTCTTTAATGATACTTAATTTGGGCTAGATAATGTGGTGTGATTGTTAGAAATAAAAAAAAAAAAAAAAAAAAAAAAAAAAATAAAGCTCTTGCATTGCAAATTTATACTTTATATATACTTCACCTAGTAGTTTAAAATGTTTTCTTAATTACGAGCACCCTAAGAATCCGTTTGACGTCTCCCGGCGCTTAAGTCCTTTATACCATTCATCTGATACAACTTTTCCACAAGTGTCCCAGTTACCATGCATAATCGTTTTTGGTATATTTTTTACTTTACGTAAACAAAACCGATTGTAAAGTCTACATCACATGATATTTGTATAGCTTTATTAGTTTTTAACATTTTTATAAACATGAAAAATTTCTTAGTTTTTATATAATAAGACAAACTTTGCAACTACTGCGCAAATATTTACAATTCTTTCACCATGAGGAAGATAAATATCCAGGCGGGACAGACGCTCCGTTTCATTTCGGAGTTCCCACGGTACAAGAGCAATGATCGAATCAAGGAAACTTATTAATTAATCATTTGAGTATTACAATTTGTATACAAGATAAATTTTAAATATACACATACTTCACAAGAAAGAAGTCATTTTGTTGTATATTTGAATACCAGCCTCTGCATTATTATTCTAAATTATAAAATCGTTATTGCTGGACGTGATTTTATTATTCAATTTGTGTATATTTACAAATTTATAGAAGGCTACACAGATTTACAGTAATATCTAGTATTGCTAAAGTCACTTCCTAATAGATAAGTCAGACGTACGCGTTCCTCTCCGCGCTGACGACTGCACGCGAACATGAACTTAACACGAACGCGATACGGCATCTACTTCGCGAAGGTCCGCCGGAGACCAGCGGTCGGGCGGTACATGCCGCGCGAGTACATCCAGTGACAAGCGCCTGGTAGAAGAGTAACGGCTCCGTGTAGATACTTCATATTTCACGACAATGAGTAAGTTAGGAATACATGTACGTTTTCAATTAAACTAAACTGGCGGAAGATAGGGGACAGGCTCCGAAAGCTTTTCCCCGTCGTCTGATTTAACTTACTCGCAATCCGCCCGTCACTTCACGAACAGAACCGAGGCGATACGACACGACATACTATCTCTTTCTCAGTTTAATTAAAAGTTTCGTAAATGAAATACAGCTCGTGATTGAACGACGTGAAGTGCAACTGTCCCAAAAACACAGTATTCAATTATTTTTTTACATCCGGCTCGAAGGACAACTTTCTAGGGACACTAGAATTAAGGTTCAAATTACCTTGTTTTGAGATAAAAGTAAACTACTTTATATTATATCAAAATAAATATACAAGAAACCAAATTACAATTTCTGATCACAATTGAACATACAATACGGCGGTTTTATCTTTATAACGATCTCTTTTCGGCGGCCCGCGGTGGTCGATGAACGAACAAATAGATATAAATAACTAAAAGTTCGACTCTCCATACCGTAGGGTTGGTATGGAAAGTCGATTTTGTAACTGTCGCTGTTTGGCGCGCTTGAGCCATTCGATAGCCACATCACCCAGCAGGCACGCAGGCTGCTTCATCCTGTGAGTCCCGCGGGAGCGGCAAGTGCAAGAGTGACGCCGCACGCGACTTACTAACTAAATATAAAAGAAACTATTTTTCTAAGGGGCGCTCTCGAACATATTGTGACGACCGAGTGGTTCTCCGGTCATCGTTGTTTATATTTATATATGTATGTATATTCTGGGATCCCCCCAGTTCGCTATCATCCATGACACAAGCTCTGCTCACTTTGTGGCCATACAGTTGGTGTGTTTGTCTGGGGATGCATTATATAGTATTATTATTTTAAGGACGGACATCACGCAGTACTGCCGGGCGCGAACAAACGTACATGTTTTTCAGAAATAAAATGCCACTCGAATTTTGCCATGCGAATACAGCCCGAATGGACTAGCCTAGCCTAATAGGCGTACTAATTGCTTCAAACTGGCTTTGCCGTTGACAAATACTGCCGACCCGAAAATGTGGGTACAACCCTTAAGATTACCAAGGACAATTCACTTAAGTCTATTTTCTCATTCAATTAATTTATACATAGATAGAGAGGTACTCTATGGCGATGCTATTATTAATTTGTACATTAGTTTTTACAGACACATTGAAATAATTTACGTTTTAGCTCACTCGAGACAACAACCAATCAGCATCTTTATTTCTTTTCTTTTATTACCTTCGACACTAATACAAACTAGACACACAATTAGATACAAATTTGACAAGAATGTCAAATTATTGCAAATACAACCCCACGTGCATAATTTAAAATTGAATTTAGAAAGCCGATGACCACAATTATGTCAGTAGATGACCCTTCCGAGCCAGTGGTAGTTTCAATATCCTAAGCCGAGGTCCGTGCCCTCTCAGGTGCCCTTAGGCGTATCGTATGTAGGAGTAGTTTACGATTCGGCTGAACGCCCTCAGCGCCAGGCCACAAAGTCCAGTCAAATTAAAAAAGTTATAGGGCCATAAATAAATTGTCGATTTCGAAGGATCGATCGAATTATCATATTAATCATTCTTTTTTGGACAAGTAGACAGGTCATTTTTAAATTTTTTTTGACAAGTTCACTGTCAACCTGACTGAATGCTACTGAATCGAAACATAACACAAAAGCTCATTTCGACACTGTTTTGGTGAGGACGATTTTTCTACCCCCGATTGTGTGTCTAGTTCACATATGTGATCGATGAACATCTCCGTTATTTTGGAGCACAGTAATTATGTATTTAATCTATTTATTTACAAGAAACTTTGTTCCATCCTGGTTAGAAAAAATCAAACTAGATGAATCTCATCTTGAGTCCGCACACCCAGTAAAACAGTGCTGGGCGCGGCGGCGGTGATTTAATAACAATTCATCAATAAGATTTATTAATTTTCATAATTAAAAAAAACAAAATTAAATAAACCCTATTGATTGATTTCTTCCTCGCACAGTTTTTGTTGTACATGCAGCCTAAAACAAGCATACACGGGCCGTCCACGAATTACTTCAACTATTGAATGGTTGAATGAAAGAATGAATGAAATAATTTACGTCACTCAATAGGGAGTGTCGTACATTGCACACAGGCTGATCTAAACCTGGCCGCCGATAGCGCCCTTACAGTTGCCAGTTTCAGGTCAAATTTTGTGAAGATTAAGCATGATTGGCCCGAAAAGAAGCGCACATTACGAGCCGGCACCTGGTACTGGATTCCACTGGTAGGCCTGTTGGCTTGAACAGGTTCACACCCGGTGACTAAAATTGCTATTCCATAAGAAATAGTATAAAAACCAGTAACAAGATATGAACCATTTGAAACCATTGACGAAAAAGAGAGCTTTTATAAGTTCGTTGCGGTATTTTGTTTCACAACTGAATGAAGCGAATCCTTTACCATGTTTCATGAGAATTCGTTCTGTCGTTCAAAAGTTGAAATGAGTCTTGTCATTCGGGGTATTTTGAATTTCATTCAAACAACCTGTGTTGAAGCAATTCAGGGACGGGCCCAAATCAGAAAACACTTTGTATATTTACATTATAACTTATGAGTATGGAGCGATATGTTTGTGAATAATAAGGTAGAAAACTTAAAAATAACTTTGGCATCACTGAGAAACGAAATTCGGTAGAAACTTCTTGTAGCCCCTGTTGTACTGGTCGTCGAACAGACTTTTCACAAATACCACCTGAAAAAGAAAAAAGTATATAATTATATATTTTCGTATATTATTCAAATTCAAAATGTCTTTATAAAGTAAGCTTTTAAAACTATTGCAGGACGCCTCCTGACGGTAAAATTCTCTTTCGTAAAAGTGACATTACACCTCGAATTCGATTTGCAACTCTGTAGATTAGAATATTACTTAGGTTAGCATTATCTTACAAACCTTAGTGGTTTTCATATGCTAATTTGTATATTATTTTATTTTATTTACGTTTTTTAATTATGATAATCTTAATAATAAATAATAATAACAAGATATTTTCATCTCTGCCACGGACAAGCACGCGCTTCATGTCGAACGGTTAACTTTGTAAAATCTCAAGTTTGACATGAGTTTCACGTCCCCAGAATATCAAATTTTAAGTCTCGATCGAAAAATGTCTAAACTCGAGATAGAATTGCCTGTTAAATGTGCTTATAGCTTTAGAGATAAACTTTCTTCCTTTTGCACAATTTCACCTTACTTTTTTGAGTTTCAAAACATTTTCATTTCATTCGTTATAAACAAAAAGCCATGTAACATAACTAAAACGACTTTATTCTTCGGCAAATGAAGGCAATTCCCAATTCGTAGGGTAACTAATAAACTGACTAAATCAATATGGGAGTCATAATTTATTTTGATTTCTAAAACATCTAGCCCACAATCGGTGTCTATATATACTTAACCAATAAAAGGTACAATTAGTAATGCCCTTGAACACTTGAGATGAAAACAAAACTCTTGCATCAAATATTCACGCGACACGATCTCCCAGTAGGGATTATCAGCCTCAGCCTCACGCAAGGGGATGGTTTCCAGGTGATTTACAGTCCACTCAGCTTGCTTACTGCGGGTCGGCAGACTTCCACACAGCTTAAACACCTGTCTCCGGGGATCGAACCCGGAACCTCATGTTTAGCCACTGCGCCAGCAACGCTCCGCATACTGTTACATTTAATGAACAATAATGTAGTTGTATAGTATTGTATGATCACCTGTATCCCCGCCACTATGATCATGAGAACCATTTGAATGATGGACCAATTCATGACTCTGAAACAAGATATATTATTTGTAAACACAAATCATAAAGCCGCCGACATTTTAATACTGATTTTTTACACACAAAAAAGTTTATGCCCTAAGTATCAACAAGTTAGAAGTAAATGGTTATCGGAAACATCTGAGAATCTTATTTAAAAATGACTTATTTTCGTGGATGAGTTTGATTTTTTTTATTTTGATCCTAAGTACAATAAATTATGTTTGAGTACTGGTAGACGTAAATTGATCTGATAAAAACTATGATAGTTCCCATTTTTTTAAAATTTTACTGGAGATTTGTCAGACAGAGCTAACAGATTATTTATTTAACAACTCGCCTCAATTATTTCGCTCCCTGACGTAAAACAGAAATAATGATGCAAAATATGGGCGTGCGAGCAATACAAAATATTTCGTAGACGTATAATTTTGTCAGTATTCGTGTGGTGTCGTATATTGGTGGCGATGGCTGGATCCCGCGTTAACTCGTGAACGGGTGCCGTTTGAGGGTGTTCGTCGTTTGGATAGTTGCGGGGAGGAAGACTTGCCGAGCTAACAGATTCAGATAAGAATAATTTTGTATAGACATAAACAGATACGGTAAATTTATTTTGAAAAAAATATACACGTGAAGTTTCTTGCCAGTTCTTCTTCACGAACGTTGCTCTGAACTGGTGGTAGAAACATGCTTTATATCTATTGTCGTCAATAAGAACAATAAGAATTGTAAATGTTGAGAAATAAATATTTGAAATCGAATTGTAGGCTCGGTTCAAGAATCAACATTTTGACAAGTACAATCAGGCGATAAGGAGCAAGATTTTTGAGATTCTTGCCTCAGGAGTCTTTCAACTATCTTCCGCTATCCTACAGTACTCAATGGCAACAAGCGTTGTTTCCGTGTAAAATGGCTACCCCTCTAAGAAGAAATATTAACAAACTGACCTAGCGCAGACGTCCTCTGCCAAGTTTCGATCCCTCGCCTCGTGCGCGGAGTGCAACTCCTGCAGTCTCCTCGCTGAGGACACGTTGTCGCGCAACCGGTTCACCGACTCCGATATATCCTTGACCTTCATCATGTACGTTTCCGCCGCGTTACCTGGAAAACAGATCAATTTTGAATTCAGTGGTATTAGTCTCTTATGTTAAGACCTCGTCTGGAGCGGAACCACATTCCTTACTATATCCGCCGTAATAATCACGTTTATATGGTTGAGTACCTCATAAAGGGTAGGAACAGCCAGTGTTGCTACTGGAACAGGCCAACCCCAATCCCAACTCCAGCCTACGGTCGGCAACGCGTCAAAAATCGATTATCCATAAATAACAATAGATGTAATGCTACTTTTCATTAGGCCGACAGCGTGCTCGCATGTTGCCTATGACATAGTAAAAAAAAATCAAAAACGAACTAATGAAATGAAATACGCATCATTACCATTTAGCCTACAAATAGTTCACTGTCAATTTGAGGTTCTCAAAAACTACAACATTGTAAGTTATCTGCCGTCACACGTGCAATGCCAAAATTGCTAATACATAGGCAGAACTAGGCACTTATATAAACAATATTTAAAAATATGGTTGTTTGCTCTGTTGCTTCGCAAGATTCTGTATTATTTATATTATGGCGTCATTTTTAAAGGACAATACAACTTTTTCTTTGAGGCGTGGGCTCAGAAAATAATTTTTTTTGCCCAGACATAAGACTAACACCTTATTTATAGGTCTCAGACATATGAATCTCCTTTACTATCTGCTCACAAAAATCTAATACAGAGAAAGAAATAAATATAAGTACTGCAACGTTTGCTTGTGCCGTATTTATTAAAAGAGGTTATTGCACAAACAAACTTGCCGACATTTATGACTGGCAACTTACAAGTCTGTCATTAATTGATTTTTATTTGTAAAATGTAAAATATAGAGAATATCGAAGATTGTTCTAGATCATTCCTTGACGGAATTCCTTACGGAATTCTATTGCGGGCTTCGTCCCCAAAAATATTCTAATAATTATCATTGTATTTTCCTTTAAAATAGATTCATCTTAAATAAAAGTAATTTCAAGTTAGTGTTTTTTTCCTTTGTGGATTAGGAAGACCTCCCTAGGTTAGATTAGGTCCATCCTGGGTACCGAGACCTCAGATGGTGGAGGCGCCGGGTAATTGTAGTGATATAATGTGATAGTGTTTTATTGTTTTTCAAATTATTTCAGCTATATACGTCGCTGAGTATGGCGGAAGGAAAATTTTAGAAGGCAAGAGCCATCTGAAATACCAAGAGTAAAGGAAAGACTCTAGAAGGTGATTCATCCGACGTGCGAGGAAGGAATTTCCCAAACTTCAACCGGCGTCAGTACGACAGCTTGGGACATTGTTGATGCCGAAGGATCGAAGGTATGATAGTGCAGCTGAATGGGGTGAAATTCTGCGCTGATTTGGATTTAAACTGTGCCTATTGGTAATTATCGATAGCGGAGAAGGATAGACACGAAACAGCAATCATCGCACCGTCTGGATTATACGAGTTTAACGTATTATCATTTGGATTTAAATCGTGTAGGACAATTGGTTTCGTTACATTGTCCAGAAAGAATATTGGGTGGAAGTCGAAAACTTGGTTGACCATATGAAGGTTTATTTCGAGTATTGCGATATATAGGATGTGACAATTATCTTGTAAAAAAAATATAAAATAACCAAGAATTGATTGTGCATGTGAATAGATTGGAACCATATAATGTTCGATAGAATAGAATTAATGATGAAATTGTGTCTGTATTTATATATGTAAAATGGGGTTTTTGTATATATATTTATTTCTTGAAATATTACAATAATATTATAATTTCTTTATTCTTAGAATTAATAGAGTAAAAGTACACATTTAGGTGTACAAATATGTATATCGTTTATTTGTAGATATGCAACGGTTAGAATTTCGTTGGGGTTTTAGAATAATATAAGAAACTAATATTTTTTTTCTCAAATTCAATGTACACTTCACAACGCAATGTTCCGAGATGATATATCCTGCAAAGCCGATCCAAACAGCATCACCAAAAAGGAGATGCAATGGATGGACGATGCAGATAAAAGAAAATAAGGAAAAGGTTTTTATATATTATATATTGAGATAAAAGGGTATTTTATTTAATGATTTAATAAATTAATTTTAGAGACCCGGAGATAAAACCTCTAAGGGGCGGCAGGTACACGCGGCACGTATTTACCGCGTTGCATTTTATTTACGAATCATAAATATACGTGCGGTGCCAATGCTCTAAAGAAGTCAATTTTCAAAGACTAAAATAACACTATTGATAATGTGCACGTTTAATTTGAGCCACGCCTAATAATCTCCATAAGAGAGAAGGTGATAGCCGATTTAGCTATGCGGCCAAAGTTTACGAGTATATATAATATTGTGATATTGATGTCTGTGGGTCAACACGCGGATGTAGAATAGGATCCTCAGTGGGTTAAATAATAAAAGGGTTGTGATAGAATAGGTAATGTATTTTAAACGTTATTGGTATAGAATTTTGTCAGGTGTATTACGGTGCATTTTGAAAAAGTTCTCTACATTGCGTTGTGAAATATTAATTTATTAATTTATAGATATCATTCTGGGTTAAATAAAATACTTTGGATCCAATTTTATGATCTATTCATAGGTAAGTTTGTCCGGTAATTGTTAGGCAGGTAAAATCTTAATATTTAGGTAGGTAATGTTTAAATTTTCGAAAGTTACAAACTTTCAAATAAACTTTTAATCATTCAGAAAAGTTTAAAGTTAATATGACAGTTCATGTCAAACGTGTTTGTTTTGCCAACTGAATGATAATGTTTGATAATATAATTTGATTTATTTTAGTATTAATTTTAATATAAATGGGATTAATTAAATTTACTTTTATTGGGATATTAATGTATTTATTACTTATCAATTAATAATAATTATAATTTGAATTATAAATTCATTGAATACAATTTCAATGGGTTATTTTAACAATTGTTGATTAATTTAATAATAAATATTGGTTATTTGAATTTGCGTATGATTGTGTAACGTAAATGATTAATATGGGGTTGTTGATTATTCATGAATTGTATGAGAAATTATAATAACTTACACTGTTTTATTTAGATATTAATTAACCAGCCGGGATCTTGGCTGATTTTCATCAGGTTTTGTGGCTAAGGCTCTATTGATGGAGAATAAATACAATAAGATCATTTTTGGTGTAATAAGATGTTGTAATTTAAACATGATCAAGTGTGTATATTCCTATCGGTAGGGGGCTCATCTGAGAATAATCCCGATTAATGTATATGGTCCTGATTTAAGTAGGGTCGTTATTTAAGAATGAAATGTATATAGGAATTTATTTAATCAGCTTCACTAATTAAATAAATTAAACAAGAGGGGCGATTGCAACGTTTGCTTGTGCCGTATTTATTAAAAGAGGTTATTGCACAAACAAACTTGCCGACATTTATGACTGGCAACTTACAAGTCTGTCATTAATTGATTTTTATTTGTAAAATGTAAAATATAGAGAATATCGAAGATTGTTCTAGATCATTCCTTGACGGAATTCCTTACGGAATTCTATTGCGGGCTTCGTCCCCAAAAATATTCTAATAATTATCATTGTATTTTCCTTTAAAATAGATTCATCTTAAATAAAAGTAATTTCAAGTTAAAGTGTTTTTTTCCTTTGTGGATTAGGAAGACCTCCCTAGGTTAGATTAGGTCCATCCCGGGTACCGAGACCTCAGAGTACTTATAACTTCATGTTTGAAATAAGATAATTTTCAGTTGAGTTTTGTAATGTATTGCTTGCGGCGATAAACATATAATGCCAGTGACAAAAAAATAGCAGTAATCTCACCGCTTTAAGATGCTCTGGCATCAAAAGCAACTTCTACACTGAGATTTTTAAGTCTAACAAAAGTGATTGCACAGACATAACACCTTATTATAGGCCTCATACATATTGTGGTATGTACACGGATTATAATAGGGTAACTTATGAACGAAGTTGCAATGTTCTGATTAATGTTTGACATTCCACATGTGTCAATAGAGCAATCAAGAAAAAAAAGTAAGAGATGAGATTAAACACGTTCTTATTTTTAACGTTAAGGCAAAATATTAAATGAACAAGTGATTGTTGTAAATAGACCACGGGATTTCATTTCGCACCCAACACTCGCAATTCTACCAGGCCCGGTGTTCTCCATCCTCTTCAATATAAGCCTTTTTACTATAAGGTCACAAAAATCCATCCCAGACATCTACTCAGATCTACTTGTTTTAAATGAGATTATTTTCAATTTAATTTTTATAATTTATTGCTTTGGCGGTGAATATAGAGAATATAGCAAATAGTTTGTTTACTCGGTAATGGCCTGGTGTTACGCAGTCGTAGATATACTTTGACGGAGGAGCTTCGCAACACACATTCTCGCGTAGTTGAAAACATTCGAGCAGCATGCACCCGTGAGGTAAATACCACAGGATAAAAACGGCATGTAATTCTACATATTGAAGTAAGAGGCAATGTTTGAGAATGTAGTCCATATAAAGCCAGCTATTGCTCTCAGTGATAAGCGCTGCTGCATACTGCAAACTGTTGGCTATTCGTTACTTGTGTATTTAGTTCTCAACATAAATCTTACTCTATAGCAGGGTTTCTCAAACTGGGATACGCGAACTCCTAGGGGTTCCAGAGCCATTCGACGGTAGGGGGTTCGTGACATGATGTACGTAATGGTGGCTAGACCGGCTTAAGGTTAAAATTACTCCTAAAATCGTCTCAATTTGCACAATGAAACTAGCCCTACCATCACATTGACTCAAAACCCTATTTCTTTTTGGTACTGTATTTCTTGCCTTTTATTGAAATAAAAAACTAATTTTTTTTCAACAACTAGGTGTATTTTATTTTCTATAGGGATACGGTTTAGGGGTTCGCTGTCATATGAAAACTTTATCAAGGATACATGGAGCCATAAGTTTGAGAACCCCTGCTCTATAGATATGGAAAATGCAATCTGGCTGCAGATTATTTAGCCCTTGTGATCGATGAGAAAATATTGCGATAAGTATTATTCATTCATTTCTAAACCAGCTGAAGTTATTTTCATAAATTTTAGATTTTTTTTTTACATCGTTAAAGTCTGTTTTTTGTATTGCGGAAAAAAATTAAAACCCGTGATTGGCTTTAGGAACTTAAATAAATATATTATTTTACATGTGACATGTATTGTGAGAATCCACGTATTGTTCTATTTACGTAAGAAAACTAATCCGTTGAAACAAAATCTATGTTTTGCTTAATCTTTACTATAGTTTAAGTAAAATCACAATACTCGGAACCTATTCATCATTAACACTTTGAAAGCGGATCGTGGTCGTATTTTTCTCCAATAAGCGGATCAGGAGCCTGGCTCGTCATAGAGTTTCAAACTATTTTAGTGTACAGCCCAAGTTGAGTACGTGATTGGCGTTTTCTGGAACGGACAGCTCAGTATTTTACCTACCTGCACCTTTAAGCGTGGCGTGAGGGGGAAGCGGGAGGGGCGAGGTATCGCAGGCAGCTGCGCGGCAATAAACGGAGCGTGAGTGTGTTCTTTCGGATTCGTAGCGACGCCGTAAGTTTCGGTTTGTATAGGAGGAAATTATTGACACTTTACGTGATGACGATGATTCTGAGGTTGAGGTGCAGGATGAAGAAATTGAAGGAAGTTATTATTTTTTATGTAGTAGGTAGATATATTTTTGTAGTATAAATACGTTTTCTCGACTTGAATTTTTCATTGGGTTTTTAGATGTGATTTCGGAGTTGCACGATTTCACAGCCAATATTGATAGAAACCTACCTGTGGGTTTCGATGTGCCTGTGGATCTAGAACAATCAGATGTATCCATGGAGGTTCCTGAACGATAGCGACGACGAATGCATTGACGAAGGGCGAGCAGAACTCGTCGTGGTATAGCGAGGGAGAGGACGTGGAGGCTCTTCAGGCCGCAGCCGTTCGTCACGATTGGAACAGACCAAAAAAGAAATGGGGGAAGCAAATGGATGGACTTAACAAGGCCAAACAAGCTAGACCCGGCTTGTTGAAGTCGGGAAGCATGTTGTATAACTGGAAACCTGTTACACTCCAAGAGATGAAACATTTTTTAGCATCGTAGTTCATATGACACTTAGATTCGTATTGGTCTTCGAGAGAGATCATAAGCACATCCTTTCCCCTAAAAATTATGACAAGAGATAGATTTAGAGCTATCTATAGTTGTCTCAAGACCGTATTTCAAGCAATTGACAACGTTTCAAACTCTCTTTATGTGATTGCGCTTGCGATCTTTACCGTTCTTGCGTCTATTTCGTTGAAAACTCTGCATATGATGCTACTTTTTTTGTGTTTTGTGTACATTAAATATATAAAACCAAAATGAATCCTTGTGATGATTATGCCGCTAATAAGGAAGCTAATATTGTTCCATCACGCAAAAATAACTCTCAAAAGGCCAAAGACAAAATGTTCTTTGTAGTGCCTAAAACAGCTAAACAAGAGTGGTGTAAAACGTTCAATGTTGGATGCCCTAAACGAGCCCTGTACATCTGTGAAGCTCATCTTAATGTAAGTATTACAGATCGCGCCAAACATCTAGTCCCCTCTGAACACAGCACGAGTCGCATCGCAATGGCGCTATTTAGGTGTAGCGGTACGTAATCGCGGGGAAGGGTAAGGGCCCCGCCCCCCGGCGCCCGCGCTCGATCGAACTTTCGTATGATTGTTCATTAGTTATACTATTTACATTTCTTTGTTTTCTCGATGACAGCTCCTGTGAAAACTTGTGCGAGCGTTTTTTTTACAATAAGTATGCAATATTTTATAAAAATATGACGTTTACACACGTACAAGGTTATATCATACCAGAGTCGGAGAAACTGATAGGGATGGAGCTATATCGATAAACGAGATAGATAGAACTGTCATCAAGAAAATAAAGAAATGGAAATAGTAGTGTGCGTTCAGAGTTCCTCGAGACGTATACGTGTGTTCGTTTTCGCTGCAAAGTACAGTCACCTCCGTTAAGTTTTATTTTTGTTATTGTTGTTAAATTTGTTAAGTTTTGTTGTATAAATTAATTTTAGAAAACAGGGACAAAAATAAAAAATTTAATATTGATCGCATTCTTTGCGACTTTGAGACGCGACTCCCGCCCTATTATCCAGACCTAAACCCCATTAAAATGACTTGGGCAGCTATAAAAGGATATTTTATTTAAAAAAATATAACCTGGAATATGAACCAGGTTCTGGAACTTATGAAATAAAAATGCTGCATGATGGGTGACATAAGTGCGGAAAGCACTTTGTGAAAAAGTAAAAAAAAATGTTATGACGAATTAACTGATGACCTCATTATAAATGTTGGTAGCAGCAGTGAGTCTGAAAGTGAAGAGGAAGCAGAAGACCTAGCGAGCTCTGAATCAGACGAGAGCTGTGGTGTAGGTCAGGCTCAGCCTTGCTCGAGCACATCGCTGAGTGAGTTTTTTGAAGGGGGTAAAACCTTTGTAATTTTTTTATATGAAATTATACATTCTACTGTTTATTATGTTGTTTTTTTCATAAATGTTTATCACCTATTTATATCACCAATAATTACATTTTATTTTTACCTTAATTTTAAAATTTTAAATTGTTTTAAATTGTATTAATTTTAAGTAGTCATATTTTGTTTTAATTTCAAATGTTTATTATTTTTGCACGCTGTGGTTTCTTGAGTCGACACAGCTATATTATTTAATTTGTGATGTGTATTTTTCAATAGAAACCCAAATAAATAAATAAACCCCCTATTTGAGCATATGCATATTACCGAAGACAGCAGAAACTGTATTTTTGAATGTGTTTACCGGGGTCTATGTCAGTTAATGTACAAAAAATTATACCAAAGTTTTGTTTAATAGCACTGAGTTCTGCTAAATAGACTTGTGCACCAGGTTACAATGGGCAATTAAAATATTTACTTACTTATAAGAACACTTTTGTCAGTTAGGTATATCATAGTATAATAATGAGCACTGTTATACTTAAGTATTAACTGACAAAAGTATTGTTATAATTAAGTAAATGTTTTTAATTGCTCACTGCAACCTAGTTTCAACTGGTTTAGATGCAGCAGAACTCAGTTTTGCAAAACTAAGCTTTGGTATAATTGTAAATTTTGGACGCTAACTATCAGTTAATACTTAAGCATAACTGATAAAAGTGTTATTGCACAAGTGAAGTTCGATAAATCACTTCTGGAAAAAATATTTAAGTACTTAAATATAATTCAATATGTCAAACACGAACTAATACGAATTTAATCCTTACCCTTAACGGAGCCATGTTGTACTTCTACAACATACCATTCAAATACTAATAAAAATAAAGCAAATAGAACGACTTTACTCAGTGTTGTACATGAACAACAAAGCATTTTAACGATTTAGAACAAATCAGTTGACTAGATGGCTGTACTTGTGTTGATGATTCATTCGAGTGACAATCGTGTACTGTTTCGCTGCTTTCGAGTTGGTTAACGAAAATTGATTTACAGGTGAAATATTGATATTTGGCTGAAGACATTTGAGAGGATGATTTTCAATAATCCATATAATTTTTTTGTAATTCCTGTTTCTTTCTTTTATAATTTGGACTGATTTTGTTTTGTTGCATATATGCAACATTGCGCGTTGTGACTTATATAATAGGTCTTTACCTTTGAAACTGCCGTTTTTCCGTACTGGCCATTTCAAATGAAAATATTTTTTTTTTGACTGATAATTCTAATTTTATTTGACAAACATGGAATTTTTTTTCTAAAATCGTCATTTGTTTAATAGTTAGTGTTTTGTTTTCAACGCATTCGAACATTTTTCGTCATCATGGATAAGTTAAAAATTCGAGTAATTATGGAGTATGAGTACCGTCGTGGCAGCAAAGCGGCAGGAGCGGCACGCAACATCAACGACGTTTACGGAGCGAACACTACAAACGAACGCACCACCCGTTATTGGTTTACCCGCTTCCGTTCTGGAAATTTTGACTGAAAAATGAACCCCGTGGTCGTCCGAAAACTTTGGTCAACAATGACGAATTAAAGGCAATTGTGGAAGCTGATGAAACTCAATCCACGGCTGAATTAGCAGCAGCTTTCGACGTTAGCATCAAAACAATATTGGTCCATTTGCGTCAAATTGGCAAGGTAAAAAAGCTTGACAAATGGGTACCCCACGAACGCAATGACCGCCAGCGCGAAGTACGCGTGGAGACGTGCCTTGCACTGCTCAGCAGGCATACAAATGAAGGAATTCTGAACCGCATTGTTACTTGTGACGAGAAATGGATCCTGTTTGACAATCGTAAGCGCTCAGCAAGTTGGTTGGACCCTGGTTCAGCACCCAAACAATGCCCTAAAAGAAAACTTACCGCTAGAAAAGTGATGGTCACTGTTTGGTGGTCTAACGCGGGTGTAATTCATTACAGCTTCTTGCCAAACGGGACAAGCATTACTGCAGTTGTGTACTGTGAAGAACTGAACACAATGATGGAGAAGCTCGCACGTCTCCAACCAGCTTTGGTCAATCATTCGGCTCCACTGCTCCTGCACGACAACGCGCGACCTCATACTGCACACCAGACGGTCTCCAAGCTACAAGAGTTGGGGTTGGAAGTTCTCCGTCATCCGCCGTACTCACCAGACCTTGCGCCTACAGACTTCTACTTTTTCCAGAATTTGGATAACTTCTTGGCGGGAAAAAAATTCAATACCCGAGAGGCAGTACAAAATGCCTTTGAAGAATTTGTTGCCTCCCGTCCAGCTGATTTCTTCAAGAAAGGCATCAATAAGCTACCAATGCGTTGGCAAAGATGCATTGATTGCATGGGTGATTATTTTGATTAATAGAAAAATAAAATTACGCTTCATTTATTTCGTGAAAAACGGCAATTTCATAGGTAAAGACCTAATATTTTTAACGTTTTTTTTTTTCAATTTGAATGTTTGATTTTTGGATCAAAATGAGTTGCAAATTACGTGATTTGACTACTCAGCACCTGGAAAATATACTAGGACAATGTGTAGATAGCGAGGATGGCCTTGACTTTTCTGATGACGACGATGTGGCTGACCCGACGTATAACTTCGAGCCGAGTGAGCATGACAGTTCTGATGAGGATAAAGAGGTACCCCCTAACTTGGAAAATGTGGTTCAATCCACCACCACCAGCATCCTATCAACTTCACTCACTAATACTCCGATAAATAGTACTGCAACAGATCCCACACTGGGACTCACTTACTTCTCCTAGCACTAGTTCTGCAGCTGCTCCAAAGATAGCAAACCGTATGCCCAGGTCTAATATGACATTATGGAAAACGAAAAGTTTGAAGTTATATGATAACCAACAAAATTTTCATGGATCGGACAAGTTACCTTCAGAGATTTTGCTTGGATACTCCGTTTGAGGTATTTTCATATCTTTTTACTGAGGACATTATCCGCCTTATCAAAGACCAAACTAATTTATAATCTGTCCAAAAAGATGCAAATAAACCTGCAAATGTAACTAGTCAAGAAATACGTCAATTCATTGGTATCGTTTATTATATGTCAATAGTTCATGTGCCAAATGTAAAAATGTATTGGGCCGAAAACATTAGCTTTGTGCCGGTACGAGATACGATGCCGAAGAAACGATTCGAATCACTCATATTCAAAGACAACAGTAAGATGCTACCATATGACCATATTGACAGTGATCCGTGATTGATAAAATCCGACCATTGATAGCGGCGGCACTCAACCACAACTTCCAAAAAGTTCCACTTGAAGCGCATTTACCTGTAGATGAACAAATATATTCATCAAAGGCTCGCAGTGTGTTGAAACAGTATTTACCAGACAAACCCCATTAACCTCTGTAGCGTCCCTGACCGCTCGGCGGACAGCGGAAAAACTGCATCAAGTGTCCCTGGTCGCTCGGCGGACAGTTCATATGGTGTCATTTAATTGAGTCTTATTTGAATACTACTATGTTTATCTCGCTTTTTTATATAGTATTTTGTTAAGAAAGATAGAGACTAGCAGCATGTTTTGTTTTACGTACTTGCTTTAAAGTCAAAAACAAAACTTTAAAGCATTTGAAATTAGACAACGTATTCGTCAGTTGCGCTTCACTTGGATTGCTATTTACGTGAAGTGTTGTGTTTTATATTTGGTGATTTATATAAAAATGTAAGTAAAATATATTCATATACTTATTTTATAATGGATAAAATGTGTAATTATTAGGTTTCCATCATAATTTTAGTTGTGAAAACAGCAAGCCCACGAAAGCGAATCAGTTAAAAGAATTCATTGTGTCGTTTGGCATGTTTATTGTATCGTTCTAACGTAAATATTTATTGTATTACGTAAATAATATACCTAATTATCATTTTATTTGCATATAATGTGTGCAAATACATTAATTACAACAAAAAGCCAAATCTATTGTTGTTGTTAAAAAAGTGTCCGCCGAGCGACCAAGGACGCTCAAAGATTTACAAAGCGTTTGCTTAACACGGATACGACTTGACGTGGGCTCCTTTTAACACAACTTCTTATGAGAGAAAAATAATGCAAATATCTACATTAATGTAAAGATTTATTTTATGTATTATTTTGTGTTATGTTTGTGAAATGTATAATATTTTCAATAACGAATGCATTTTCACGCACATCCCGGATTGATTTTTGTAAAAACTTGTTGTTTTGTACCCCTTTAGTAGTTTTCTTAAGAGTAAATAAATAATTTGGAAAATAGTCATAAAAACTGCAAAGAATAATTCGTCTCTGTCTCGAACATTGTATATTTTTATTACGTTGAGTTTTTATTATTGATAGATGGTGCGAGTACGTGGCGGAGTCGTTGGAAGGAGAGGTGGACGAAGACCAGCTACTACAGGGGTGGGAGTGACTAGAGGGGGTGCTGGTAGGGGGGGACGTGGATCCCGAATAAGACGGGCTAATCGCGGCATTATAAATGACAGGTTTTAAAATATGAAATACTTATATTTATATATGTAAGCCACTTATATATACAGTCATAAACAGTCAATTCTGTAAACACAGTAAACTCTATATAACGACATTGGGGCCATGTAGTTGGTGTGATTGTCTGGTGATTTTATTTTTATTCAAATTTATCAAAACTTGGTGGTTAAAACTATTGTTTTTTTTAGCTACTATCTGGGCAATACTGTTAGTAACAGAGGCGCTCTCTCTGAAGGTTGCCCATTAGAGGTACCTTTGCATCCAAGACAAGAGCGTCATTTTGAATTACCTTCTGAGGGGTAAGTTTTTTATATTTTTTATTTCATTTAAATGTTTTTATTTTGTATTTTATTTATAATTCATTTTAATTTTCAGCGTAATTATTGAATTTGAGGACAACATGGAGGGTGGCCCCTCTTTAAATGATGCAGTCGCTTCAATGATGTAAGTTTTTTTTTTTTATATTGGATATGCTTGTCTAAACTGTTTATCACATACAAATATTTTATCAGGGAATCCGCTGAACTCGGGTCCGTTTCGTCGCCATCGCAAGTCGAAGTATTGCCACTTCCTCCACCATCTCCTGCTGCGTAAGTTTATTGCCATTATTTATTGGTTATATTTTAATTAGTATTAGTTTATACTTTCAATATTGTATATTTTTTTCAGATACGTAACTTGCGGTGGCAGCGACGCTGGAACATCCAGAGCTTCTACTCCAACGGGATCAAGCAAGTCTGCTGCTTCGTAAGTACTTGATTATCATACTTGGTTAATTCACTTTATAACATTACACTTATATTAAACCCTTTCAATGCAGTTGTCCACCCCAGCCGTCAACGAGGCGGTTTCTTCGTGAAGAAGAAATTAACTTTTTCGTCAACTATGGTAATTGTAATAGAATTATTTCTAGAAATTTCATTGAAATTTACGAGCTTAACCCAGTGTTCTTCTTTTAGGGAGTGAAAATGACACCGAGTCAGATGATGATGAAGATGAACTCACTATGCCCGATTTTATACCACGGACGGAACGTGGGCTGTACTACGAAATGTACAATGAAGATATTGAAGAAATACCCGCATCTTCAACACCATCACCAGCTCCTGCTGCCGAAAATGAAACTCCAGCGGGTGAATATGGGCCTCGAAGCCTTTTTGACTATGACTGGAAACCTTTCCCTTCTTCTGCACTGCCTCCAGTGGAAAGAAGGGAAACGTTTATCCCCACTCGAGTTGGCCCAACTGCATCATTCTCAAGTCCATATGAGGTATTTACCGCCATATGGACTCCAGAATTTATGCAAGAAATTGTGGACCAAACCAATTGTTACGCGCAGCAAATGACCGATGCTAAAATCCGCATGGGTAAGTTAGGTCCTACTAGCCGAATTAATCGTTGGCAAGAAACCAATGTCGATGAACTCTATGTTTATTTTGGGTTACTTTTGGCCACAGGGATGTGTGTCAAAAGTGACCTGAAAGAGTACTGGCCGACCAATGTCGAAGGTGGTAATGTTGACCCAACACGAACACATTTCAATGACTATATGTCATACAATAGGTTTACTATGTTGTCATCAAACATACATTTTGTGAATAACAGGCTGACAAATTTGCAGATGATGACGCGCCCTGAAGCGAAACTTGCAAAAATTCAGCCCATCATTAATCATTTGAATTATAATTTTCAGGAATTGTATACATTAAATCAAAATATAGTTATTGATGAATCCCTCACCCAGTGGAAGGGTCGACTTTCAATCAAACAATTTATAAAAAACAAAGCCGCAGGTTCTGGCATTAAGTCATATGAGCTCTGTGAATCGCAGTCGGGTTATTTGTGGAGGTTTTCGGTATTCGCAGGGCGAGTTGATAGTATAGCTAGGGAAGTGCCACCGACACCTGTGTCCGGATACGTGCCGACCCTTGTTCTCGATCTTATTAAAGGGCTCGAGAACAAGGGTCACACACTTTGGATGGATAACTTTTATAATAGCCCTGGCCTAGCAAGAGTTTTGAAATCTTTAGGTTTCGATTGTGTGGGTACACTTCGGACAAACCGCCAAGGTGTACCTACACAAATCGATAACTTAAAGAAAAAGGACATGGCAGTAGGCCAAGTTTCGGGCACCACTTGTGGAGACGTCGACATCGTGTTGTGGCGAGATACAAATCGCGTAGCGATGATCTCGACATATCACGGTGCCGCCGTCTGCACAGTGCAGAATAAAATAAAGCCTATTGTCGTCCAAGACTATAATGTTTGCATGGGTGGGGTCGACAAAAAGGACCAGATGTTGAGTGCGTATCCAATTGAGCGGAAACGTACTCGCGTCTGGTACAAGAAACTTTTTAGGCGGCTTTTAAATGTGAGTGTTCTTAATGCGTACATAATACAAAAACAGCCCGCAGAACAAAACCCACACTCAGGTATCACCCAACATAGGAAGTTCAGGAGAGCATTAATGCATCAGCTGCTTGATAAACATCACCGTCGCCGAATCCTGGACCTTCCCCCCGTGGAGCAGGAAATGGTTGGGAGTGTACGTAGGCCCATATTTTCTGCAGAAGTGCTACAGCATTTCCCAGAAGAATATGGGATTAGGCCAAACGCTCCCAACAACAAGCAGGAGAAGCAGCGGCGTCGGTGTATTGTTTGCCACAAGCGGCAGTCCATTTACTGCCCCTCCTGTAATGTTCCGTTATGTTTGGGTGAATGTTTTAAAAAATACCATAAAATGTAAATCAGACTAAAATAATAAATGCGAATTTCTGTGTGTACTTTTTTTTATGGGATAGGGGGCAAACGAGCAGACAGATCACCTGATGGTAAGTGATTACCGCCGCCCATGGACATCCGCAACACCAGGAGAGGTACGAATGCGTTGCCGGGAACGTGTATGTATGTACGTATGTATACGTGTATGTACGAGTGAAATCGCGAGCAACAGCTAGTACTATATATAATTACAATAATACTATATTTATTTATTTAATTTGTTTGTAAAACCTTTTATCTATCTTTTTTATTTAGTATTTGTAATGTATTAAAAAAGCCATCTCAGGCCGTATCCATACTAGTCGCGCACTGTTTGTATGAAAAATTTTGCCTTTTTCATTTTATGATTTAAGTTAAAAATAAGTATGTAATTGCATAGTTTTATATGTATTGGATATATAATTTATTAAACTAAGTGAAACAATAACTATATACAGAAAGAATTCAGTAGTTCTAATGTTATAGATATTTCTTTACAACACTGTTTTTATGCCCCTATTAAAATACGATTTTGTCCAAGTCTGTACTGTCTCAATATTGTTTGAAACAAACAAAAAAGCATTGTTATCGTAAGTCTGTATCTTGAACTTAAAGCCAATAATAAATTAGTTCTTATTAAGCCGTTACTGTAAACAAAGTAACCTTCCAAACAGCGACCAACATAAACAGATTTTTTTGTTCTAATATTTTGTACCTTTTCAGATATATGGTTTAATATTAAGTTTAAGACTTGAAGGATTAATTTTGTAAATGATACAAATAATCGACATTACAAACATTGTAAATATATATTGTTTTTTCTATATTTATAAAATGTTTTAGTTTTTAGGAGGTTTAAAACATAAATATGTAAAAAAAATACATTTTTTTTTTATAAACCCTGCCCGTTTTTATTTTACTTACCCTTTTCCCACATACAGTATATCTATTCAGATGAGAAATTTTATCTAGTTTTGAAAAATATATAGTTTATACATGGTTAAATAAAAAAAAACCGAAATATCATGAAAAAACTGTCAGTAGGTAAAAATTCGTAAAATCAGTTTTTTTACGCGGGACACTCAACGGAGTTTACGTCTCGAGGCGCAGGGCGCTACAGGGGTTAATGGAGATTCAAATTGTTTGTTATATGTGGTGTATCAGGGTATAGATATAAATTTGAAATATATAGTGAACAAGAAAATAAATGCGCACCTGATGAGCCTGACTTAGGGACTTCATCTAACGTAGTGGTTCGCCTTGCGCGTGACCAACCAGATCTACCACCGGTTTTTTTCATTCATCATTATACCTCTATCCCGCTTATTAAATACTTGAGCAGGCGCGGCGTTTTAGCTGTAGGGACAGTAAAAAAACCGCATTCCCAACTGCAAGCTGCCAGATGGAAAAGTTTTTAAAAAAGATCCGCGCGGTACGTCAATTGAACATGTCGGTAACTGCAATGGAGTTGAAGTGTCTGTGGTAGCTTGAAGAGATAACAAAATCGTCACTCTAGCATCCAATGTTGCAGGAGAGCACCCAACATCTACTGTAAGAAGATGGGACAAGTAGGGAAAACAATACGTTCCTATTGAACGGCCGTATGTCATAGCAGAGTATAATCGACATATGGGTGGAGTCGACCTTTAAGACTGTGTTATGGGTCACTACAAAATTAAACAACGTAGTAAACGATGGTTTCTACGAATTTTTTTATAATTTTTTAGACACGGTAATGTGTAATTGATGGCATTTATATCAAAGAATAAATGCTGAAAAGGGGAGTAACAGAAAAGTCCTTAATTCTGCTCAATTTAAAGTAGACATAGCAGAGACGTTATGAAAATATAAAACCATCAATCGTACAAAACGCCGAAGTGATATTGAATGTCTCATCCAAAATAAAAAAAGAAAGGTCCAGCTGGACACGTTCCTCCGAAAGATGTGAGGTTGGACCGATACGGCACTGGCCGGGTGGGTGGATAAAAGAATTAGGTGCAAATTCTCAGGCTGCAAGGGATACACGCAAACAAGCTGCGAAAAATGTGGCATTAGTTTGTGTTAAAAACAACAATAATAATCGTTTTAAAAATTTTCATATTTCCTAACTTTATCTATAATAATTAACAATAACGAAGCAATGTTGTACTTCTGCAACAGATAGTTTTTTGAGAATAATAAATACTTAAGTTTTTATAAAATACTTTTTATTGTTTTTCCCTATTTACCACCTAATTCTATAAAACTAACAAAATTAAAGACCTTGCGCCATAAAGAGTTAATGAGTTATGTGAAATAAAGCTGAGCAAGTGAAACAGAAGACAACTACAAATTGCTTAATAAATACAAACAAAAAGGGCAGTTTTTGTTTAGAAAAACATGAGTTATCTTCATTTGAAAGCATACCTGTAGAAGAAGCTTTACCATCAACACAAGGAAGTACCACATCTGTTGATTTTTCAGAAGTTTCCTCTGAATTATAGCAAACAAAACAATTGAAAATAATACTTTTATGATGCACTTGATAGAAAAGAAGCCACAAGTATATTTAGGTTCAGCAAAAAAATAATATTGGTTACTCAATTCCTTAGAATCCAAATTAGAATCGACAAAAAGCCTTGATGTTATAATAATTTTATACGAAATTAAAAATAATGTTTCTTTTAGTCAATTATCTGACCTGTTTGGAATATCTTTACCATCATTGTGGAGAAAATTTTATAGGACTTTATGCATACTAGCAAAATTTTTTAAACAATTATTTTTTGTCTTTCTAAATTAAAAGTAAAAAGAAATGTGACCTCTTCCTTCAAAACTAATAAAGATTATGCTAATATTTACTGTATTATAGATTGTTTCGAGATTGAAATAGAAAAGCCATGAAATCCTGTTGATCAATCACTGACATGGTCACAGTATAAAAATGCCAACACCTGATGGATTAATCATCTTCGTATCAGCTGGATTTGGTGGGCGTATTTCAGACGCAAATTTAGCAGAAGTCTGTGGTCTTTTAGATATGTTACCATCTAATTGTAGCATATTGGCGGATAGAGGATTCAAGCATCTTGATTCTGTGCTTAGTTCAAGAAACCTTAAACTTCTTCGACCACCTATTGTTATGAAAAATATTAAATTGAAAAAGTCAGAAGCTATTAAAAGTAAAGTTATTTCTAGTTTACGAATTCATGTAGAAAGAGTGATTAGACGAGTAAGATGAATTAAAATGTTAAAACCTCACTCTGTTATTAACAACAACCTTCAACACACAGATGAGGTAGTTACAATAGCAAGTGGCTTAATAAATCTGCAAAATTCTATTATAAATAATGAATGAAAGTCTGGATAAAATTTGTCTTTGCTTTTATTTCACTCTGTCTAAAATGGTTTTAAATATATAGTAACTTAAATACAACCAATGTCGATGAACTCTATGTTTATTTTGGGTTACTTTTGGCCACAGGGATGTGTGTCAAAAGTGACCTGAAAGAGTACTGGCCGACCAATGTCGAAGGTGGTAATGTTGACCCAACACGAACACATTTCAATGACTATATGTCATACAATAGGTTTACTATGTTGTCATCAAACATACATTTTGTGAATAACAGGCTGACAAATTTGCAGATGATGACGCGCCCTGAAGCGAAACTTGCAAAAATTCAGCCCATCATTAATCATTTGAATTATAATTTTCAGGAATTGTATACATTAAATCAAAATATAGTTATTGATGAATCCCTCACCCAGTGGAAGGGTCGACTTTCAATCAAACAATTTATAAAAAACAAAGCCGCAGGTTCTGGCATTAAGTCATATGAGCTCTGTGAATCGCAGTCGGGTTATTTGTGGAGGTTTTCGGTATTCGCAGGGCGAGTTGATAGTATAGCTAGGGAAGTGCCACCGACACCTGTGTCCGGATACGTGCCGACCCTTGTTCTCGATCTTATTAAAGGGCTCGAGAACAAGGGTCACACACTTTGGATGGATAACTTTTATAATAGCCCTGGCCTAGCAAGAGTTTTGAAATCTTTAGGTTTCGATTGTGTGGGTACACTTCGGACAAACCGCCAAGGTGTACCTACACAAATCGATAACTTAAAGAAAAAGGACATGGCAGTAGGCCAAGTTTCGGGCACCACTTGTGGAGACGTCGACATCGTGTTGTGGCGAGATACAAATCGCGTAGCGATGATCTCGACATATCACGGTGCCGCCGTCTGCACAGTGCAGAATAAAATAAAGCCTATTGTCGTCCAAGACTATAATGTTTGCATGGGTGGGGTCGACAAAAAGGACCAGATGTTGAGTGCGTATCCAATTGAGCGGAAACGTACTCGCGTCTGGTACAAGAAACTTTTTAGGCGGCTTTTAAATGTGAGTGTTCTTAATGCGTACATAATACAAAAACAGCCCGCAGAACAAAACCCACACTCAGGTATCACCCAACATAGGAAGTTCAGGAGAGCATTAATGCATCAGCTGCTTGATAAACATCACCGTCGCCGAATCCTGGACCTTCCCCCCGTGGAGCAGGAAATGGTTGGGAGTGTACGTAGGCCCATATTTTCTGCAGAAGTGCTACAGCATTTCCCAGAAGAATATGGGATTAGGCCAAACGCTCCCAACAACAAGCAGGAGAAGCAGCGGCGTCGGTGTATTGTTTGCCACAAGCGGCAGTCCATTTACTGCCCCTCCTGTAATGTTCCGTTATGTTTGGGTGAATGTTTTAAAAAATACCATAAAATGTAAATCAGACTAAAATAATAAATGCGAATTTCTGTGTGTACTTTTTTTTATGGGATAGGGGGCAAACGAGCAGACAGATCACCTGATGGTAAGTGATTACCGCCGCCCATGGACATCCGCAACACCAGGAGAGGTACGAATGCGTTGCCGGGAACGTGTATGTATGTACGTATGTATACGTGTATGTACGAGTGAAATCGCGAGCAACAGCTAGTACTATATATAATTACAATAATACTATATTTATTTATTTAATTTGTTTGTAAAACCTTTTATCTATCTTTTTTATTTAGTATTTGTAATGTATTAAAAAAGCCATCTCAGGCCGTATCCATACTAGTCGCGCACTGTTTGTATGAAAAATTTTGCCTTTTTCATTTTATGATTTAAGTTAAAAATAAGTATGTAATTGCATAGTTTTATATGTATTGGATATATAATTTATTAAACTAAGTGAAACAATAACTATATACAGAAAGAATTCAGTAGTTCTAATGTTATAGATATTTCTTTACAACACTGTTTTTATGCCCCTATTAAAATACGATTTTGTCCAAGTCTGTACTGTCTCAATATTGTTTGAAACAAACAAAAAAGCATTGTTATCGTAAGTCTGTATCTTGAACTTAAAGCCAATAATAAATTAGTTCTTATTAAGCCGTTACTGTAAACAAAGTAACCTTCCAAACAGCGACCAACATAAACAGATTTTTTTGTTCTAATATTTTGTACCTTTTCAGATATATGGTTTAATATTAAGTTTAAGACTTGAAGGATTAATTTTGTAAATGATACAAATAATCGACATTACAAACATTGTAAATATATATTGTTTTTTCTATATTTATAAAATGTTTTAGTTTTTAGGAGGTTTAAAACATAAATATGTAAAAAAAATACATTTTTTTTTTATAAACCCTGCCCGTTTTTATTTTACTTACCCTTTTCCCACATACAGTATATCTATTCAGATGAGAAATTTTATCTAGTTTTGAAAAATATATAGTTTATACATGGTTAAATAAAAAAAAACCGAAATATCATGAAAAAACTGTCAGTAGGTAAAAATTCGTAAAATCAGTTTTTTTACGCGGGACACTCAACGGAGTTTACGTCTCGAGGCGCAGGGCGCTACAGGGGTTAATGGAGATTCAAATTGTTTGTTATATGTGGTGTATCAGGGTATAGATATAAATTTGAAATATATAGTGAACAAGAAAATAAATGCGCACCTGATGAGCCTGACTTAGGGACTTCATCTAACGTAGTGGTTCGCCTTGCGCGTGACCAACCAGATCTACCACCGGTTTTTTTCATTCATCATTATACCTCTATCCCGCTTATTAAATACTTGAGCAGGCGCGGCGTTTTAGCTGTAGGGACAGTAAAAAAACCGCATTCCCAACTGCAAGCTGCCAGATGGAAAAGTTTTTAAAAAAGATCCGCGCGGTACGTCAATTGAACATGTCGGTAACTGCAATGGAGTTGAAGTGTCTGTGGTAGCTTGAAGAGATAACAAAATCGTCACTCTAGCATCCAATGTTGCAGGAGAGCACCCAACATCTACTGTAAGAAGATGGGACAAGTAGGGAAAACAATACGTTCCTATTGAACGGCCGTATGTCATAGCAGAGTATAATCGACATATGGGTGGAGTCGACCTTTAAGACTGTGTTATGGGTCACTACAAAATTAAACAACGTAGTAAACGATGGTTTCTACGAATTTTTTTATAATTTTTTAGACACGGTAATGTGTAATTGATGGCATTTATATCAAAGAATAAATGCTGAAAAGGGGAGTAACAGAAAAGTCCTTAATTCTGCTCAATTTAAAGTAGACATAGCAGAGACGTTATGAAAATATAAAACCATCAATCGTACAAAACGCCGAAGTGATATTGAATGTCTCATCCAAAATAAAAAAAGAAAGGTCCAGCTGGACACGTTCCTCCGAAAGATGTGAGGTTGGACCGATACGGCACTGGCCGGGTGGGTGGATAAAAGAATTAGGTGCAAATTCTCAGGCTGCAAGGGATACACGCAAACAAGCTGCGAAAAATGTGGCATTAGTTTGTGTTAAAAACAACAATAATAATCGTTTTAAAAATTTTCATATTTCCTAACTTTATCTATAATAATTAACAATAACGAAGCAATGTTGTACTTCTGCAACAGATAGTTTTTTGAGAATAATAAATACTTAAGTTTTTATAAAATACTTTTTATTGTTTTTCCCTATTTACCACCTAATTCTATAAAACTAACAAAATTAAAGACCTTGCGCCATAAAGAGTTAATGAGTTATGTGAAATAAAGCTGAGCAAGTGAAACAGAAGACAACTACAAATTGCTTAATAAATACAAACAAAAAGGGCAGTTTTTGTTTAGAAAAACATGAGTTATCTTCATTTGAAAGCATACCTGTAGAAGAAGCTTTACCATCAACACAAGGAAGTACCACATCTGTTGATTTTTCAGAAGTTTCCTCTGAATTATAGCAAACAAAACAATTGAAAATAATACTTTTATGATGCACTTGATAGAAAAGAAGCCACAAGTATATTTAGGTTCAGCAAAAAAATAATATTGGTTACTCAATTCCTTAGAATCCAAATTAGAATCGACAAAAAGCCTTGATGTTATAATAATTTTATACGAAATTAAAAATAATGTTTCTTTTAGTCAATTATCTGACCTGTTTGGAATATCTTTACCATCATTGTGGAGAAAATTTTATAGGACTTTATGCATACTAGCAAAATTTTTTAAACAATTATTTTTTGTCTTTCTAAATTAAAAGTAAAAAGAAATGTGACCTCTTCCTTCAAAACTAATAAAGATTATGCTAATATTTACTGTATTATAGATTGTTTCGAGATTGAAATAGAAAAGCCATGAAATCCTGTTGATCAATCACTGACATGGTCACAGTATAAAAATGCCAACACCTGATGGATTAATCATCTTCGTATCAGCTGGATTTGGTGGGCGTATTTCAGACGCAAATTTAGCAGAAGTCTGTGGTCTTTTAGATATGTTACCATCTAATTGTAGCATATTGGCGGATAGAGGATTCAAGCATCTTGATTCTGTGCTTAGTTCAAGAAACCTTAAACTTCTTCGACCACCTATTGTTATGAAAAATATTAAATTGAAAAAGTCAGAAGCTATTAAAAGTAAAGTTATTTCTAGTTTACGAATTCATGTAGAAAGAGTGATTAGACGAGTAAGATGAATTAAAATGTTAAAACCTCACTCTGTTATTAACAACAACCTTCAACACACAGATGAGGTAGTTACAATAGCAAGTGGCTTAATAAATCTGCAAAATTCTATTATAAATAATGAATGAAAGTCTGGATAAAATTTGTCTTTGCTTTTATTTCACTCTGTCTAAAATGGTTTTAAATATATAGTAACTTAAATACAACCAATGTCGATGAACTCTATGTTTATTTTGGGTTACTTTTGGGTGACCTGAAAGAGTACTGGCCGACCAATGTCGAAGGTGGTAATGTTGACCCAACACGAACACATTTCAATGACTATATGTCATACAATAGGTTTACTATGTTGTCATCAAACATACATTTTGTGAATAACAGGCTGACAAATTTGCAGATGATGACGCGCCCTGAAGCGAAACTTGCAAAAATTCAGCCCATCATTAATCATTTGAATTATAATTTTCAGGAATTGTATACATTAAATCAAAATATAGTTATTGATGAATCCCTCACCCAGTGGAAGGGTCGACTTTCAATCAAACAATTTATAAAAAACAAAGCCGCAGGTTCTGGCATTAAGTCATATGAGCTCTGTGAATCGCAGTCGGGTTATTTGTGGAGGTTTTCGGTATTCGCAGGGCGAGTTGATAGTATAGCTAGGGAAGTGCCACCGACACCTGTGTCCGGATACGTGCCGACCCTTGTTCTCGATCTTATTAAAGGGCTCGAGAACAAGGGTCACACACTTTGGATGGATAACTTTTATAATAGCCCTGGCCTAGCAAGAGTTTTGAAATCTTTAGGTTTCGATTGTGTGGGTACACTTCGGACAAACCGCCAAGGTGTACCTACACAAATCGATAACTTAAAGAAAAAGGACATGGCAGTAGGCCAAGTTTCGGGCACCACTTGTGGAGACGTCGACATCGTGTTGTGGCGAGATACAAATCGCGTAGCGATGATCTCGACATATCACGGTGCCGCCGTCTGCACAGTGCAGAATAAAATAAAGCCTATTGTCGTCCAAGACTATAATGTTTGCATGGGTGGGGTCGACAAAAAGGACCAGATGTTGAGTGCGTATCCAATTGAGCGGAAACGTACTCGCGTCTGGTACAAGAAACTTTTTAGGCGGCTTTTAAATGTGAGTGTTCTTAATGCGTACATAATACAAAAACAGCCCGCAGAACAAAACCCACACTCAGGTATCACCCAACATAGGAAGTTCAGGAGAGCATTAATGCATCAGCTGCTTGATAAACATCACCGTCGCCGAATCCTGGACCTTCCCCCCGTGGAGCAGGAAATGGTTGGGAGTGTACGTAGGCCCATATTTTCTGCAGAAGTGCTACAGCATTTCCCAGAAGAATATGGGATTAGGCCAAACGCTCCCAACAACAAGCAGGAGAAGCAGCGGCGTCGGTGTATTGTTTGCCACAAGCGGCAGTCCATTTACTGCCCCTCCTGTAATGTTCCGTTATGTTTGGGTGAATGTTTTAAAAAATACCATAAAATGTAAATCAGACTAAAATAATAAATGCGAATTTCTGTGTGTACTTTTTTTTTATGGGATAGGGGGCAAACGAGCAGACAGATCACCTGATGGTAAGTGATTACCGCCGCCCATGGACATCCGCAACACCAGGAGAGGTACGAATGCGTTGCCGGGAACGTGTATGTATGTACGTATGTATACGTGTATGTACGAGTGAAATCGCGAGCAACAGCTAGTACTATATATAATTACAATAATACTATATTTATTTATTTAATTTGTTTGTAAAACCTTTTATCTATCTTTTTTATTTAGTATTTGTAATGTATTAAAAAAGCCATCTCAGGCCGTATCCATACTAGTCGCGCACTGTTTGTATGAAAAATTTTGCCTTTTTCATTTTATGATTTAAGTTAAAAATAAGTATGTAATTGCATAGTTTTATATGTATTGGATATATAATTTATTAAACTAAGTGAAACAATAACTATATACAGAAAGAATTCAGTAGTTCTAATGTTATAGATATTTCTTTACAACACTGTTTTTATGCCCCTATTAAAATACGATTTTGTCCAAGTCTGTACTGTCTCAATATTGTTTGAAACAAACAAAAAAGCATTGTTATCGTAAGTCTGTATCTTGAACTTAAAGCCAATAATAAATTAGTTCTTATTAAGCCGTTACTGTAAACAAAGTAACCTTCCAAACAGCGACCAACATAAACAGATTTTTTTGTTCTAATATTTTGTACCTTTTCAGATATATGGTTTAATATTAAGTTTAAGACTTGAAGGATTAATTTTGTAAATGATACAAATAATCGACATTACAAACATTGTAAATATATATTGTTTTTTCTATATTTATAAAATGTTTTAGTTTTTAGGAGGTTTAAAACATAAATATGTAAAAAAAATACATTTTTTTTTTATAAACCCTGCCCGTTTTTATTTTACTTACCCTTTTCCCACATACAGTATATCTATTCAGATGAGAAATTTTATCTAGTTTTGAAAAATATATAGTTTATACATGGTTAAATAAAAAAAAACCGAAATATCATGAAAAAACTGTCAGTAGGTAAAAATTCGTAAAATCAGTTTTTTTACGCGGGACACTCAACGGAGTTTACGTCTCGAGGCGCAGGGCGCTACAGGGGTTAATGGAGATTCAAATTGTTTGTTATATGTGGTGTATCAGGGTATAGATATAAATTTGAAATATATAGTGAACAAGAAAATAAATGCGCACCTGATGAGCCTGACTTAGGGACTTCATCTAACGTAGTGGTTCGCCTTGCGCGTGACCAACCAGATCTACCACCGGTTTTTTTCATTCATCATTATACCTCTATCCCGCTTATTAAATACTTGAGCAGGCGCGGCGTTTTAGCTGTAGGGACAGTAAAAAAACCGCATTCCCAACTGCAAGCTGCCAGATGGAAAAGTTTTTAAAAAAGATCCGCGCGGTACGTCAATTGAACATGTCGGTAACTGCAATGGAGTTGAAGTGTCTGTGGTAGCTTGAAGAGATAACAAAATCGTCACTCTAGCATCCAATGTTGCAGGAGAGCACCCAACATCTACTGTAAGAAGATGGGACAAGTAGGGAAAACAATACGTTCCTATTGAACGGCCGTATGTCATAGCAGAGTATAATCGACATATGGGTGGAGTCGACCTTTAAGACTGTGTTATGGGTCACTACAAAATTAAACAACGTAGTAAACGATGGTTTCTACGAATTTTTTTATAATTTTTTAGACACGGTAATGTGTAATTGATGGCATTTATATCAAAGAATAAATGCTGAAAAGGGGAGTAACAGAAAAGTCCTTAATTCTGCTCAATTTAAAGTAGACATAGCAGAGACGTTATGAAAATATAAAACCATCAATCGTACAAAACGCCGAAGTGATATTGAATGTCTCATCCAAAATAAAAAAAGAAAGGTCCAGCTGGACACGTTCCTCCGAAAGATGTGAGGTTGGACCGATACGGCACTGGCCGGGTGGGTGGATAAAAGAATTAGGTGCAAATTCTCAGGCTGCAAGGGATACACGCAAACAAGCTGCGAAAAATGTGGCATTATTTTGTGTTAAAAACAACAATAATAATCGTTTTAAAAATTTTCATATTTCCTAACTTTATCTATAATAATTAACAATAACGAAGCAATGTTGTACTTCTGCAACAGATAGTTTTTTGAGAATAATAAATACTTAAGTTTTTATAAAATACTTTTTATTGTTTTTCCCTATTTACCACCTAATTCTATAAAACTAACAAAATTAAAGACCTTGCGCCATAAAGAGTTAATGAGTTATGTGAAATAAAGCTGAGCAAGTGAAACAGAAGACAACTACAAATTGCTTAATAAATACAAACAAAAAGGGCAGTTTTTGTTTAGAAAAACATGAGTTATCTTCATTTGAAAGCATACCTGTAGAAGAAGCTTTACCATCAACACAAGGAAGTACCACATCTGTTGATTTTTCAGAAGTTTCCTCTGAATTATAGCAAACAAAACAATTGAAAATAATACTTTTATGATGCACTTGATAGAAAAGAAGCCACAAGTATATTTAGGTTCAGCAAAAAAATAATATTGGTTACTCAATTCCTTAGAATCCAAATTAGAATCGACAAAAAGCCTTGATGTTATAATAATTTTATACGAAATTAAAAATAATGTTCCTTTTAGTCAATTATCTGACCTGTTTGGAATATCTTTACCATCATTGTGGAGAAAATTTTATAGGACTTTATGCATACTAGCAAAAATTTTTAAACAATTATTTTTTGTCTTTCTAAATTAAAAGTAAAAAGAAATGTGACCTCTTCCTTCAAAACTAATAAAGATTATGCTAATATTTACTGTATTATAGATTGTTTCGAGATTGAAATAGAAAAGCCATGAAATCCTGTTGATCAATCACTGACATGGTCACAGTATAAAAATGCCAACACCTGATGGATTAATCATCTTCGTATCAGCTGGATTTGGTGGGCGTATTTCAGACGCAAATTTAGCAGAAGTCTGTGGTCTTTTAGATATGTTACCATCTAATTGTAGCATATTGGCGGATAGAGGATTCAAGCATCTTGATTCTGTGCTTAGTTCAAGAAACCTTAAACTTCTTCGACCACCTATTGTTATGAAAAATATTAAATTGAAAAAGTCAGAAGCTATTAAAAGTAAAGTTATTTCTAGTTTACGAATTCATGTAGAAAGAGTGATTAGACGAGTAAGATGAATTAAAATGTTAAAACCTCACTCTGTTATTAACAACAACCTTCAACACACAGATGAGGTAGTTACAATAGCAAGTGGCTTAATAAATCTGCAAAATTCTATTATAAATAATGAATGAAAGTCTGGATAAAATTTGTCTTTGCTTTTATTTCACTCTGTCTAAAATGGTTTTAAATATATAGTAACTTAAATATATAGATAGCAATAGCCAGAGGATCATGTCGACGAACCAAATGCGAAATCTCATGGGTTTTAGGGCGGAGGCTCCTACTGTTCCATTGGATTGGATTGGCTGATAATATTCCGCCTAAGCCTCCAGACCCTATTACTGCATGCAATGAAGCATCGGTAGTTCCTTTAACCTCTGCTTCCCATTCCAGAAAGCGCCCCTCGGACGTTCCCGAATCCTCTACTACCAAAAAAATTACCATGGACCCATCCTCTTCCATCCAATCACTTTACGTTCACCCTAGCTTGTCTGCCAAAAATAATACTCTGATGTAGATAACGGCCTCTTCCTTGTTCATGTGTCCAGGGACGAATCGCACCCGGCTTCTAGCACGACCCTAAACAAGCTAAATTTCGGCAGGTTTCTTTTCACAAGCAATATTAAAAATATAAAAAGTGATGGTGTTACGAGCATTGGTCGCAACCGCGTTTTGGGTGGAATTTACGAGTGCTGCTGCGGCTAATGATTTTTGTTAGTGAATGAGAACGCAGCCATAATATTTTTTCATGTTGCCTATTGTGAACTGCATTAGGTTGGTAACACTTCTCTTTTTTTGTAACCTGCATTTCATGTACAGTATGCACTGTACAAAATTAACTACGTTCGTTCATGTATAAGTTATTTATTGAATTCCACCTGAAATATCTTCATGGTAGCAGAGCGTGGTTGCTGAACCATCAATATTAGTGGAAAACTTGGAAAGAACTATAATATCCGGCAGCGGCGTATTTGTATTTGTCTCATACAATTTGCATAACCTAAATAAGGGTGGCGTGGTCATTCAATTATAACGTCGTAAAATTGCGATTATTTGAAGATGTCCAGCACAGGCCACAATCCTTTTCATATTGACAGACTCTTCGGAAGAGATAATTATGCGAGTTGGAAATTTGCTGTAGAAGCGTATTTCAATCTTGAAGATTTATGGAGTTGTGTTGAAGGGACCAATACCGACACCAAGAAGGAAACAAAAGCAAAATCTAAGCTTATTTTAATGCTAGATCCGATCATCTATGTGCATGTACAAAGCGCAACTACTTGTAAAGAAGTCTGGGACAGCTTGCAACAGGCTTTCGATGACAGCGGGTTATACAGAAAAGTTGCTTTGTTAAGAGATCTCATCACAACTACATTGGACAGTTCTCGAAATGTAGATGACTATGTAAATAAGATAACGTCGACCGCCCATAAACTAAGAAATATCAATTTCGACATTGATGACGAATGGCTCGGAACTCTGATGTTGGCTGGCTTACTAGAAACTTATAAGCCAATGATTATGGGACTGGAGAGCTCAGGGATCAAAGATCAGCGCTGATTCTATAAAAACAAAACTTCTGCAAGAGGTTCAGTGTTCTGAAAGCACAGCATTCTTCACCAAGAAGACAGTGTCTCACAGGAATCATAGTTCAGAAAAGGCTCATGTTTTAAAAGGGCCCCGTTGTTATAATCGTAATAAGCACGGACATTTTGCCAAGAATTGTAGTGCTCCAAAGAAGAAAAATATTGAAAAAGTGGAAGATGGACTCAGGTGCCTCCATGCACATGACCAATGGATGTGACTGGATGTATGATGTAACTAGTCCACCGGTACCCACCATAACTTTAGCCAGCAAGACACCGCTACCTGTGACAAGTATGGGAAAGGTTAGTTTATTGATGAATGGTAATAAACAAAATAAAATCCAGGTGAGAGATGTCCTATATATACCTAAACTTGCTGCAAATCTTTTATCTGTAAGTGCAATAGTGAAAAATGGATGCAAAGTAAATTTTAGAGATGAAAATTGTGACATTTTTGATAAAAATAATAAATTCCTCTGTTCAGCCATTTTAGTAAACAATTTATATCAACTGAACACTCACAGAGAAGTACTGTCTAACCAAACATGCTCAAATAACTTAAATGATGTCGTCCTGTGGCATAGACGCATGGGACACCTGAATTTTTCAGATGTTCAGAAGTTACCGGAGTGTGCAGAGGGAATCGATCCATTTCCAGACATAACTAAAGGTCCTCTCACATGTACCACCTGCCTCGAAGGTAAACAAAGCAGATTGCCTTTTAATAACAAAGGAACCAGAACTTCAGGCTTACTGCAGCTCATCCATACTGACTTGTGTGGACCGACGGAGCAAACATCACTGGGAGGTATGAAATATTTAATTACCTTTATAGATGACTACAGTAGGAAGGTACATGTTTTTGAAAGACAAATTGAGTGTTTTAGGAGTGTTCATGGATTATAAAAGTAAAGTTGAAAATGAACTTGGCACTAAAATTACAACTGTAAGGTCAGATAATGGGAAAGAGTACTGTAACAAAGATTTTGATTGTTTTTTGAGTAAGCATGGAATTGAACACCAAACAAGTATCCCATACTCACCCCAACAGAATGGTCTAGCAGAAAGGATGAACAGGACACTGGTAGAGAGGGCCAAATGTATGTTGTTTGATGCTCAATTAAAAAAACTTTTTGGGCAGAGGCACTAGCAACAGCGGCCTATGTAATTAATAGATCACCCACTAGGTCACTGGATGGCAAGACACCTATAGAGATGTGGTCAGGCAAGAAACCCAACTTATCAAATGTAAAAATTTTTGGCTCTGAAGTAATGGCCCAAATTCCTAAAGAGAAACGGCAAAAATGGGATTCTAAATCTAAAAGGTTCTTATTTATTGGGCATTGTGAATCTAGTAAGGGTTATCGGTTACTTGATCCTAAAACAAACAAAATTATTAAGAGTAGAGACGTAGTGTTTTTAGAAAATGTTCATAGACTTGAGCATAATGTGTATATACCTTGCTTGCCTAACAGTGATTCTGAAATACAGTTGACTGAAGAACCGTGCCAGAAGACACGAATCAGGTCAGACCAATCTTTGAATGAGGAGTACCTGTCATGTGAAGATGATGATCCGTCCTACACACCAGATGAAGAACTTGATCTTGCGACACGAGTATGTAATATAAACTTACGTCCACGTAGAGCAGCTCAGTATGCAGAAAAGGTCGATCATGATGTGAGTTACTTTTGTCCAACTGTTAATTTGAGTGATCCTCGCACTGTTAATGAAGCGTTTTCATCTCCACATGCTGATCAGTGGAAGAAAGCAATGAAATGAGCAAATGACTAGAGAGCTTTGCCTTGGGTGTTTAAAACTAAAACACATGAGAAAGGAGAGATTGTTCGCTTTAAAGCACGGTTAGTCATTAAAGGGTATGCTCAAAGAAAAGGATGTGATTATAGTGAGATTTATGGTTCAGTTGTAAGGTATACATCAGTAAGATACTTGCTTGCCCTAGCTGCTAAATACAACTTAGAGATGATTCAGATGGATGCTATAAGTGCATTTCTGCAGGGTGACATAGACACTGAAATATATATGTTACAACCAGAATGCTATGAACAGAATTACCAGGTGTGTCACCTCCATAAATCAATCTATGATCTCAAGCAGGCTAGTCGCCAATGGAACCAGAAACTGAACAATGTTCTACTTAAAATTGGATTAGAGAGATCAAAAATAGATCCATGCGTTTATTATTATGCAAGTGAATCAAAAATGACTTTTATTGCTGTATGGGTCGATGACTTCATGATCTTTACAAATGACAATAAAACAGCAACAATTATCAAACCAAAACTTAAAGAGGAATTCTGCATGAAAGATTTAGGTGACATACAGCATTGTATTGGCATAAATATCAATAGAAACTGTGAGGCAGGATATATAAAACAAAAATATATAAAACAAGTCCTGGAACGCTTTGGCATGTCTGACTGCAAACCAGTTAGCACTCCAATAGAGGTAAATATGAAATTTGATAAGAAATCTGAGAATGAAGACAACAATTTCCCATACAGGGAAGCAGTGGGTCGTCTGATATATCTGGCACAAGTTACAAGACCTGACATCACCTATGTACTGTAATGACCCAGGAAATCAACACTGGCTTGGAGTAAAAGAGTCCAGAGGTACCTACAAGGAACCAAGAACCTTAAGTTATGTTTTATCAAAGATGACTCCAAAGAAATAACTGGGTACTGTGATGCAGACTGGGCTAGTGACCCACAGGATAGACGATCATTCACTGGATACAAATAGTCAGCACCCATAAATATGTGCCCGCAATCCTCTCTTACAATATAACTAAAAGCTCGTGTATGTATTGAGCATTCTTTGACAGATAGTGGGCAGGTTTTATTACAGACGAATCTATCGGAATAGAAGATTCAATTTTAATCCACAATATACGTTGAATGATATTCAACTATTAAAGAAGTACAATAAACACCATCTCGATTTTGAGAAAATTTATGAATTTGATGAAGCAGAATTTCATTATTGGAGCGGGCGTACTTCATAAGAATTCCACCACATACTCCAGGAGACTCGGTATTTGTACACCCGTTGTAGAAAACCGAATAAAGCTGTAGGTAATTACCTAAGATTTGAACAGGAGAATGTGACGATCGGTTAGCGTCAATATTTGACATGACTAGACAATATCTAGAAAAAAAAATTAATCGACTTTGTTCCACGTAATTTAAGTTTAGATCATGTCAGTCAAGAGGAAATTTTAAGCCGAAACCTTACTGTACCTAACACATTATTTGGCAGTCCAGATAATCAAAGGTTTATTGTTATTTGCGATGCTACTTATACATATATGTTCAAAAAAGTAGCAATTTCGGATTTCAGAAGGATACCTAGAATTTGCACAAATATAAAAATCTTCTAAAACCATTATTATTAGTTGTGACGGCTACATTTTAAAAGTTCTAGGTCCGTACGCAGTGACAAAAAAATGATGCTTCTATTCTGCGAGAGTTGTTAGAGAGTGATGAAAGTATTCTTCCATGGGATTTTAATAGCGGGGATGTATTTCTTTTAGACCAGGGATTTCGGGACGTAGTTGGAAGATTTGGATGATTGTGGGTACCAAGTTGTAATGCCAATTTCATGCAGAAGGCGTGCGTTTCAACTTACCACAGAACAGGCAAATAAATCTCGCCTTTGCACACTTTGCCGGTAGTATGTTGAAGTGGTTAATGGAAGGTTAAAATGAGATTTTCGAATTTTCTGCCAAACCCACTTAAATAAATCAATGTTGGACATGTTCGAAGATTTTAGGATCGTTGCAGCGTTAACCAACGCGTTTCACGTTCACGTTGCATATTTAAATGATTTAAATATGCAAAGAATTCAATTTAGGGATATATTAGAGGAAGTTCCTAATCTACAAAATTCCCTCAATTAACTCGGTTGGGACAGATCAAGTTAAGTATATAGTGAACACGATCGAAATAAGCGCAGAACGAGGACTCTTACATTAAGAAATTACAATTTACCTTCTTCAAATGTGACTCTCATTAGAACACGAACTAAAACTCGTCATATTGGCAGCAAGATAATAACATCTTTCCTGCGAAGGGTTTTTTAAAATTAAATTATGCAGATTTATAATTCTGAACAGCTTCTGAGCATTTTTCATTTCACCATGTAAGTGGAGTTTTTTTTTTTTGGACTTTCTATGACAAGACTTATTAAGAGAAGCATCACAAGGATAAGAAACAGTGGAGATACTATAAGGTAAAGACTTATGATAAGATAGCTTAAAAGATATTTTCGGCCTCTACTGGAGTAGAATTCTGACACCGTACACTAGGCAGTTCTAAATGTAAATTTTTAGCACACATTTTACAATCTACCAGTTTAAATTTAGGGTATGCTGTTATTATCATTTGCTGAACTTTGTACAAAAAGTTTAATATTTACAGGATCGTTATAACGGCCAAGTGGATTATCATGGAGAGACCAAGGTTAAATCTAAGGCATTGAGACATCACGAGAGAGAAGTAGTCGCCGTACCATTATTCAAAAGGACCAATTCGCTATCGTCTACTATTTCCAATATAGCTCTACCTCTATAATTAGTAGAATTGCATCACCAAGATGTATGATGAGCGTTAAAATCGCATTGGCTTGATAAGAGCATCTAATTTATGTTTATCAAAGGCTGGAGAACAGTTCGTGGGGCAATAGAACATTATGATGCTTATTTATTTGTTATTGTCACTGATATCTGCACATATAGTGTTAATCTTATTATATTTTATTTTATTATGAATTCAAACAGCAACACCATATTGTTTATTGCCCATGTATTGTCTTTCAATATTGTAACCTTTTATACACGTACAGTAACAAGAACTCAAATACATATTTTTCATTTTGTCACATTGCTCGAGTGAGTAGCCAAGATTATAGAAATCAACTAGAGACAGGTCTTTGGAAATACGAAAAAAATATTTAACGGAACATAAGCAGCGTATTTCAAAAAAATATCGATTTGCAGTAAAATAATTATGTATTTAACTTTTATGCAAGCTCCAGGACGTTTGCAAAATGCCCGTAATTAATGAATTTTCAAAACTATTTTGATACCACGAACATGATCTTCGAAACTTCGAACTTCAAAAGCCTTAAGGTGGAGGAGCAAGTAAAGGAGGAAGGCGAATATATAAAGATTCGTCAGACGAAGATTCAAGTTCAGGAGGCCCGTATTTTTATGGAAAAAATTTAAAAATATAAAAATAGGCTCAAGTGGTCTTCCCAGGAACCAAAAGGGCGCGTTCGGACACCAGGTCATAATCTGACCACGCATTTGCCAGGTATCAAGCGAATTATTCACGGTGAAGACGGTATGAAAGCAGAGTTATCTTGCTTTAAATAGATTTTTGATGAAACAATGGTTGAATCTATTGTTATATAGACAAACGCAATAATTGAGTTCGTGGGTTAGGCACCCGACTTCGGAATAAAAGGCCTTTTTATTTTTACCAGATACAGTCGACGAAAAATATTTCTGAACTAAATAAGTAATTAAAGGACTGATTCACGAAGCTATGGAGCCAGGGCCGTGAGCTGTACCACGAGTTCTGATTAGAATAAATCAAATTGATATAACTTTCATTCATCATTTATAGTAAAACATCTTAGTTGAGTGGTACAACTAAAATATAATTTCGTTGTTTAGCAACACAGATATTCGGCGCCATATTAAAGTGTTTGATGTCAAATAATGTCAATGTCACATATGTTTAGATCATGATCAATCAGCTGTTCAATTCTGTTGTGTTTTGGCAAAGTGTTTGAATATTAATATAAAATGAATCTAGGTCTCTGATTCTTTCTGTATTTTATGCAATGATATCTAAATAGTATGTTCGCTCACATAACAATGCATAAATAACAGTTAGTAAGTAGTTATTCCTACAAGGTTGATTTTACACAACTTGCATTTCATTCAGAATCAATACTTTGAAGACTACTATGTATCGTATGCATTCGATTGACACTTCATTTTGGAGTTTATATAGAAAAACCTTCCTTTAAAATCAGGTGTGTTGTGATTTAAATGATGTACACCGGTATCAACCAATCTACAAGTGCTTGGCATAACTTACTATCAGCCTTAACAAGTTTAGTAGTCTCATAACATTACTGATTTAAGTGCCAGCCCTTATCCAACAATACTTTTGGCCAATATGAACCAAATAATTATAACCAACACTTATATGAGTACCAAAATATCAGAAGATAAACATAATATGAGCAGCCATGACTAGTTCCAGGGGCTTCGAACCACCAACCTCTGGTGTTGTAGTCACCAGAACTATCTACCACTCCACCAAGATGGCCATCAACTAATATACAATCTTAAATCTGGAAACAAAGCAAAAAAATGCACTTCTACATTTTATATGAATCTACTCTTCATTCCAAGTACTGTTTCCTCAATGTGAATCTAAAGTGCTTTTATCATAATGATGAATTAAGGAAAGTTCTTAAAAAGCATTTGATCGCCACTAAACTGTTAAAGGATTCCAACACGCTACTGAATTGAAGAAATGTTACACTAATAAGATTAAGATTTTTAGATTTAAATCTATATTAAATAAAATCTCTTTAATAATCAATTACTTTTGATTACTCTAACCTTCTGAATCTGACCTCAACAGCTACTAGGTTGATTCTGAATTTTTAATCAGTCAAGTTTAAACTATCAGAATATTGGTAACACATTAAATAAAACAAAAATATATTAATATTTTTTTATTATTCCTCTTCATTCTCTTCATCTTCTCTAACCAAAATTCCATCCAGAAATGGTCCTGGTGCTCTTAATTTCTTTGATGCCAAGCCCAACCCAAATACCATACCACAGTCATCAGGTGAGCACAGCATGCCATCACATATCACAATTGGTTTTTTCTCTTCCATGTTGCCAAATAAACCCTCAGGTATAATCAGACTTCTATTTATCAATTCATCTCTTGAAATGTTGTGAAGCCCTATGTGGAACGGCACAAATAAAGATTTAAGTGCTTCTCTAGCTTTTGATATTACTCGAGTAACTTTTGATTACCTTATATTGAGCAGTGAAGAAATTCTTTATATGAGTCTCCTGTTCTCATTTGTATCAAAAATACTCCCAAAGCAGTTTAGGGCTTTCTCTTTCTGCTAATGCAGACCTAATTACGTTTAACATAATATATTTATCTTTATTAAGCCCAGTCCAATATTTAAAATACTTTTTTAACTATATCTTCAAAGAGTTCAAAATCTAAAATCATTTCAACATCTTCCATACTGAGCTTAAACATGGCTTGTATTTCCGCTTTGGTGAAAGTATTAGAATACTGCTCAAAATCTAAAAAGTTCCAGTCATAAAATGATCTATGCTCGAGGCAAACACGAGCTTTTTCGGTAACAAATACCTTTTTACTTTTTAAAATATGTTTTCTTATATGATTAGGAACATTTAAACGTTCTGCATTTGTACACCCTGGTACAAAGATCTAGTTGTGTGGGAAAATTCATCCCATGTAATTTCCTGCTCCTGATTACCAACAATGGTCTCTCTAGCTTCAGGTATTACTCCTGAAGCAATTTGTACATAATCTTGAGCTCTGCTCCAGCATCTTGATCACACAAGGATATTTTCGGATAACTGTAACATCAAAAATACATAAATATTTTAAAATTCACACCAATTATTTAGCCCCAATTAAGTTCTTGTACTAGTTATGGATACAATTTTACATATAAATGATAGGCCACTCTTGCACTCATAGCCTCAAATATAAAATAAGAAATATATTTATAAAAATATAAATATTGATTGGACCTTGTTGAATTATTGTGTAACTCTTGGACCATATCATTAAAACAAGGCGAACATACTGCACCATCTTCAAGGATCTAAAAATTAAAGTAAAACATAAATTATAAGTAATACATTAGCTATAACATCAAAATAAAAAATCACCAACATTATTTCATTCCTGTAAAAAATTCATGTCTATCCTGAGTCCTGACGGTGACGACAGACAATGTAAATAAACAACACGTAAACAATTTAAGCATCTTTGATACACTTATATGAATGGTTTTGGACTACGGGTAGAGGTGGTCGTTATTACAATAACTAATAATATAATCCATTATTCCTTCGCAATTTAAAACACATTATTGAATACTATCATTATTAGTTATCCGATAACAACCTCAACTTCGCACAACGCAATAACATCAAATTCATTACGTTGTTGTCGCCGCGAATCGCGGCAACCGACTAACTGCATCAGGCCCGGCCAAGTCTCTTACTGCGATTTGGGACATTTCTTAGTGGGATATGATCTCATAATCAAAAATTATATGCCAGCAACAAAAATATTTAATATATCTTGTCAATCAGCTATCTATCTATTAATCTATTTTGCACTGCAAAATTGCAAATGGCTTCTTTTGAGTTGTTTATCGGTTTTGTGTATCTTTCTTGTTAATTTCGACAAGAAGTAATTGCAAATTTTCTGATAAGTGCGAAGAGTTGTGCCTTGCTGACTGAGTGACGCGAATTTATTTATAGTGGTTTGGACTAACTTGTGTGTGAATTAAAACTTCAAGACCTTCTTTTGAGATATTTGACTCTTATCAGTGATTTTTTTATAAAATTGGTGTAATAGAAAATCTTTCTTCGAGTTTAGACTCTTAAATTTTCTATTTTAGCTTAATAGTGATTTTATGACTAATTTGTGAGAAATAGACTCCTTTTATAAATTGTGGATTTTTTTTCTGTTTTTTTTTTGTTACATTTGCGTAAATATGGGAGATAACTTAAAGCGAAAGTGTTTTAAGTGTGGACTTTCGCCTCGTGATGATCCAGACATAAAATTGTATCGTTTTCCAAGGCCTGGATCAACGAACATGAAGCGGTAAGTTTACCCATTGTTTACCCCGATAACTAGGATAAAGCTTACATTGCCATGACATAATTTAAGTTCTTATTTTCGTCTTTTTAGTTGTGAAATGTGGGCAAAATTTTGTCTGCCTGAATCTTCATGGTCTTCTGTGGACTTCCAACAAAAATTGTATTCCGAACACAAAATGTTGTGCAATAAACATTTTGATGAATCACAATTTTTAAACATCAATGAGAAGAAGATTGCCAAAGATGCTGTTCCATGCATTGATAAGGTAATTTGAACAATATTTTTACTAATGGGAAGATTAATAATTGAAAGATTTGTAATATACGTAGAAAATAGAAATGACTTTTGTGTGTATAGTTAAAAAAATATGTAATTGTATTCTAGAGTAGAGTCTGCCCTGTTAAAACATATTTAAGTTTTTTCACATCTCACAAGTTTATGCCAAAAGTAATGTTCTGTCAAATTATATGTGATATAAAAAATATTGTATATAACTATAGAGCGGTGATGACATAACAACATTACTTGAAACCTGTTGTAATGCCTCACTTAATGCTTAGAATATGGTACAAAACATATCTGTGTATATTATATTACGCAGTTTAGAGATTCTTTTTTTGTATGTAAATATTTTTTTATTTTTATTTATTATAGAATCTGTCAATCTCCAACCTCAGTTCCAGTTTTGGGAATAATGCTGAATCAACCTCTACAACAAAATCTGTCTTAGACTCACCACAGGCGTTACAAGACATAACTAACATACAACACCCTCAAAAGGTAACAAATAATGATCAAGTTATTTTTTTTATAATTAGCTTTATTTCTTTTTTATAGTTAGCTAATTTAAACCCTTAAATTTTAACATTTAGATTAAAGCTGTGTGCTATCCAAGTAAAAGTAGACCATCAAGCACTATCACAGATCCAGTTCCAGGACCTTCGCGTATGATACATGATGATACCAATGAACACCATCAAAAGGTAACTCCACCTTTTGTAGTAACCTATCTTACCAACTATTAGACGAACTGTAGACTAAAGAAACATATACAATTTCAAAATACCCAACAAACAAGTGGAAATTATTAATCATCAATTATTCAATCAATTATTAAGGATCAATTGTTTTTATGCTTTTTAAGTACCTAAGCATAGGTCTGTTAAGACGCCATAGGTATTGTTTTACATTGCTCCTCCACTTCAATAAATGTAATATAAGGATTTAATAAAAAACTAAGTGTATAACATTTTAGTAAATATAAATTTTGATAGATTCAGATGTTCAAGTCACATGATAAAACTTTTTATGAACAGCTTATCATTTTTTTACTGTAACATACTATATTTAATAGTTTTTTTAGGGTTCCGTACCCAAAGGGTAAAAACGGGACCCTATTACTAAGACTCCGCTGTTCAACTGTCTGTCTGTCCGTCTGTCACCAGGCTGTATCTCATAAACCGAGATAGTTAAACAGTTGAAATTTTCACAGATGATGTATTTCTGTTGCCGCTTCAACAACAAATACTAAAAAACAATAAAATAAAAGTTGTAAGCTCGCACACAACAAACATGATTTTTTTGCTTGTTTTTGCTCGATATTGATAACGGCAACAGGTGGACACTTGAAATTATAATTTATATATTCATTTTAAAAAAGAATAGTTAAATTAATATAAAATAAATTATTTAAGGAGGCTCCCATACAACTAACGTGATTTTTTGCTCGTTTTTATAGATAATGGTACGGAACCCTTCGTGTGCGAGTGTGATTCGCACTTGGCTGGTTTTTTTTTCATAATATTTAACTAATTTAAAATATTTAAATAATTTTAATTTATTTTAGAATTAAATATTATAAATGAGTAAATCATGACTTTTAAATAGTTTTTGCATTGTAACATTATTATAAATAGAGTAAAAATTACTGTTTATTTTTGTAGGATAATTCTGCAACAGTTGCTGCCACCATTTCATCAAGTTACATTTTGTCGAAAAAAGAAACTGTCAGAAAAGACAGTGTACAATATAATAAATGCAGAAAATATGTAAAAACCATATGGCAGCTGCGCAAAAAAATTAAACGTTTGAAAAACAGAGATACATTAAATATTTTAAATGATAATGAGACAGTAAATAAACTCTCTCAGAAGCTGACACCCTCAATGTCATTGTTACTGCAAGCCCAGCTTCGGAATTTCAAAAAAAAATATACAGGTAGGAGATGGACCATGGAAGATAAAATAATAGCCTTAAGACTGTATAAAAGATCAGCTACTTGCTATCGACTACTTCGAAGACTTTGGTGTCTTCCAGCACCAAGCACTTTGAAAAATTTACTGGCGCAATTTAATTTGCATGTTGGAATTAATAATAAGGTTTTTGAATCTTTAAAGAAGCACGTTGAAAAACAACAGCCATCAGATAATGAATATGTTTTGATTTTTGATGAGATGTCCATCAGGAAACATCTATGGTACAATAAGAGAGAAGACAAAATTGAAGGCTACCAAGATCATGGTTCTATTCATGACCGAACACAACAAGAGGCTACCTATGCCCTTGTATTTATGGTTTCTGGTATAAGAAAAAAAATTAAGCAACCGGTGGCTTATTACTTATCAAGCTCTTATGTAACTGGAGATAGATTAGCTGTACTTATAAAAGAAGTAAGTTTAAACATAAAGTATATAAATAATGCATGTGAAGTGAAGTTTTATATACATAATATAACTTAATAATAAAATATAAATTATCAAGATTCCCTAGAACTCCATGATGACTATGTTTTTTTAAGTATTTTTTTTAAGGTTAATAGTACTGTTTATTTTACCTTGAATGTTATACATTTTGATTTTAATTATGGCTAGTTGGTGTTATTGGGTAGGTACATAGGGTGGAATAAGTAAATCTTATAATCTTACTCAATTAACAACACTTTGAATTTGTGCTGATCTTATTACCTGTGTTTGAGGTGAGGTATGGGAATGCACTGATATGGTGTTATAGTTAAAATATATTATGTTTGAATATAATGTTTTATTATTAAATGTTTCAAAAAGTTCAAATGTTAATTTAGTAGCGCACGGTCGGTTCGACAACGCGATAAATAAGTACTGAGGTAAAAACTGTTAAGTAGCATTGGACTGAACATCTTACGCAGGGCAAAAATGACAACTATAAAAAAATAAATTATTCACTATCGCTGACGGCGAACGTTCTTAACACTACGGGGGTTGTTCCTCTATCCTTATACCGCACTGCACTATCATTTTGATTGTTCACAAACACTATCCCTGTGTCCGTTACTGAAACTTAACACTGTTGTGAAATGGCGAGCGCGCCGCTGCCACCGGCTCCCTGGTGGCGTATGCAGCGCGCGCTGGCTCGGCCGCAGTGACGACTAGTGCACCGGACTCAGACATATAGTAACTATACTTTATTTACATAACAAATTTGAGAAAGGTTGATAATACCTATACCTAGTTATGGTTTTACTTGGCACCAACTTCAAAATTATAAAACTTATTTAATAATTTCTGAATAACTAAATCAAAATACGATTTACTTTGTGTTAAGTAAATTTATTTTTTACTTTTTTTTATTTCCCGTTTGAAGTCGGTTCTTTTTTTGTTAAAAATTATTTTATTTTACGATTTTTAGTGATAGGTAGACCTAACAAGGGTGCTTCTCAGATGAGAAAATGACGGCTAACGCATCAGCATGCCTTGTAGGTAGTGGTATTCCTATGTTAAACTTCAATCTTAATTAGGTATAATTTTTGTACGAACTGAACATTTTGGCATATTGAACCATATGAAGTAAGCCCAACAAAAGGTAACTGCTGTAAATCGTTGAGGGATTCCCTCGACTGTCTATGGTCATCATCAGACCTGTAATGGCACTTATAACCCATATGGGTGCAAAGTTCTCATCAATAGAAATGAATGGAGTCTAAACACAAGGTAGCTACTGTAAAACATTGACGAGTTCCCTTGACTGTCCTTCGTCTTCATCATCAGACCTCTAATGACAGTCACAACCAATCTAGGTGTAAAGTTCTCATCGATACAAATTAATCAAGTCCAAACACCAGGTAATTGCTGTAAATCGTTGAGGAGTTCCCTTGAATGTCCTTCGTCTTCATCATCAGACCCCTAATGACAGTGATAAACCATCTAGGTGTAAAAGTCTCATCAATACAAATTAATCAAGCCCAAACACCAGATAATTTCTGTAAATCGTTGAGGAGTTCCCTCGACTGCCTTTCGGCTCCATCATCAGATCGACTACATAACTTCATTAAATGTACCTAGTGTTTTAAAATACTTAATGAAAAAATTTACAAACGCACTAGTCACCACTACAATTTTCGAAGGTTCCCCTTGATTTTTCTGATATGCCATCATCAGATCCTGGTTTCCTTATCATGGTACCATGGCAAGGTCCCAGGTCTGGTGACATTGCAAGCTATACTATCGCGGATACGCAGCTATGAGATGCAGTAGCAACATAAAACTAGGAACATTTATTTAATTTATTATGAATTAAATTTACTTCAAATTATCCCGGTCCCTGTGATGATGAGGAAAAAGTCGCATAGCCTATGTCCTAATCCAGGTCATAGTCTATCTGTATATTCAATTTCATACAAACCTTTGTACATTACTAGTTCATAAGTAACTTTTCTGTCTGTTTGATTCCTGTGTGTACATGAATTATTAAATAAATAAATAACCATCTTGGTATTGCAAACTTATTAATTAGTTGTAGATCATTTTGTAATTGATTCCATTATGTATATATTTCATTAGGTACGGGTTCGTCCCATTTCACATTTAATTACCATACTTTCTGATATAAAATTTTAGTTACTTAAGGTGCCAGCCAGCCCAGGGGATCGAACATTTAGATATTTCTGAGAGTAAAATGCATTTTGTTATTTTTGAATGTTTTGTAAATGTATATTTAAAAGACTACAGATTCAGGATTCCAGCAGCCTTCGTTCCATAATATGTAACCGTAGTTAGTTCGAATGACTGTATTGACTGTTCAGGGGAATATCTCCACACTATTTTTTGTAAGGGTGAGTCCCCTTTATTCATAAGTATATTTCTGTACATTTTTTCAATATCCGCTATTATGGCATACGGATACTGTCTATTTTAACAATAATAATTGCAAGTCTTGCTGAAGGTTAGGGCTGGTAATCATTAAATCGTTTAAAGAGAATCCGGACGATGTTTTGATTTTTATTGATTTTGATGAAAACAACCCTGTATTTCGTTGTAGTAGACTCGGCGGGTTCTATTCCGTGATGAAGCCGATAGCACTGGGGTGTCGTGTTTCCACTCACTAGGACCATATGGTTTAGGTACGTGCTCATATTATTTCATAATTTTTTGTAGGCTTCAGCTAATTCAAATTTTGTTTTTAATCTCTGTTCCTGATATTTGAATTGAGCTTTGATGTTTGAATTGATTTTTGTTTTAGATAGAACTAACTTGTTTTGAAAATCAGTTTTCATTGGAAGTTTCACTTCATATCGTCCATCCTCGTGACGTATTGTTGTTTTTTGAAAGTAGTTAACACAGTTAGTCTCCTCCGATGTTAAATTTTCCACTTCCGTAATGCTTTCCACTTCCCAGAAATGCTGTAGGTCTTCCAGGTTATTGATGATCACTTTGCATTGGCCTTGTTGTACCGCACAGTAACCATCCAAATTTAGTTTGTTGTACTCTAGGTATTTTTACGTCATCCGATTTGATAATTCCGTGTAATCTTAAGTTTTCACGATACATACTTTAAATAAAACACTTTTTACCGTAAAAAAAGTGTTTTATTGATAATTCCGTTTAATAAAATATTCGAATAGATATCCGCTCCCAACAGTATATCTATGGATCTGCTCAGATAAAATTTAGTATCTGCTAAGTTAATGTTTCGTAAAATTGACCACGAAGGCTTCGGAAAAAATTTGTTAGGGAAATTTTTTACAAGATTGTTCATTAATATTACTTCGGTGTTAAATGTGTAGTCGCCATGAAGAGAAGCACAATGTATGTGTAACTTTCCCTTGCAGTTATTTTCTTGCTTTCCTACTCCATAAATAGTTTCTTGGCATTTTTGTCTCTTTAAACCTAACGTTTAAGCCGCACTTTCCCTTATTTTTTTCATAGCCGGCAAACGAGCACCTAATCCACCTGATTGTAAGTGGCATCCGCACCCATGGACATCGTTAATCGTTTCCCAGTGGATGTTATCAATTTCTGCCCAGCGATTTTCAATAGTTATTAATGCATCTTGATACTCCTATGCATCTATCAAGGACTCGACGTCGATATTGGATACCGTTCTTGTAAATGCTCGAAAGTTTGCTTCCTGTTTTCGAATAGTCTCGTCAAGTTTACTAAAGTTCCCCCTAGTAGATTCTCGGATAATTTGCTCTCACGATGTTATCTCAATAATGTCTTCGCTCTTTTCATACTCTGAAGCCGAAGTAGAAACTTATCATACACCTCGTTGATAAGTTTTTTAAACGTTTGGTAGTTTTCTCTTACTCTATCATAGTGCCTATCCACAAAATACGAATCACTTTGACTTAACTCTGTACTAATTCGATCATGATTGAATTGGAATTCATTAAAATATGTATTTTCAAAGGTATAAAATGGATAGATCTTACTTGATCAGCAAATTGTTTTTCTGCGGATTTAAGTAACCCGCGATGGTACTCTGTTATTCTATTAACACTGCAATCCTGTTAACACTGCGATCCTCTCACTTCACTTGTTAGGCACTAGTTTGAAACCTCATCCGCCCCGACTTGAAAGAACGACATGCGTAAGGCCCACAAACGGTTCGAAGGACCAATGTTTGGGGTGAGGTATGGGGATGCACTGATTTGGTGTTATAGTTAAAATATGTTATGTTTGAATAGAACGTTTTATTATTAAAAAAGTTCAGATTTACGTTAAATGTTAATTGAGTAGCGCACGATCGGTTTGACATCGCGATAAATACGTACTAAGGTAAAAAGTGTTAGGTAGCATTATACCGAACAACCTGTGTTGTAGGAGCTAAAATATCATCTGGCTAAAATAGCTAAAATATCAATATCATCTGGTTTTGACTAGCAATAATACTAATTTACATTAATAGTTTGCTTTATTAGTTCACAGCATTATTTCTAGTTAAAAAAATATTTCTGTTTACAGGTTCTACATAAATGCTTTGAAGTCAAAATAAACATATCAGCTATGGTGTGTGACATGGATGGAGTAAATCAAAAAGCTCTTAGAATTTTGGGTGCGAATAAGGAAAAGCCGTATTTTAATTTTGAAAATAATGAGGTTGTCACCTTATTTGACCCGCCACACTTGCTCAAGTGTTTTAGAAACCTTTTGATAAAATATAACCTAAAATGCACATCAAATAAAACACAAGGTAAATTAATTACCCATCTGATACAATATGACATATCTGATACAATATTATTTATAGTTAATAATGTAAATTTTAGGGCTGTTATTTTTTTTTACATGTGATTTAGTGTGAATCATTTTAATTTTTTAAGTGGTCCATAAAATTATATAGCCCATAGTCATTCAAATGTTCACAAGTCTCGAAAAGTTATTAATATGTAATTAATAAAAAGAGTAAGATACAAATATGATTTTTAATAATTAATCTTTAATGACACACATATATGTGAACAGACTGTAACTAATAAAGGAGAAGTTTGTGATTTTGTTTGTATACAAATGAAAATATTAAGTATGGATTCATATGTAACCAACTGCATTATGCACTTTCACCATGTAGTTCCCGAGATAGAATGTTCAAACAAAAACCAAAAAATCTCCAACTTTTCAATATTAGTATAGATTTTTTATATGTAGGCTGAGCGAATGGTTGTTATTATCTACAATAAATTATGTCTGTTCTGTGTACTGCTCCTGCTATACAATGTGTTTTTTTTTTATATTAAACTACAATTTTTTTAACAGGTATTGCGAAATGGGATCACATTCGAGAGTTTTATAAAGTAGACAGTATGAACACGAATTTTGTTTTTGCGCCCAAATTAAAAAAAGAACACCTTAATCCCAATAATAAACAGAAGATGAAGGTAAAGCTTGCTGCTCAAGTTATGAGCCATTCCGTAGCAGCAGGCATTTTCGCGAAAGTTTCTCAAGGTACTGTCTTACTTCAATTGTGTTGATCAAAGATTTCTGTAAGGAAAAAGAGCACACCCGCACAAGATGTTTTTTTGCTTGTGCCCTTGCTTCTAATGATTCATAATCTAATGTCAAATATATATTTTTTTACTTTTCTGCAAATAAACTTGTCTCTTTACTACTAGTTTTGTACTTTAACACTTTGTTTCGACTTTTATATTGAAAATAGATACCTACTTACATGTTTGTGTGTATATATTCATGCTTTCTACTAGTAGATTTTTATTCATATATGTTATTTTCAGGAGAATTAATTCCGGAAGCCGTTATCACAGCGGAAGTGGTATCTAAAATTGACAAATTATTTGACTTTATGAATAGTGATTCAAGTGATTTAAGAGGAGGGAAGCCCCATGCTACAAACATGCACGACAATTCTCGGCATTTAAATTATTTTAAAGAAATATTACTATTTTTTGAAAACATAGAATTTATAGGATGTCAGCGTTTGCCACCATCTATACTAGGTTGGACATGGTCAATAAATGCCATTATAAAACTGTATCAAAATTTAAAAATGAAGCATAAGATTAAATCATTAGCAACCCGACGCCTCCAACAAGACCCCCTTGAAAATTTATTTGGCTGTGTCAGAGCAAATTGCGGAGCTAATTGCAATCCAAATGTAGGGCAATTTGTTGCTGCCATTAAAACAGCAATTCTATCGAACCTCGCCCACATAACTTATGGGAATTGTGAACAAGACAATTATCATACGATAATGCAAACTTATAAAGACATTTTGTCTAAGACTGCTGCCACAGACACATGCACATCTCATAATCCCAAAGCTGAAAGTCCCCTTGTTTCACAAAATCCCGAAGCTGAAAATCCTCTGGTTTTACAAATGCTTAATTCCATTTGTGAAACCGACTTTGAGGCAAGTTTGTCCAATACAGGTGAAATCCAAGCTTGTGCATATGTCTGTGGCTTTTTATTAAAAAATATTAAAAAATGTAATTTATGTAGCAGAATGTTGCATTCTTCAAATAATGAAGATTTACAATTGTTTATGTTCATGCATTTCAAAGAGTATGATGACATTCAAAAGAAATTGAATTATGCATCAGCAGAATTAATAAAATGTGTGGATAAATGTGCGACCGTTTGCAACAATTTCTTCATATTGTCATCATATTCTTTGAACCTAAAGAAAATGGTTGTGCAAAAATGTAAAAATCAAGTAGATTTTTCTTTTTTAAAAAAATGTCATATTCATTTTGAAGAAAATGTTTCCTTTATAATTAGTAGTGTTTTTCATATTTGTGTAAAACGATTTTGTATTTTAAAAAATCGTGAATATGCTGAAGCTGCACATAGTGCAGCACTGAAAAGAAAAATGAATATAATAAAACATAATTAAATAAACTTCAACGTTTGTTTCTAATCTCCATTGTTTGTCCCTTACCAGACTGGAGACTGGAAACAAATCTGCTTTTTCTAAGTTTTCAATATTTTATATTGGAAATTAAAGCCAGTATTCCAGAACGCGTCTCGCATGAAAATCACGATTCAAGCATAGATTTGCTATCAATTTCTATAGAAAACTGTCAAAAAATCTATACTTGAGCGAATTTTTTTAGTTAAGACGCCTTCTGGAATACGGGCCTTAGGCCCGTATTATGAAAGCTTACTCAGTCAAAGATTACTTGAGTAATTGTAAAAGTACTTGAGTAAAGACTGGTTGTCAATTTTCTATAGAAACCTGTCAAAAATTGACAGCAAATCTTTACGAAAGTACTACTCAAGAAAATCTCTGACTTTGTAAGCTTTCATAATACGGGCCTTAGAAAAGCAGATTTGTTTCTTTCTGCTCCCGTAAAACAGTATGGGAAATGTTTAAATTTCCCGCCAAGCATGTTGTTTTGGGCCCGACCTAGATGGCACTACAATCGATTTTGTCTATCATTTTTTTGTATGGAGTTGACATTCTTTCCGTTAGGATAAATATATTCTGTGAACTGCATGCATGTTGATTATTGCTGTCGAACGCCAATAACATGATTCACAAACAACAGCGAACCTTGGATTACGAATACAGTCTTAAAGTCCACCACTTAAAGTTCAAATTTCTTTTTAGAAATGCCAATAACGGAATAACAGCATGACATTAATCACGCTAGATTATAATTACAGTCTTAAAGTAAACAAAATAAAGTACAATTTAGCTCTTCAGATCTGCATAATTTACTCCTACCTAGCAATAGCGTCGCTTGGTGTCATCGCGTTACTACATTTAGTCGTCATAAGTAAACATCTTAACGTACGAATTTGTGTTTCCGGCAACTGTAATAAAGTCGGTTTTTGATTGCGATAATGAAAAGTACTTATTTAATACGCATATTACTATACGCATACAAATTTTATTAGTAAAAGATAAAATTATGTTAGAATTCAGATTAGTTGCATTTCGCGCGCTTTCGTGAAATAAAAACAAAATCTCTGATTTTCTATTTTTAGGTGTGAAGTACCTAGGAGGACTTTTTAAGTGATTTTAAGATTTAATGATAAGATTTTAAGATTTAGTGAGTTATACTTGTATATAAATACTTTAGTTTCTGATTTTTATTGTGTTTGACTTTTAGTGGTTTTTGTAAATAAGTTAGAAAATTAACTAGGTATTAAAATGCCGAAAGTAAGGGCGACTACCGCTTCAATTTGGAACTATTTTTCTATTAGTGATGCTACAAACAAGAAAGCCATTTGTAATTACTGCAAAAATATTTTCTCGTACAAGAGTACGGTAACTAATTTAAAACTACATTTAAATAAAAAACATATTGGTGTGTATGAGGAATATTGTCGGTCGGAAAATAAAAATGGCGGTAATCGAAATCTTCAAATTTTGCATGGCGATATGACTTCTGATATGCGATGTGAAAAAGTGGAGACGGGTGTTCGTAATGAATTTTTGTTTGGTGACGGTACTATAGCTATTGATAGTGAGACTATACCTTCAAGCTCATCTACTGTAATAGTCACTAACCCAAATTTAATAGAGCCTATCGCCATACCTTCTACTTGTACGCGTTCCATGGAACATAGGCCTGTGAAAAAAGTGCAGAGAATGGTGTCCTCATACATACCTAAAAAATTAGGAGTAAGTGAGAAAAATTACATTGATAAATGTTTATTAAAATTAATAACTAAAGACTTTCAACCATTCAGTGTAGTTGAAAATGAAGGATTCAAGGAGTTCACGAATGCCTTAAACCCATCCTATGAATTACCGCACCGAAAAACTTTAGCTAATAGACTTTTAGGAGCAACCTACGAAACTCACCTGCACGCGGCTAAGGAAATGATAAACGCATTTTGTAATTCGATCTGCTTGACTTCAGATTGTTGGACCTCTCGAAATCTTATACAGTACATAGCTATCACGGGACATTTTATTCACACTGGCACTTTGGAATACAAATCGATTTTATTAGAGTGTAGCGCTTTGGAGGGATCCCATACTGGTGTGAATATTGCAAGAGTGCTAAGAAGGATAGCAGAAGATTGGAAAATCACCAATAAAGTAAACTTTTTTGTCACTGATAACGCAACCAACATGGTCAGCGCTGCCAATTTATTAGGATGGGAACATTACGGCTGTTATGTTCATAAATTAAATCTCATCGTGCAAGAAGCGCTTAGTATTACCGAAGTTACTGCAACTGTACAAAAAGTACAGAAAACGGTTGCACATTTTAAAAGGAGTGCTCAAGCAAAGGAAAAGTTAATTAAGTACCAGGTCAGTGCACAAAACATTTCACCTGGATGTGCAAAGAGTGTACTTTTAAGTTTACCAACCAGATGGAATTCTACGTACCTAATGCTGCAAAGGTTTTCTGAACTGCAAGAAGCCCTTAGAGCAACCATACCCAATTTACCTGCAGATTTGCCAGTAATAACAATGGAAGAGTGGCAGTTCATTGACCAATTGGTTCAGGTACTAAAGCCCTTTTATGAAGTGACGACCATCATGAGCACGGAAAAATATCTGTCGGCGAGTAAAGCGGTGGTAATAACGCACGGATTGTCAGGAATATTTGAGCGGCTGGAAAATAGGCAATTCTTTTCAACGATTAAAAAAGTGCTTTTAAGTTTAAAAACTGGAGTTAAAATTAGGTTCAGAAATTTAGAACATAACGTGGCTGTGGGAATGTGCACATATTTAGACCCTAGATTTAAGGAGCATGCGTTCAAAAATAAAGACGCTCTAGCAACGTTGAAATGTATTCTTATCGATAAAGCAGCTGCTTTATTACGAGATGATGACAATATAACAGTTCTCGCTTCAGAAAATCTTCCCGAAAACGACTCAATTTGGATGGAATTTGACCGAAAAGTGATATCTGTCCAAACCCCCAAATCTGCTGCAATGAAAGCAATTGAAGAAGTGGAAATGTACATCAAAGAAGCAGTGATCAACAGAACCAACAATCCATTACAGTGGTGGCAAGAACATCGACACATTTATCCATCCTTGTTTGCGCTGTTTGTTACTCACTGCAATATTATGATAACATTAGTGCCGTGTGAAAGGGAATTCTCAAAAGCAGGGTACATAATTTCAGACAGAAGAACTAGAATTACTTCCTCTAAAGTGACCCAAATTATGTTTTTCAATGCTAATAGTCTGGAATAATGTAAATAAAAATAAGTAAAAACTGTAAATATATTTTATAAATAATGTACATAGAGATCAATGAACTTCTAAATACGCCCGAATGAAAAAAATCATAAAAATTTATATATTTATGTATTTTTTTTTACAAAATATGCATTCTGACAGTCCTAAGCCTGTGTGAAGTATGAAGGGAAGTTCATTAATCGATACCTTGTGAATTTATTTTGCATGATTTCATGATTGGTTGAGTGAACCACCAGATCACTTTCTCATATGTACTTAAAGAAGCCGTCAATAAAACAAAATTAATTCAAATTACGTTTCAAAATAATTCTCCTTCAATGCAGTTCAATCCTGAACAAGAAAAAGAAAATATTAAAATTGTTAAAACTCCTTTTCCGGCGGATCCCAATATGTCCCATGGGATATATAATCACAATAGATATACTGGGAATCGCAATTTTTCATAAAATTATCTCAGTATACCCATTTATGCAAGTGCGCCGCAAGTTTTCAGCCGCTTTATTAAACTGACCACTGAAATTGTTAAAGAACGTGATGGGCATAGTGGGTTAAATTGTCCTAGTATGTACATCTATGCACAATCGCAATGGGTGTACTGGGATTTCTGGTTTACAATAATTCCAAGACCTAACGGAGTAGTGCATTTAGAATAAAAGCTTCTTGCTTGTTACCGACAGCAATATAACTAACAGCAATTTAGAATAACAGTTATTAGTTAGTAACATAACAGTATAATTGGTTATGGAAATACAGCCGTTATTGCCATCTTTAACTACGGGCGGCGGCGGCGGCGCGACGCTTTTTGGCTTGGATAGTAGTTATGTTCCTTGGTTTGGATGCTGAGTCCACCATTATGAAAAATATATATTTTTATATATTATAGGTATATCCATTACATATTATTTCTTTTATTTTAATAATATCTTTTGCATTCATAATCCTCAAATAATGCCGTAAAGTTCTACGCTATCACCTTACTGTTGCTCATCATCGTCACCCTTCACTATTTTCATCATCATCATATTACATTGCTGTGAAGAATTGAAGTTTTTTCTATTGAAAATGAAGATTTCCACTGAAAGACTTGCTTAATGGCAAATCTATGGTCATGAGTCATGAATAAACATTGTTAACCCGCCAGTAGTCGCGCATGGGTCGAAAAGACCCAGAGGTGCAAAATTTGATCCGTAATTCTTTTAATTTCATTAGTGTTAGGTTGCCACGCTAGGTACCTTCAAGTGACTTTATAATGTACTCGCACCCCCCACCTCAGCCATTTTGCCTGCGACGTTTGAACAGGACGGACGTGTCAAGTAAGTATGGGTCTTTTAGACCCTTACGCGACGTTTTATGTGAGTATTTTTTGTAATTGTTCAAAATATATATTATTATTATTATTGTTTACAGAATGTCTCGAATGCGAATAGATACATCTTCTATTGAAAAAATATTACAAGAAGATGAAATCGAAGGGGAAGATTGTTCGGAAATCGAAGATAATTTGGAAATTAACGACCATGATTCCAATTCTTGTCAAAGTTCGGAGGAGGAATCTGCTGAGTTTATAGCTTCAGATCCAGTAACTACACCTGGTGATTTATTCCAAAGAAGAACTGATCTAAATAGTGTACCATTGATCTATATACGTCAAGGATATTACCTCTCTAAAAATGGTGCAGTGAAATGGAATATTGAAGAACCTCCCAGATCAGTACGAACGCGAAGCCACAACATTATCAGGGAGCCTTTTGGACCGATCAACGAGGCTAAAGATGCGCAGACGCCTTTAGACTGCTGGACTCTGATGTACCCTGATAATGTAATAGAGCAGATCGTGGTTTACACTAATAGGTACATTGCTGCAATCCAGAATAAATTTCAAAGAGAAAGAGACTGTTTACCAACTGACTTGATAGAATTGAAGGCTCTATTGGGTTTACTTTATTATTTTGGGAAGTTACGTGGTGCGCACTTGAACACAAAAGATTTTTGGGCCACAGACGGTACTGGATCGGACATTTGTATAGCTACTATGTCACGCCAACGATTTCACTTCTTGCTTCGATGTCTAAGATTTGATGACATAAATACCCGTGAACAAAGACGGCAGAGTGATAAATTAGCTGCAATTAGGGACTTTTTTGTAACTTTTGTTGATACAATAAAGAAACATTATTCTTTGAGTGATACAGTTACAGTTGATGAAAAACTTGAACCTTTTCGTGGTCGATGTCCATTCAGACAATACATGCCAAATAAACCAGCCAGGTATGGGATTAAAATTTTTGTGATGGCTGACTCGAGGACTTATTATACAGCTGGAATGGAAATCTATGCTGGAAAACAAAATGATGGCCCATTTGATGTCAGTAATTCGCCTTTAGATCTTGTTAAACGAATGGTGGAGCAAATCAGAGGTTCTCACCGCAATGTTGTAATGGACAATTGGTTCACCAGTTTCCCTTTGATAACAGACCTGTTTGAAAATTATGGCCTTACTGTTTTAGGCACTCTTCGAAAAAATAAACCCGAAATACCATCTGCTTTTACTACCACAAAAGGACGTGAAGAGAAATCAACATACTTTGGTTTTCAACCTAATTGCACTTTATTGTCTTATGCACCAAAAAAAGGAAAAGTCGTGCTTCTTGTTTCAACGATGCATCATGATGCAATGATAGATCCAGAAACAGGTGATAAATTAAAACCAAAAATGATTACAGATTACAACATGTATAAATGTGGTGTAGATGTTGTAGACGAGATGTGTGGTACATATTCTGTATCAAGAGTAAGCAAAAGATGGCCTCTCACCATATTTTTTGGACTGATGAATGTAGGAGCAATCAACGCGTATGTCATTTATAATGAAAACATGAAACGCTTGCAAAAAGTAACTGTTGAGCGAAGACACTTCCTAAAAGATATAGCTTTGGGTCTGGTGATGCCACAAATTCAAAAAAGGTCTTCAATCACTACTTTACCTAGGCTAACCCGTAGTAAGATGTTTCAAATACTTGGGAAAGAAGAAATTACAAATAGATCTCAACCATCAGTGGTGTCTAGTAATGTTCGTGGTCGGTGTTCGCTCTGTCCCCCCAAAAAGGATAGAAAGACCAAAACTCAGTGCCAGTACTGTCAGATATTCATTTGCCGAGATCATACAACATTTGTATGTAAAAATTGTGAACAAAAAGATTAATGAAAGACTACAAAGATACCAAAAATTTGTCTAATTCTAAGATAACATAATTTTTGCAGAGCATTTTTCGTGATAAGTTTTGAGGCTGATTGTTATAGAACTAAGATTTTCTAATAACTTATAAGATTTTATTTTTTTAATGCAAAGATACTCATTTGTTGTTATAAAAAACATAGTTATAATTGTTTATTATAAATAAAGATATATATTACCTAAGTTTCCTACATTGAAGTATTAAAAATCAAGACATTCTAGACTATTTTTCAAATTAAAATTAAAGTTGATTGTTTCAGTAAAATAAATAAACATGTTAAATAATATTACGTGTTTTATTGTTAAATAAATGATAAAGTCGCAATTTTATTAAAAAGATTTGCTTTTTAATTCAAATTATCTATATACTGTCTGGGTCCTATCGACCCGCGTGCGACTGTTGGTGTCACAAAATTAAGCGCGAGTACTGGCGGGTTAAAAAAACGGACTCGGCCTGCACACAAATAATAGTCTGTGGGCCTGCATCCAAGCCAAAAAGCGCCCCGCCGCCGCCGCATCATTGTTTAAATTGTTTTGTTACAAAAGAACAATGAAAAATAATCAAAATACTTCGTTCTGCACATCATTCTGCTCTTTACCTTTGTGAACGACAGAAGCGCTCTTAAACTCTGATATCTCTACCTTCGTTTGACCCGGCTTTGCAATTTGGACCTGTTTTTTCTGCTATATTTATTGGACTATTGCGCGATATTTGGACACGATTTTCTTCTACGATTTGGACTTGTCGTTTTGTGTATATTTTTGTTGGTGTTTCAACTTTCAGGTTAGTTACTCTCAACCTTTATAACATGTACTTGTAACTTTGTATTAGAGGTACCTATTTTTCATTTATAAACATGGCATGTACTTTTTCTTAGAGATTAGATTATGTCAGTTTGGTGCTAACATTATATTTTTCAATTAGGTGTTTCTGGTTTCATAGCTAGATATGTTTCTTTCAGTTTTAAAGATGCATTGCATTAATTGCTCTTCCGCAATTAGAGAAGATGCTCAATATTATCTAACTGCAGATATTGGAGTTGAAATAATTGATGTAATTCAAAGAAATCTTGGATATGAGGTAAGTTTTTTGTATTTACATAGGGCTAGCAAAAAATGTATTAGTAATAGTATGCATTACATGTTATTGCTATTATTAAATGAAATATTGTAAATTGTACCTGGAAATGGATTTAGGTACTTTGCTACATGATTTGTTTTCTAAATAAAAGTCTTTATTTTGGGTACATTAAATTGGGGAAGTTACAAAAGAAGGGTCACAAAGGTTGCGATATTTATGTATCATATTCTCCCAAGTTCGCTGTATGGTAACACATAACATAAGGTTTGCTTAGTTTGGGGCTGTGTAGTTGGTATGTTTGTCTGGGGATTTCTTATTTTGATGTTATATCTAATGTATTTCTTTAATTTTTAGATCCATGAAGATGGCTCAGTATGTTCGCCTTGTTTTAATGATATGGTCCAAGAATTACACAATAATTCAACAAGATCCAGAAATGAGTCTCTGTCCCTTGTTTGTGCTTGGTGTCAATCTTTATTAACTAGGAGAAGAGTACACAGCTTGCCTGAAGGACCCGAAAGGAGTTATATTTCGGAGGCAATACTTCCCAGAGAGGTACTCACATTTTTTATTTATTTATAAGATTTTGAAAAAGTACACAGAAATATGGTAAATACTTTTGCAACAGATACAATAGAAAGCTGAAGCCAATTTTCTTTTGTATATGATAAAAACAATTCAAGCTGTATTTATTTCTGCTGGAATAATTTGACCAAATGATATCACCTAATATGTCATAGTATAACTAGTTTAATAGGGTTACCACACAAGAATTTGCCATGATATTTATTACTCTTTACAGATATCATCTACTGCATTAGTTTGCTATTCTTGCTGGATATATGTTCGGAGACTGCTCAGTACAGATGATGGTACTATGAGTTATCCCTCAGTAAATACAAATGTCTGTGTTTGGTGCCATGTATCACTTAACCGTAGGCGAAGGCATTCTATTCCTGAAGGACCTGTGAGAGATGAAATTGAACAAAGAATACACCCCAGACAGGTAAGAAATTCCATATTCTGTAAGCTAAAATTAAAGGAGTTTCCATTTTGATAATTTTCAAAAGAAAATTATTTATTTATATACCCTTTGTGGCTTTGTATTTGGGTATGGCTCTTTAGTACAGAGATTTTTGGGTTTTGAGTATTTAGTTTCATCATTGTGTGATGGCAAGACAGGATATAAGCTATTAATATTTGTTTCAGTGCTGTTGGTGTGTTCATAATATATTTTTAATAAATGTAACATTATATTTTTGTTACAGATTCCATCAGATGGACTTGTTTTTTATACCTGCTGGGTTTCTGCACGTCGAAATGTGGAACGTTCCACACTTAATCCAAACCTAGAAACCGACCAATTAGTTGAGCCAGGTCCACCACATAGCCACTTCAATGTCTTTTGTGTGTGGTGCGGTAGTCACCTATTTCGGAGACGTACACATTTATTAATTGGGCCTGAAAGAGATGTAGTTGCCGCCAGAATTCACCCCAGTGAGGCAATTTATATTTTTCATGCCACATTTTTCTACTGAATTGTTTATATTTTTCATACTTGTATTTCTAACTTTGACTATAAAAAAATATTTTTATTTAACTTTGTAATGCTGCTTAAAAGCCATCAATATTTATATTTTCATAAATATATTTCTTATTTTATATTTGAGGCTATGAGTGCAAGAGTGGCCTATCTTTTATATGAAAATTGTATCCATAACTAGTACAAGAACTTAGTTGAGGCTAAATAATTGGTGTGCATTTTAAAATACTTATGTATTTTTGATGTTACAGTTGTCGGAAAATACCCTTGTGTGCTCAAGTTGCTGGAGCAGAGCTCAAGACTATGTACAAATTGCTTCAGGAGTAATACCTGAACCTAGAGAGCCCATTGTTAGCAATCAGGAGCAGGAAATTACATTGGATGAATTTTCCCACACAACAAGATCCAGTAATAATTGCTTTGTACCAGGGTGTACAAATGCAGAACGTTTAAATGTTCCTAATTATATAAGAAAACATATTTTAAAAAGTAAAAAGGTATTTGTTACCGAAAACGCTCGTGTTTGCCTCGAGCATAGATCATTTTATGACTGGAACTTTTTAGATTTTGAGCAGTATTCTAATACTTTCACCAAAGTAGAAATACAAGCCATGTTAAAGCTCAGTATGGAAGATGTTGAAATTATTTTAGATTTTGAACGCTTTGAAGATATAGATGAAAATTATTTTAAATATTGGACTGGGCTTAATAAAGATAAATATAATATTATGTTAAACGTAATTAGGCCTGCATTAGCAGAAAGAGAAAGCCCTAAAACTGCTTTGGGAGTATTTTTGATAAAAATGAGGACAGGAGACTCGTATGAAAGAATTTCTTCACTGCTCAATATAAGCAAATCAAAAGTTACTCGAGTAATATTGAAAGCTAGAGAAGCACTTAAATCTTTATTTGTGCCCCTCCACATAGGGCTTAACCACATTTCAAGAGATGAATTGACAAACAGAAATCTAATTATACCTGAGGGTTTATTTGGCAACAGGGAAGAGAGAAAACCAATTGTGATATGTGATGGCACTTACATTTATTTACAAAAATCTTCAAACTACTCATTTCAAAAAAAAACATATAGTTTGCACAAATATAGGAATCTCGTGAAGCCTTTTTTAATTGTCTCTACTGATGGTCACATAGTTGATGTGGTTGGCCCATACCCAGCGACTACTTCGGATGCAGAAATCATGAAAGCCTTATTCCAGAATGAAAATGAAGGTTTCAGAACATACTTTCAAGAAAATGACATTTTCATTCTGGACAGAGGCTTTCGGGATGCCATTCCATATATGGAATCGCTGGGTTTTAAGGTGTATATACCAGAGTCTCTTGACCAAGGAGAAAGACAGTTAACTACACTCAAAGCCAACAAATCACGCTGTGTGACACTGTGCAGATGGGTAGTAGAAGTTGTCAATGGACGTTTTAAACGGGACTTCAAAATTTTTCGGCAAGAATATTTTAACTCAGCTACCACCTGTCTAATGGATGATTTCCGTATCTGTGCAGCTATTATTAATGCATTCCATCCAGAAATTGTAGACAGACCTGATGCCCAAATGATTTTAAATCGAGCATTGGAAAGAATCAATTTACCAAATAATTTAGGTATGCTCATAGAGAGTAATAGAATTAACCGTTTCCGAGCCCAATTCACTCGAATCGATGCACAACTGCCAGAACTGGATATTTTCCCTCAAATGACCATGTCTGATCTGATTCTCTTCGGATTAGGTACATACCAAATCAAACAAGCACGAAGCTATTATGGAGAACATTTACGACAGCATGGATCATTTGAGGTGGAAGTATCCAGTCAGCTTGAGATTATTTCCAACATGTCATCAGGTGAGACAGTACTTGTTAGGGGTCGAATTAAGTCTCGTCATCATTCTGGCAAAATATATTATACCTATATATTGTTGGCGAGACAGGGACTGACTTGGAATGAAAAAATTATAGGCTATTACTGCAACTGCATATGTGGACAAAGAACAGTAGGATGCTGTGCTCATCTGATGACTGTGGTATGGTATTTGGGTTGGGCTCGGCATCAAAGAAATTTAAGAGCACCAGGACCATTTCTGGACGGAATTTTAGTTAGAGAAGATGAAGAGAATGAAGAGGAATAATAAAAAAAATATTAATATATTTTTGTTTTATTTAATGTGTTCCCAATATTCTGATACTTTAAACTTGACTGATTAATAATCAGAACCAACCTAGTAGCTGTTGAGGTCAGATTCAGAAGGTTAGAGTTATCAAAAGTAATTGATTATTAAAGAGATTTCATTTATATAGATTTAAATCTAAAAATCTTAATCTTATTAGTGTTACATTTCTTCAATTCAGTAGCGTGTTGGAATCCTTTAACAGTTTAGTGGCGATCAATTGCTTTTTAAGAACCTTCCTTAATTCATCATTATGATAAAAGCACTTTAGATTCACATTGAGGAAACAGTACATGGAATGAAGAGTAGATTCATATAAAATGTAGAAGTGCATTTTTTTGCTTTGTTTCCAGATTTAAGATAGTATATTAGTTGATGGCCATCTTGGTGGAGTGGTAGATAGTTCTGGTGACTACAACACCAGAGGTTGGTGGTTCGAAGCCCCTGGCACTAGTCATGGCTGCTCATATTATGTTTATCTTCTGATATTTTGGTACTCGTATAAGTGTTGGTTATAATTATTTGGTTCATATTGGCCAAAAGTATTGTTGGAAAAGGGCTGGCATTCAAATCAGTAATGTTATGAGCCTACTAAACTTGTTAAGGCTGATAGTAAGTTATTACAAGCATTTGTAGATTGGTTGATACCGGTGCACATCATTTAAATCACAACACACCTGATTTTTAAAGGAAGGTTTTTCTATATAATCTCCAAAATGAAGCGTCGATTGAATGCATACGATACATAGTAGTCTTCAAAGTATTGATTCTGAATGAAATGCAGTTTTGTAAAATCAACCTTGTAGTAGGAATAACTGGTACTGTTATTTATGCACTGCCATGTAAGCGAACATACTATCTAGTTATCAAAGTAGGTATTGAATCTGAAATGAAATGCAAGTTTTGTAATCACCGATTTGATGCGCCTAATTCCACCGGAATGGACAATATAAACTAAAATTGGCACAAGTAGTGGTTGACATTTTTTTATTCAGCGCCAAAATAGACTTGATTAAAATGCCATAATATGTTCGAGCAAGGCATTTTACTGTATCTGCAGGCCAGCTACCAATTCAATTCAATTTTGTAAGCTAGGCATGGCAACCAGCCGTCGTTGCTACGCGACAGTTTATTGGTTACTTTCACAATCAAATGGTGTACCATCCTACATGCTTTTATTGCTCAATCAATTTAATAATATAATAATGATTTTGATTTGATTTGAAGTTTGAACGTATTCTTTTTTTTTTGTTTTAAGTTTTAATGGCTTGGATACAGCGTTCCTTCAAAAGTTTTTTTTGAAGGATGCTTACTTTTAGTGTTTCCAACTTTTATCTAGAAGAGATTTTAAATTTTTTTGTGCCCGAAAATTAACCATTAAAACTAGAAAATACAATTTTTACTCTGATCTGCTCAACTTCCTTAATATTTTGTCACTGGTACACTGTGACGGCCGGTTATGAAATGGGTCCTTTCACTGTAAAATTTCATGTTATTATTATTATATATTTATGTATAATTATTATGTTTATGTATGTATTTTTAAATGTAACACGTTATGCGGCGAATTAGTTTGTTCTATTTTAAGTTATTCCCAGCGCGATATGCTCAGAATGAGAGAGACAGTTATCCTCTGATCCAACCTTTCTTATTTGACGAACAATGGCGTCAAATCCAGCAGTCGGTGAATCAAGTCCCGATCCCTTTCTACAACATAGTTTGTAGTCTCGGCAAGATTGAAGGAACTATAGTTTGGAACGCATTCCCTGTTCTCGAGGCACCACAGAACGCTGAAGAAGCAGCGTGATATATCTACCCACCTAACATCCGGCATACTCTAAATATCATGTCTGACCCAGATACACCATTAGACATGCGTCAGGGATTTAGAGCTCTCAACCCCATACCAGGCGTACGTTGGGAAGTCGATCTAATTGGTAATGTGGAAGAGATATGGCCCGAGAATTATGGTCTAGAGTAGCTGTTAATTGATACCAGAGAGTACAGCAACTTATTAACACATGCTGGTAACAGACTGCCGAAAAGCTTCCTGTCAAACTTTAGTTGGAACTCAACACCATGTAAATTAAAACCTAAAATTTCAAATTAAAATGTATGTTTAATAAAATAGCTAACTTGCAATTTTAAGCAATTTTGAATTGTATTATGTTACGTATACTATAAATTGTCTGTGCTGTGTCGATTGTATTATGTACCATTATGTTGTCTTTGCGAGAATTGTCGTCTCGCTCGTCTTGCTTGGTCTTATGAATACAAGTATTTTAAATGTACAAGACTTATTTTATTTCCTCAAATCAAAGGATACAACATGGTGTCAGAAGTGGGATTAAAATCATTTAAGGAATTGACAACATGGTGTCAGAAGTATAAAAATAATTACTTACAAGTCGGAATAAGTCAAGAAAAATTCGTCGGAAAAGTCAAGTGAGGAAAATAAAACTCAAGCGTCGTCTGTCCATGTGCTGCCAACAAAATGGCGCACGAGAATCGAAACTTTAAAACAGTCGTCCAGTCAAATAACAACGCTATGTTACCACCAAGCAACTTTGTCTTGGATATGCAAGCTTCAAATATGGCCATAAGTTGGCGAAACTTTAAAACGAGTCTAAAAATCTACATGGTTGCAAATAACCTCCAAGATGTGACAAATCAACGAAAGGTCGCAATACTTCTAAACACTATAGGACACGAGGCACTCCAGGTCTTCTACTCTTTCAACATCGACATGTCGGAAATCAAATACGATGAGCTCTTGGACAAATTCGAAAAGCACTTCTTACCAAAAGTGAATACGTCAGTAGAACGGCACAAACTGTTTAATAGGAAACAGACACAGGATAAAGAAATTGAAGCGTATGCCACAGACCTGAAAAATATCAGTTTGCAATGCGATTTCGGCGAGAAAGCCGATGATATATTGAAAGATATATTTTCCTGGAATCTCAATACTACTTGATACTACAGATTTTAATTGAAAAACCAAAAACTTTTGAAGATGCGCTAAGTCTAGCTAAAACTATGCGAAACACAAAGATCGATTCAGCGTCGCTGAGTTCAAACGATTACAAAATAGCCGCCGTACAGGCCTCCAGATGTAGTCGTCAGTCAAGTCAATGGTCAAATCGTCAAAACCGTCAAAGATCACCTACTAGGGATCATAAGTCAGTCGCCTCTCGTCCAACAAGTCCGATGATGAACCATCAGTCATACTACCGTCAGTCAAGTCCTACGAGGAAAAGTCAGTCATATAGCCGCCAATCAGGCCCATCAAAATGTCAACGGTGTGGACAAGTCCATAGAACCAGATGTCCTGCATTAGGTGTTACCTGCAATATCTGCCACAAGCCAAATCATTTTGCCAAGTGTTATCGCTACAAGCAAGTCCATCTAGTTAAAGAAGAAGAAGATTCAGTAGTAATAGGTAATCAAGATACATATTTTCTAAATAGTCTATTTACCAATGAAATTTCCTCAACTACAAAAAATAATTATGTCATAAAACTTAAAATATACGACCAAAACATTGATTTTTTGTTGGATACAGGTGCAGATACTAACATTTTGTCATTTAATATTTATAAAAGTCTCCATTTGCCTTTAAGTAACATCAAAAGTAGTAGTCATAACTTATCAACCTTTAGTGGTGAAGTCATACCTACTGTTGGCCAGTGCCCTTTCTCTGTCCATCATAATAACAATACATACACACTTAACTTTCACATAGTAGACATGCCATGTAAAAATATAATAGGTCGCAATAGTGGTGAGGCTCTTAAACTCATCAAAAGAATATATAATGTCCATTTTACAAAGCCCATTGAGTCAGATAAAGAAGTTAAGTCAAGTTGTCAAGTCATAGCTAAGTACCAAGACCTTTTCACTGGTATTGGATGTCTAAAAGATTTTAAATGTCACTTAAAACTAAAGCCAGATGCTACTCCAACTATAGAGGTCTGTGGCATACACGGAATTTCATTTAAAATTGTACTGTTAACAAAGTTTCACATTTATATATTTCTAATATTTCTAATTAACTAGTAAGACTCACTCAGGCTCAAGTGAACACGGGTGATTCGACTGAAAGATGAATACCATGAGCATCATTGTCTATTATGACTTGCTGTTATAGTAATTGCAGCAATGCTGTACGGCATTCGCCAGCGATGCCATCGTCGTGTTAAGAAATGGCTGCGGAGAGAGATTGTTACTTCAAACTTGAACCCTCCCATGGTTCGAGTTCAAACTGTGAAACAGCCAGGCCAGTCGGGCGCTCCAACCACTGCGCATACGAGTTATTTGTTATAAGAATTGTGACGAGCTTATCTAAAGTGTTGTGTAACATTGTGCGAGCGCAAGTGAATGTAATGCAATAAGCAAATACAGGGTTTTAAAATAAGTTAATAAGAAAGTGTTATAATGGTCAATTATGAAATTTAATATTTTGTTTTGTATTTTAGCCAGATGCACCAGAATGTGGATTGTGCTTAGATTTATCAAAGTAATATTGGTTGCGCGTCACGTAAATCACTTAATTAAGTTCTCATGATATTTTAATTGATAATTTTTTTAAATTGCCTGTTTTGTTAACGCATGCGCCCCAGTAAGTGTTAAACAGGTAAGGCAATTTTTAGGTCTCGCGGGTTATTTTAAAAGATACCTACCAGGATATTCTCTTAAAACGGTTTCATCTCTAAGTTATTACGCAAGGGTATGCCATTTTACTGAATATATATAAGTGATAACCTTGGACATAGTTAGGTCACTGAGAACGTGAGGTGGTTACGCACATACTGCGGTCACTGTGCAACAAGAGAGAATTATATCCCTACAATCTGCAAGAAGAGACAGTTTCATAGAGACTCTGAGTTTAGACACTTCTAACATAAACCCTACACCTCAGGTACCTCATTTTGTACCCCCTAGAGTTGCTGCACCTCAACAAGCTCTCTCTCAAACAGGCTCGGTAGGAGACCCAGACAATGATCTGTTCGCAGGATTGGGCATTTAGAACGTACGTCTAAAAAAAGGGGGACGGGAATGGTGTAGGTACACCATGCACATTGTATGTGTGCTTAGTACTTCTTGAGTTAGTCGCTAATAAACGGAGTCTACTTAACACGTATGTTTTATTTATGAACTATAATTCATATATCTCTAAAGTTATGATCTATCATCTTATTCAATGATGTTGTCAGATGGAGAGACAGCATGTTTCCATGATCTAAACAACGAGAAAAAGTCAATCAAGTTTAATAAGATAGAACATGTTGCTAGGTTTATTTAACTATATGAAACAGCTGAATACAACATAACTAATGAAATGACATGGGATTGTAATGGTTCAGGAAAGTGCTGGTATGGAGAAATGTGGCCAGGGTTACGAATTAAAAACTTTAGAGAGAAACAGTAGTAACCCACATGGGTACGGGTATGTAGCATGACCACTGTTTTTTGCAATGGTTGGTGTACACATGGGTCATCTTGTGTTAGGTACAGAAGGGGAAGTTGTACCAGATGTGAATAAAAAAGCAAAGGTTTTTTTTTTCAGTTTCTGAACTTTGGCAGGGAGTGCTAACAATTTCATATAAAGGAATATCAGAAACAATAAACCTTAACAGAAATAACCCCAAATATGACCTAAACGACATTTTAAGTGGTGTTTTGACTCATATGCCAATATTTGTTACAAGTGCATCTTATGAAAAGCCTACTTTTAGACCAACAATAGTAGAGTATGACCACAATTTTTATAATGTTGAAGCTAGTGATTTACAAATTGCTAAAGATGGCAAAATAATATTTCACACAGACAATATATATTGCAGTTCTGATAGTTGCGTCGTCCGATGTCTTGAAAATGAACCAGCTCTTAAAAGATTTCTTAAGAGGTGAACCCTTACCTAATAGACAAGGCTAATATTGAGAAAATGAACATATTTGGTGAAGATTGGCTAACATACAAAAGCAGACAAGCAAGGCATATCAACATTGGATTTGGCAATATAGAACTAAAAAAGTTGATTGTTGAAAAACCACAATGTGAAATTGAAGTAATGATGACATATGCTTGTGAGAGGTGCCTTGAACAGCCTAAAGCAGTAATTTCCTCAAAACATTTAGTAAGAGAAGGTGCAATGGATATCAACTCAAACTGCTCATGGAATCGTGGTTCATTATCATGTAATCTGGAAATGTACGAGTTAATACAGATATCAAGGGAGAAATACTGTAGCATTTATATCCCACTTTTAAACCAAACAGTGGGTATATCTTTTGATTATGAATATAGAGGGGAATTAAGTGATATGAAATCTATCAAGGCAGAATCTGCTAGCGACATATTCATGAACATTGTAAGTGAACCCTCATTTTATAACACACTTATCGGCTCTTTAAGCAGCCTTTGCCTAATAACGGCATTCAGTACCATACTGATACAGATGTATAGATTGGGGGTGTTGGCATTTGCCAAGAAAGAAGTTCAAGATGCTTGACTTTATCATTTTAACTTAGCCATAATTAAGACTTGTTTAGAGGACTCAATGTATTAAGAGCAATTAGATTTAGATTTATATAGTATTATAAGGTTAATTAAGGATCCAGCTTCATTTTTTAATTCCTTAGTTAACAAATCATAGTTCACTATAGATTGCATGATTTCTGCCATGGTGCCTTGTTATATTTCATCCTTACAAGAAATCATTTCATCTAAGAGATATATACTCTCACTACTCAATTCCTTGCTTTCCCTCAAAATATTAACTATGTCATAATTATCGCTACCAAAAAATGATTTTAATTAATTTTTTAAGTGTTCTAGCTCTTTGGTTATCAATGGAATTTTCTCAGAAGGTTTCCAGGTGGATTCTTCAGTATTAAAAATATTGTTGATGGCTTTTCTAAATTGCATTCAGATATTTGTATTCCAGCCATTTCAATGTTTTCTTCTTGATTTATCTTTTTGTATAGTTGGTTACTATATACTGGTTTTTTTGTATATTTTCGACGTTTATCTATTTGAGGGGAACTTTTAGACTGTTATGTTTACTTAGAGAGTTGCGGTACTTATTCGAGCTTACGGCATTACGTAGGGTATTGGCCAGTAAACGTTTATTGGCTTTTTGTTGCGGCACCTTGACCCAACTAGAGGGTCCTACAACCTCTGCTCTAGCAGTACCCAACACAGCTTCGCGCATTAGTTCTTCGACAGCCAACTTTTCTAAAGCTACGTCATCTAGAGGTTGCTTTTCCACTTCAGTTTTTTTAGGACCACCTTCAGTTTCCGACATAGTTTATATTAAATGATTATTATACGATAATCAGCGTTTAATCCTACCTCCATTCCAGATATAAATATTTCCGTATGTTAACTTAATGTTAATCAATATTTTCCGCCGAGAAGAAAACAAACAGGGACAGTAGGCCCAGGCAGTATTTTCCGCCGAGAAGAAAACAAACATGGACAGCAGGCCCAGGCAGTAGTTGCTCTTGACAGCAGCCAGAATACTGCCAACCGTAAGAAAAACTGATGCCTGCTACCTGTCAGTGTTACTTATAAATTATGCAAGTATTATTAAAAAGTACCGACGTAAAAAGAAATTGTAAATTCTACAAGAGAGTACCTACAGAATAGTAGTCGGCCAAATTAAGAACAAGGTCTTGCTTTCTTTCAATGGACAACTATACGGGATTTTAATGAAAAGTAAAACAATGATGAAACTCAAGTTTAGTGACACCTGCGCGTTTTCTTGGGCGATTTATCAGCAAGTTTAAATCAATAAAAAATTGCGATAAGGAAGGGATGTAGTGTATGCGTTCATTAGATCATCCACTCACTAAGACAATCACTGTCTCTTGCGCACCACGTCAGATATACGAGAGCCACGGGCGAGAGTAGACGCGTTGGCAGTCTGTCCATTAAGTGCGTGTGCCAGCCTGTGATATTATATCCCACAATTGGACTGGTTTTAAAGGACCTTTTGAGTATTTTAGAATTTGTATTTGGGAACAGTCCGAGGAAATAGATTGAAAGGAACACGAAAGATATTGCCAGATGAGATATTTTTTCAAAAAACAAGAACGCGGGAAATGTGTGCAGGTTGTATGTATGTGATCGGAGTAAATTAGCGGTGGTCAAGTAGAATGACAATAAGCCCGTGACTTTTTTGAGTTTATATGTCGGCATAGATTCCATGCAGAAAATAAAAAGATACTATAAAGAGGCGAAGGAAAAGGTCGATGTTGACTGCCCACAAATTGTGAACGAATACAATAAACACATGGGTGGGGTGGACTTGGCCGACATGTTGATTGCGCTGTACAGGATCCCAATGAAAACTAGACTAGAATAATACCTGGCTTATGTATCGCAAATCAAAGAAGATTTCCTTGAAACACTTTAGACGATAATTTAATTAAATTAAACAAATCCGAGAATCGATCGCATGATTCTGTATGTACAGCGTTGGCTATGGGAGCAACACCAAGACCACCAGATACCGTCAAGTTTGATGAAGTTGGTTAAAACTCTCCAAACCGATTTCGCTTTTTTTTAATCCTTAGACAAAACACCAACTGTCTGGCCCCAAAGTAAGCAGAGTTGTGTTACGGATGACCATACAGCGAACTGGAGGGGAACAAAGAATAAACATACGTATATGAATATCAACAACCATGACCCGAGAACCAACATTTGTGTTCATCACACAAATGGCCAGGACCCAAACCTGGGGCCTCCAGCGTATGAGCCAGGGTTACTGACCACTACGCCACTCGGCCGTCAATTAGGTCGCTGTAGGCTATGCCAACTAAAAACTACTGTTTTGTGTATAAAATGCAAGCTTCGTCTTTATTTTGTAACAAGAAGGAATTCACGCAACTGTTTTTTTTACATTTCATACCAAATAAATTACTATTTTTAATGAATAAAATATTTTTTATTTAAAACTATTCCTGTTGTCAATTGGCAATGTTCTGCACGAGGACAAAGCTACTGCAATACCTAGGAAACCCCCGTCATCTAAACTGATACTCCGAGACAGGAATACGTTCCAGTGAGCGTACTATGTCCAGTGCCAAAAGGAATTCATATAGCTGGACATAGTAAAAGAAAACTACGCAAGAAACCAAAAGTATTGTTGTTAACTTCAACGCCAAACATAGCAGAGGCCAAAGAAAAATCCACTCCTCCACCTGTTCCGATTAAAAACAGGAGAAAGGTTACAAAAAAAGCTTTCAATTTTAGTGCCAACAGTAAAAATGATTTATTTTCCTTAGAAACTGACACAAAAACCGGTGTTCAGTATTTTTATAAATATTAATTTAATGGCTGATTTTATAACTTATATATCATTTTGTACGTCTCTCCTCTAACTAAATAGTAGTTATGATAAATTACTGCGGATAACCCACTTTACTGTGAAACTAAATAAGTTTATCTGCAAAACTTGCTAGATTATGTGATGCGAGCCAACCGTCAAAACAGTCGATTTAAACTTTAAATTAAATTTTGGTCTACGTGTTGTTGTGAACCAAGTATACATTCAGCAATCTATAGTGATCATCGACAGCGGCCGACGATAACACTTGCGCCAATGCAAAGTGTTTTATCACCGGGACTGAGGATCTTTTCACTTATTCGTTATGTACACATTTGGAATCAATATGTTTACTGGCATCATGATTACAGGAGACATACAACTATAGCACCTAAAACCTATGTACAGTCACTTTTATTCAACAACAAAACTTATTTTTCCGACCATACAATATAAACTAAAGAATAAAACTATCCTGTCACTGCATCGCGCGACATTCCCAGTATCCCCATAGCAGGGACCTCGTGCAACATGGATTAAAATAATTAATTTTCACCAAAGAGTATACTAATAATACTTAAGGCTTATTAATAACTTGCAAGGCTGCCTGAACTTGTTAATAGCGTGAAACACTATCAGCATTAAAGGTTTGTAAGAGTAATATCCACCACTGAAGCTTATCAGACCATGAAACAGCACAAACGATGACATTTAATATAAAATCCGACAAATTCGTAATGACTAACCAATCTTATTACTTCGACCCACAAAGAGACCTTAGTGAGAAAATTACATATAAATTTATCGAATGCATTTCGGGACTATCAGTTAGTGGCATTTATTCAGAGACTGACACCAAAAAGACGTTAAATAGATTTCATGACTATCTAACGGTTTTCTAGATATATCTTATGTTTTCCTCTAATGAAGGCAAAAACTGAAAAAAAAACCCAAGCGAAAGCGCTTTATTTCCAAAAGACGTACACGAAGAGAGGGCATTTAAGAGAGGCAGGAAGACTTAAGATTGATCATGACGTTGCCTCTTTTACCAAAACATTTGCTAGCATCGACTTGGCTCGACATAATATCAATAAGCCCTGGTACCACTGAATGGCTGGTTTCAAGAAATATTTCTAAAAACAATGACTCGCAAAACTTCCTCGTGAAACTTTGATTTGCTCTGGAGCTTCTTATCGAACTACTGATATTTTGGAAGGCTGGCATCGGCGAGTTAATGTTAAACTGCCAACAATAAATTGAAAGAGGCCAGAAAAATGAAGGAACCTATCGGTTACAATATAAATCTCAACCGTCTGAAGATGACAGGAAGTCATTATTTATGAACTACTCGGCGTTAGGTGATATCAAAAAATAATGGGAATTTATTTCTAAGAGTGTGACAATAATTACACAAAAATATCGATACATACGTGAAGGAGGAATAAGGAAACCTCGCAAAAAGAATAACGCTTTTTATTTTAAACTGCCCGATAAAACTGTAAGAGTCTGTACAATTTTCTTTCAAAACACCTTACGATTTAATGATCAGCACATTCGAACCGTTTTAAAAAAGGAATACTTTATGGTAAGTAGGCCACACAATCTTCAAAGTTAAGTTTTTGTAGTTGTAAAGTTGGAGAAAAAGATGATGAAGTAGAAGATTTTCTTTATCGAGAACGCAGTTACATCGTTCAGTTGAAGTGGTGTTGATGCCGTGGTAGCTAATTCAGTTCTGATTGATTTTAACGAGTTTGGCCTGCCTATTCAACACAAACTAACTGAAATCTCCCGAAAAGATGGTAAACTATCAAGAAAACGCTGCCATATCTGCTACGTTTAGAGCTTTTTCAAGCTCTAAACAGTCTAGAAAATTTTTGGCTAGGTTTGTTACTATGGACAAAACATGGGTTCATCACTATACTCCTGAATCCAAACAACAATCCAAACAATGGAAAGAGACCCGGATCTCCGACCCCCAAGAAAACCAAGGTGTGTTTTTCAGGAAAGAAGGTAATGGCATCGGTTTTCTTGGATTCTAAGGGTGTCATCTTGGTTAATTACTTAGAAAGAGGTCAAATTGTAAATTCTTCATACTACTGCACACTATTACGTCGTTTACGCGAAGAAATAAAGTCTAAAAGACCAGGATTGTTGACCAAGAAAGTTTTGTTTCATCAGGACAATGCTCGTGTTCACACATCTGCAGGCTCAAATAGTGAATTGTGGTTTCCAATTGATTCATCATCCCCCTTATTAACCTGACTTGGCACCACCTATTTCCAAAACTAAAAAAAACACTTAGGTGGAATGAAATTTTCTACCAATGAGGAGGTCGAAGTGGCCGTAGAAGCCTTTTTTTAAAAACCTTGAGGAGACCTTCTATTTAAATAGGATCAAGGCTTTGGAAGACCGCCGGACTAAGTGATGTGACCAAGGAGGAGAGTATGTAGAAAAATAAATATAAAAAATTGTATCAATCCTGTGTTTTCTTATTTAGGCCGCGAACTTTTCAATCCACCCTCGTAATATCATATTTCATTATTGTCTCCTCACGTCCAGATAATTTACAGAGAAACAACTACTCACATACACTTTTAAAAATCCAAACAAAGTCAACTCTATTTGTGTGCAGAAATACGATATGTCTGCGATCTGCCTACAATTAACATGTATCGTGTGCAAGGAATTACCTACCAGGATAAGTGTGTCGGCTTTCAGTGTAGGTGTAGGAAGTGCAGAGGTAAGCTGAGCGTCTAACTATTATTATACAAATAAAAATAATAGTTAGAAGTCTAGAAAATGGCTTTCTTCCCCAAATGCAATCGTTTGGACAATATTTTACGGTGTACAAATGCGAACTTCAACAGCTGCAAAAAAAGTACGCATCAGAACACTACATTTTTAGTCAAACAAATCAGGTAGAGGTGAAAGGTTTTTTTGGCTCTGTTGATTTATAGTGCTGTTTTCAAGTCTGGCTATGAAACTGCTCTAGCTTCATTCTCTACAGATGGAACAGGCGGAAACATATTTCGGGCATCTATGTCTAAAAAACACTTTTTAGTTTTCCGAACTGCATAGCGATTTGATGATTTTGTAAACAGGGAAAAGAGAAAAAAAGATGATCTTAAATGTACTATAACTGAAACTTTGGATTTGTTGAATAGACATTCCAAGCAAAATTATGTACCTGGTGCTAACATGACTGTCGACGAAAGGTTGATTGCTTTCCGATGCCTGTAAAATGTACCTACATGCCCAGCAACCCAGCTAAATATGGCCAAAAGCTCCAAGTTCTAGCTGATTCTAACACGTTCTATGTATACAATAACTATGTATATACCGGGAAGGGTCAGATGGAGCAACCTTGTCAGTGGAAGAGAAGAACTCATTTCCTACGCAGGCATTTCTTCGTCTATGCAAACCAATACACGCACCGAAACATAACTACAGATAGCTGGTACTCTTCGACGGAACTTGCCAATGAACTGAAATCGAGAGGTTTGACTACAGTGGGAATTGTAAAAAAAACAAGGCTATGATACCGCCAGAGTTTTTACCCAAATTAACCAGACCATAAAAGTCCTCATTCGGTTTTACCAAAGACTGCACATTAGTTACCTATGATCCGAAGAAACAAGAAAGCAAAAATTCTCTATTCAACAATGCACCTCGATAACAGCCACTACAAAAGCCAGAGTTGGCGCAGTGGCTCAAAAATGTGCTATGTATTCTTGTAGCCGTCGTACACCTCGCTGGCTAATGGCTATTTTCTTCCGAATTTTGGACATGGCAGGTTGGAATAGATTCACTATATACAGAAAAACAAACTAGTGTTGCAGAAATGAAACGCCTTGGTTATTTGACGGCATTAGCTAGTCAACCCAACGAGAACAATCTCAAAACTAGGCTTTATAATTCCATACTTCCCCGCCAGCTTCGCACTATCATTTCAGAAAGAACTCAAATTCCTCTGCCACCTGTTGTAACCAATGAGGAACAAAAATTATCCCGAAATGAAAGGAAGACCTATCACATCTGCCCCTGGCGTTTACGTAGAAAGCGTGCCACAGCTGCACGAAGCTATCTGTCTGAGTTGCACAAACAAAGTCTGTCTGAGCTGCAATGAGAAAGCAAATCAGGCATTGCATGATATATTTTTTTAAAAGCGATGGTAGTTTGTTTTTCCTTAGATTTGTGTTATTCGAAATGTTAGTTATTAAGATTTAAAGTTCAAAACTGTACAATTTACCGAGAAGGGTGTGATTATCAGGTCAGAATTTTACCCTTGTTCTTATTTTTATAGGAGTGAGTCCCTGGGACCACAGGAGGTAAATTACGTACTAAAAAAACACCGCGTAACTTAAGGGTTCGAAACTTCTGAAATTACAGAAGTTTATCCTAGAAATATTGTTCATTCCTTTTATGTTATTTCCTATTGAGTTTTTATTTAAAGTTTCAGTTTGATTATTACAGTTTATTTTCATTATACATAAACCTGCTAACAAGAAAAATACAAAAGTGATCCCTGAGCAAGAAAAGGTTGGGAACCCCTGATCTATACAGAGAACGTTTTCGTGTAACAGATAAGCTACGTTACATAAATAGATAAGATGTCAAAATATATGAAAATTGTGTTATGTCATCGGCATATTTTTGGAATTTCACTACTTTCCAAGAAATCCGTCAATAGAGAAACCCCGAAATATTATTTTCGTGTTCTGCAATGACAAATCTCGAAATGGTTTTCGAATTTCAACTGCTTAACAGTTTGAAATGTTGTAAATTAGGCCGACATGTAAACGAAGGTTTGTTGAGACAAGAGTCTTTTCGAGTGTTGGACAGGACCAAAAACAAGATGTACACGAATGAAATAACTAGCGCGTGTATTTTTGGGTGCACCTTCAAACACTTTATTTTATTTTCTCTGAAGCAGATTATGTCTATAAAGAAAAACGGAACCAGCTGTTACCAGAACGCGCATAGAACGTTGCATTCCTGCATCATAACCCTTGCTGAATTTCAATTATTGGTTATTACTTACTTATTTAAATACTTACTTGTGTTTCGTTACTTATAATTGTATCAGCTTTTTAATAATTACTTGTATTGTTTATGAATAAATGATTTTTACTTTACTTAAAAACAAGCTTGTTTTCCTTATAACCCTTAAGCACAGTACTCGTCACTTGAAACAAGTTCTTCGGCCAATTATGAGTATAAAAGGAGATTCCCGCTGCAAACGACATCATACACTTATTCTGAGCGATTGTAAGCTTTATATAAAGCTCACTGTTATAAATAATTTGTTAAAATAAATACTTACCAAGCTCCATCTCCTTATCGTCGTCATAATCCCGGTCGCTGGAGTCCTCGTTGCCATCTATGACCAGGTCGAAGAACACCTGAAAACAGACACTAAATTATTGAATTACTCTTTAATTGTACACCTTAACATAATTCAGTAAAACACACGAGAATACATTACAATACAAAACTGCGGCTTTGGTGTGAATATTGCGGGTGAAGTGGACTGTATTTAACTGGAAACTGGAAAATCTTAAATCATCCTTGAATTGAAAAACACACTCAGCACGACTGAGCACTGAAGCTTATATGGTTTCCCGCGGCGAATCCTGGCAGAGGGTTCCTTGATTCGAAAACCAGCACTGACACCTCTCAAGTTCTTTTTAATCACAATGATTGTTCAGCGTTGCGTTGCGAAGCGAACTATACTGGCATGTCCACTAGGCGGCGCTGACGCTCGTGACAGTGACATTTGTCACAAGCGCGGTAAAGTTTATGCTGGTCGGTTTGTAGGTACTAATCCACCATCATTCAACCAGCAAGGAAACAAAATGAGGTTCCTTCAGCGTGCCCAGTACTGCGATGATAGTGTAATTAAATTATAAATTAAGAGTAATGCGAAACGTTAAGAAACGGCCAAACCAGGCGTTATTACTAAAAACCAATTTCTTCCAGGCGACCAGTTCCAGATGTGAAATATTTTTCATTTGAAATTGTTTGAAATTAACGTAACAGCCAATGTAATAACTGGGAATTCCAATTTAGGTCTACGGTCGGCATCGATTGATAAATAACTAATAAATAAAACCTACGCTCAATTATGTCTGTAGGCACGAATGCCACATACGTTGTCTTTTTTATATCTTTTTTATATGTTCTTTGACGCTGTAATTACAAGTTTAAATTTCATTACATTGACCTAGTATCTAATCTGAATTAATTTTAAATCTTCAAGACTGTCTTTCATGTATAAGAAAAAAAAAGTAAATCCATAAATGGCTATATGTATCTTATTTTCTTTGTAACTATATAACTGTTTTGTTGAGAGCTGTGGATTTTGTAATAAACAAATAAATAAAAATAAAAAAATACCATCAGGATCACGTGGTCCTTTGCCCGCTATGACAAATTCAAATATTTATTTCTCAACATTGACAATTACTTGTTCTTATTGACGTCAAATAAAACATGACTCTGCCACCGGTTTGAAAAAACCTTCGTGAAGAAGAAACTTCACGGGCATATTTTTTTTTTCAAAAAGTAAATTTACAGAGTCTTTTTATGTCTTATACAAAATTATTCTTATCCGCATCTGTTAGCTCGGCAAGTCTCCCTGCCCCCAAGTATCCAAACGACGAACACCCCCAAACGGCACCCGTTCACGAGTTAACACGGGAGCCAGACATCGCCATCCTCAACCATATTAGAGGGAAGAGACAAGCAAAAGGACTTTGTAAAGTCAGAAACCTTGTAACTACCAAGTGTGGCGAACTACAACCATTTTCCTAGACAACTAACTTTTTGGATTTGGCTGGAAGTGATGTATTTATATCAACGTAAGTATTTGACGGCCGAGTAGCGTCGGTAGGTAATAATTGTCCTGCCTCATACGCTGGAGGTCCCAGGTTCGAATCCTGGTCGGGGCATCCGTTTGTGTGATGAACACAGGTGTATGTCCCCGGGTCGTGATTGTTGACATTTATATATGTACATATCACATTCGGTCGGCAGTACTTGTTGAACGGCAACGCCCGACACCACTACTACACTTATTCAGCTGGCACGGATCGGGTTGTCCATTCGGGATGTATACAACTTCGCTCATACGGCTCGACGCACCAAAACCGAACGGCACCCACGCATAATCGACTTTGCCACCCGGCAGAGCGGATCGATGCTGGTTTGACTTGATAAAATGTATTCTAACTATTGTCATTAGAATCCTTAGAACAAAAGCGGGATTTCCAAATACATGCATTACTTGCTTACATTAGGACCCCAATCTACATCTGTATTAGACTAAGATTTTTATGAAATAAATTATTTTGATTTTTTTTTTGACTAAAGAGCTAGCGCTGCTGACAGAAAAAACCGCGTCAATCCATCCGTTACGGAGGAACGATGCCACAGACACACACACGCAAACGGACTGAATATATACGGTAAAATAATTACCGGATTTTTCGTAGAAAGACCCTTAATAAGGCAAAGGGATATTATTTCCCAACCAAAAAAAGGTACTCCCCCCAAAGGTATCCCCCTTTTCTACATTTTTTTGAATTCTTCGCTAGTCACATACCCTAGAACCACTTCAACTTCTTCATTGGCTGCTCTTGTAGCTCGCGCCTTATGAATGGTTAAAAAGCAGACGTAAACTCACTGTTTTCGCGCTGAAAGTGCTGAATGTATTATCGAAGCAGAATCTGTAATCTCCATCTAAAGCGGCAGTGTGTCGGTGCGAGTTCTCCGCCTTCTTATAGTCCGCCACGATCACCCGTCCGGTGGGGTCCGTCATTTGGAAGGACACGTCCAGCTCGCCGTGAGTCGAGTCTATGACCTGGGACAATGGATCAATAGATTTCATTATTCTTCAATTGTATTTACAGTACGTATTCTATTAATAGTAAATAAATAAATCCCCAGAAAAACACACCAACTGTATGCCCCGAAGTAAGCCGAGCTTGTGTTATGGATGACCACACAGCGAACCGGGGGGAACCCAGAACAAACATGCGTATATTGATTATATTTGACGAGAACAAATATTTGTGTTCATCACATAAATGAGTGCTCCGACCAGGGATCGAATTTGTGACCTTCGGCGTATAAGATAGGGCTGCTATCCACTACGGCCGTCTGTAAGGACATAGGGACCGTGTTATAGTAGATTTGTAATGTTCAGATCTCCTCTGTTGTTTGACCGCTACAATAACCAGGTCCACGTGGTTGTGTTCCGGTAAAGGGACGGATCAGCCAGTGCAGATACTGGAACAAAGGCAATCCCAACCAAAATCTACGGTCGGCAACGCATCGTTAGTCGATATAATAATCACAATTACTATTAATAAATAAAACAGCTACAATTAAGTGTGTCCATGGGCACGGACGCCACTAGACATCAGGTGGGCCGCATGCTCGCTGGCTGGCTACGAAAATTAAAAAAGAAATTGAATTGTTCAAGTCGACTATCGGTAGACCAGTATGTCAAGAATTATTCCTAAAAGCCAAATTCAAATTGAAATATTTATTTCTCAACATTGGCAATTACTTGTTCTTGTTGACGTCGAATAAACCATGACTCCACCACCAGTTCGGAGAAACCTTCGTGAAGAAGAACTGGCAAGAACCTCACGAGTATATTTTTTTCAAAATACATTTACATTGTCTCTTTATTTATTTATCCAATTCAATGTCAACTTACACATAACAATCCAAATCGTCAACAAGATAAATTTTACATAAAAAGTATACAAAATTAATAAAACAAAACAATAATATAGCAAATTAAGGAATAGGTACATATAAAGTCAATTGAAGTTATTAGAGCCAATATTATAGCCATGTCAAAATAAAAAGTAATATAATATTAATAATGAGGAATGTCAGTAATACATTCGCATTCTGTCTATACAAAGTTATTCTTATCTGCATCTGTTAGCTCGGCAAGTGTCCCTCCCCCCAACTATCCAAACGACGAACACCCTCAAACGGCACCCGTTCACGAGTTAACGCGGGATCCAGCCATCGCCCTCCTCAACCATATTAGAGGGAAGTGAGCGACCCGTCACCCGACGCTACCGTAAGAATAAGCGAACTGCGGCTTTCCCTTTTCAGTAATTTACTACTAATAAACTAAACAAGCGCTGCGAAAATAAAATTTACTCAATATTTTAGTAATTAGTCAGGTAAATAAATATTGTACATACAATACCGAAATAAATAATAATATCCGCATAAGAACACCATGACGTCACGTGTGACAGTCGCCTAGTTGGAATAGTCAGTACATGACAAGTGACAAGTGATTGTGGAAAGATGTGCTCTTTTGGTTGTCAGAATTGCGTAAGTCTTCGCTTTGTCTAGGCTTTATGTGAGGCTTGATTTATGTATTTGTCTTACGTACAAGCATACGGGGCTCTCCTTTTTTTCCTGGATGGAAGTTATTATGGCTCACGTCACACATAGCTTCCAGAAGCTTGTCACACACAATTCCACAAATCAAATCTCAATCAGTGGGATGAAGTGGTAATACAGAATCATACGTAACGCAAGCTCTGCTTGCTTTGGGGCCATACAGTTGGTGTGGGTGTCTGGGGATTTATAAAATAAGACTGTAGTGTTAAGATCTCGCGTGAGGCGGTACTACAACCCTTCCTGTTTGACCGCCGTAATGATCAAGTTGACGTGGTTGTGTTCCGGTCAAAGGGAAGAATCAGCCAGTGCAGATACTGGAACAAAGGCAATCCCAACCAAAACCTACGGTCATATATAATAAATGGGAAATTATAAGTCAAGCCACAAATTTCTTTATCGGCCACGTGATCAAGCTTCTAATTTTATACCTAAGCCACGAGAAAATTAAAAATAAATTAAGCCTCTAATAAACTAATTCGTCTTTTTTGCAACGCCTACTAAATATTCTATAGAAAGCGTAGTACTTAAATTTGGGTAAGGCATGCGCGAGCCGAGCGAGCGAAGCGATGTGGTGCGTGGTGCGGGAACACCCAGCTTATAACTATGGTGCTTATAGTCAAAATTGGATAATAATTCAAAATTTTATAGCAAAAACATCATGCGACAACATATTTTTTGTGGCGAAGATAGTATGGTTCAGACGCTCGTAGATTGTGGCTGACTTAGTAATTTAGAAGGCAATGTAGGTTTTTAGAGGCCACACTATTGGCTAAAGTGAAGTCTGTTTAATTAGCACCCTTAATAAATAAAGCATCTAAGAATAACAACGTCCATGGGCACGAATGCTACTTGCCATCGCGACGATCATGTGGTACTGCCTTATGAAAATAGTAAAAATAACTTTGTTTCATCCCTAAACAGAGACGGTGGCTCTCTACGCCTACCTAGGGAATATTTAATACGCCCTCCATCTCCCCTGTGTGTTGGGTATGGCTGAAATGTCACATTTCACCGTCCCTTGAACCCGGGCGCTCTAGGTCTTATACTAGGGATGTAACGGAAGTAAACTTATTTCACCTCCAAAAAAAGTTTTTGGTTTCATTGTCCAATTCAAATAAATATGTCACAGTCCAAAGTTAGCCAAACACACCACCACTTATCAATAACTCTAAGGGTGTTACCACACCAATCGATCGACTGTCGATCGATGGCAGAATAGAACAGTCGACGACGACCGGTCGACGTCGCAGTAGGCGTGATGGCCTAGAATTGTCTGAAACCACCCCTGAGTTGGGAAAGGCTGATATCCCTCCAGACCAGACCCAAAGTTTACTTGAAACGCAAATAAATAAACAAAACGAATGACCCGATCCGAATGCAAAACAATAACAAATGTAAGAGCAATCGTCAAAGCAAAAGAAACAAAATCGCGTAGAGGTGGTTCCCCATGTGACAAGTATAAACAAGTTATTTCGACTGCGGCCGCGCGCCCCCTCCGTCGCTGCATATCGACCTCCGATATACCTCCGATTCAAAAGTTTCGGAACCGGAACCAGAATCGGAAGTCTAAAACCAATCGGCAGTTCCGACCTTTCGAAACCGGAATCGGACCTCCGTAACATCCCTACCTTATATAGTGTAACGACAAACCCGGATGCATTCTAAAACTAAACTTTTTCAAAACTGTGTTTTGTTTAGCTTTTAGTAAGAAAAATAATATTAATGTTTATTGTATCAGCACTTTACCTTCAATATTTGTGCCTGGACAATGCATATTATGAAACAATGTTATTTTTATTATATTATGTTGTTACTTTGGAATTTAAAAACTTCATGGTATACAAACTACACTAATTATTTATATTATTAAATAAATAAAACAAAATGCCTTGAACTACAGAAACTAACATTTTTGTAAAACTATATCTATACGACCGAGTAGCATACTGGAGAGTAGCCCTACCTCATACCCCAGAGATCCCGGCTTCGAATCCTGGTTGGGGTGTTTGTTTATGTGATGTACACAGATGCTTGTTCTCGTGTCACAGTGTTTATATTTAAATGTATATGTATGTTTATTCTGGGTTTCCCCAGTTCACTTTACATCCATAACACAAGCTTTGCTTACTTTGGGGCCAGACAGTTGGTGATTATTATTATTATTATTATTATTTTATTTATTTATTAAGAATACAAAACAATCTTATAACTAAATTACATTGTCTGAGGATTTATTATTATTATAATAATTAAATTGGAAATATGTTTAAACATTAACCCCCTTATTCATAATAGCATAATATTTATTTTTATTAAAACTGTAACTGCCAGGTTTGATATAGTACGGTATGATATAACCTCCCTTAATTTTGCAAATGAGTGAGAGACAAATCACATTTAACAAACCTTTGATAACTTCACTCATTATTATGACATAACCTATAAATCGATTTTGAAAATGGTTTCTCCAGTAGTTAAAACACCAAGAACAGAGGTAGTATTTGATCTGTATATCACAGATTACTAAAGTTTTTTCATAACAAATAAATCATTCCATACGAAAAATGGCATGGCCGCCTTTTTAACTTAAAACCTCCTCTCTTAACGCGCTGAAGACTGCAGGCAAACATGAACTTAAACGCGAACGCAATACGGTATCTACTTCACTAAGGTTTGCCGGCGACCCAGGGGCCGGGAGATCGGAGCTACGACATCGGAGATACGAGGTCGGAGCTACGAGATCGGACCTACGAGATCGGAGCTACGCGGGGGAAATACCATAAATAGTAGTATCACATTATTTTGTTAATACTACAGAAGACTTTAGGCTGTCTTTTCGTTGTGTTACTTTAATTTAAAAAAAAATACGGCCACGCTCAGCGACTTCAGAAGGTTTAAACAACCGTGAAAACCGGCCGCTCTTAACTAATCATTTATAAAGTGTACATTCGCAAAGCCAAATCTATCTTAAGAGCGCCTGAAGTGCAAAGTTAAGGTGTATTCACACAATTTTGAATGTCTTCTTTTTACGAAGAAAAAGAAGACATTCATCACATGTATTTTTTTTTACCTATAATGAAATGAGATATTTGATTTGATCAGGAGAATAATTATGGATATTATTATGTTTATGTGCAGTTTTAGAAAACAATTTCAATTTTTCAATTCAATTTCATGTATGTTTTTGTTGAGTGTGTTCGTTTCGCGATCTTAGGGGCAAGATGTTTGCCGAAAGCCTTTATGGAAGGCAGATAAAACGCATATTGGCTGAACCAGTGGCATTCGACGCTAGAATATTGTACAAGTTTTATATTGTGTCATTGGGCAGTAGAACAGTTTTAAAAATTGAAAAATTGTTTATATTTGAATAAAATTATTATGTCTACAAGAGAGACTGAAGCATCAAAAAGTAATATTAAAAAGATATTGGTAGCTTTCATTTGTTTTAAGTTATACATTGTTTGATGGATGTTGGCATTGACATAAAAACAATTGAACGGCGGGTCTAATACAAAATTGACGTAAAAATTGTCCCGAGTTAACTCACACATTTACAAAATCATGAACAAATCAATTGAAATTTAAATCATGTAATCATTGCATTATACAGGGTGTCCCAAAGGTGGACGTCAAGCCGAAATCGGGTGATAGGCTAGGTCATAATAGTTATCAGAAAAATATGAAAAAAAATGAAAGTCATGTATTTTTGTATTGAAGTGCATTTTTGTTTTTTCTACAAAATTTACACCCTGTGTCAGTCTTTTGACTACTGTTGCTACAAATCTTTACTTTTTGCCAATTTTTCTTTTCTTACGACCTCCTGAATAGTGCTTCTGTAATCGGTAACGTTACATGTTAAGCCAACTGCTTCAGCTTGAAAGAGGATAACATTTTATGCCGAACCAAGTATCCAAAACTAATTTTTCGCCAGTGTTTAACTGCCTTTAATGAAAAAGAAATGTACTACGCCATTTTGGCAAATATCTTGTAAAAGAAGCGCATTTAATAACGATTTTAAAATGGTGTAATACTTAAATAATTATTTCTTAGATTGGACGCAAAAAAAGTTTTTTCAAAGAAACGCAGTTTCGAACAATTTCTCTTAACTTACAGAAATGATTCTAGTGTATTCTAGTACCCAAAGCGACCGTAACTTTCAGATTCTAGTTTGAATAAGGCAGTGTGAGTCATTCCATAAAGTGTGAGTGAGATCAGTAGGGATCCTAATTTATTTTAAAAAAGGTTTTTCAAACATAGTCAGTTTCGTTTTGATAAAAACATTTAATGTTCAAACTTTTGTTTTGAATACTTGGTTCAGCATAAAATGACATCCTCTTTCAAGCTGAAGCAGTTTGCTTAAAACATAACATTACAGAAGCACTATTCAGGAGGTCGTAAGAAAAGAAAAATTGGCAAATAGTAAAGATTTCTAGCACCAGCAGTTAAAAGACTGACACAGGGTGTAAATTTTTTCGTAAAAACAAAAATAACTATAATTTTAAAAATAGGTAACTTAACATTTTGTATATATTTTACTGATAACTATTATGACCTAGCCTATCACCCCGGTTTCGGCTTGATGTCGACCTTTGGGACACCCTGTATAGCACGCGCAAGTAAGTTGAGTAACAGAGGCCTACCTAGAATATGAATGACATTTACATAAACAGGCTTTTCTGAATGAGTTACATAAAATTTTGCAAAGGTAAAGAAAATAAAGGTCTCTATTCTATTATTACTTGTTATATTAGAATGAGTAGTCAAAACAGCTGTTGGAAAACAAATTCTCATAACAAAATCTATAAAGACCTTTAACAATTAAATGAAAATCATATGGCAGTTTGACAAAGAAACTTATTTGGAAGCAGCTCATGTGGCTTCAAATAATAAATAAATAAATCCCCAAACAATCACACCAACTGTATGGCCCCACAGTAAGCAGAGATTGTGTTATGGATGACCATACGGCCAACTGGAGGGAAACCTACATATACATATATAACTATCAACAACCATGACCCGAGAACAAACATTTATGTTCATCAAACAAATGAATGCCCCAGCCAGGACTCAAACCTGAGACCTCCAGCATATGAAGCAGGGCTACTAACCACTATAATACTCGGCCGTCATGTAATATATGCATATACTGCTGACAACTACCTTTTACTATCAAATATAATATGTTTTAGCTGTTCTCTTTGCAAGGATAGTTTTAAGTATACCCGTTTTATGGTATGTTACTATTGTTAAAACTCTATTATATAGTATGAAGACAAACCTAGTAAGGTTTATAGATTTATTAATATTGTTAAATAATAAAATAAAGTAAATTAAATAAAATGTTCAATTAATTTTGTATTCACTAAAAAATCAACTATGTATGCATATTTTATATTCATAAAATAAATGTGAGTGCAAACCAGTGTTATGTATATTCATTTTCTATTATTTATAAATCTATTATTCAGTGTTATATTGTCAATTTATCCATATTTGAGTTCTAACCCAAAAGCTAGGTGGAGTGCTAGGAAAATCCCTCCAAAGCTACCCACTTGTGATATCCAAGTTTTTACTAAACATAAAAAAGTGTCGAAATTGATGATGAAAAATTCTACCATAATACATAACGTATGTTATCCAATCAAGAAGTCAGAGTTAATTTTTATTTCAACTTTGATTAGTTTCTTGATAAGGCGCACGATAAGGTTAGAAAATTAAGGTAAAAAGTTATAAATTACAATTACCTGGTACTCCAAGTCGATTGCTTGAGAAGGAGTTATTTGATGATAAAAACAATCAATTTTCCCAGGTTGCACAGTAAATGTTAGGTCTTTTTCATAAGCGAAGGTTAAGGAAAACAGAAACGGCAAAATAATCCACATTTTTACGATATTCTAGATAATGTGAGACGTAACGATGATTCATACACGCTGGCTACCAAAGGAAAATTTCAATAAGTGAGTATTATAAATAGAAAAACAGTGTACAACAAGAAATATAAATAAACTAAGAGAAATAAACAGTCGGTCAGCAGCGAACCGAATGATGTTGTCTTTTCGCTCAAAAACAAGGCAAACGAACCGAATGAATAAATGTTGAGGGCCTGACACTTGACTGACACTGACTGTGGAATTCAATCACTTCTTTCTGGATTGAAGGGTATGAGCATTGGCTTAGTTAGGTACTGTGAAATAGTGCATTAAATTATATGTATATTGTTCTAAATAACTCAATGTGTCAGCTACACCCTAGCTACAAAAATCAAAATTATGTTCAGTTTTCCAGCAAGGTTTATAATTAAAAACTCGTGTCTTCTCCAATACGATCATTGGCAGTCCGGAAATAGTCCGCCGCAAAGTAACAGCGGCTGATTACCATAACTTTCAAAATTAGTTGATTGATTATGTGTCAAACAAACTTTGTTGAAGTTACCTATTTTGTATTGTAACTTCTATGAATAGTTCAATTCAGTTATAGTTTTATATGATTGCATACGTAGATTTTAAAATGAAATAATTCAGATTTTGTACAAGTTTTATAAATATCGAATATAATGGCGGATAACAGTGGCGGAAGTGACGGTGTAATTAGAAATAGTGCGTTAGCTTTTGTTCCTACGAACACCCAACCGCAAAGTAGAAAAGAAAGCATTCCAAATCTTCGACAGCAAGATCAAAATGCTCAAGCAACGGACCAAGTTAACCCAGGTAAACTGTGTTTGTATAATACGTATATAAAAAATGAAAATTAATATTAATGAAAAAATATACCTCTCCCTAGTATCTTTAATATCTAGAGCCACTGTTCTGACAAAAAGCTATGTCCATTCTCAGCAAATAGTACTAAATGCCACAGGAAAACAAAGCAGTAAAAATACATACTATTGATTGGTTTTTAATAACTATTCTAACTCAGCTTTTTATTCAAAAAGTTTGGTCATATATGGCAGATGAGCAAGTCCAGGTTGCTTTTTTAATTAATAATTTATTGAAAAATGCATTCTTCAAATTGATTGTCATTAATAAAATATAAAAATGAGTACATCCCAGCTTCAAGGAGAAGTTCCAAAGTAATATAATGAAACATAATGATTGGCTTGCTAATGTCACTCATTGTACTTTTGCGTGCTAGCAATCTTCAGTACAGTAGACTACTATGTTCACACTTAAAGTTCATTTTTGCATGCACTCATGAGTGGGTGGACAGAGTAGGTGTAGTTATATAGGTGGGACACAATGTTTTGTATGGAGTTAGGATTTGATCTTTTACAAAGTAATAGAAATTTAACTATTTTAGGCTTTCACAGTTATTTGAAATACGAACAAACACACAGCAAACAGTGCTGAAATAACTGCAAATAAATATAGTGAATATATAGAATTCGTTAAATTACATCTATCATAATTTTTTTATTTCATTTGATAATAAATTCTATTCATGTGTTTTTTTTTAGAACGCCTGGTTCCTCTAGGGCTCAAGGCGCTGTATGATGTCTGTTCTGCCCTGTATCCGGACCAACCAAATCCTTTGCAAGTTACTACAAGACTTAAATATTGGTTTGTGTTATATAATCATAATAATGTTATATGGGAAAATTAAAAATTGTTCTTTTTTAAGAATTTTGGCAGAATGATCTGTGGGTTTAAGCATAGTGAAAATTGCTTATCTTTTGTATAGTTTTTGGCTTCATTTTGTATTTATATCTCTAGCTTTAAACAACTGTAACATTGTACAACTGTTTTATATTAACCTTTAAGTATGGACGTCATTTTTCATAACACCATCTTGGACATGGAATTGCACAGGTTCATGTGTAGTTTTGTTGTGGAAAAATATTACAGACACTTTAAAAATACATCTTTATTAGGTATTAATTTCATCTGACTACTGTTTTCTTGTACTCGCACACTATGAAGTATAGACCAAAAAAAGTAGGGTGCGATGTTTGTGGATGGCGCTTATTATAGTTATTGCGGAGCCTGTGAGACTCCACATCCACACTTAAAGGTTAAGTGAAATGTTATGTTAACTAAATTGTAATGTTATATCAGTGTTACTTGATTTTTTTATGAACACATTCTTGTGGAATGCATCCTAGACTTAAGTATGTTTAAGGTTTTGTCTTTATAAATTTTATTACAGTTGTATTCCGTTGTGTGTAGTAATAAATAAATAAATAAATGTGTGCAGTGTTGTCTTGATAGATTAAAATTGATCTATGTTAGTCCTATATGTAGTTGTTTTTCAATGATGCAGCTGTTTGAATTGGTCTTTTGGTGTTTATTGATGGCATATTCATAAACAGACAAATCTTTCTTATTTGTGCTGATTGTGGTTTGGTGGCTCGCACTAGAAACTTATTGTTGGAAGCTCGTTTTAATTTGTTTCTTAGTACAAAAAATGTGTTGCCTATTATTATGTGAAAGTTACACAGGATATTAAAATTAAAATAAAGTAAGAGAATGTGTGCTCTCATATGTGAGAATTTATACAACTTTATAAATAAGAAAAATGTTCGGTGCTTACTAGCAAGTACGCTATCTAGTAAATTATACGCGAAATTTTTCAATAATTCATCAAGTTTCTGATTTACGCCACTTCTCAGTGGCGATGGCATCTTAAAACACCCTCCCGCTACCCGTGCGTTGGATTTACCTGATTCCCATAAAGAATGGTATAAATGGTACCTCCTGTTTATATTTTCTCCTTGTACAAATTGCAGCATTGATGAAGAATCTTTTATTTTCGATTCCAGGCTTGGTGGTCACGATCCTCTGGATTACATCAGCATGTACTGGAACCCTGGGATCCCTGAGGAAAGGGTTCCCCCACATTGGCATTACATAAGGTAAGCTTTCTCTAATATTATTACTTTTTTTAACCCTCCATACAAAATGGCAGCTGATATGAATGTAGAGAATCATTAGTCCAATTTTGTTTTTGATTTTCACTTCCAGGTTTCTTTGACTGTAAGTTAGAGTTTCCAGAATTTACAATAAAATACCGAAGTCGGTTCAATCACTGCCCGTCAATAAGTTCATGACAGCTATTAAGGAGATGCTATGCCAAAAAGCCTAGTATAAGATCAAAGATTATTTTGATGACAAAAGGGTGTGGGATTGAAATCCCCATAGGCTTTTTCTGTTTCTGTAAAATATAAACACCGAGTATGGCATGACATCAGCACGCACAATTAGATGGGTTTCATGACGTCATCAAATTGTATACCTTCTACTCCAAACAGTTTGTCTTAGGCCGGGTTCCCACTACGCCGGACCGGCAGATCTGCCGCGCCGGTAAATCTGCCGGAAGAGCTAGTGGCTGTACAATTTATATGAAGCTATTCACATTATCCCGGGTCCGGCATTTTTGCCGAGCCCGGCATTTCTACCGAACGTTTAGTCACTACGAATTGCCGGTAGAACGACCGGGCCCGGAGTAATGTGAACGAGTTTGTGCCGGTATCTGTCCCCCGCTCGCCCCGCTCGTGCTCCCCTCGCCCCGCCCGTGTTCCACTCACGTCATTCGGCTCGCATGTTCTGGTAAAAGTAGACGTTTAGCATGGATATTCAAGCAGAAACTTTAATTACGCTTGTCCAAGAGAGACCTGTTCTGTGGGATAAGACCGAAGACGTTTATAAAGACAAAAACTTAAAGTTAGCAGCATGGCGTGAAGTATGTTTAATACTGAAACCAAACTTCGATGAACTGGATGAAAAAGAAAGAAAACAGTACGGTGAGTTTTTAATGTTTTATTGATAAAATGTAAATGCATTGATAAATTTTATTTTATAGCTGCTGCCTGCCACGGAACGGAACCAATATCTGAAACAAAATAATTAGTAAATAATGTCCGTATAGCGTTGGCATTAGGGCCACCTCGACTCGACACATTTCGATTCATGGGTGTAGTTTCTTGTTCTTGTCTATGTTCTATATTTTGGTAACTTTCAAAATTTATACCATCTTTTTCTCTTACAAAATTATGTAAGACTGCACAAGCTTTAATTACTTGAATTGCTGTGTCTACGTTGAGATCTATAGCTCGATGGATTATTCGCCACTTATTTGCCAGAATACCAAAAGCGCACTCAACATACCTTCTTGCTCGACTTAGTCTATAGTTAAAAATCTTTTTATCAGTATTCAAATGTGTACCTCCATATGGACGTAGGAGATTAGGTGTTAAAGCAAAGCCTTCATCGCCAACAAGTATAAACGGTAATTCTTCGTGCAAGTTTTCATGAAGCGGTCTAGGCTTTGGTACATTTAAAGTACCATCATTGATCTTTTGCCAAAATGTACTATCCTTTAATATACTAGAATCGCATTCCTTGCCAAATGAGCCCACACTAATAAAAATAAATCGGTACTCTGAATCGACAACTGCCATTAATACAAAAGAATAATACTCCTTGTAATTAAAGAACATAGAACCACTCTTGGCTGGTTTCAAAATTCTGATATGTTTGCCATCTACTGCTCCAAGACAGTGAGGAAAGTTGGCTTTTCTTTCGAATCCTGAAGCGATGTCCTCCCATTCTCTCTCAGTATCAGGCAGCTTAAGGAAATCTGTCTTTAGGTTTTCCCAAATGACGTGGGTCATTTCTTTTATTAGTTTACTTATTGTCGAAACGCCTACTCTGTATGAGTAATGTATTTCTTTGAATGAACATCCTGAAGCTAAATATCTGAAAAAAAAAGTATTTTTTGTTAATACATTATTACTTTATACGTCACCAAGAAACAAATTGTATTGTTTTATGATATTTTTTTATTGATTTCAGGAAAACAGGTTTCAACTAAATGGAATAATACACGAGATTCGTGGCTTAAGACAGTAAAGAAACAAAAAGATGAGTCTAAATCTGGATCTTCGACCAAAAAGACTCGAAATTATTTATATCACGAGCAATTAATGTTTTTGAAAAAAGTCTCCGAACCTCGACCACCACATGAGTCAGTTTCAAAAAAAGCAAGAACCGAGACTGAAGTAGGCATGGAATCAGATTTTCGTTCACCTTTAATTAAAGATAAAAAAAAAATTGATAATAAAGAGGTAAATGACAGGATGGTAAAGTTTTTGGACTCCAGAATAAACCCAGAAAAGGAAAACCATCATCTATCTTTCTTCAAAGGCATTATACCAATCTTGAACACTTTAACTATCGAAGAGACTTTAGAATTTCAAGCTAGCGTCATGACAATGTTGCAAAAAATTAAAAGTAGGAATTATGAGAGACCAAATTACGGACATTGGCGTGATTCATATAATCAGATAACCGGATCAGATCAGTATTCTGGATACTACACACATAATAGCGTCAATCAACAGCCAATACCTACGCAAGATCAACACTACCCTGGATACTCTACGCAATATAATAGTAGCAATCAACAGGCAACAACATCTATACCATCAACTTCATCTCAGACATCGAATCCGATTCCAGCTTCGCCATCAGCATCTAGTAATCGTTCCATACATTCCCAAGACTCAGATTACTTAGATTTTGAAGGGATTTAAGTTGGAGTACAAATAAATACTTAAATAATTGTTTGCATTTTTAATTCATAATGATTATCAAATACATACACCCTCCCACACACACACATTATATATATTCACATTCATGAAACAAACATACATAGCAAACATTCATTCATTCATACAGTCTTAAGTAGGTACCTACGTCAAAACTATTATTACGCAATCTAGTGCATAAAATAATCTTACCTTAGACATATGGCTAATCTTTGTTCTGGGCAAATACATTCTCTGAAACTTGTATCTCGTACTCTTATGTCTAGTCGTCCCAGTAAATCGTCAAAAGTGGTTGCTGTCATTCGAAAATAATTGAAGAACTTTGATTCGTCTCTTCTAAGTTCACCCATTAATGTTTCAAATGTTCCAAGTGAAAATCTTTCCCGTAAAATAGGGTGTACCCAATGTTTTCTTTTATTTTGCCTTCTATTAAGATACCACCACAACACAACAATTTCGTCGTCCATTGTGCGCGCAGGTCCAAATTCAACTGAGGACTGTCTGAATTTCTTCCGGGATCCGATGTAATGTGAACACTCTGTCCGGTGTCCGGTTTTCGGCAGATCTGCCGGTCTGGCGTAGTGGGAACCCGGCCTTACTGTTTGTCCGCCGGCTGTGTTCCTCTCAGTCTACCCATAACACCTTTTACAAGCCTATGTTCAAAGTTGTACTTGGCTTTCATTAAGTGTTTCTTATTTAAACCAATAATGAAATAAAATATTTTTGATTTGGTAAAGTCGCTGAGAATTGTGCTTATATGCCCATTTTTCAAACGCTAAAAACGTCAAAAAAAAAATTGTATGAAATGGAACTATAAAATTCAATTTTACGACGATCGACGTGTGACGATCGATTGGTGTGGTAACACCCTTAGATACCGCTCTTGCGCTTAGTAAGCAGTATACGAGTAGCTATCACAATTCATATTTACAGATTAAAAATTTGATGACGCAGAGGACGGTAAAGTGACAATGGATACCACTATTTTGTTCTAGCTTTGGTCTCTCGGACCTTCACGGCGACGGTCGGGTGCATCCTCGACCCGACGCCACCGGCTCGGGGCCATCGGGCTGGGGGCTCGAGCTAACGTTCAGACTGGCAGCGACCGGGGGCCCGCCGCCGCTGTGGCCCCCGGCGTTGTTGCAGGCGCTGGCGGGCTATGTGTTCGTTACTGGTAGGTGCCGTTCTAAATTCAAAAATGTTACTGGTGGTAGAGGTGTTTTTTTTTTTGTTACGACCTCTTCCGGGGCTATAATACAGTGCATTCTATTTTCATCGCTACAATAATAGTGCTCGGGTTAAAGAGAAAGAATAACAGGGACATAAACAGTTCGGACTGAAGCTTCCAAGAAGGGGCAAGTTTTTTTTAATTTGTTTTTATTCAACTTTTGCTCAGGGCTTTTTATCAAACATGCCAGCCCCATGAAACTTAACCTAAATCTGTTTAAATTTAATCTCTTTATATTCCTTCTTTTCTACTTCTTTAATTTAAATAGATCTAATGTAGCGTATATTGGAATCCTTGAAACATAGAGATATACAACCATCTTAGCTTTCTGCGATAAAGGCTGTGTTAAAATACATTGCAACGCACCTGTATTACTAATTATCACTTCCCTCTAATATTGTTGAGGAGGACGATGGCTGGATCCCGCGTTAACTCGTGAACGGGTGCCGTTTGAGGGTGTTCGTCGTTTGGATACTTGGGGGGAGGGAGACTTGCCGAGCTAACAGATGCAGATAAGAATAACTTTTATAGACATAATGAGACTCCGTAAATTTATCTTGAAAAAAATATACCCATGAAGTTTCTCGCCAGTTCTTTTTCACGAAGGTTTTTCCGGACTGGTGGTAGAATCATGTTTTATTTGACGTCAATAAGAACAAGTAATTGGCAATGTTGAGAAATAAATATTTCATTTCATTTTATTTCATTTGTTTAATCGATATCGCGATACAGTAAGAACAATTACTATAAATCAATGATAAATCCACAATTAATTATCATTGCCATGGGCACGGCTGCAGGATGCCACTTACTATCATGTAGGTCGCCTGCTCCTCCACCGACGCTGAAAGTATATTATGTAATAACGGCGGCCGACTTATGTAGTGGTTAGTAGGACTGCCTCATGCGCCGGAGATCCCCCTTGAATCCTGGTCGGGGCATTTATTTATGTGATGAACACAGATCTTCGTCCTCGGGTCGGAAGTAAGCGGAGCTTGTGTTACGGATCACCATACACAGAAGGGGGTGGCAGAATATACATACATGTATAAATATCAACTACCAATATTTTTCTTTTCATCCTAGGCAACAAGTTCCTACCCGGAGACCACATCTCCTGGCACGCGTCGCTGGACGGCCAGCAGTCCAAGTTGCGCCATCTCCTCGTGGCGGAAGACCCCAAGTTGGCCGCCGCGTCCACGTCCCACGGGACCGTGCACTTCTTACAGGTACTTGGTTAAAGTGGATGGTCTGTCGCGTATGAATTCGCCGCTAGGAGCGCTAGTGTGCCGTGCGTTCTCTGAAATGTCCAATTTAACTCTTTGCTTCTGGGCCACGCGGGATTATGTATAATTGGAATATTTTGCAATACCTGGGATTAATAATGACAAATATGAGATACGGGTCAATTAATCTCATTTTTGTTTTGTTCTCTTCCGCGGGGAGGGCAGGTGGATCTAAAAAAATGCTCTTATGCATACCCCGCCGCGCGCGATATGAGGTTATGTGAAACTCGCTCCGAGCCTACTAGAGCCTCTACCCACTAAGAAAATCACCTGTTTGGCTCTGGCAAACAGTTGCCTTTGCGAGGCCAACAGCCTTCATCCGAAGCGACGGCCAATTGGAGGAAAAGCCCGCGCAAGCCCATGAGGGTTATGGGCTGAAACTCACTGCTTCAAACTGTCAAAATGTCTTGTTCTCGAAAGAGAATCCATTATCATGTTATTGGAAAGTATATTCGTAGGTATATATATAAATTATCAATGTATGAAAATACTTTTTAATTCCATTAAGAAATCATTGTAAAAATATGTTTTTATATTTAAATACAGCTAAAAATCAAACCGAGTTTCGTTAGAAAGAAATTTAAATTTTTTGTCATTGTTGTTTAAAATTCAATTTTTAATCAACTGTCATTTCTTGCCATTGCGGACAGTTTACAATGTCATATTTATATGAAACTGCATTTTGTACTAGTAACATAAGTAAATTAATAAATCCCCAGACTAACACACCAACTGTATGGCCCCAAAGTAAGCAGGGCTTGTGTTATGGATGACCATACAGGGAACCTAGAATAAATATATAAACAACCACTGCCCGAGAACAAACATCTGTGTTCATCACACAAACGAATGCCCGGCCAGGACTCCAACCTGGGACCTCCGGTGAATGAGGCAGGGCTACTGACCGCTACTCCGTCAATAAATAATTAAGTAACCTTGTTTTTCTCCAGCTTGTCGGGTGCACCAGCAGAGAGCTGCGAGCCGCGCAAAGATCCAGTGGGTTCGACGTGTTGAAGCTTTTAGCTGAAGATCCAGAGTGAGTTGATATGATTATATCATTGAGATCAGAATATATCATATATTTAAAGAATTTATACTATTATTTAGGGCATTCTTACAACTTACCAATATCTGAATGTTGGTAAGAATCCCGTTAACTCCTTAAATAATAGTTTGTAATAATAATTGACATTTTTATTCAAATTAAAATACTTATTTCTCATTTACTCATCTGTGTGCGCGGCGTTATGTGTCCGTGTGCTGGTTAATACAAACGCGGCGGCCGCCATCTTGTCACGCACACATAGCCACTGTTTGAGGGTGTTCGTCGTTTGGATACTTGGGGGGGGGAGACTTGCCGAGCTAACTGATGCAGATAAGAATAATTTTGTATAGACACAAGGAGTCAATGTAAATTTATTTTGAAAAAAATATACCCATGAGTTTCTTGCCAGTTCTTCTTCACGAAGGTTTTTCCGAACTGGTGGTAGAGTCATGCTTTATTTGACGTCAATAAGAACAAGTAGTTGTCATTGTTGAGAAATAAATATTTGAATTTGAATATACACGAGCTCAACGCAAGCCTTTGTTCTTGAAGGCAGTGCATTATTTTTCCTATGTAACATTCCAGCTGCGACGGCCCCTGGCTGGTTACGAGGACGGAGCGCCGAGTTTCAGCGAAGAAGATAAATTCCGCGCTAGTGGAGAAGCCTGCCGATTTGGCGGGAGTCTCCACCCAGTTCACTTGGACTCACTGGAGGCGAGTAAGTGTCTCGAAATAAGTCATTTGTATGGCCCCGAAACCTGGCCGGGGCCGTTTGTGTGATGAACATGGATGTTCGACTATTCATAGTTTTTGTTTGTAACTGAATAAAAGAACTATTTTATTTTGTGTGCACTCAGTGAAGAAACTCTCTCTGCAAACAAAACTCGTTACGAAAAGTGGATCATGGACAATATGACGTCAGTCAAATTTGCAACCTAAAATGTGTGCCTTTTAATAATAATTCATAACACCTGTTCAGACACCTGCTGCTATATAAAAACAATTCAATGTATCCAATTTACCTTAAACAATTAGGATACAATCAATCACTCATTTAACGAGTTTTACCTGTGAAGTCATACAAAATACCGAATCAACCTTAAACAATTAAAATACTAGACAATTATTAATTAAATTATGCCTTAAGCTACCTACAGTACGTCGTTGATCTAACAGTGCGCTATCACGGACGTTTGTTTCTAGTTCATGGTCGTTTATATTTATATATGTATGTTTATTCTGGGTTCATGGTATGGTCTTCCATAACACAGGCTCTGCTTGTTTTGGCGCCATACAGTTGGTGTGTGTGTCTCGGGATTTGATGTTTTGTTTTATTATCGCCTCCTCCGCAATGAAGGCTGGCAATTAGAGATGGGGCATTCCATTGTCACGGGTGGGACAATCGTATAATAAATTTAATGTTACCTTTTAAAATTGTATATACTGTAGGAGCAAGGCGCTGGTTAGAAAAATTGAAAACTCGCACACTAAATAAAAGGTTGTTTTATTTAGCAACGTGCACACCACGTACATAAATAACTGTTTGTTTGCACTCGCACACCTTTCTTATTACTAAGTACATTGAACTTAATTATGTTGTAAGAACAATCACTTTTAAATGCACATAAGTAATAAATTGATAATATTTAATATTTGTGGCTATAGCCCACACGCGCTGCAATCAGCGATACATTTTTCATACAGCGTCGCATCACAACAGATCTGCCAACATTATAGAAATCTAACAATATTGCCACATGACAAAACTTTATCTTACGTTCAGGACTTAACATAGTTGCGGCCTCGGCAAACAATATTTGGAAAATGAAACTATAATTTAAACATTTAAGATCAAACTTTACAATCTTATTCTAAAAGAATCAACTCAAAAATACTTATGTACTACATACATCATTATCTTCAATAGGCAGAACACAAACCTTTGAGATACTAGTTCTAGTTACAAACCCTTTTTGGTTTTTAACATCTATAGCACGCACCCTGCCATCCTCCCCCGGATGCACTCCAACCACTCTGCCCATAGGCCACGTGAGAGGGCTGGTATTGTCATCTTTAATAATGACCAATGTTCCAACCTTTACATTAGGTCTACTAGCTTGCCACTTAGGCCTATTTTGCAGCTGCACGAGGTACTGTTTGTGCCACTGTTTCCAGAATGACTGCTGCATTTGCACACACTGTTTCCAAAACTTCAATCTATTAGTTGGAACATCAGTCACATCTGGCTCTGGAAAGGACTGTAAAGGTCCTTGATGATCTTTGGTCCGTGAGAAAATGACCGGGGGTGAGATAAGACATATCATCATAATCTGACCTAATTAAGGGCACTAAAGGCCGGGAATTTAAGATTCCTTCAATTTGTACCATAACAGTATACAATTCTTCATAAGTAAGGCATTTATCCCCTACTACACGCTTTATATGATACTTAACACTTTTTATACCGGCTTCCCATATGCCCGCAAAATTTGGTGAATATGCAGGTATAAACTTAAATGAAATCCCTAATGAGTTAGTATAATTATGAACAGCTGCTCGATTTTCACTAGAATTTTGCATTTTATACAGCTCCTTTTATTGGTTCCTTGCGCCACGGAAATTAGAAGCGTTATCTGAATATATTACAGATGGTTTATTTCTTCTCGAGATAAATCGTTTTAAAGCGGCCAAATAAGTATCAGTAGTCATATCTGTAACGAGCTCAACATGTATAGCCTTAGTGTTATATCCATAGGTCGCTGGTTCATATCCGGCTCGAAGGACCAAATTCCCACTAAAGATGAGAATGAATTCAATTAATATGAAGATAAATATATAGCAGCCTTATCATGTTTGCAGCAAGCACTAAGTTGCAAAAATGCCAGTAAGTCTACAACATTATGTAGTCCTACAACAGATAATGTAAATTTACCTAAAATTAATATTCAAAACTTTAGTGGGCAAAGCACAGGTTAAGGAATCGCCTAAATCAATCTCTTCAAATGGCAACTTAAGTGGCAAAGATACCTGAAATCTATTATTTTAGAGGACTACATTTTCATGGAAACACTTTTCTGCTAATTCTTGTTCGGAATTAGATTCAAAAAAGGTTTCAGGCACCTTCTCACACTCCCAAAATTGTTGTAATTGTTTATGAATAGAATCATCACACTTGGAACAAGTTTCCTCAAAATAATTATTAGTTAAACACTTATTAGTTAAATTGCAATATTTAATGCCCTTAGTATTGTCCTTACTAACAACAGTACCACCCACAACATACCCCAACTTAGTGTTAATAAGGTAGGGTCCGTTGGGTGTCAGCGGTATCCGCTCACGTAGCAACACCTGGAAAAACACATCACAAGCTAAAAGCAGTTGCACATGCCCAGGCGCATAAAAACTAGCATCAGCCAGCTGTACATAGGAAGGGATATTTAAGTGTGCAATATCAATCAATTGGTGAGGCATATTGCATTTTATACAGCTCCTTTAATTGGTTCCTTGCGCCACGGAAATTAGAAGCGTTATCTGAATATATTACAGATGGTTTATTTCTTCTCGAGATAAATCGTTTTAAAGCGGCCAAATAAGTATCAGTAGTCATATCTGTAACGAGCTCAACATGTATAGCCTTAGTGGAAAAGCAAATGAACAATACAAGGTATCCCTTGGATATTAAAACCTTTCTGGCCCGTGATTGTTTTATTTGGAAAGGACCTCCATAGTCAACTCCTACCACTTCAAAAGGACGCGAAGCTGTTACACGACTATGTGGCAAGGTACCCATCAACTGTGAAGCCTGCTTTGCCTTAAGTTTAAAACATACCACACATCTATGTGTAACATTCTTTATTTCTCTTAAACCATTGATCAGCCAATATTTTTGATTTAAGTAACTCAATATAAGCTTAGGCCCAGCATGTAATAACAGCAAGTGGGCATTGTGAATAATCAGTGTAGTTATATGTGATTGTTTAGGTAAAATAATAGGATGCCTTTGGGTAAAGGACATCTTTGAATGTTGTAGCCTTCCTCCAACCCGTAAGACACCTTTATCATCTAGAAAAGGATTTAATTGTTATAAACTACCTTTAATTGGATGACCAGTGCTTAAGCATTTAATTTCAGAACAAAAAATAAGTCTTTGTTCACATTTGACAATAATTGTTGAAGCAAAATTCAGTTCACTTACAGTTAGAGAATTATTAACTTTATTTTTTGAATTTTTGCAATTGTTATAAAATCTAAATATGTAAGCAACTATTCTTTGTAATTTACCCCATGATGAGTGTTTGCAAAATAGATTCTTTATAAATTCATTATCCTTTTCCTTTATATTTACCAAACATGTGCTTTTAACCTCTGGCAGTTTGTGAATATCAATATTATTATTAGAATTAGGACAATAATTTTTATCATGCATAACCTGTGGACCATGCCACCATAATAAATTATGCTTCAGCATATCAGGCTCTAGCCCTCTTGATATACAATCAGCTGGATTAAGTTGTGTATTTATATAATACCATGAAAACCCTTTAGTATTTTCTATAATACATTTTACTCTGTTGGCAACATAAACAGACAGACGAACAGGCTCAATTTTTAACCAAGCTAAAGCAATTTGAGAATCTAAGTACAGGTATACATCAAGCTGTTCTTTACTTGTTTTTAAACATAAAGTATTATATATCTTCTTAACTAAAATAGACAACAAGAGTGCACTATTGAGCTCAAGCCTAGGCATTGTTAACTGCTTCCCAATGGGACTGACTCGAGACTTAGAGCAAAGTAAGTCCATAGTGACTGAACCATCAGGTTTAACCACCCTTAAATATAGACAACATCCATAAGCATCATTTGATGCATCTGCAAATCCTATTAATTCTATTTTTTTACTTAAAGATATGTCTATGTTCCTAGCAATCGAAATACACGACATATTAATTAAATTTAATGCAAAACCTTGCCATTTTTCATTTAACTCTGAAGGTAAAGGAACATCCCAAGCTAAATTCGTTTTCCAGAGTTCTTGTAAAAATAATTTTGCTTTAACAAAAATAGGACCGACCATTCCCAAGGGGTCAAAGAACTTGCTAACAAAACTTAAAACCTCCCGTTTAGTGTAAACATTACTTAACTGTTTTTTCGGACAGCACACATCAATACTATCAGTTTTTATATTGTAATGTAATCCTAATGTTTTTACAGAAATATTATTATCATAAGCTAAATCAATATTTTCTAATTGCTGCTTCTCTATGGGAATATTAGCTAAAATTTGTGGTACATTAGAATACCATTTATGCAATTGGAAACCTCCCAAATTTAATAAATCAATTAATTCATTTTTTAACTGTTCTAACTCTTTTATATTGTTTGTACCCCCACAAATATCATCTAAATAGGTTCTTTGCCTCAAGGTTGATGCTGCTAAATTATATTTGTCACCATATCTGTTAGCTAATTCAAGTAGACAGCGAGTAGCCAAGTAAGAAGAACTTTTTAAACCATATATGTGACAGTTTGAAGTTGAAGACATTTAATATTATGCTCATTAGACTCTCGCCATAAAATATTTTGGAGTTGACAATGACTTTTGTCTAATTTTATATTTCTGAACATTTGCCTTATGTCACAGATAAGTATATATTTATCCAATCTAAACTGTAATAAAATATCAATTAAATCATTCAGAACTATAGGGCCATTCAGCAAAATATCATTTAAGGAAATCCTATTTTTAGTTAACATGCTACCATCAAAAACTACTCTTAACTTGGTGGTTTTAGATCCTTCATTAAAAACAGGATGATGAGGCAAAAAATAAATGTTACCTTTCTTAAGATCATATTGTGATATATCAACTAGCTGGGCATGTCCTTGTTTAATATAATCATCTATAAACAATTTGTATTTATTGAATAAATCTGGATTCTTAGATAATCTTTTTTCAATGTTATAAAACCTTTGCAAAGCACAGGTTAAGGAATCGCCTAAATCAATCTCTTCAAATGGCAACTTAAGTGGCAAAGATACCTGAAATCTATTATTTTTAAGGACTACATTTTCATGGAAACACTTTTCTGCTAATTCTTGTTCGGAATTAGATTCAAAAAAGGTTTCAGGCACCTTCTCACACTCCCAAAATTGTTGTAATTGTTTATGAATAAGAATAAGAATAAGAATAAAATTTATTTCCGGAAAACTTACATCTAGGAATACACAATAAGAACTTACAAATTTATTACTACGATAAACTACATAAATATCAATTATAATATGTGTCTAAAAATTTACAATAGATACTATAATTATGATAAGTCATCATATCGGTTTATCATGATCTAGGGTAACAATAACTAGGCAAATACCTAAACTAAGTAATTATGAATTACCTGTTTTTTAGGTACAAATTATTAAATTAAGTACAGTATGCTGTATAAACATTAATTCTAAATCTAGTAAGTACATTAACAATTAAATGCGCAAAGTGAATATTACATAAAATGTGTTTCATAATTCTCGTCCCACTATAAACATTAGAAAATAATAATAATACTAATACTACACGAAAAAATAAATAAAAATACAACAAAAAATTAATTAACATTTTGGAGACATTAATTATCTTATTTTAATACTATTAATAACTTCTCTGTATCTTCGTAGGACATACTCAAAAGTGATGCTCGGATTATTCGTTTAGTGTTGTTGTAGGTCAGAGGATATATGCCAAGATTGGTGTTTAATCTTTTATATAGAAGTGGTGCTAGGAAAATGTAAAATCTGGAAGAAAATGCCGTTTTTGTGCTTTGTGGACAAACAATGTCAAGCCGTCTTTTGTTAGCTGTTTGTGTGCTATAGTTAAGGGTGCTATGAAGTTTTAAAGTTGTGCTCATTATAAATAACTGCCTGACTGTCAGTACTTTACACTCTTTATAGAGAAGTTCAGTGGAGTAAAGGAAAGGTCGGAAATGGGAAACTTTCAAAATTGCTCTTTGGGCTCTTTCAACGTTAAGGAGAAGAGTTTTAGCTGCTCCGCCCCATGACGTAATACAGTAATTTAGTATCGACTGACACAATGCAAAGTATACCTGCCTCATAAGTTTAGAGTGTCCTATGCTGCGCAATTTTTTAAAAACAAATATTAACTTGCGTATTCTGTTGCTAACCGCATCTATGTGTAGTCTAAAAGACAGAGTTTCGTCTATAATGACACCTAGGTATTTTATTGTTTTAGAAGCAGTAATGTGAGGACATGAACACGAATGATTGATTTGATCAATACAATAGTGCGCGTATAGGTTAGGGTTTTCTGAAATTGATTTTCGCATAGAAAACTGGATGAAATAAGTTTTGTCTGAATTTAGAGTTAGTAAGTGTTGCTGTAGCCACTTGTTTACTACATTGAAGCCTCGTTGTGCAAGCTCATATAATTCTGTATCTGAGTTTGCAGAGAACAAAAGAGCGGTGTCATCAGCAAAAGATATGATTTTACCACCGTTTATTTTCAGGTTACAAAGTTCGTTAATGTATATTAAGAATAGTGTGGGACCCAAAACACTTCCTTGAGGAATTCCATATTCCGTGTTTACTAGGTCAGAACTTAGGATATTTCCTATTTTTACACATTGCGAACGATCGTGTAGGTAATCTGCAAAAAGTTTGTGTTGGGTTCCCCTTATACCTAAATTTTCAAGCTTATTTAATAGGATAGGAATAGAAACTGTATCAAAAGCTTTGGAGAGGTCTAAGAAAATTCCCATAGTCCGATTACCTTTGTCAAGTTCCTGGACTATGTGGTTAGTAAGATCAAGCACCGCGTCGGCAGTTGACAGCTTGTGCCTAAAACCGAATTGTGTATTTGACAGGATGGACTGTTTCTCCAAGTATTGAACAAGTCTGTTATTTATAATTTTTTCTAAAACCTTTGAAATGCCTGTTAATAGTGAAATTGGCCTGTAATTAGTAGTTTGATCTTTCTTGCCATTTTTGTAAATTGGAATAATGACAGCTTTCTTTAGACATTTTGGAAAAATGCCGTCTTTTAGGCACTTTTGAAAGATATAGGTTAGTGGGGTGCAAAGGATGTGATGAAAGAGTTTTAATATTTTGTTAGAAATATTGTCCCATCCTATTGCTGAATCGTCCTTCAGGCCTTTGATAATTCTAGATACCTCAGTTTCGTCAATATCTAATAAAACAAATGAATTTAAAAAGGAGCATTTAGATAATTGATTGTGGGACGTGAAGAACGGCGAATGCGATTTATGAAGCATTTTTTCAGCCAATGATTTCCCAAAGTTAGTAAAAAAATTATTTACTAGGTTAGCAGATTCAAAATGCGATTCAGATGATCCACCGCGCAATAACTCTGTAGCGGATTTATGCTGCTTCGACAAAAACGTAACATTTTTAATAAACTTCCAGACCCTTTTAATGTTTGTTCCCGCCTTTTCTAATTCATTTTTATCGTAAGTATTTTTTACTTTCTTAAGAAGAGCGTTACAAAAATTTCGGTATCTTTTGTACGATATTTGTAATATTAAGTTATCAGGCTGAGCTTTGGCCTTCATATGTAACTTATCCCTATGTCTCATGCAGCGAATAAGCCCCGGGGTGATCCAAGGCTTAATGTTGGTAAATTTTTTACTTAGACGAGAGTACGTAGTATTTTGCAATATGGCTTTTTGTACCTGTGATATAAAGTATGTCATACAATAATTCGCGTCATCAGAATTGTAAACAGTAGTAAAGTCGATTTTGCTTAAATCCGCTTCAAGGTTATGTAAATTAATTTTCGAACTATTTAGTGAGCAATTTGTTAGTTTAGGCATTTTACGAATTAAGGTTAGTAAGGCGGCCTTGTGATCAGTAATTGTCGAGTTAGTTACAAAGGTTAGTGACGGAAAAGTAGTTTTAAGCATAATATGATCTAAACAAGAGCCACTTTGATGTGTAGGTAAAGAATGGGCGGGAAGTAGTCCATGAAATGAGCATAGGTTAAGATATTCCTGTCCACAGGAATCCAAATTCTCTGGTATGATATTGATGTTTATGTCGCCTATTAAAATTATATTTTTAAATGATTTTAAACTTTGTAGTACGTTTTGCAAAGAATGAATAAAATTACTTATATTTTTAAATGAAGGAGATCTGTATATGGCTAGAATTGCGGTGTCTGAACCTACTTTGATAAGTAAGCGATTGCATTCTAACATGTTTGGTTCCTCGACTGATATGTTTAGATCATTTCTGGCGTAAACTACTATCCCGTCGTTTTGGTTGTAATTTTCCTTGCTGCTGTACAAAACGTACCCTGGCATGGATGGTAAATGACAATTTTTAGCTAACCAGCACTCGGTCAGGATAATTATATCGTTGCTAACATTAAGTCTATGTTGGAAAGTACTGAAATTATCAAAATTCTTAACAATACTGCGTATATTTTGTGTAATTATTGTAAATCGGTTATTGTAACGGGAAATGTACTGACCACAACTTTCAACCTCACACAGTTTTGACTCAGATACAGAGAAATTATCTAAGTCATTATTTAAGTTTTCAGCCATTATTTCTATTAACTAATAAAAGATCTAGATAAATATTTACAGATGGCGCTCTTAGGCGCCCTCATAGTCAATTAAATTTATGTACCTTTTTTCTGCAATATTTTTCGCAGGACAGTCTCCATCGCCCGTTTTGTGGTTGGACGGCTTTTTAAAATGCAGACATGTGGCGCATTTTGGTGGATCTCCTCGTTTTTTACACTCCTTCATTGTGTGACCTTTTTCTCCGCAATGACCGCAAGTGTCTTTTTCTTCACGACAAAACTTAGCTGCATGTCCATACTGCTGACATTTAAAACAACGTGTTACTAGGGTATAGTCTCGGACTGGGCACGATGACCAATTTACAAACAATCGGTCTTTACATATCAGGGCTTTACGAATATTGGCTGAAACTTCTATAACGTAATTACAGGTCTCGGTGTTCTTTTTCCCTGACTTATGACTTAACTTGATTGATTTTAAAAAAGTTTCAATGGTCATGCTCTCAGATTTTTCAGCCAAGTTTTGGTGGTAAATGCAGCTAAAAACTTCAGATTCTTTCAAGGCCGACGGTACTCCGATGACTACAATTCTAGGCCTGCGCTTGTTGGGTTCATCAACGGTAAAACCAGAAGATGTCAGTAGTGCCGATTGCTTAAGCTTTTCTATATCCTCTTTACTCTCTGTGCTTATTATAACTCCACCGTTTCTGGTCTTGCGTAATCCCCTCACTTGTAGTTTCATGTCTTCAGGGCAGATGATTTTTTGGACAAGCGATTTTGTTTCATCGCTCGATTTCTTTCCGTCACTTGGATAGATAGCTACCGAGCTAACATTCCTGGGCAGGATGAGGTCCTTAGAGCTTTTCTTTAACATGTCTGCGAACGATATTGTTCCCGTCACTGGTTTTGGACACTGTTCGAGCGACTGCTTGAGGGCACAAATTTGTTTTGAGAGGTCTCTTTCTTCATGAAGGGCTTGCAGGTTGTTATGGGCTAAAATTGTTTTTTGTTTTAATGACTGGTATCTCACAGCCATCTGAGATGTTCCATGCCCAACTTTTCGGCAAAGATTACTGACTCTCATTTTTTGCTCGGAATTCAATTTACCGCCTTCAGCGATGACGCACACTTCGTTCAGGCATTGCTCGATAGTTGTCATCCAGTTTTGGATCTCAGGCGTGGACAACAACTCGTGGACTTGTTCCTCTTCCGGGGCGCCCCGCGGGACAGGCCGCGGCGGGGCGACGGGCGCTGCGGCGACGCAGGGAGGCACGGGCGCCGGGGAGCGCGTCGGGCTGCGGCGCGTCAGCAGGCTTCTATTGAAGGGACTACCTTCCATTATTCCTTTTTATTTTTTAACGTTATAAATACATTATAAATTATAACACAAAAACTTATATCATTCAATCAGACACAAAAGGCTTGCTTCCGCCTAATACTAGGTCAAGAAATTTTTCAGTTAATTGTTTATTGTACTCATTAATCAGCACGTCCGATCACTTCAGATCACAATATTAATCTGTGTTTAAAAAAAATGAGTGTTTAATTCTCATTACATTGTCCTCGCTAGCTGATGATGTTAATTGTTCATCTTTAGCTGACCTAATTGCTTCTGAATAGAATCATCACACTTGGAACAAGTTTCCTCAAAATAATTATTAGTTAAACACTTATTAGTTAAATTGTAATATTTAATGCCCTTAGTATTGTTCTTACTAACAACAGTACCACCCACAACATACCCCAACTTAGTGTTAATAAGGTAGGGTCCGTTGGGTGTCAGCGGTATCCGCTCACGTAGCAACACCTGGAAAAACACATCACAAGCTAAAAGCAGTTGCACATGCCCAGGCGCATAAAAACTAGCATCTGCCAGCTGTACATAGGAAGGGATATTTAAGTGTGCAATATCAATCAATTGGTGAGGCATAGTGCAAGATATATTTTCAATAACAGAACAAGTGACAGGCAAACTCAATTCTCTTTGAAGACAAGAGCCAATAGTAAATCGTGCAATATTATTTATATTATTTGTGCCTTCGCACACACCCACTACAGTATGAGACTGCGAGGAAATTAAACATTTAATTTGATCAGCAATTTCTTTGGTGATCATTGATACTTCACTACCAGAATCAAGGATAGCCTTAACATACATAAGAGACCCATCCTTTTTAACCAATTTTATCATAGCAGTTGGCAACAGTACATGCTCATTTTTCCTGCAGTTAAAAAGTGACACCTTGCAATCTCCCATGGCTTCAGATTCATTATCTGCTGAAATATTATTGTTGTCATTATGCAACAATGTATTATGCACACCCCTGCATTTAGCACAGCGAAAGTTAAAATGACACTTCTTTGAGTGGTTATTCAAGCATAGCTTACATCACTTTGTTTTTTCAATAAATTTTAATTTATCACTCAATGAACTTATTTTAAAGGGTTAAAGTCACATTTCATACATCTGCCGGCTACCAAGTGTACAATTCACTACTTCCTAGGAAATAATTTTATTGTAATACTGATATACTGTAATAACCAGAATATAACATATCTTTGTACAAAAATAAGTAGGTTTTTCAAAATAAAATACTTTAAATTGTACTGAAATAGAAATAAAAAAATCATGTATTTAAAAATTATTTATTGTTCTTCATACACTATCAACATGTTATCTAAATATTGGGCTGGCAAATTAATATGATCCTGATGCCTAGCCCAGCTCAAGTACCAAATAATTGTACAAACATGTGCGCAGCAACCAATGGTCCTTCGACCAACTATGCAATTACAATAATATTCTTTTATTGCATTAATGCCATTAATATGATTTTCAAATAAAATATAGACAAAATATGTTTTTCGGCTCACATGCCTGCTTTGTATTTTACCTCTTATAAGGGTACAGTTTTCAGCCGAAGGATACCTGTCAAGAAGGTTGCTGCCGTTGCATATTTCTATTATATAGGTACCATTCCTTCGTAAGCTTTCTTGATAGTAAGATTTAGCTTGCTTTAATTGATAAGTTCCACATGCTATTATTATCAATTCACTAAATGTAAGAGTGGGAAAAGGTACATGGATGTCTGTGAGACTATTAAATATTGTTCTCCGCCTATTTAAATTATTTTGTATTACATAATCAGCTAATTGATTTGGTCGAAGTTCAACTTCATTTATCCTCTGAAGTATCATGCCAGCATCTTCTCTATCTACAAATCTCTGGTGAAACTTATTGACTAGTGCAGCAGCTATTTTAAAATCTATTATAGCATGGGTAGTTGCTGCATTAAAATATTCATGTCTAAATAATTTAAAACATTTTTTCATGATGCCATTGACAGCTTCAACTACCCATCTACACATAGTTATTTTTCCAGAATTATTAGCTGCCAAGGTAGACAGTTGTGTTTCACCAGGTTGTAGAGAAGCTGGCATGTGGGGAGAATAATTGCATTGTTCCATTAAACTAATGCAGTCTCTGAAACCCCTATCCAGTATAAATATGTCACCAGCTTGAAAATATTGACGCAGAGGCTGGTCATTGTTACCAAATGCTTCTAACATTATTTCAGCATCTGATGTTATTGCTGGATAAGGGCCAAGCACATCTACTATGTACCCATCACTACAAACAATAAGCAGTGGTTTTATTAGGTTCCTATACTTATGCAACGAGTATGTATTTTTTTGCTACAAATAGTTTGAGCTTTTCTGTACATAAATGTATGTTCCATCTATAATTAAGATGGGTTCATTGTTGTTCATCGTCGTAAACAGTTCCCTTGGTATTAATAGGTTTCTGGAGCTTATTTCATCTCGGGTAATGTGACTTAATCCTAGATTTTGAGGCAAAAAATCTGCTGCCAATACTTGTCGAGCCTTGTTCATGTAGCGTCTTATTGTTGCTTCAGGTTTATCAAATATTGTAGCAAGCCTTTCGTTGCTTTCACCTGTCCTCAGCTTGCAAAGAAACGCTATTACAGCAATTTTTCCATAACACCTGTTATTTATAGTAAGTCCACTCATTAACTGAGCAAACTGGGTTTTATTCAATCCAACATAATGAAAAAACATTGAATCATCTATCGGATTTAAATTATTCCAATCAACACTTTTCTCTTTAATAAATGATGCAAAATCTTCTATATGTGTGGCAGAGAATAAATGGTAATAATTCTCATTATTTCTTATAAACTCCCAGTCATAATTACTCAAATGCCATCTGCATATCCTAGATGTAGGAGGAATATAGAAACTAAATTCTTTAAATAGCTTGACCTTCAACCACATAGGCACAATGAGCCTTTCCGCTTGATCACAGCCATGAACAAAGCATTGACTTTGACTTTCAGCAGCCCTTAATAGATTTGGCAATTCAATTGTTGAAGATTCAACATGGATTTCAATAGTTGAAAGCTCCTCTTCTGATTCATTATCAGGAGGCTGTTGTTGTACTGCTCGTGATGCCCGGATCCAGCAGGTATGGCAGACCTGGTTTGTTCTTGATAACTACAAAAAAACAAACAAAGGTGTTCTTGAAAACGAACTAAAATATAATGTATATTGAATGATAACTATCAGATTACTAACAAATATTTTAGTTTTCTCCTGTCTTGGTTGAATCCAATCTGCAATGACTCTTCCAATGTTTTGTGACATTTCTGTATCCATAATCAGAGTGTGACTCCTGGTTCTATATAATGAACAATGACAATTAACACAAAGTTGTCGTTGTTGACCAGTGCTTGTACTTGGCAGTGTCAAAAGACTTGACTCATTCAAAGCAACAATCCAGCACGATTGACACACTATACTACCATGTTCTATCTGAAATTATAAAATAAAATTAATCAAGGTAGGTAGTTAAAGAAACACAGACTCTTAGCACATTCATATTATATTATAAACATACCAACTGTGGGGCAGTCCAACGCTGAAGAATTGTTAGAACATCTTGAAGTTGAACAGCATGCCAACCGGATCCATATGGGTCCGTCGGACACGGGATCTGGATGTACATCACCTGAGCTGGATGCACATCCGGATTCCATTCCCAATTTACGGCGGACCTACCCATCTCTAGCTGTCACTCACGCAGTCAATTAGCGCACTAAACAATAAGTGTGAAATATACAAAATCAAATGACCGGAATAAGGTTCGGATGGGGTGGGAGAAAGTGCGTAGGTAATAATACGCCTAAATATTCCTTAAATTTTTATTAATAAGATGTAAAATCGTTCGTATTGTGTTGACATGCTGGTGCAAGTAAACGGTTGGTCGTTATAGTCGATGAATATTAATAAAGTTTCGTCGTTGTAAGCGATATGTCGTTGTATCCGATGTTGTTATAGGCGGTATGTTTACTGAATAGTTTACTAGAGATTCGGCCGGGACCTTACGATCTGGTTGTAATAACCGATCGGTCGTTGTAAACGATGTCGTTATAATCGGTTATGACGGCAAGGCATCTGTCAAACTATAATGGCGCCGCAATCGTGATGGTGCGCCGTTATTTTAAACTTGTTTGTGATACATTTCGCCTAGAACGTTAAAATGTTGATTTAATTTAAAACATATATTTAATAAACATTCTATTGAATTGCTTGAGATAAGACTTATTTAATTACAAGAAGATACCATATACATAGACTGTTGGCTGATTACTGCATTGTAACGTTTATTATTATAATTCAGGGGCGTAACAGCACCTTGTTTCGAATGGACAACGTTGTTTGTCGCTCGTTTACCTCCGAAAGTTAAGATAATGGGGTCGCTGTAGCAGTCGCTATCAGTTTCAATTTCAGTCCCATTGTCGACACACGTCACATCAATTAGAATGCTGTCACTTGCAGTCGTTGTGTCTCTTCTCTGTTCTGGTGGTTCTGGGAATAAATGTTTGTATGTTTTTATTTATTATCAATCAACAGTTTCAAAAGCAACTTGCACAGTCAGCTTCTGCTTAACATCTCTGAGATTTTGTTTAGTCAATCTATACTAACCATCAAACGTTACTGAGTAGTTTGAACCAGGAACTACGCAAGAATTATTAAATTCGGCAATATATTTATTTTTATTTATTTATATACATTTCAGAACAGCTCAATAACAAGATATATCCTGATATGATTTTGATAATACAAAAAAATAAACAGCCAAAAAGTTGAAGCTACAATCAAGATTTTCAGAATCGGCATAATTAAAAATATATAGCTAATGTAATATATAGATATATACTTAAATATTGACAGAGTGAAATGGGTCATTGTTTAGAGGCGGGGCCTACGTTATAGGACCAATAGAACTACAGCGTTTGTTTAAAACGGACTTTATATTGATTACGTGGACCAATAGAAACGCAGTCAAAATTTTCGATTGCGTAGCTCTCGACTGTCGCGCTCGATATCCTCGTAAGTCCCAGCGCATTTTGACATGTAGTTGTCATTGAAACCCAGTGGTCCTATTGAAAGTACTGTTCAAGTTTTGTGCTTCAGTCCCAGAAGTTCAAGTAAAATACTAAAGGCGTTAGAGTTATTATTTTGCAAAGAAATTTTTAGGACGTATTCAGGTTGGGGTAAGGATGATTTTGACATTTTCAAAAGTTATTTTTGTTCGGTATTTCCTAAAGGACCTTGGGCCTCTATTCAGTGTGAAAATAGGGGTATAAAATTAAATTTTTTATTATTTTTTACCATTTATATAAGAAATAATAAATCAATAATGTGTCGCACTTAAAATGATTATACAATTTTAATATTAAAACGAAGTTATAACACAGTTTTATTAGTCTTATAATGAAATAATCCGTTTTAGCCAACATAAACATTGTTTACTTCTTATTTAAATAATTGCATATAACTTCGAGATCAAGAATCAACTTATCCTTAAGCCTAATAATCATCACAGAAAAAGCTTGATTGCACATAACATCAAGATCAAAAATCAACATATCCTTAAGCTTAATAATCAATACAAAAAGGTAAAAAAAAATACTTAAAAGATACATCAGCCTACATTTTCAGTCTTAATTATCTTAAAATCATCTGGATTCGATTTTAGGAATGAAAATCTCTAAAACAACAGCGTTGCTTAGTAAGGCATAAATAAATGTTGCACTTGATGCACATCACAGTAGTTTTCATTTTATGGCAAATTCGACACTTATTTTGGGTCTCAGTAATCACTGGCATATGCTTTGCTCCTTTTTTCCGTAATCTTTCACATGGAATGCTGACTGCTGGTCTTCCTCTTACTCGGTCTTGATTGCCGATGTCGTCTTCTTCAGAAGGACCAGATAGGTCAGTTTCTTTAAAGGCAGCCAGCAGGTCTTCTCCGAGTTTCAGTTTGAAAGCTCGTAATTGTTGGACTTTTTTCAGAGGAGTTCTTTCAGCCATTCTATGGTGTCTGAAAAGAATCCAGGAGTTGGATACCGCCAGGTCTACCATGTGCTGGAATACGCGCTGCGTCCATTTTTTTGTGCGATATCGGTTAGGGCATACTGCTAATAGTCTGTCGGCTAAGTCGACTCCACCCATATTTTTGTTGTATTCTTTTACAGCCAGAGGTCTTGGAACTTGAATGTAAGAACGTTCTGTTTTGCTCCAGCGTGAGCAAGTATCGATGGGCTCTTTGCCGTGAATATTAGACATTAATGTGACAGCCTTGTTGTCAAACCACTTTAAAAGCGTCACGGTTCCATTGGACAACACTTGACATGCACCTCTGCCCTCCGATTTCATAACTACGTCTTCTTTCAGAGATGGCTTTGCTTCTCTTGGGATTCTGTTCTTCATCAGTGTGCCAGTGCAATGTATAGATCTGCATGATAACTCTTCTACAAGAACTTGAGTGGTAAAGTACCTGTCAAAGAACAAAATGTGTCCTGGTATCAAATCTTCAGCCAGGCTTAACACCGCTTTCATGGCGAGACCATAATTAGTGTTGTCGTATTTAGGGTATGTGGTTGGGCCCTGGTAAATGTCGAAATCACACACCAAACCGTTGGGATTGGCCAGGACAAATGCTTTGAGCCCAGTTGGATGTGGCTTGCCTGGGACATATTGCTTCATTACGCACTGCCCTGTAAAAGGAATCATCATTTCATCCAAAGATAATGATTGAGCCTTTGCTTGCTTGCGACATCCGTTCTTCACTTTTTCAAGCAAAGCACGAACTTTCCATAATTTGTCCTTGTTGCGCTCTTCACGCGTAACGTCATCATCGTAAACAAATTTCAGAGAGTTTCTTAACTTGAAAAACCTGTCCCGAGTCATGGAATCAGCTATGATATCAATCCGGTATTTTTCTTCCCAGTACATCCTGAGCGTTGGGTAATTCACGGCCGCCATCACCAACGTGATCCCAAGGTAAATGTACAATTCTGACTCTGTTAGATATAGATATCTTCCATTATTCTTTAGATAAGTTTGATTGGATTTCTCCACAATAAGATCGATAAGGTCTCGATCGATGTATTGTTTAAAATAATCATAATGGTCAGCAAAATACCTAGGATCCTGTTCTTGATAAGCAGGTTGAATGAAAGGGATAATCGGTGGTCTTACCTCAGTATCTTCCCATGCTCTTTGTTGCATGCCTGCTTGAGACATTCTGCCGCGCGTTAAGATTCGACCTCGCCGACTAAATCTACCACCACGAACCCTTGGCCCTGATCTTAAAGGTTGATAAAGCTCATCTTCCACACTTTCATCAGAAGAATTTACGATATACTCCTCTCTTTCTTCGCCAATCAAGTCTACATCATCAAAATCATCATCTTCCCCTTCAATTTCTGAATCGCTTAACATCGCCAGCTCAATTTCTTCATTGCGTAGACCTGTTGAAAATGAAGTGAGTATTAGCACAGTTTCAAAGTAGATTAATTATGTCTAAAATACACCAATTGCTCATACATTCTAGAACTATTTTGAATATTTTTTGTTTACTCTTTGCGACCGACGGTACTATGAAACGGACCATTAACTTTGAAGAGTAATAATTCACAGTCAAGCGTGAGGCTACCAAAACGTAATTTATCATTACATTAAGCACATTTTAAACAAGAGATTAAGAACAAAAAATAATGTTTTACTAAAGAGATTCTTTGAATAAATACAGATTTACTTACCACGGTTACGCATGCTTGCCATCTTGTATTTCTTTTTCTCTATTTTGACAGATGTCACATTTCGCAATCAATCCTATGGGACCCCCAGAAAAAGACCGATTATTAACTGATAGATTAACACCAATCACAGTACTCCCCGCGATATTTGAAAAGGATTATTCGACTTTGATTCATTAGTTCTTCTTGTAGGACCGCCGGCGTTTATGGGAAACTTTTTCAAGAAATGGCTGGGACTTAAAGATTATTCTCGTATAGTACTGTAGGTAGCACCGTCGGTCTTACGAGGATATACAATTATAGCTCTGTCATTTACAGACAGGAATTGGAGGGGCAAGCTCTGCTATCTGTCTCGCTCGCACACTATTGCCGTATATATTCACCAAATCAATATTTATTTATAATAGGTTTTTCTTATGGCTACGTGTCCGTCAGTTCATTCTAGTCTAGTTTAGGTGTAGCTTGTTTATTCTTCTTATATTATTATTAAAATGTTTACAAATATTTAATTAGTTTCTTACATAAGCTTACAAATGATAATAGGTAACTATGCTTCCCTAAGATAATACATATCGAAATAACTGTACCTTTACTGAGGTTCACTTAAATACATACCAAAGGGTTGAGTTCAAAGTGTTCGTGCCGTCGGCCACTTATGTTTCAGTACAATAAACAGTTATAATTATTTTTATTTTAATAATCAATAAGGTTAATACCATATTTTACAATCACATGAGCGAAATACTTATAAGTTTTTTTTATTTTTTTAGTGTCGAAATAGCCATTATAACTATATTGTATTGCACCACAAATTCTTTAATCTAAAAATAATAGGGAAAAATAGGAAAAATAAACGATTAACTACTAATTATTTATTGTGTTAGTTTGCTATCTCATTAGGAAGCAGGTTGCGAAATAATAAAAAGAAAGATTCTTAATGGTATATATTTTTTATTCATCTTCTTCATGAATGTCTGACTGATGTCTTGCCCAGCCCAGATACCTAATGATGGTACACACATGTGCGCACTCACCAACTGTCCTTCGACCAACCATTGTAACTACATGGTAAATAATGGTCAAACACTGCATCATTATTAAATAAAATGTATGAATCTATTTTACGACTTATATGCCTACTTTTCATTTTGCCCCGTATCATATGATTATTGGCAGCTGAAGGAAATCCGGACAGTATGTTGTTGCCATTGCATATTTCTACAGTATAAGTACCGTTTAACCTCGCACTTTCGGCGTAGTAATAACGAGCCTGTTTTACTTGGTACGTGCCACATGCAATGAATATTAATTGTGACATTGTGAGTTGTGGAAAGGACACATCGCTACCTGATAGAGCAATGAATTCTGCCCTCCTTCTATTTAAATTATGCTCCACAACATCATCTCCTAGGTTATTAGGTCTTTGCTCTTGGATTCTTGATTGGATATGTTCCAATATATTACATGCATCATCCCTGTCGCTATATCTCTGATGAAACTTAGTGACTAAAGCGCCAGCTATTTTGAAATCATCCATGGCATATTTCAATCCTTTATTGAAAAATTCATGTCTGAATAATTCGAATCATTGCTTCATGATCCCATTTACACCCTCAACAACCTACCGACACAATGTCACTTTTTGGCTGGTTTGCAGGTGTAGTGGATAGTTGTGTTTCACCAAGTCGTAATGATGCAGGCATGTGTGGAGAGTAATTGCATTTCTTTATTACATTCTAGCGATAAAGGAATGCAGTCTCTGAAGCCCCTATCCAATATGAAATCATCACCTTTTTGGAAGTTTTGTCTTAGAGGTTGTTGACTGTTACTAAATTCATTTATTATGATATTTGCATCGGATGTTGCTGCTGGATAGGGGCCTAAAATATCAAGGATGTATCCATCACAACAAACAATAAGTAGAGGTTTAAAAAGGTTTCTATACTTGTGCAATGAATATGTGCTTTTTTAATAAAAGTAATTAGAGCATTTTCGTACATGGACATAAGTTTCCTCAACAATCACAATTGGTGCATCCTTATCATTGGTAAATAATAATCTAGGAATAAATTCGGTAAACGTATTTCATCTCTGGTAAGGTGTGAAATACCAAGATTTCTAGGAACAAAATCTGCTAGTAAAACATTCCGTGCTACAATCTCGTATCTTTTACATGTTGTCACATTTATTTTTAAAACAAATGAAATTCTTTCATACAAATCTCCTGTCCTTAATCTACATTAAAAAGCAACTAAGGCAATATTTGCATGTTTTTTTGTGGCAGAGCCATCTTTAATTGATTAAATTCAGTTTAATCATCTCGACACAATTAAAAAAAGATTTTCATTCACTGAGTCCAAATTGTTCCAATATTCGTTAAATTAAATGTCAATAAATTATTCATTCATTCATATGTTCTGCACATATTCTGCACGACGGTGGGACATAAAAGTAATACTCCTTAAAAAGTTTAATCCGCAACCAAATGAGCACAACATTACGTTCTGTATTGGGACAATATACAACGTAAGGTGTAAAAAAAACTGACGCTGACTTTCACCAGCACGGATCAAATTAGGCAAAAATATTTCCCTCGGTTCTTGTTCTTGTGGAACCTATTCTAATTGTTGCTCAGGGTTCAGTCTTGATGCAGCTTAATTAGCTCGCACTCAGCGAGCACCCATGATACATAGGAACTCTTCCAATCAACTGCAACCAATATGCTGTGTTATAAACAAATAAATAATGAATATTTATTCCATATCAAAATGCTAGAACATTATTCATACCTGAATTGGTTGTATCCAGTTAGCAACTTTTCTGTTTATATCTCATCCTCTCTGTGTATCTTCATTGAGTGTATAAATCGAATGCGATTCAATGAACGTCTGCAATAATGCACAATTGACGTTGGCGGCCATCGCTCGTGGACGGCTGCATGTTCCGAGATACTCCCAGAGTAACCATCCAGCGCGATTGACAAACAACACTGTCATCAGAAACCTGTGCCAAAGAAAAGGTACCCATCGTTTGAATGTAAACATTTTTTCTTTCACTCACCATTTGCGGGGCAATCCATTGGCTTACAATGGTACCTACAACTGAACGTCGGATAAATCGTTTACTTCTTCCAGTGACATCGGTGTTACAATTAACACATCGTATTTCAACCACAGAAGAAGATGCGGGAATCTGTTCCATATTCATGCCGAGGTCATCATTGTTTGGAGATATCAGGTCCGTTGGGTTGTGAGGGTCATGTTGAAAGGCAGAATCCAGATCCATGATGAGAAAAAAAACATCGTAAATTGAAGATATCCGAAAAATGCATTCACTTGTTGCACAAAAACAGAGCGAATGTTTTTTTTTATTGAGGGTTGCCGATTAAAGAAAATAATTTCGCACATAAACCCAAGCAAATAAAAAGCACAAAAATAAAATATTTGACTATAAAACTGACATAAATATATTTTTAGTGATACTATTTTATTTTGTTATGATTTCGACATTTTTGAAAGTAATTAATTCAACTGAATATCTATGTCATCTATTTAAATCATAAAGATTTACCTCAAGTATAAAGTGCATCGGTTAAGATGCACGCAGTTAAATATTCCTTGATTTGCTTTTATGTCTTTTATATATTTATATACATAATTTGGTATTGACTTTTTTTTAAGTAATTATTATAAAATGTTATAAAAATTAAGGTATAGTGATTTTTGCGTAAAGTACTGAAATCGAAAGACTATTGAGGGCCTGGAATGAACTCAATTATTTTTACTTATTAACCCTATACTTGGCAGACAATTTTAATGTAAAAAAAAGTAATTTTAATTACTTTAGTATGTTAATAGAAGTGTGTAGAGCCCAGGAAAAATAAAATAAAAAATCTATGTTTTTTAGTTTTTAGGATTTCTTATGTGTTTTTAAGTACACATCGCCAAGTAGTCAAGAAAGAAGTCAATAAAAAGTATGTGTCTTTACATGCACACTGCCATGTTTACACTGCACGATACATTTAAATAAATTAAACAAAAAACTTCAAAACAAGTAATATAATTTAGGTTTCCTTACCTGTATCAAACAATAAAAGTATTAATAATAGTATGAAATACTTTAGGAACTTCCTTTAATTAAAAAACAAAGGTAGCTTTGACCCTATAAACCGCTATAAAAAATAAAAATAAATCACTTCACTTACAACACTAAAAAAAACCTAATTATAAAATCTATTATATAATATTATTTTATATGAAAGTCCAAGAAACAATTGCGACCTTCGACCAAACACAACCTAGTTTTACATTTTTGACAGTAAAACTTAGTTTGATTTTTGGTGCAGTTCTTACACCGACCCTTTGTCGTAAAAGTTGGAATATGTCCAACCAAATCGTACCGAGTAGCATCATCAGGCCTCTCCGCCACAGGATGCTTCACTTTCGGAACAGATTTTGTAAGAGCATCAGCTTTCAATTGAGAAGAACTTCTTTCGAAACAACGCAGTTGTTTGAATAAAGCTCCACGAAATTGTTTGAGACGTAGTAACTTTTTTTTACCACTGTTCTCGCGCCGATAAAGAAGCCAGGCGTTATTTACGCATATATCTAAGATCTGCGAGAAAAGTGCTAGATACCAACGATGGCCTTTTAATTCCGTGCGGTATAACGCGACTAACATATCCGCCAGATCGACGCCACCCATGTATGCGTTATATTCTTTTATCAGTTTCGGACATGGGACCGGACCTTTCTTCTTCTCTTCTTTCTTGTACCGTTGTATATTCTGTACAGGGTGAGCGTCGACGTAAGAACTTGCAGCCAAAACAAATTTATTGTCAAACCATTTCACTATTGCGAGATTATTTTCGTTTGAAACAACTTGTGCAAATGCTCCTCTTCCCTTCTTTTTTAACTCCTTATCCGTAGGCAATTTCTTCTCTGCTCCTCGAAGTCGGTTGGATCTTATTGTTCCAAGGGAGAATATACCATACTCTTCTCTCAAATGATGCATCAATTCGATTGATGTAAAGAAGTTGTCAAAATATAGCGCGGAGCATGGCTGTTCTTTTATGGATTTGGCTAAAGCAAGGACCACCTTAGCACCGAGACCCATTCCGTTTTCTTTTCTAGAAAAAGTGTGGTGACGGAAGGTGTCCTCTCCTCCATAAATTAGAAAATCATGGACAAGGCCTGTTGGTGAAGCACGAACGAACAACTTAAATCCCCATTTCTTTGGCTTATTTCGCACATACTGTTTCCTGCTGCCAGCTCTGGTACCCTTGTAGGGCACCATCATCTCATCTATACTGAAATGTTTTCCTTCTGGAATGTGGGCTGCGCAGTTGCGACGGACTTTTTCCACTAATGGCCTTATTTTGTAGTACCTGTCACCATCATCTTTCATGCTGTCGTTAAAATGAAAGTAGCGTCGTATAGTCTGGAACCTTTTTAGTGTTATGACATCGGCTATCTTAGAGTACTTAAATTGTTTAGACCAATAGTCAGTATACGCTGGCATATTGACGACTCCCATGAGTATGTTTATCGCCAGAAAATCTTTAATTTCATCTTGGGTCACACTGATAGAGGTGCCTTTTTTTTGAACTGAATAAAGCTTAGTATGTTCTACCAACAAGTCGATTATATCATCCGAAAAAAATAATTTGAAATAATCGAGAGGTGACTTGTTCAGTTTAGTACACTCAAAGAAATCGTCTTCTATTTCAGCTCTCCCGAGAAACTTCGTTTTTGTCCATTTGGGAGCCATTTTCTCTAGTTTTAATATTGTTTTTTTGACGACTAGCCTTGGTTTTCTGGAACGGTTCACTCGAAGCGATGCACGAATCGCCAATGAAGGAGTCGAAGGTCCAGGGACGGCAGCTTCGGGAGGTCTACTTAAAGTTGTAGGAGTTGCAGGTGAAGGGCTGTATTCAGACTCAATAGAAGGTGACGGTGGAATGTAAAGTACTGGAGAAGGAGGTATTATATCAGGATCATTATGAAGTGCAGGTGAATTTGAGCCGGATTGAATCGTGATATTTGGTCGCAAATTAGGTAGAGGATACAGTTCTTCAGGGCCTGATACTATAGTGTATATTTCTCGAAACTCACAGTCATCGCTGTCTGAAAGATTTATGTTCTCAATGGATGACGCCAGTGAACGAACAGGGGAACTGTCGTTAGAGTCTGAAGAATAAGGTCTACACATCTGGAGTTCATCTTCGGAAGATTCTTCAGATGAAATATCAGACTTTGCTCCAGATTTTGGTACTAAAGCAAGTATTTTCCGAGATCTTGTCATCTGCAGCAAACGGAAGAAATAATAATAATAATCCTCAGACAAACACACCGACTACATGGCCCCAAAGTAAGCAAAGCTTGTGTTATGGGTTACCATACAACGAACTAGGGAGGAACCTAGAATACAATATATAAATACATAGAAAACACCTAGCACCGGAACAAATATCTGTAGATCATACAAACATTTGCCCCGCTCCGGGAATCGAACCCGCGACATCTCGTGCCGGAACCGGCTATTCGACCATTGCGCCACGGAGGTTGTCAAGAAAGGTCAGTGTAAATAGCTTGTGTGCAAAAATTGCGAAAAGAGTGCAAATAGCTTGTAAGCGTCTTTCGTTCGATGCCAAACCAAGCTTTATTTTTACAAGTGTATGAAAAATAAAAGTTAATGCAAGTGGTAGTTAAGCTGGCAATGTGCATTTAAACATACAGTAAAATAAGTTTTTAATTAACTCAGAATTTGGCGGTGTGAACTTAAATGCACAAGCAAATAGTTACGTAAATCCCAGTTCAGCTGGCGGTGTGAACTTAAATGCACACCAAACAAAAGTCACAAATTATTATGCAAAATGAAACATATTTGAGCAAAATATTATCACGAATCAATAGTTTAGGATTAGAAATAAGTAAATTCAATCGAATTTCAATTGAAATCACATAAATTATTTGAAATTAAATAGGATAATTACCTTGAGATGCGTAGGCGCTCTCGGACGGTTCGCCATTTTGATCGCTACTGACAGCGCGTGAGTGAGATGGCGATAGTTTTTTTTTCATAGGTTAAATAACGTTCAGAAATCAATTTCGTATTAAAAAACCCGACGATAATACAGCTATGATGGTGAAAAAAATTTCTGAACGTAATGTGCATTAGAATTCACAAAATCAAGTTTAGGGTTAAATATGGAAATTACTCAAATTCAGGTTTGGTGGGCAACAAAATTAATTCAGAAACAGGTCCTTTAAACTCATTATTGCCTTTACATTGTATTGTAACTGTTCTAACAAGTTCATCTGCTCCGGGATGTAAATTCTTCACTCTTCCCAACAGCCACTTAGCAGGGGGCAAGTTTTATGATTACAATATCTCCAATCTTAAGTATGTTTTCAGTTACTTAATGGTAACTGCCATTTGTATCTTTGTTGTAAAGTATGTAAATACTCAGACTGCCACCTCTGTCAAAGATGCTCACCGGTTGAGTATATTCACATCATATGTCGTCTGGTACAGTCATTAATGACTGGCCTATCAAAAAATGACCAGGTATAAGAGGTATCAGGGTATCATTGGTATCATCTAACTAAGGGACACATCGGTCTAGAATTCAAACAGGCTTCGACTTGTATTAACAATGTCGGCATCTCTTCTATGTTGTATTTCCATTTATACTTGTCAAATGTCTCTTCGCTAACTGTACGCCAGCTTCCCATAATCCTCCGTAATTCGGCATCCTTGAGGGAATAAAGTGCCAAGTTGTTCCATCATTGGCTAACAGCTCTGCTACTTCTTCTGTTATATTATGCTTATTTTTCTTAAACAAATCTTTAAACTTCTTTGCAGCACCAACAAAGTTTGGGCCATTGTCACTCCATAGATGTACACATGGCCCTCTCCTTGACACAAACCGTCGAAATGCAGCAATAAATCCTAAGTGTGAGATCAGTAACAGCTTCTAAATGTATAGCTCGGGTTGCCATACATACAAATAAGCAAATGTAGCCCTTTGTAGTGTGACAACCTCTGCCCTTTGATATTCGTATCTGTACTGGGCCTGCATAATCAACACCACTATCTAGGAAGGCCCTGTGTGGGTAACAGAGGGTACCCCATCTGCTGATTGTTCACCTTAGCTTAATCTATAATATAATTATATAATATAATATAATCTGTTCTGGTGATTCTGGGAATAAATGTTTGTATGTTTTTATTTATTATCAATCAAGTTTCAAAAGCAACTTGCACAGTCAGCTTCTGCTTAACATCTCTGAGATTTTGTTTAGTAAATCTATACTAACCATCAAACGTTACTGAGTAATTTGAACCACAACCAGCGTGGCACTTCAGTAGTCTCTAGCTTCACCAAGGCCTCTCTGTATCTTGTTCAATCTGCAGTTAAGTCTGTAGGTACAGGTGACAGTCAGCCAAAGGCAAGCCACATCTGATAGTATAGATCTCTCAGTTACAGGATTTTCTAGCTCTGGCAAGTTAACAGTGACCTGAAACGTGTGTTGTTTTCTATTCCATGGAAGTCCTTAAATCTTGATAACGTTGTCAAGTTTTATGTCGATTGTATCTTCTGTGTATTTTTCATTATCTTTAAACTTCAAAACTTCTTTAGAGTTGCTGGACCATTTCTGCATTTCAAAACCTCCTTTCTTCAATATTGTGTTTATGTCATGACATAACTTTTTGTTATATTAATGGTTATGGTGGCCTATCATGAGGTCAGCCGAATAAAATGATTGTTGTATTGCTGCATACATATAAAAAAAGGCAATTGGATAAGTGGCAGCTTCACACATAATGAACTATTCGTCTCAGTATTCGTCGAATGCATATCTTTATTCTGTGATGTTGATATCTTGTTCGAAATATCCAATAAGTCTGCTTCCAAACAAATATGGAGTTCTTCATTATGTAAAATAATCTTCATTTTAAAAGTAAGGTAACACAACACGAATTTCCCGCGGCGTACATTTTGTTAAGGTTATGTGATCTTGATTAAATTTATTCCAACATTCTTGGATACTTTGTATTCTAGCTTGTATGTATCCTTCCGTCAGCCGAGCCTTGGACATTTCTTAAAATTGGTTTGAGTCTTCAACAATATGTTGGCTGATTACTGCATTGCAACGTTTATTATTATAATTCAGGGGCGTAACAGCACCTTGTTTCGAATGGACAACGTTGTTTGTCGGTCGTTTACCTCCGAAAGTTAAGATAATGGGGTCGCTGTAGCAGTCGCTATCAGTTTCAATTTCAGTCCCATTGTCGACACACGTCACATCAATTAGAATGCTGTCACTTGCAGTCGTTGTGTCTCTTCTCTGTTCTGGTGATTCTGGGAATAAATGTTTGTATGTTTTTATTTATTATCAATCAACAGTTTCAAAAGCAACTTGCACAGTCAGCTTCTGCTTAACATCTCTGAGATTTTGTTTAGTAAATCTATACTAACCATCAAACGTTACTGAGTAATTTGAACCACAACCAGCGTGGCACTTCAGTAGTCTCTAGCTTCACCAAGGCCTCTCTGTATCTTGTTCAATCTGCAGTTAAGTCTGTAGGTACAGGTGACAGTCAGCCAAAGGCAAGCTACATCTGATAGTATAGATCTCTCAGTTACAGGATTTTCTAGCTCTGGCAAGTTAACAGTGACCTGAAACGTGTGTTGTTTTCTATTCCATGGAAGTCCTTAAATCTTGATAACGTTGTCAAGTTTTATGTCGATTGTATCTTCTGTGTATTTTTCATTATCTTTAAACTTCAAAACTTCTTTAGAGTTGCTGGACCATTTCTGCATTTCAAAACCTCCTTTCTTCAATATTGTGTTTATGTCATGACATAACTTTTTGTTATGTTAAGGGGCTGTATGAAGACGAAGGTTAGGTATTTGAGGGGGTGAAGCAGAGCGGTGAAGCTGTCGAGTAGACTCGCCATGCCACGCGGCCGGCACGCGATTCCCGCGCTTTGGAATGAGCGCGTCACGCGGCCAAACGTCCTTATTCTGTAGTTGTCCGTATTCTGGTTGAAACTCGGGATTCGGGATTTTTCGGAAAAAAACGAATATATTTGAGTAATGTATAGAACATTTAAAACAAATAATTTTATCATTGAATTGAATAGTAATAACAGCTTTTTGGTGCTACAAAACTATTATTAAATTCAAATTACTGCAATCATAAACCATACAATCAGTAAGCTACAAAATACCTATTAGTAAGCCGTGCCCTCTAGGAGAATCACCACTTTCACATCAATCAGGGCTGAAAAAATTTATAATTGAATGACAATATCGGGACTTCGGGGGGTCAAAGAAGAACAAAAAGTTGTGGAGTAGTAAGTAGCATTATCGAAGATAATACTTATTTTATTGATTTAATGTATTATTACAATTATAAGCATTTTTACAATCTATAAGCGTGTGTTTTCCGATTTAGAAATAAATTATATTAATTATTTTAATATGGTTTTAAAATTCAAACAATGTTTTTCTAGAATAATTAAATTGAAGAATAGAATACTGGCATTTATTTACACTGCGTTTCAAAAATTACGTAGTTGTATATTTCTATATTTGACCTATGTATACATTATATTTGAATTTATACACGTGTTTATATTTAAATAAAATTGAAAATTATGAATTTTACGAAATACTCATCTATATTGAAATATTTTTATTATTAAAAGCATTAACATAAACATCATATACGAAATAGAATAGGAAAAAGGCTATGTTTAAATCCAAGTAACAATGAAATATCGGATTAACGCGAGTGACGTCGTTAAAAAGTGATATCGGAGAGTGGATGCCATTAAAATGTCTTAGTGTGTTAGCTGCTGGGTTACGCGACGCCGAACGCGTCGCGTAACCCTCCGCGTCTCCATAAATGCAACTACTTTTTTTGTCTTTGTGCGTGCAACGTGGCAACTGACGCCGTGGGCCCGCCAGTCGCTTCAAGCGCCGCTTCTTCCTAAACAGAAATACGCAAAACGCACCGCGCGACGCGACGCCGAACGCGCTGCGCAACGCCCCGCGTAAAAATCTGGTAATATTGAAATCAATAAAAATTCTGACTGGTACATGCAAGTTCAGGGACAGTTACACATTTCCAAATATAATAAGTGTATACTTGCAGTATGGTATGGAGATGATAAGATTAAAACCGAAGTTATTGAAAGGGATGATCAATTTTGGTATAGTACTATGGAGCCTAAATTAAAAGCATTTTACCTTGATTGTTTACTGCCAGAACTAGTTGACCCACGCTATATACGCAACAGACCAATAAGAGACCCAGATTATGTCAAAGCTAATAAAGATAAAGAGAACTTGTGCATTTTAAACGAAAGTTTGAATGTATCAAATAATTCAAACAGTAACACACTAAGTTTTGAGACATTTTAATGGCATCCACTCTCCGATATCACTTTTTAACGACGTCACTCGCGTTATTCCGATATTTCATTGTTACTTGGATTTACACATAGCCTTTTTCCTATTCTATTTCGTATATGATGTTTATGTTAATGCTTTTAATAATAAAAATATTTCAATATAGATGAGTATTTCGTAAAATTCATAATTTTCAATTTTATTTAAATATAAACACGTGCATAAATTCAAATATAATGTATACATAGGTCAAATATAGAAATATACAACTACGTAATTTTTGAAACGCAGTGTAAATAAATGCCAGTATTCTATTCTTCAATTTAATTATTCTAGAAAAACATTGTTTGAATTTTAAAACCATATTAAAATAATTAATATAATTTATTTCTAAATCGGAAAACACACGCTTATAGATTGTAAAAATGCTTATAATTGTAATAATACATTAAATCAATAAAATAAGTATTATCTTCGATAATGCTACTTACTACTCCACAACTTTTTGTTCTTCTTTGACCCCCCGAAGTCCCGATATTTTCATTCAATTATAAATTTTTTCAGCCCTGATTGATGTGAAAGTGGTGATTCTCCTAGAGGGCACGGCTTACTAATAGGTATTTTGTAGCTTACTGATTGTATGGTTTATGATTGCAGTAATTTGAATTTAATAATAGTTTTGTAGCACCAAAAAGCTGTTATTACTATTCAATTCAATGATAAAATTATTTGTTTTAAATATTCTATACAGTACTCAAATATATTCGTTTTTTTCCGAAAAATCCCGAATCCCGACTTTCAACCAGAATACGGACAACTACAGAATAAGGACGAAAAAACGAAATAAACAGAGACATTTTCGAAAAATAAAGTTATCGAGAAAATTTTATCATTTCGCGTTTTCATTAGGCCAGAAGTGAGATTATATATTGAAGTTTTATATAGTAAAAAATTACATCGACAACTTATCTACAATCAACGTACGACCTCAACAAACTCTCGCAATTTTTTTCAGGTAGGCCGTTAATGGTCATGGTGGCCTATCATGAGGTCAGCCGAATAAAATGATTGTTGTATTGCTGCATACATATAAAAAAGGCAATGGGATAAGTGGCAGCTTCACACATAATGAACTATTCGGCGTACATTTTGTTAAGGTTATGTGATCTTGATTAAATTTATTCCAACATTCTTGGATACTTTGTATTCTAGCTTGTATGTATCCTTCCGTTAGCCGAGCCTTGGACATTTCTTAAAATTGGTTTGAGTCTTCAACAATATGTTGGCTGATTACTGCATTGCAACGTTTATTATTATAATTCAGGGGCGTAACAGCACCTTGTTTCGAATGGACAACGTTGTTTGTCGGTCGTTTACCTCCGAAAGTTAAGATAATGGGGTCGCTGTAGCAGTCGCTATCAGTTTCAATTTCAGTCCCATTGTCGACACACGTCACATCAATTAGAATGCTGTCACTTGCAGTCGTTGTGTCTCTTCTCTGTTCTGGTGATTCTGGGAATAAATGTTTGTATGTTTTTATTTATTATCAATCAACAGTTTCAAAAGCAACTTGCACAGTCAGCTTCTGCTTAACATCTCTGAGATTTTGTTTAGTAAATCTATACTAACCATCAAACGTTACTGAGTAATTTGAACCACAACCAGCGTGGCACTTCAGTAGTCTCTAGCTTCACCAAGGCCTCTCTGTATCTTGTTCAATCTGCAGTTAAGTCTGTAGGTACAGGTGACAGTCAGCCAAAGGCAAGCTACATCTGATAGTATAGATCTCTCAGTTACAGGATTTTCTAGCTCTGGCAAGTTAACAGTGACCTGAAACGTGTGTTGTTTTCTATTCCATGGAAGTCCTTAAATCTTGATAACGTTGTCAAGTTTTATGTCGATTGTATCTTCTGTGTATTTTTCATTATCTTTAAACTTCAAAACTTCTTTAGAGTTGCTGGACCATTTCTGCATTTCAAAACCTCCTTTCTTCAATATTGTGTTTATGTCATGACATAACTTTTTGTTATGTTAATGGTCATGGTGGCCTATCATGAGGTCAGCCGAATAAAATGATTGTTGTATTGCTGCATACATATAAAAAAGGCAATGGGATAAGTGGCAGCTTCACACATAATGAACTATTCGGCGTACATTTTGTTAAGGTTATGTGATCTTGATTAAATTTATTCCAACATTCTTGGATACTTTGTATTCTAGCTTGTATGTATCCTTCCGTTAGCCGAGCCTTGGACATTTCTTAAAATTGGTTTGAGTCTTCAACAATATGTTGGCTGATTACTGCATTGCAACGTTTATTATTATAATTCAGGGGCGTAACAGCACCTTGTTTCGAATGGACAACGTTGTTTGTCGGTCGTTTACCTCCGAAAGTTAAGATAATGGGGTCGCTGTAGCAGTCGCTATCAGTTTCAATTTCAGTCCCATTGTCGACACACGTCACATCAATTAGAATGCTGTCACTTGCAGTCGTTGTGTCTCTTCTCTGTTCTGGTGATTCTGGGAATAAATGTTTGTATGTTTTTATTTATTATCAATCAACAGTTTCAAAAGCAACTTGCACAGTCAGCTTCTGCTTAACATCTCTGAGATTTTGTTTAGTAAATCTATACTAACCATCAAACGTTACTGAGTAATTTGAACCACAACCAGCGTGGCACTTCAGTAGTCTCTAGCTTCACCAAGGCCTCTCTGTATCTTGTTCAATCTGCAGTTAAGTCTGTAGGTACAGGTGACAGTCAGCCAAAGGCAAGCTACATCTGATAGTATAGATCTCTCAGTTACAGGATTTTCTAGCTCTGGCAAGTTAACAGTGACCTGAAACGTGTGTTGTTTTCTATTCCATGGAAGTCCTTAAATCTTGATAACGTTGTCAAGTTTTATGTCGATTGTATCTTCTGTGTATTTTTCATTATCTTTAAACTTCAAAACTTCTTTAGAGTTGCTGGACCATTTCTGCATTTCAAAACCTCCTTTCTTCAATATTGTGTTTATGTCATGACATAACTTTTTGTTATGTTAATGGTCATGGTGGCCTATCTTGAGGTCAGCCGAATAAAATGATTGTTGTATTGCTGCATACATATAAAAAAGGCAATTGGATAAGTGGCAGCTTCACACATAATGAACTATTCGGCGTACATTTTGTTAAGGTTATGTAATCTTGATTAAATTTATTCCAACATTCTTGAATACTTTGTATTCTAGCTTGTATGTATCCTTCCGTTAGCCGAGCCTTGGACATTTCTTAAAATTGGTTTGAGTCTTCAACAATATGTTGGCTGATTACTGCATTGCAACGTTTATATTTATAATTCAGGGGCGTAACAGCACCTTGTTTCGAATGGACAACGTTGTTTGTCGGTCGTTTACCTCCGAAAGTTAAGATAATGGGGTCGCTGTAGCAGTCGCTATCAGTTTCAATTTCAGTCCCATTGTCGACACACGTCACATCAATTAGAATGCTGTCACTTGCAGTCGTTGTGTCTCTTCTCTGTTCTGTTGATTCTGGGAATAAATGTTTGTATGTTTTTATTTATTATCAATCAACAGTTTCAAAAGCAACTTGCACAGTCAGCTTCTGCTTAACATCTCTGAGATTTTGTTTAGTAAATCTATACTAACCATCAAACGTTGCTGAGTAATTTGAACCACAACCAGCTTGGCACTTCAGTAGTCTCTAGCTTCACCAAGGCCTCTCTGTATCTTGTTCAATCTGCAGTTAAGTCTGAAGGTACAGGTGACAGTCAGCCAAAGGCAAGCCACATCTGATAGTATAGATCTCTCAGTTACAGGGTTTTTTAGCTCTGGCAGTGACCTTAAAGGTGTGTTGTTTTCTATTCCATGGAAGTCCTTAAATCTTGATAACGTTGTCAAGTTTTATGTCGATTGTATCTTCTGTGTATTTTTCATTATCTTTAAACTTCAAAACTTCTTTAGAGTTGCTGGACCATTTCTGCATTTCAAAATCTCCTTTCTTCAATATTTTGTTTATGTCATGACATAACTTTTTGTTATGTTAATGGTCATGGTGGCCTATCATGAGGTCAGCCGAATAAAATGATTGTTGTATTGCTGCATACATATAAAAAAGGCAATTGGATAAGTGGCAGCTTCACACATAATGAACTATTCGGCGTACATTTTGTTAAGGTTATGTGATCTTGCTTAAATTTATTCCAACATTCTTGGATACTTTGTATTCTAGCTTGTATGTATCCTTCCGTTAGCCGAGCCTTGGACATTTCTTAAAATTGGTTTGAGTCTTCAACAATATGTTGGCTGATTGCTGCATTGCAACGTTTATTATTATAATTCAGGGGCGTAACAGCACCTTGTTTCGAATGGACAACGTTGTTTGTCGGTCGTTTACCTCCGAAAGTTAAGATAATGGGGTCGCTGTAGCAGTCGCTATCAGTTTCAATTTCAGTCCCATTGTCGACACACGTCACATCAATTAGAATGCTGTCACTTGCAGTCGTTGTGTCTCTTCTCTGTTCTGGTGATTCTGGGAATAAATGTTTGTATGTTTTTATTTATTATCAATCAACAGTTTCAAAAGCAACTTGCACAGTCAGCTTCTGCTTAACATCTCTGAGATTTTGTTTAGTAAATCTATACTAACCATCAAACGTTACTGAGTAATTTGAACCACAACCAGCGTGGCACTTCAGTAGTCTCTAGCTTCACCAAGGCCTCTCTGTATCTTGTTCAATCTGCAGTTAAGTCTGTAGGTACAGGTGACAGTCAGCCAAAGGCAAGCCACATCTGATTGTATAGATCTCTCAGTTACAGGATTTTCTAGCTCTGGCAAGTTAACAGTGACCTGAAACGTGTGTTGTTTTCTATTCCATGGAAGTCCTTAAACCTTGATAACGTTGTCAAGTTTTATGTCGATTGTATCTTCTGTGTATTTTTCATTATCTTTAAACTTCAAAACTTCTTTAGAGTTTCTGGACCATTTCTGCATTTCAAAACCTCCTTTCTTCAATATTTTGTTTATGTCATGACATAACTTTTTGTTATGTTAATGGTTATGGTGGCCTATCATGAGGTCAGCCGAATAAAATGATTGTTGTATTGCTGCATACATATAAAAAAGGCAATTGGATAAGTGGCAGCTTCACACATAATGAACTATTCGGCGTACATTTTGTTAAGGTTATGTGATCTTGATTAAATTTATTCCAACATTCTTGGATACTTTGTATTCTAGCTTGTATGTATCCTTCCGTTAGCCGAGCCTTGGACATTTCTTAAAATTGGTTTGAGTCTTCAACAATATGTTGGCTGATTACTGCATTGCAACGTTTATTATTATAATTCAGGGGCGTAACAGCACCTTGTTTCGAATGGACAACGTTGTTTGTCGGTCGTTTACCTCCGAAAGTTAAGATAATGGGGTCGCTGTAGCAGTCGCTATCAGTTTCAATTTCAGTCCCATTGTCGACACACGTCACATCAATTAGAATGCTGTCACTTGCAGTCGTTGTGTCTCTTCTCTGTTCTGGTGATTCTGGGAATAAATGTTTGTTTGTTTTTATTTATTATCAATCAACAGTTTCAAAAGCAACTTGCACAGTCAGCTTCTGCTTAACATCTCTGAGATTTTGTTTAGTAAATCTATACTAACTATCAAACGTTGCTGAGTAATTTGAACCACAACCAGCTTGGCACTTCAGTAGTCTCTAGCTTCACCAAGGCCTCTCTGTATCTTGTTCAATCTGCAGTTAAGTCTGAAGGTACAGGTGACAGTCAGCCAAAGGCAAGCCACATCTGATAGTATAGATCTCTCAGTTACAGGGTTTTTTAGCTCTGGCAGTGACCTTAAAGGTGTGTTGTTTTCTATTCCATGGAAGTCCTTAAATCTTGATAACGTTGTCAAGTTTTATGTCGATTGTATCTTCTGTGTATTTTTCATTATCTTTAAACTTCAAAACTTCTTTAGAGTTGCTGGACCATTTCTGCATTTCAAAACCTCCTTTCTTCAATATTCTGTTTATGTCATGACATAACTTTTTGTTATGTTAATGGTTATGGTGGCCTATCATGAGGTCAGCCGAATAAAATGATTGTTGTATTGCTGCATACATATAAAAAAAGGCAATTGGATAAGTGGCAGCTTCACACATAATGAACTATTCGTCTCAGTATTCGTCGAATGCATATCTTTATTCTGTGATGTTGAAATCTTGTTCGAAATATCCAATAAGTCTGCTTCCAAACAAATATGGAGTTCTTCATTATGTAAAATAATCTTCATTTTAAAAGTAAGGTAACACAACACGAATTTCCCGCTGCGTACATTTTGTTAAGGTTATGTGATCTTGATTAAATTTATTCCAACATTCTTGGATACTTAGTATTCTAGCTTGTATGTATCCTTCCGTTAGCCGAGCCTTGGACATTTCTTAAAATTGGTTTGAGTCTTCAACAATATGTTGGCTGATTACTGCATTGCAACGTTTATTATTATAATTCAGGGGCGTAACAGCACCTTGTTTCGAATGGACAACGTTGTTTGTCGGTCGTTTACCTCCGAAAGTTAAGGTAATGGGGTCGCTGTAGCAGTCGCTATCAGTTTCAATTTCAGTCCCATTGTCGACACACGTCACATCAATTAGAATGCTGTCACTTGCAGTCGTTGTGTCTCTTCTCTGTTCTGGTGATTCTGGGAATAAATGTTTGTATGTTTTTATTTATTATCAATCAACAGTTTCAAAAGCAACTTGCGCAGTCAGCTTCTGCTTAACATCTCTGAGATTTTGTTTAGTAAATCTATACTAACCATCAAACGTTACTGAGTAATTTGAACCACAACCAGCGTGGCACTTCAGTAGTCTCTAGCTTCACCAAGGCCTCTCTGTATCTTGTTCAATCTGCAGTTAAGTCTGTAGGTACAGGTGACAGTCAGCCAAAGGCAAGCTACATCTGATAGTAAAGATCTCTCAGTTACAGGATTTTTTAGTTTTGGCAAGTTAACAGTGACCTGAAACGTGTGTTGTTTTCTATTCCATGGAAGTCCTTAAATCTTGATAACGTTGTCAAGTTTTATGTCGATTGTATCTTCTGTGTATTTTTCATTATCTTTAAACTTCAAAACTTCTTTAGAGTTGCTGGACCATTTCTGCATTTCAAAATCTCCTTTCTTCAATATTTTGTTTATGTCATGACATAACTTTTTGTTATGTTAATGGTTATGGTGGCCTATCATGAGGTCAGCCGAATGAAATGATTGTTGTATTGCTGCATACATATAAAAAAGGCAATTGGATAAGTGGCAGCTTCACACATGATGAACTATTCGGCGTACATTTTGTTAAGGTTATGTGATGTTGATTAAATTTATTCCAACATTCTTGGATACTTTGTATTCTAGCTTGTATGTATCCTTCCGTTAGGCCTTGGACATTTCTTAAAATTGGTTTGAGTCTTCAACAATATGTTGGCTGATTACTGCATTGCAACGTTTATTATTATAATTCAGGGGCGTAACAGCACCTTGTTTCGAATGGACAACGTTGTTTGTCGGTCGTTTACCTCCGAAAGTTAAGGTAATGGGGTCGCTGTAGCAGTCGCTATCAGTTTCAATTTCAGTCCCATTGTCGACACACGTCACATCAATTAGAATGCTGTCACTTGCAGTCGTTGTGTCTCTTCTCTGTTCTGGTGATTCTGGGAATAAATGTTTGTATGTTTTTATTTATTATCAATCAACAGTTTCAAAAGCAACTTGCACAGTCAGCTTCTGCTTAACATCTCTGAGATTTTGTTTAGTAAATCTATACTAACCATCAAACGTTACTGAGTAATTTGAACCACAACCAGCGTGGCACTTCAGTAGTCTCTAGCTTCACCAAGGCCTCTCTGTATCTTGTTCAATCTGCAGTTAAGTCTGTAGGTACAGGTGACAGTCAGCCAAAGGCAAGCTACATCTGATAGTAAAGATCTCTCAGTTACAGGATTTTTTAGCTCTGGCAAGTTAACAGTGACCTGAAACGTGTGTTGTTTTCTATTCCATGGAAGTCCTTAAATCTTGATAACGTTGTCAAGTTTTATGTCGATTGTATCTTCTGTGTATTTTTCATTATCTTTAAACTTCAAAACTTCTTTAGAGTTGCTGGACCATTTCTGCATTTCAAAACCTCCTTTCTTCAATATTTTGTTTATGTCATGACATAACTTTTTGTTATGTTAATGGTTATGGTGGCCTATCTTTAGGTCAGCCGAATAAAATGATTGTTGTATTGCTGCATACATATAAAAAAGGCAATTGGATAAGTGGCAGCTTCACACATAATGAACTATTCGGCGTACATTTTGTTAAGGTTATGTAATCTTGATTAAATTTATTCCAACATTCTTGAATACTTTGAATTCTAGCTTGTATGTATCCTTCCGTTAGCCGAGCCTTGGACATTTCTTAAAATTGGTTTGAGTCTTCAACAATATGTTGGCTGATTACTGCATAGCAACGTTTATTATTATAATTCAGGGGCGTAACAGCACCTTGTTTCGAATGAACAACGTTGTTTGTCGGTCGTTTACCTCCGAAAGTTAAGGTAATGGGGTCGCTGTAGCAGTCGCTATCAGTTTCAATTTCAGTCCCATTGTCGACACACGTCACATCAATTAGAATGCTGTCACTTGCAGTCGTTGTGTCTCTTCTCTGTTCTGGTGATTCTGGGAATAAATGTTTGTATGTTTTTATTTATTATCAATCAACAGTTTCAAAAGCAACTTGCGCAGTCAGCTTCTGCTTAACATCTCTGAGATTTTGTTTAGTAAATCTATACTAACTATCAAACGTTGCTGAGTAATTTGAACCACAACCAGCTTGGCACTTCAGTAGTCTCTAGCTTCACCAAGGCCTCTCTGTATCTTGTTCAATCTGCAGTTAAGTCTGAAGGTACAGGTGACAGTCAGCCAAAGGCAAGCCACATCTGATAGTATAGATCTCTCAGTTACAGGGTTTTTTAGCTCTGGCAGTGACCTTAAAGGTGTGTTGTTTTCTATTCCATGGAAGTCCTTAAATCTTGATAACGTTGTCAAGTTTTATGTCGATTGTATCTTCTGTGTATTTTTCATTATCTTTAAACTTCAAAACTTCTTTAGAGTTGCTGGACCATTTCTGCATTTCAAAATCTCCTTTCTTCAATATTTTGTTTATGTCATGACATAACTTTTTGTTATGTTAATGGTCATGGTGGCCTATCATGAGGTCAGCCGAATAAAATGATTGTTGTATTGCTGCATACATATAAAAAAGGCAATTGGATAAGTGGCAGCTTCACACATAATGAACTATTCGGCGTACATTTTGTTAAGGTTATGTGATCTTGATTAAATTTATTCCAACATTCTTGGATACTTTGTATTCTAGCTTGTATGTATCCTTCCGTTAGCCGAGCCTTGGACATTTCTTAAAATTGGTTTGAGTCTTCAACAATATGTTGGCTGATTGCTGCATTGCAACGTTTATTATTATAATTCAGGGGCGTAACAGCACCTTGTTTCGAATGGACAACGTTGTTTGTCGGTCGTTTACCTCCGAAAGTTAAGATAATGGGGTCGCTGTAGCAGTCGCTATCAGTTTCAATTTCAGTCCCATTGTCGACACACGTCACATCAATTAGAATGCTGTCACTTGCAGTCGTTGTGTCTCTTCTCTGTTCTGGTGATTCTGGGAATAAATGTTTGTTTGTTTTTATTTATTATCAATCAACAGTTTCAAAAGCAACTTGCACAGTCAGCTTCTGCTTAACATCTCTGAGATTTTGTTTAGTAAATCTATACTAACCATCAAACGTTACTGAGTAATTTGAACCACAACCAGCGTGGCACTTCAGTAGTCTCTAGCTTCACCAAGGCCTCTCAGTATCTTGTTCAATCTGCAGTTAAGTCTGTAGGTACAGGTGACAGTCAGCCAAAGGCAAGCCACATCTGATTGTATAGATCTCTCAGTTACAGGATTTTCTAGCTCTGGCAAGATAACAGTGACCTGAAACGTGTGTTGTTTTCTATTCCATGGAAGTCCTTAAACCTTGATAACGTTGTCAAGTTTTATGTCGATTGTATCTTCTGTGTATTTTTCATTATCTTTAAACTTCAAAACTTCTTTAGAGTTGCTGGACCATTTCTGCATTTCAAAACCTCCTTTCTTCAATATTCTGTTTATGTCATGACATAACTTTTTGTTATGTTAATGGTTATGGTGGCCTATCATGAGGTCAGCCGAATAAAATGATTGTTGTATTGCTGCATACATATAAAAAAAGGCAATTGGATAAGTGGCAGCTTCACACATAATGAACTATTCGTCTCAGTATTCGTCGAATGCATATCTTTATTCTGTGATGTTGAAATCTTGTTCGAAATATCCAATAAGTCTGCTTCCAAACAAATATGGAGTTCTTCATTATGTAAAATAATCTTCATTTTAAAAGTAAGGTAACACAACACGAATTTCCCGCTGCGTACATTTTGTTAAGGTTATGTGATCTTGATTAAATTTATTCCAACATTCTTGGATACTTAGTATTCTAGCTTGTATGTATCCTTCCGTTAGCCGAGCCTTGGACATTTCTTAAAATTGGTTTGAGTCTTCAACAATATGTTGGCTGATTACTGCATTGCAACGTTTATTATTATAATTCAGGGGCGTAACAGCACCTTGTTTCGAATGGACAACGTTGTTTGTCGGTCGTTTACCTCCGAAAGTTAAGGTAATGGGGTCGCTGTAGCAGTCGCTATCAGTTTCAATTTCAGTCCCATTGTCGACACACGTCACATCAATTAGAATGCTGTCACTTGCAGTCGTTGTGTCTCTTCTCTGTTCTGGTGATTCTGGGAATAAATGTTTGTATGTTTTTATTTATTATCAATCAACAGTTTCAAAAGCAACTTGCGCAGTCAGCTTCTGCTTAACATCTCTGAGATTTTGTTTAGTAAATCTATACTAACCATCAAACGTTACTGAGTAATTTGAACCACAACCAGCGTGGCACTTCAGTAGTCTCTAGCTTCACCAAGGCCTCTCTGTATCTTGTTCAATCTGCAGTTAAGTCTGTAGGTACAGGTGACAGTCAGCCAAAGGCAAGCTACATCTGATAGTAAAGATCTCTCAGTTACAGGATTTTTTAGCTCTGGCAAGTTAACAGTGACCTGAAACGTGTGTTGTTTTCTATTCCATGGAAGTCCTTAAATCTTGATAACGTTGTCAAGTTTTATGTCGATTGTATCTTCTGTGTATTTTTCATTATCTTTAAACTTCAAAACTTCTTTAGAGTTGCTGGACCATTTCTGCATTTCAAAACCTCCTTTCTTCAATATTTTGTTTATGTCATGACATAACTTTTTGTTATGTTAATGGTTATGGTGGCCTATCATGAGGTCAGCCGAATGAAATGATTGTTGTATTGCTGCATACATATAAAAAAGGCAATTGGATAAGTGGCAGCTTCACACATGATGAACTATTCGGCGTACATTTTGTTAAGGTTATGTGATGTTGATTAAATTTATTCCAACATTCTTGGATACTTTGTATTCTAGCTTGTATGTATCCTTCCGTTAGGCCTTGGACATTTCTTAAAATTGGTTTGAGTCTTCAACAATATGTTGGCTGATTACTGCATTGCAACGTTTATTATTATAATTCAGGGGCGTAACAGCACCTTGTTTCGAATGGACAACGTTGTTTGTCGGTCGTTTACCTCCGAAAGTTAAGGTAATGGGGTCGCTGTAGCAGTCGCTATCAGTTTCAATTTCAGTCCCATTGTCGACACACGTCACATCAATTAGAATGCTGTCACTTGCAGTCGTTGTGTCTCTTCTCTGTTCTGGTGATTCTGGGAATAAATGTTTGTATGTTTTTATTTATTATCAATCAACAGTTTCAAAAGCAACTTGCACAGTCAGCTTCTGCTTAAAATCTCTGAGATTTTGTTTAGTAAATCTATACTAACCATCAAACGTTACTGAGTAATTTGAACCACAACCAGCGTGGCACTTCAGTAGTCTCTAGCTTCACCAAGGCCTCTCTGTATCTTGTTCAATCTGCAGTTAAGTCTGTAGGTACAGGTGACAGTCAGCCAAAGGCAAGCTACATCTGATAGTATAGATCTCTCAGTTACAGGGTTTTTTAGCTCTGGCAAGTTAACAGGACCCTTAAGGTGTGTTGTTTTCTATTCCATGGAAGTCCTTAAATTTTGATAACGTTGTCAAGTTTTATGTCGATTGTATCTTCTGTGTATTTTTCATTATCTTTAAACTTCAAAACTTCTTTAGAGTTTCTGGACCATTTCTGCATTTCAAAACCTCCTTTCTTCAATATTTTGTTTATGTCATGACATAACTTTTTGTTATGTTAATGGTTATGGTGGCCTATCATGAGGTCAGCCGAATAAAATGATTGTTGTATTGCTGCATACATATAAAAAAGGCAATTGGATAAGTGGCAGCTTCACACATAATGAACTATTCGGCGTACATTTTGTTAAGGTTATGTGATCTTGATTAAATTTATTCCAACATTCTTGGATACTTTGTATTCTAGCTTGTATGTATCCTTCCGTTAGCCGAGCCTTGGACATTTCTTAAAATTGGTTTGAGTCTTCAACAATATGTTGGCTGATTACTGCATTGCAACGTTTATTATTAAAATTCAGGGGCGTAACAGCACCTTGTTTCGAATGGACAACGTTATTTGTTGGTCGTTTACCTCCGGAAGTTAAGATAATGGGGTCGCTGTAGCAGTCGCTATCAGTTTCAATTTCAGTCCCATTGTCGACACACGTCACATCAATTAGAATGCTGTCACTTGCAGTCGTTGTGTCTCTTCTCTGTTCTGTTGATTCTGGGAATAAATGTTTGTATGTTTTTATTTATTATCAATCAACAGTTTCAAAAGCAACTTGCACAGTCAACTTCTGCTTAACATCTCTGAGATTTTGTTTAGTAAATCTATACTAACCATCAAACGTTACTGAGTAATTTGAAAATAATAGGGAAAAATAGGAATAATAAACAAATAAACTACTAATTATTTATTGTGTTAGTTAGCTATCTCATTAGTAAGCAGGTTGCGAAATAATAAAAAGAAACAATCTTAATGGTATATATTTTTTATTCATCTTCTTCATATACAATTAAGGTATTGTCCAAGTGATTGGCAGGATGATTGATGACAGACTGATGTCTTGCCCAGCCCAGATACCTAATGATGGTACACACATCTGCGCAACCACCAACTGTCCGTCGACCAACCATTGTAACTACATGGTAAATAATGGTCAAACACTGCATCATTATTAAATAAAATGTATGAATAGTATATTTTACGACTTATATGCCTACTTTTCATTTTGCCCCTTATCATATGATTATTGGCAGCTGAAGGAAATCCGGACAGGAGGTTGTTGCCATTGCATATTTCTACAGTATAAGTACCATTTTACCTCGCACTTTCGGCGTAGTAATAACGAGCCTGTTTTACTTGGTACGTGCCACATGCAATTAATATTAATTGTGACATTGTGAGTTGTGGAAAGGATACATCGCTACCTGATAGAGCAATGAATTCTGCCCTCCTTTTATTTAAATTATGCTCCACAACATCATCTCCTAGGTTATTAGGTCTTTGCTCATGGATTCTTGATTGGATATGTTCCAATATATTACCTGCATCATCCCTGTCGCTATATCTCTGATGAAACTTATTGACGCCAGCTATTTTGAAATCATCCGTGGCATATTTCAATCCTTTATTGAAAAATTCATGTCGGAATAATTTCAAGCATCGCTTCATAATCCCATTTACACCCTCAACAACCCACCGACACAATGTCACTTTTTTGACTGATTTGCAGGTGTAGTGGATAGTTGTGTTTCACCAAGTCGTAATGATGCAGGCATGTGTGGAGAGTAATTGCATTCCTTTATTACAATCTTGCGATAAAGGAATGCAGTCTCTGAAGCCCCTATCCAATATGAAATCATCGCCTTTTTGGAAGTTTTGTCTTAGAGGTTGTTGACTGTTACTAAATTCATTTATTATGATATTTGCATCTGATGTTGTTGCTGGATAGGGGCCTAAAATATCAAGGATGTATCCATCACAACAATCAATAAGTAGAGGTTTAAAAACGTTTCTATACTTGTGCAATGAATATGTGCTTTTTTGATAAAGATAATTAGAGCATTTTCGTACATGGACATAAGTTCCATCAACAATCACAATTGGTGCATCCTTATCATTGGTAAACAATTCTCTAGGAATTAATAAATTCGGTAAACGTATTTCATCTCAGGTAAGGTGTGTGTACCAAGATTTCTAGGAACAAAATCTGCTAGTAAAGCATTCCGTGCTACAATCTCGTATCTTTTACATGTTGTCACATTATTTTTTATTAAACGGATGAAATTCTTTCATACAAATCTCCTGTCCTTAATCTACATAAAAAAGCAACTAAGGCAATATTTGCATGTTTTTTTGTGGCAGAGCCATCTTTGATTGATTATATTGAATTTAATCATCTCGACACAATTAAAAAAAAGATTTTCACTCACTGAGTCCAAATTGTTCCAATATTCGTTAAACTCTACTCTAATAAAAGAAGCGAAATCTTCTATATGATTAGTGGTAAACAAATGAACATAGATACCATCTTGCAAAATGTCCCATTCATTGCACTGCATATGTTCTGCACATATTCTGCACGACGGTGGGACATAAAAATAATGCTCCTTAAAAAGTTTAATTCGCAATCAAATGAGCACAACATTACGTTCTGTATTGGGACAATATACAACGTAAGGTGTAAAAAAAACTGACGCTGACTCTTACCAGCACGGATCAAATCTAGGCCATCATCATTTGAATTCCGCCATGAAGTGTTCTTGTATGTGCTTCTTTTATGATAAGCTTGGTTATATGTTGATCTCTTGGAATGATCATTGGATGTTTGGAAATCTCTGGCACTGCAGCATTCTTTAGCCGCCCTTCCACTTTCAACGGACCATTCTTATCTAAGAATGAGTAAAGTGTGATCAGAGTACTTTTCTTCTGTACCTTGCACACCCTTCTGTATCTTTTCTACTTCTCTTCCATATATTTTATTTTGATACCACTTCACACATCTTAGTAAAATTACTTCCATCTCCTGGTATATTAAGTATGTTTCCCTTCTATTTACATTTCTATTTTAAAGTCTCTTTTCTTTAGGGAAATTGTTATGAATACACAACCAGCGTGGCACTTCAGTAGTCTCTAGCTTCACCAAGGCCTCTCTGTATCTTGTTCAATCTGCAGTTAAGTCTGAAGGTACAGGTGACAGTCAGCCAAAGGCAAGCTACATCTGATAGTATAGATCTCTCAGTTACAGGATTTTTTAGCTCTGGCAAGTTAACAGTGACCTTAAAGGTGTGTTGTTTTCTATTCCATGGAAGTCCTTAAATCTTGATAACGTTGTCAAGTTTTATGTCGATTGTATCTTCTGTGTATTTTTCATTATCTTTAAACTTCAAAACTTCTTTAGAGTTTCTGGACCATTTCTGCATTTCAAAACCTCCTTTCTTCAATATTTTGTTTATGTCATGACATAACTTTTTGTTATGTTAATGGTCATGGTGGCCTATCATGAGGTCAGCCGAATAAAATGATTGTTGTATTGCTGCATACATATAAAAAAGGCAATTGGATACGTGGCAGCTTCACACATAATGAACTATTCGTCTCAGTATTCGTCGAATGCATATCTTTATTCTGTGATGTTGATATATTGTTCGAAATATAATATAAGTCTGCTTACAAACAAATATGGAGTTCTTCATATGTAAAATAATCTTCATTTTAAAAGTAAGGTAACACACCACGAATTTCCCGCGGCGTACATTTTGTTAAGGTTATGTGATCTTGATTAAATTTATTCCAACATTCTTGGATACTTTGTATTCTAGCTTGTATGTATCCTTCCGTTAGTCGAGCCTTGGACATTTCTGAAAATTGGTTTGAGTCTACAACAATATATTTGCTCCGTCTTCCAAAGAACTCAATAATGCAGCTTGTTCCATTGTGGGTGTAGTCTTTATGAAAGTTGAAATCGTTCTTCTATACTATTTCTTTCCACCAATAACTATAACTCCAAAATGTAATACTACGCCGTACGCTCAATTCTCAGACTTAACAACAAAAAAACTTGTTTACTATATATATATATATAGATATATATATAATTTAAAAACATTCCACAACACCTTTTCTCTGTCTTCTGTGATCGAAAAAATGTTGCCCTGTGTATTCGTCGGCCGGCCAATTTCTTTTAAATTATCTGTCGCGTTTGGACCATATGTTTAATACAATAGGGACTATTTTGCTTGCTTGCTTGACTACAAAGATAAATGACACACGTCTTGCTTGTTTCGGTTCTTTATACGACTACTTAAGGTTGAAAATTTACAAACTTAATATAGTATTGAACAATATCTATCCCCAAACCCAGAATTCCCTTTGAAAAAAATTATTTGCCTTGACCCTCCAAAAACACGTCTACAGTCATCACCTCGCTATCGTCGTCAAATTTTTTGCCTTGGAGGTGTTCCTTGAGCCGAGAAAAGAGGTAAAAGTCACTGGGAGCCAGGTCTGGCGAATAGGGTGGATATTCGAGCAATTCGATTCCCGTTTCTTGAATGGCAGCCATCGCGACGGCGGCTTTGTGAGCCGATGCGTTGGCTTGGTGAAACAACACTCCAGCTGGCCTCCCGCAATCTTCTTATTTGGTCTGCGTATAAGAGCCCGTAATAGTGGCTCTCTTATTCCAAGTATTCCACCATAATAATTGTTTCAGCGTTCCAAAACACGGACGCCATAACCTGCCGACACCTTGAACTTCTTCGGCGTCGGGGAAGAGGCTCGTTTCCAAGTCATTGACTGCTGTTTGTTTTCCGGATCAAAATGGTGGATCCAGGTCTCCTCCATGGTCACGAAAAGAGACAAAAAAAAATCCTGATCCGTTTGGAACTTTTCAAAACCTCCAAATGTCGATTCGTTTTTTCTTTTGCTCATCGGTTAATATTCTCGGCACCAAACGCGCAGAGCCCTTTATCATATGCAGTTAATTCGCAAAGATTCATGAACACATATGAGATCCCTGTGACCTCAGCTACTTGCGTTATGGTCACTCTTCGATCTGGCAACACGATATCTCCGAGTTTTTTCACGTTTTCTGCAGCGAGGGACATGGATGAGTGTCCCTCGCGATATTCATCTTCTGTGGATGTCCTTCCCAGCGCGCAACTGTGGAATATGGAGGAGCAGAGTCCCCCAACGTTTCCACTAGATCGCTGTTTATGTCTTCGGTAGACATTTTTTTTATACAGAGGTACTTGATGACAGGTCTGATTTCTTTTTTCTTCATTTTGATGTTTTCTCTCCGACTGTTCGTATTCAAATGAATGTGTCTCCAGGTAATCGTGGCCTGTTTATATGATTTTTTATTCTGACCTAGTAAATATATGAGGAAGCAAAAAATTATTTTTCATATTTTTATGTGCTTTACAAATAGCATTACTTTTGGATCACCGTGGTATTTGAATTTGTCGTATTGCCCATCAGAATCCCTTCATTGACATATCTCTTTCACCTATTAGGTTACCTGGAAGGGATTGCTATTTAGTGACAAGGCCGCCTAAATCCCATGCTGGTGTTATTTTGTTATTATTATTGTTATACGATATATTTGTTATTATTGTATGGTATTGTATAATTTCAGCCTACGGAAGACATAGAGTCGAATGCGGAACCTTTATCGACGGCTGTAGAGCGACAGATCAAAGAGACGTTGCAGAGGGGGCTCACCAATATGAGCACGGACCGATCTACACAGGAAGGTAATTCATTATTATATTTTTATAATTTAGATGAAAAGGACGAGGATGAACAACTTTTTACTGCACAAGAGGTTTGTGCCATTTTTATCAATTCAAAAATAATTCGACATCTCCCAAAGGGGAGCTCTTGCCGCCACCCGCTTTGTCAACTTATGCACTTAACTAAAAAATCACGTCCAAACGTGTTAAGTGAGAAGCCCCGCCCCGCCCACCTACTTATACGAAAAATAGTACAAATCCTAATCTACCAAATCACTTGCGTACTAAATTTTAAGTAATCACTTGTCACTTAACTAACTGTTTACACGTAATTTTTAACTTAAAATTTAGTTACCAACTTAAGTACTTAACGCGTGTAAACCGGCCATTAGACGGAGCAATCGTAAGGTGTGGTGCGGGGTGAGACGCGGGAGGTTCGCCCCCAAACTGCTAATATCTCCTCCGTACAGATCCATTTGGGAGCTGTCGAATTATTTTTGAATTGATAAAAATGGTACAATATGTATTTTTTATATATAAAAAATAATTTTATAATATAAAAAATAAATATTGCATAATAAGTTTTTTGTTCTGGTCAAATTAACTTATATTTTCTGAATAAACTTGCATTTTTAATCGTATGAAATACCCAATGATATGTTGGGCGAAAATGCTCCCAGCTCTTGTATCGCCGTTGGCAACTAGCATTGTCGGATTTGTTTTTTTTTTTTAATTTTGAACATTATGTGTGTCTCACATTAAATCGTGTTCTTTTTTTGAATTTCATATTTAAATTAAATTTGTTTAAACATATTGTCGGGATACTGGCAGATAAGCCCAAACAGCATTAAGTGCACCGTTTTTACACTGAAAATTTTTAAATAAATAAATATAGCAAATATTTAGTTGTAGAAATGTAAGTCATTTTCAGACATTTTAAAACTACAGCTTTTACTCACGCGTTATTGACGGAAACTGTGTCTCGACTGTGTCTCGTTCGAGACACAGTCGCGACTGTACCCAGCTCTGATGATGGACTCCACACGTGGCCGTAACTAGTCGGACCTTTCCGACAATAACACGTGAGTAAAAGCTGTAGTTTTAAAACAAATATATATTTATATTTTTTTTATTGCAGGGCATATAATGTCGACGGATAGCTTCGAAATGTCGAGCATGGAGCGCGCGTTGCCCGACTTACCGGAAGCAATGCAGGTATTTGAAAAAACCTTACAAATTAAAAGGTTTTGTACAATGTTAGTGAAAAAAAGGCTTTTTTGAGCGGATTTTGCCCCGCTTCATTATAATTTTAACTTTTAATTGGAAGTTTCGGGGCCTTTATACCGCGGTCACGTGTCACTGGGATGACCGGTTAAAATGTGTTTCATTTGATATAATTCATCGTGAAAATTAAATATAAGAATTATTATTATTAGTGAAATTTGGCTGTCAGTCTTTCTAGTCACTGGGGTTTTGTTTCATGAACCCTTATATGAGGACAGACAACGTTTTTGCAGAGTGTATAATAAAGGAATATTGGTAGCGTCTGGTGACGGGTTCGCTCACTTCCCTCTAATATGGTTTAGAAGGGCGATGGCTGGATCCCGCGTTAACTCGTTTCGGGGTTCGTCGTTTGGATACTTGGGGGGGAGGGAGACTTGCCGAACTAATAGATGCAGATAAAAATACAAAGGGGAATCAAAAACTTCGCTGGTTAAAAGGTTCAAAAAATTGTCAATATGTTCTCCCTTAACCCTAATACAATTTTCAGATCTTCCAAATAGTTTATTTAATGCATCGAAAAAAATCGTTCGTCCGCGTCGTCGAAATAAGCCGAAATTGCTAACGACTTCTTCATCGTCCTTAAATTTTTTCCACGTAGTTCTTTCTTCATCTTTGAGAATAAATAATAGTCACTGTGAGCCAGATCTGGACTGTAGCAGTTCGAAGCCGCACCGATCAATGGCAGCTGTCGCAACATGACTTGTGTGCACGGGTGCGTTTTCGTGCAAAAGGAGCACACCCTTTGTCAGTTTTCATCTTCATTTTTCCTTGATGCCCTCCTTTAATTGCTCCAGTATAGAAGCTGAATATTGTCCTGCTATAAAATCGCCACTTTCCTTGTACTCGATTAACAAAATGCCTTCTGTGTCCCAAAAGACATTCGCCATGATTTTTCAGGAGGGGGGGGTGTTTCTTTTTGATGTGCCCGCATCGATTCGTGTCTTGACTCAGGTTCATATTGATGAACCCAAGTTTCGTCCCCGGTAACAATTCGGGCATAACTTCGTCTTTCTTCTCTCCACAGAGCTGCAAAAACTTGCGAGAACACTCGATTGGCTCGTGCTTTTGAAATGGCATAAGCATTCTCGAAACCCATCTTGCCCTGACTTTGTCATCCCAAGGTGATCGTGTAGGATGTTTAAAACTAAGGTTTCTGATACACTTACTATTGCTGCTAGCTGCGTCTTCTTCAGTTTGGCATCTTCCAATACGACTTTTTCTACTTTTTCGATGTTGTCTGGGGTAGTGGCCTCAATCGGCCGTCCGGAGCGATGGTCGACTTCAATAGATTCCCTGCCTTACTTAAAAAGGCCATGCCACTTGTAAACCATGGTCTTACCAAGGGCAAAGTCTCCATAAACCGCTAATCAATAACATCTCTTGAAAAGTTTTCTGTGGTGCTTTTCTTTGTGTGCAACTTAATCAGAACGCGGTATAAAGTTTTCTGCATACTGGCTATTTTCTTCCCGATTTACTTGTTTAATTAAACGTCGATAACTCAAAATTTACTGATCCAATCAATTCTTAATTTTGTGTATATGCATATAATGAGTTACTCAACTAGTGCCGAGTATATCTACCCCCACTAACCCCTCCGTTCCGCGAACTTTTTGACATCTTAAATTTATTTTGCAAAAATCATAGCCGTGAAGTTTCTTGCCAGTTCCTATTCACGAAGGTTTTTCCGAACTGGTGGTAGGGTCATGTTTTGTTTGACGTCATCAAGAACAAGTAATTGTCAATGTTGAGAAATAAATATTTATAATATATTTAAAGTTACGGAATAGATCGAGTTTTGAGTAAAGAGTGGTAGCATAAGATCTGTGTGAGGTGTCTGTGGAGGTGCTACGTTCCTTCCTGTTTGACCGCCGTAATACTCACGTTGACCTGGTTGTGTTCCGGTCAGAGGGAAGGAACAGCCAGTGCAGTCACTGGAACAAAGGCAATTGGAACGACAACCTGCGGTCGGCAAGGCATCATTAATCATGTTTAATATTAATAAATGGAACACCTACGACTAATGATTTTCTGTGGGGGGGTGCCGCTTACCACCGGGTAGAGCGCAATTATCAGTAAAAAAGTATTTGTCATTTATGTAATAAATCTATTGTAGAAATGTATCTTACTATAATGCGCGTCACACAACATGGCGGCTCTGAAGTTAGCGGCAGTTCACGTCTAAAGTCTGCAGCCCGCGCTCCGCGCCCCGCACACACCCACGTTCGTGTTCCGTGCAGCGTCTCGCAGATACTTCAGAGCCGCCATGTTGTGTGATGTGTACTATAGATATGGACCGCGGCTTCACTTGCACATCACGCGGGAAAATGTTTAACCTTTGAAGAGTTACTTACGCACAGATTTTATTGTTATTAATAATTGTGTTTTTATTATTAAGGGTTCCTGGAGAGAAGATGCGAGCAGAATAGAGTATTTGGACGCAGTACACATTACATTTAACCCCGAGGGAGCGAGTCTCCTGCCATTGGCCATAGAGTAAGATTGACAATTATTTAATTTATCTTTTTCTTATCTAATTTTATTCAATACATCTTATGTGACTTCCGGAATGTTAGCTATCTAGTTGTGAAAGAATTGTTTGAATCGGTCTAGTGGTTCCCAAATAAACTAATAAAGAGTTTGTTCTTTGAGAGTTAAGCGCTAACTGCGCTTGCGCAGTTCCATTTAGCCCCGGCTAGCTGGTTCGTTATAATAATAATAATAAATAAATCCCCAGACAAACACACCAACTGTATGGCCCCAAAGTAAGCAGAGCTTGTGTTATGGATGACCATACAGCGAACTGGGGGGGACCCAGAACAAAATGTACTTATGTACAGGCGACAAGGAAATATTCCAAATTATGAAAGATGGCTCGTTTATTACGGTTTATGGATTACAAAATTAAGGTAAATTTGTCGTAGCTACAATGCGTGCGTACGCGCCGGCTGCGTGATAGCTTGATTCCACTGATTGGCTGTTGCAGCCGCACCCGAAGTTGTAGTTCGTATAGAGTATACCAAATTCAAAAAAAACTTTATAAACATTTTCACAAGAGTCTCATTTCCAAGACACTAAAATTGCACACCAGTAACTCAGAAAACACTGCCGCCCTTTTATTTATAAAGTAAAAATAATATAAGTAGTTCTTGGAGCTAAAACTTGCAAAACTAAAAAATACAATTAGATACAAAAAATTGAGGTTATTTCTTTTTTTTTTTTTATACAAACATTAGGGATAACCATCGACATAAAATGAAAATGATTGAATGACAGGTATCGATTTCCGATCCGTATCGACATTTTGATGTATCGATACAACAAGATCCGATAAGACTAAATCATTTTTATGCAATAATGAATGTTTTTGCTTTTCAGTATAATGTAGTAAAAGTAAAGTTTTCAAAGATTTGTTGCCGTTGGAACAATATTGTGGTTGTTACTGATTCTTTTATTAGGTGAGTTTTGAGCATAATGCGTTCTGCTTGTAGTTCAGTGAATTAATGTACCACTAGAATGTGTCGTTTTTTGCAATAAGTCCAATTCGGGAGATCCTTTTTTAAATTAAATATGTTTACTTTTATTTTTTTTATTCGAGTTCGTAAAATTACATTGTACATTAATATTAATTTCAAATGTAATTTTTTTATGTGGCAACTCTAAACTGGGTTTATGATGGCAAACCCATATCTGTAGCGCGTAGGCATACCCCTCATTCGCGGGGGGGTCAGCTTTATTGCCTGATTGCAAACTACCTAGAAGAGCAAACTTTTAGAGCTATCGGGATAAGCTAATTATGCAAATGATTAAAGTCGATTGTAACTTAAAGGGCAAAAAGATATTATCAGAACAGGAAGTATGTATTCCAGTAGACGCACAAATCATAGTGCTACAATCGAAAGGCCAGGGCCAAGGCAACAGCCAGCAAAGAGAGTTTACAATGGTCACTGGCCTGAAGACATTCCGAATACATAAAATTCAAAGAGGAACATTCAATACCTTAATTCCTTTCTGTGCAGCAAAAAGAAAAAGCGCAAGGAAACGAGGTTTAGGTATAAGATTTGCAAAAATCGTCTTTGCCCTGCTTGTTTTGAGGAATGTCATACTAATTATGTAGTAAATGTGACTGATTCTGAGTAATACAAAGACTGATTAAAGAGTAACTCTTGTATAATATGAATAAAAAATATTGTGGCATACGGTAATGACGTGTAGGTAAAGTTAATAAATAATACACGGCACAACCGGTCAACAAAAGAATTTTAATTTAAAAAAATTTAGGGTCGCAGGGTCGGATCCCGACTATTGTTTGCCTCCACAGTCCCGTACTTCCCTGAGGCGGCCGAGGATGGAAGGTGGCTCGTTGCAGCGGTCTGAAGCAGGCCGCGGGCTGTGTGTTGAACCAAGACAGGGGCTTCAACTAGCTCCAACTTAGTCCCAGCTTAGTTCCCCTTTCGGGGAATAACGATTTCAAAATATAATTTCCTTTGTTCGGTAGGCGACCAAAGGCGCAATTACAGAAGTGTATACTATTTTTTTTAATCAAAAAAATATGCTGCGCACAAAAACGTCGTACGACGGCAATTATGAATGTTCAAAAAACTTTACTTTTCGTCTCTGAAGTCTAGCTAGAATTGTGCTAAAACGAGTACGCGCTCACTGCCCAACGCTCGGACGAGGTCTGCGTCACGTAGGCCAGCGAATGTTCTAGCAAAACCGGCGCTCACGCCATTTAGGCTCCGCCCACAAAATTCCTAAGCAAGTTAGGGTTCGCGCGGCAAACCATTAGCATAGTTTTTTGTTTGCGCAGTTGAGTTATTAACTATAATTATATTAAGTATAATAATATGATAAAATAATACATCTTTTATTACTTATTATTTCTTTACTAAAATACTAATTAATTATTAGAAAAGGAACGTGTAACGTTACAATATAAATTGATTTTAGAATATCATTTAATTTGTTTTTTTTTGTTTTGATTTTGTAATCTGGAAAGAAAACATAACATTTAGTTTATTTTTGTTTAGCCTGATTCTACTATTTTAAAAATATAAAGTTGTTATATAAAAAAATAATATATAAAAAAAATTATATAAAAAAATTAATATATTTATTTATTTATTACTACACACAAAGGAATACAACTGTAATAAAATTTATAAAGACAAAACCTTAAACATACTTAAGTCTAGGATGCATTCTACAAGAATGTGTACATAAAAAAATCAAGTAACAATGATATAGACAAAATCGTATACTAATTTGAAAAGTCTTAATTATAATTTTGACCATACACAACATGCTTACAAAATAAAAATAAAAAATGGTAAAATTCCATTAAATCAAGGCCATATTATTCTGATAAATGATATTTTTAAGAGTCCTAACAAACAGAACTTGTTTCGGTAATAGAATGTCGAATGCCGGGTTATTCTTGGCGATTTTGTTGCACAGACGAGCCATCCCCACCAAGGGATTGTAAAAGGAGGTATTGTTTTTAAATACTTGCAAAGCAAAAAGTGCTGTTTGATTGGATCTATATATAATAATAATAATAATATATTATATTATAATAAAAATTGTTAATTCTATTACATGAATAAAAAGAAATTATATTTTTGATAAAAATAATTTTGTTGATGTCGATTATCGCTTTGCCAAAGCGATTAGATTTAATAATTCAATAATCAGTATAGGTAACATCACTAAAATGCAAAAGGGTCATTGACGTTTCATTGTTTACAAAGATTTTTTTTTAATCTGGTATAGATAATATATGTATTAATGGTGGGTAGAAGTCTGCCTCATATGCCGGAGGTTCCAGGTTTGAGTCCTGATGATTGGCATGATGACAGATGTTTTTTCTCGGGTCATATATGCTTTATTTATATATATCTAAACATATCATTCATTAAACTCCTTTATTTTTTAAAGCTGCTTATAAGGAAATATAACATGGTAAGTTAGGATATGGGTTAACATGAAATTTGTATACATTTCGAAGATTAGATGTGGGTCAAGGCTCCAAAATTAATTTAATTTTAAATAAAAAAAAAAGGCGTTTTATTTATTATTATTAAATGTGATAATAATAATAATAATAAATGTTTCTGCCTGTAATGTAATTGCCTGTGTTTCAGTTATTGCATTATTGTGACAATAATCCGGTTACCACGTCACTCGAAGACAATCATTTATGTATAAATAAATTGTATTGCAAAAGCGCTTTAAAGCGACCGAAACAAAAAGCTATGAAAATGCTGGTCGAAGTTACATGATGTGAAAATTTGTATAAAGCAAAAATCTGCAGTAAATAGATAATACTTGAGATACAATTTTGACACTGTTTTTTTAAATTCTTAAAGGGTAAAATCTATAAATTGTTGTTAGACTTATCTCAGCTAAACGTGCGATTAAAAAGCGACCTTATTTTACACCACAAAGGACAGATATTCGGAAAACATGCGACACCGATCTTGGCAAAATGGGAGCCATTACAATTGACCAAATTTCCAGCACTATTTAGTGCATAGCAAAGTCGGTTTTTGCATGACCGTTTAGTTAAGTCTTTCCTTTACTTGCTTTTACGCCAAATGTCATACATATGATCAAAGGTACTTTTGTCAGTGACTTTGGCGGCAATTTGCGCATTCATTGATTTTTCTGAATATCTGTCCTTTGAGCTGTAAAATAAGATGAACGTTTACAAAAAACAAAAAAGGTTTTTGCGTGATTGAGCGATAATCATACAAACATAAAACCTTTCACATTTATGATATAAGAAACAATGACATATTACATATAGACAGGTTATCCACTCTCAATAATGGCAACGCAAATGCAAGGCATTTGCCCGCTATTTGACTCTGTCTTGTGCAACCCATTGTCACGGCTAAACGTCAAACAAAACTTATTCCCTATTCTGTGTTTTTAATACCGCACAATGCCTTCTTGTGTGTTTAGACAGTGTCCTAATTACACTGTTACTGCTAAAGAAAGAATAAACGTTTCTTTTCATGCGTAATTACTATTTTTTTATAACTATCTTGTTTATTTTATTTTATTATTTAAAATGACTTGGCTTAGCTAAAATTAAAATTTACATAGATATTCATTTCAACAAACTCGAAGAGCGAGATGTAATATAATTTTGTATGTGGCAGTAAAAGAGACAACGCTATAGAGTTTCGACAATTTACGTACTACGTTACGTACGCTCGCGACCAATTCGTGCGACGCAACGTCACGAAGTACAGAGGTATCTCTTTCTTACAACAAGTGAACCGTATTATTCTTTCCTTCTCCCACAAATTTATACATATCGAGTAGGTATAGTAAGTTAAGATGACGCCGTTTTTTTGTACGGTAATGTTTGGGTATGACTTGTCTATATGTAATATGTCATTGATAAGAAAGGTAACTTATATGACACTTAAAAAAATCCTTCAGTCTTCGCAAAGCAAGAAGGTTTCACGTTTTGAAGGGAATTTCATCATCTTTTAGTGTTCCAATCATTAAATATAATATTTCATATACATGACGACCGAGTAGCGTAGTGGTCAGTCGCTCTGCCTCGTACGCCGGAGGTCCCAGGTTCGAGCCCCGGCCGGGGCATTCATCTGTGTGATGAACATAAATGTTGGTTCTCGTATCATGTTTATTCTGGGTTCCCCCCCAGTGCGCTGTATGGTCATCCGTAACAGAAGCTCTGCTTATTTTGGGGCCGTACAGTTGGTGTGATTGTCTGGGGATTCATTATTATTATTATATTATGAATTTAACTTCACCACGACAGCCGTAATACCCAACTGAGTAGTCCACTGCGCTCGCCTGCTGCCGGGCGGTGGATGTTTACAGATACCTTCGAAATCATTCCTAGGTTAGAGCAGTCTGTTTGATGTACTTACGTTGTTCAAACTGATGCATTTGGCCGAGCACTGCCGCAGCGACTCTTTTTTTATATTTGAACCATAATGAATAAAGTGAATAATTACTATTTCAGTGGCAGAATCCTCCACGGGCGCCACTTCACCTGGCGATGCGGCGCCACCGCCACGACCATGCTGGCTCCGAGCGTCAAAGGCGCGTTCACGACCAGAGCTCACATCGCCAGTCACTCGAGATGGCTCCAGGTAGTGTATACCACGTAAACTGAAAACGCTCCACTTTTGGCACCCCGGACTGTCAGGAATAAGGTAGTAGCGTAGTGGTCAGTCGCCCTGCCTCATACGCCGGAGGTCCCAGGTTCGGGTCCTGGCCGGTGTAACACTCTCTTACCTAAAACAACGAAATTAAACCTTAAATTAATAAATAAAACAATGAATAAGATAATCTTACAAAAAATATAAACTTTACAAAACATAACCCTAGGCAATTTCAAAACACCGCGCACTATCCTAGTTTGGCAGTCTAGCTGCAACATTCCGCCTACTCACGCGCCGAGTCCCCGGAACCGCATTCCACAGCCGGCCGGTCGGGCACTAGCCGAATTACGTTTGCGAAGTGAGGACGTCGTCAAATTTCAATCTTCCACTATATTCGCGTCGAGTTTTCTACACCTTTAAAATAATGAAATGTACTATGGTATTTAAATAAAATTGTTAAGTTTTATAAACATTTAAATCTATCGTGTATTGGGTGTATGAACCCGACTTGTATTCTACCTATTACAAACTTGTTCATGTGACTGATTTCTTTCATTCACTGGAATAAACCTAAGCGTTACACCGGGGCATTCGTTCGTGTGATGAACACAGATGTTTGTTCTCGGGTCATGGTTGTTAATAATTATATATGATAATTATTCTGGGTTCCCCCCCAGTTCGCTGTATGGTCAACCAGAACACAAGCTCTGCTTACTTTGGGGCCATACAGTTGGCGTGTTTGTCTGGGGATTTATTATTATATTATGTTTTTTGACTTGTTTTTTGTATATGCCTATTTATATGTCTGTGTCACACTCAACAGCCTAAACCTTTTGACGGATCCAAACTCAAATTCAATTATTTATTTCTGAACATTGACAATTATTTGTTCTTATTGACGTCAAATAAAACATGCCTCTACCACCAGTTCGGAGAAACGGGTATAAGTTTTTCAAAGTGATGTTTCGTAGCTTTCCGGACGCTGGCCTGCCGAGTTGGATTCGACAATTTCTTTTTATAAGGGCACGTCTGAAAATCAGCGCTGTGGCATGCCCGCAGCACATGCTGAGATGTGTCCTGTTTGACAAATATACTACAGCGCAACATTTTGTTCTATGTATTTCTAACAATTATTGTTTTATTTCCGATCAGTTGTCATAATTGCTTTTTAATTCTGGTGTATTATTATTATTATTTTCTATCTCTTTTCTGTGTGTTTATATTTTAGATTGCATATTTTTTTTTTTCTTTTTGTATTTCTGTATTTCTGGTCTTGGTCATTGTTTTATGTTAAAAATCTGTACTTTACTGTGTGTGTCTAAGTGCTTTTATTGTTATATTTTGTTGCTGTAGTAATTTGTGAAATAAATGAGTTTGAGTTGAGTTTGAGTTGAGTTGAGTTATATTTCTAACAATCACACCACATTATCTAGCCCAAATTAAGTATCATTAAGAACTTGTGTTATGGATGATAGATAACAGATACATAAACTTAAGAAATATATATAGATATATATATATATATATTTTTTAAATATATAAATATTAGAAATAAACGTAAATAAACGTACATACATATCCATGGCTAGAAAGCAAATATAATATAATATCCGCCCCTACCAGAATAAGAACCCGGGACCTTTGGCATGAAAGGCAAGGCTCCTTACCTCCATACCCAAACAGCCCGTCAACCTCCTTTCAGTTCATATTTATACTTGAATGTCAACCTAACAGTGTTTCATCTAGCATTGCAATTACAATTGGATTAAACTCCAATAAACCTAATAATTAAAAAACCATGGTCTTAAAACCCAAACTAAACATTCCTTTTAAAATTTTCAGATCCTAATCCCCGATGAATTAGCCAAAGACATGTCACAGAAGTTTAAATGTCTGAACCGACTAGCCGAGTCGGATGCGGAGAGTGACGAGGAGGGTGCGAGCGAGAGGCCAGACCCACCCAAGTTGCCTCTCGCTTTCGCATGGCCTCAGTATGGAATTAAGATCAGTGTGGTGCCCGATAGTGAAATTATATTATGATGAAAAAGTGATTGTGTGTGTTCAGGAAAGTGTTGTTTTAAGTGTTAAGTGTGGTGCTGTAGCTCCTAGGCGTGTTTGTTACTTATTTGCGCCGGCATTGATCGGCATGGAAAAATGCCAGTCGGGCTTAGGCGGGGAAATGAAATGAAATGAAATATTCATTTCTCAACATTGTCAAGTACTTGTTCTTATTGACGTCAAATAAAGCATGACTCCACCACCAATTCGGAAAACCTCCGTAAAGAAGAACTGGCGAGAAACTTCACGGGTATATTTTTTTCAAAATAAATTTCCAGAGTCTCTTTATGTCTATACAAAGTTAGCTCGGCAAGCCTCCCTCACTCCAAGTATCCAAACGACGAACACCCTCAAGCGGCACCCGTGCACGAGTTAACGCGGGATCCAGCCGTCGCCCTCCTCAACCGTTTTAGAGGGAAGTGAGCGACCCGTCTTGTATAAAGCCCGAAGTAACACGCGATTGGCATTTGACGATTATGTGCCGTAGTCGCTCTGAGCCGTACAACAAATGCCGAACCGACTGCCAGCTCGAACATAGTAGTAGCACCCTTTAAATTACATTTGCAATCTTGAAATATAACTTACATCAGTATAATCATTTTGAGAGTTTGACATAATTTCTATGAATAGTCTTGTCAAGTGTCAAAGTTATTCTCCAGATAAAATTATCTGAGCATTGAACAAGCAGCCCTTAATGTTATTCGATTAAAATATTTCCATGTTTATTAGTAAACGAGAGACTATCATTTAAAGTTTGAGATTACTAACAAATATCAGTAAGGCTAACAGACTGGGTGACCAAGTGACTAACCGATACACCATGTAGGCTGCATATATGTGCACTAATACTGTGCGAGCTCAGCAGTGTGTTATAGAAACCTAACCATTAGGAACTCTGGATTATATTGTATTGTTTTCATAGCCGGCAATCAAGCCTGCAAACCACCTGATTTTTAGTGACATTCATTACTCGTAGAGTTTTTATTGATGTTGGAAGCTGAGGCGTCAGTCTCTCTTGTAGACTATGCCAGCCTCATAATATTATACAAATGTAAACAATCAGTCAACATTTAAAACTCAGTTCGACTGCCCAATGGTACAATGTAAAACTTGTACCACATTCTAGCTTCATCTGCCACGGGTTCAGCCAATATGCAGTTTATCTGCCCTGCATAAAGACTGTTGGCAAAGACTCCACCAAAAAATGTATGAGATCTTCTGTGACACCACAAAAAGTGCACGGAGGAGATGTCACTTTCCCAATCATGTGGTAGAATGTGTTGAGTGGAATGTGCCCTGAATGCAATCTTAGAGCTGCAACCAAACTAGTTCTGGAGAGGCAAGCATTGTCAAACCATGGTTTTAGATGTGGCTCGCTGTGAATGGTTCTATACCATAGTCCTTTGTAATTTCTTATCTTTAACCGGAACACAACCATGTAAATGTGACTATTATAGAAGTCTAAAGAGGATGGACTTTAGTACTTTCTTGTGAAGTTTCTTGCCAGTTCTTCTTCACGAAGGTTTCTCCGAACTGGTAGTAGAATCATGTTTTATTTGACGTCAATAAGAACAAGTAATTGTCAATGTTGAGAAATAAATATTTCATTTCATTACTGCCCCAGACAAGATCTTTACATAGAAATCTCCACCACCAGCTATTTTATGAGGAAAATGTAGTGATATTATAGGTGAATTGATCGTAACACTGCTGAGCTCTCAGTGCAACTATGCTGGACACGCAGCCTTACAGCATTGAGGAAATAAAAATACTACATAGAACTATTTTTATATGATACATACCATATAGGACAATACTATTAAAGGTTTTTTATGGAATAAGGTAAAATGGGCACCATGACCAAACTGTATGTAGTAAAATATCAGAAGATAGATGATGTTACATAACGAGCCTTAAAAATGGCCTTGGTACCTCAGATACATTACTCACGAACTCAGTTATATTGCTCCCCGGCTTGAAAGTGATTAAATGATGCAAAGCAAGGGCTTGCAACGACAAGCAAGACAAAATACTTCGTTTGTTGTCGGTTCGGTTATGTATGACTGTTCTGAGCCAGTGGTAGTTTCAACGTACGACGTCCTAATGCCCTCTCGGTTCCCTTATGGCCGGTTTACACGCGTTAAGTAGTTAAGTCGGTAACTAAATTTTAAGTTAAAAATTACGTGTAAACAGTCAGTTAAGTGACAAGTGGTAACTTAAAATTTTGTACGCAAGTGATTCAGTAGATTAGGATTCGTTCTATTTTTCGTATAAGTACGTGGGCGGGGCTTCTCACTTAACACGTTTGGACGTGATATTTTATGCTGCGTTCCGTTTGCCGATTATAGCGCTCACAGCGCTCATATACCCGTTCCGATTGCCCGTGAGCGCGCTAAAAAGCGATATCGATACGTCATCAATGACGTCATAAACGCCGCCATCTTCCCGCTCACAGTGCCCAAGCTACGGAGCATGGTCGCTGTGAGCGGCCTATCAATACTGACACATGACGTTACTTTGTTGATGTTTTTATAAGTCGATTATAGATTTTAAGAGCTTGCTTATTAATTTTCTTTTGTAATAATGTTAAAAATGGCTCCTGCTTCATTCAGGGTCAAAAATTTTAATGAAATTATAACTTTAGACTTAAGCGACGAACAATCAGAATATCAGCGCGCTATTTACCGTTCCGATTGCAATAGCACTAATAACACTTTTAGCGCGCTCAAACGAATCGGAACGGTTTTGAGCACTTTTAGCGCTGATAGCGCTGTGAGCGGCAAACGGAACGCACCATTAGTTAAGTGCATAAGTTGACAAAGCGGTTGGCGGCAAGAGCCAGCGTTCGGAACCGTACGATAATTATCGTACATGTGCGATAATTTCATAACTACGTACGATGGTACAAGACTATCGTACGCAGATTGTACGATAATTTCCATTCTGATGGAGAATTTGATGATTAACCATTGAAACGTCCAAGTACAAGTTGTAAAGACGCGCTATTTGTCCGCGCTCGCGGCAGGTTGCTGTCGCGTCGAGCGCCCTATGACTTCATCTAGTTTCAAGTCTATTTTAAATAAACTACTACAGCTTTTGCAAATAAAAAAATTACTCTAAAAAAGCTGACACTATACAGAAACAACTTATGTGTAAATTATTGTCACGTTTCATATGATTTTTTTAAGTATTTGAGCCATTTTCCTGATGGATACGATAATTTTGATCCATATACGATAATTTTACGGCCCTGGTACGATAACTGCCTGGCTTCAGGTTGTGAACACTGGCAAGAGCTCGTATTTATTTATTTATTTTCCAAAATGACAGAGTGTAGTTTAGTAGTTTTTTTTTTTTTGGACAAATTCAGAGAAGAATTTTATTCGGAAATTAAAATCTTTACAAGAATATGTTTTTTTCTAAATTTTTATTCTACAAGCGTATCTATTTTAAATATTCTTCAACAAATTTTAAAGTTGAAAATAAGCTCCTCTCCGACATTTAAAAAAGAAAGAGTAAATGCGAAATAACTACGAGCTCTTGCCGCCACCCGCTTTGTCAACTTATGCACTTAACTAAAAAATCACGTACAAACGTGTTAAGTGAGAAGCCCCGCCCACCTACTTATACGAAAAATAGAACGAATCCTAATCTACTTAATCACTTGCGTAATAAATTTTAAGTTACCACTTGTCACTTAAATGACTGTTTACACGCAACTTTTAACTTAAAATTTAGTTACCAACTTAACCACTTAACTCGTGTAAACCGGCCATTAGGCGTGTCGTCTGCAGGAGTAGTTTACGTTCCGGGAAGCAATAAAACAGTCGGTTCGATTCGCGTTGTGACTTAACCACTTGACAAGTAAAACCAGGCGACGGTGACAAGGTTTATGAGGTTCGTGCCTCAGGAGGTTGTCATCTATCTTCCCCTATTTTACTGTAATCAAAGGATATAGATAAACTGTTGTTATGTATCAAGAGAATCAATTTTATTATGTTTACAAACATTTTGTAGTTGAGGTTGTATTGTAATTGTGTTAAGTTATAGGACCAATTATGACTGAATTCAATAATAATGTAAAAAAAGCTTGGATTTTTTAGTGTTAGTATAATTATTGTTTTTAAATGTGTAACAACATACCTATACATTGCAGGCAGATGGTTGAAGTAAACAGCGAACCTCAATTAATTATTTTCTTAAGCAGATGACGAGCAATTATGAAAATAGAACACTGCAAATGAAGCATAAAAAGTTCAACCAAAAAGCTCACTGCTTAGTTGAATGTGTATCCATCTGTGACGTACATTTGTGTACAATGAATGTAGGGACTCAAAACTGTATTAAGTTCTGTGATTAGAGCTAAGTTATCAATAAAACATGGTGTAAGAATGGTTATGTCATGCTTAATTTATTTTCATCAAATCGACTTCTCGTAAACATAAAAATGATCTGGAATGAGATTAGGCAATAAAATAAAATACAAACAAAATACTGGTTTTTATTTCTGTGTAGCCGTTTTGTGTGGTGACGCATGCATAAATCGTAAATAAATAAAAGATCAACAAAAAGCCCAGTACTTGTCACATAACTGGGCTGAAGTTAGCTGCGGTTCATGATTGCAAAAGTGATTTCAAACCTTCGCACACAATCGAATATTTAGCTAATGTATTAAACAAACAAAAAGGAAATTATTGTATGGATTATGGATGTATATGAAATGATCAAATCAAATCAAATCAAATCATTTATTGCAACATAATATGGTGTTATACATAAAAAAAAAGTTCTACATATTATTACTATTCAACAGCATGCAATATTTATTACAATATTTAATCACTAAATTTTCTACCACCATTACACAAATTTATCTATTTTTTATATTTAAGAAAGTCATTAACAGAGTAAAAACACTTCTCTTTCAACCATTTTGATAGATCTTGTTTAAATTTACTTTTTTGTACACTTTGAATTTCCTTGGGCAACGCATTGTATATTTTTATGCACATCGCATAGCATTGCCTATGATATATTTCTAGTCGTGGCATATCGTTATAAACCAACCTCTGTGCATGGCGAGTTGGTCTACCTATACTGCCAGCTTGTACAAAGAATTGAGGATTAGTTTTTACAAAATTGGCAGCCTCCAAGATGTACATGCAAGGCATCGTCAATAATTTCAAAGATTTAAATAAAGGCTGGCATGGCTCATAAGGCTCCTTTCCAAGTATTGTCCTTAAACATCTTTTTTGTGCTCTAAAACATTTTTTAATATCGGTAGAATTTCCCCAAATTAATAACCCATATTTTAAGGTCGATGTTACGTACCCATGGTAAGCACATAGTATTGTTGATAAAGAGCAGGTTTTTCTGAGTCTGCTTAATACGTATACGTAACTATTCATCTTATTGCAAACGTGTTCTATGTGCTTCTGATAATACCACTGATAAGATTTATGTATTTTTATTTAATCATACTTGAATTTAAAAAAGTATTATGGAACAGTCTTGGTAAGACGTCCACGGCGTGACGTCACAGCCAGTCTCGACGCCATATTGCTAGAGTAGGCGTTTTGACATCTTAGATAATCAATGTACTTTGTTATTATGTAGTTGTTTTTAAGGAAATTATTAAAATAAATAAAGATCAATATTGTTTCTGGGGTCCATATACACCATAAAATAATGTGAGATGGTTTTCGAAAACTAATCAAATAACCTATTTAGTAGCATTTACCACTTCAACATGTAAACATGTTAATTTAAAAAAGTCTAGTGCTAAAAAAAGATTGAATTATCATATTCTCGGGAAAGAAACGTTTTGACATTAATTCCAGCTATAAATCAACTGCTAAGTTTCGTTCTTGCACAATTGCAATTTTTGTAGTCGCCTTTCTAAATTATATTCTAATTATTGCGCTTGAGTTTTATTTTCTATATCATTATACACCAATTATCATTTCTTGTGTGTTCCGCTATTACTGTGGACAGTTAGTGTCATATTTGTATGAAACTATATCTAGATTGTATTGGTGATCGTTGGATGACTTATAATGAAATTATCCATGTTCAAAAGCGTCCAAATAAAAAAGTGTGAATATCCAAAAAGGGTATGAAAATGAAGCTGTGTAAAGTGATTCTAATGTGCGCCTGCTCATCCAAGTCGAATCAGCAAAACTCAGCAGTAATGCGAGTGCCACATGATTCAAATTTAAATGTTTTCCTTTACCTAATACAATCGGAGCACTATTTAATATTTCGTATTCAAGAACTTATTCAAAAAGAGAAAGCTCATTGGTTTCCCGATTCCTTGCCACCTTCATTTTTCGAGCCTTCCGCCCCGGCCCCATACAAAACAGAACGACGCGCGAGTCGCGTCATGGGCCACTCTCAATGATGACGCACCTAACGCGTCATTGCCCCCGGGTAATGTTTTTAAGCTATTTTAAGCAGTTTTAACTATAATAATACAACGTGAAACCTTTTACTGTGTGTTATTTTTTATTTATTAGTTTAGTGTAAGTTAAAGTGGCGATCTACGTGTTTTATAGGAAATGAAAGGTAAGTTATAGATTTCGACCAGGAGTTGTAAACCTTTTATACTTTTTGTTGAATTTATTGTTGATATAGGGTGGTATAGTAGCTATAGATATTAGCGTTTAGGAATCATAAGTATAATATATATATTTATATATATACATAGTATATATATTTATAGTAATAATTAAGTATGTATATTTTATAATTTTGATCCAGAATTAATTAGAAAACGCCAATATATTCCCGATCATCGGGAATAAAAACACAGTGATACGATGACCAGTCCTTGGGACCTGGTAGTGGAACATATTATGTAGAAGGATGGTCCAACATGCACGACGAAAACAACGCAACAGAGTGCAACGTGCACTGAGGATAAGCAGACGGAAGATGTACATTACTTGGCAGTCGCGGATATACACAGCTGCAAATATTTTGGGCAATTTGTGTCCATTGAATTACTTCGATATAACATTACTGAAAGATATGCTATTGTGCAAAATATACAAATACTTGAAAAATAATTCAATTGATACATAATCGGTATATATGTATATGGTAAGAAAAGGTAGAAATGATCCCGGATAAGTTTGCAAAGTTAATAATTAAGTTTTTCTAAGGTTTATTATTAAAACATTAATCACAATATTGATCCCATTCTATTATCGATTTTTGTATTTAAAGACTGTTATAATTAGATATTTAAGGGTATTTGTTTCTTAGGCAAAAACCAAATCACTTACTTCAATTATTGAGCTGTTGTTTAACATGTTAAAACTGATTAATAATTGTAATCATAAATTGTAACTGATAAATCGTACTGTTAATAAATGATAAAAATATATCAATTTTTTCTACTTCCATGGCTTAACATCAATAATAACGATTAGTATATGTGAAATGCTTTAAAACATTCCAGGCATAATGCAGGAAATCCTGGACAGTCCGGACAGCCAAATAATACTTATTTTTAATACTTATATTAATAAAACTTAACTTCAGCCAAATAATACTTCGACTCATTTTTTATGAATATGTATTCTGCCAGGATGTGACGCTCGCATGGTCTCCGATTTATTAGGTAACAGGTGTTCAATGACTTGTAATCGAAAATCATACAATCTTGTCTCTTCCTTTCTCTGTTTTAATTATATAAGGAAAAGTAACGTAATAACTGAACCTGCATGATGTGGATAATTACTTTTTTATACCATCTGAACGTTTTATGTTCGGCACAATAATAACTTAACATTTGTTCGTGCTTGTCGACTGATCTCAGATATTTGTTGTATTCAACCTGCATTTTAGGTTTGAAGGAATCGTTTCCGTATGTACGACGTACGTTTGTATGTACGTATTCGCTATTGTGTTCGGAACTGACGAAACAGACCTCCCTCTTATCTTGCCATTTTGTAACCGTTGCATTATAATGCATAATACAAGCTTCGTTTATTTGTTTCTTAGTATTAATTACCTTTTTGGTATCCCTTTTTTATTTTGCCTTAAAGTGCCGGTCAAATACATATGTGTTATTATTTAAGAATTCGTTGGCCATATCAACGCTTGCATAAAAATTATTTACATAAACAGATTGGCCAGCATTTAAATATTTTTCTGTTAGTGAACGTAATACTTTCTAGGTCCACGCGACCATTTGTTTGTATTAAGAAGAATATGAGCGTGTGACTATTTTTTTCAAAAATGAACCATAATGTGATAGGTTTTTTTGGGGCAGGAGACGTTCTAGGTACTTGTTTATTAGTTCTTGACCTTAATGATCTAAAAATTATTCCATGCAGTACATATTTTAGTTAATAGGTTACTTTAAGTTTTCTATCAATACGAATCTTCATTCTGAGGTATTTTATATAAATAATATGAATATTCTTATTATTATCACGAATTCCTTATGCATAGAAATAAATAAATATTGAACCAAAATAAATAGGTACCATAAAAGAGTTGGGTAGATGGCACTTTTATTAGACTTTTTTTATATTTTAGTGTATGGATTAATAAACAATGAAGTACTGCATGTAAGTAACAATTTAATTTTCCAAAAAAATGCTGTGGTTATTAGTGTCTCTAATGTGTTAATTTTTATATAAAAGGATTTTTTGTTTGAATTGAATAAAAATTTTAATTTCAACAATTTCCTAATGACGCGCTGTTCGCATCATTGGCCTCCCTAAAGGTTTTTTCATGACGCGCTAGGTGCGTCATGGACCAGGAATCCTTTGTGTTCAATGATAGCACAGTTAATCAATAAGATTTATATTTAATTTGATATAGTAACTTGTTTATACGGCAAGATGATGTGAGTGGTAGAAGCCCTGCCTCATATGCTGGAGGTTCGAGTCCTGGTCGGGGCATTCATTTATGTGATGAACATAGATGTTTGTTCGCGGGTCATGATTGTTGATATTTATACATGTATGTATATGCAGGGTTCCGGTGATGTGTTATTTTTATTGATTTTATTGTACCTATATGTTTTAGCCTTGTGACCCATGCTTTATGCAATGAAATAGCTGTTAGTCGGTTGTAATATAATGTTGGGAGCTACCGTTTTACACAAACGTTTGTCCGTACCTAAATTTTTTTAATGTATAGGTTTTATAACAAACAACCACAGTGTCTGAAATTAGTTTATTTAGCTTTTTTATCAATTAATAATTGTTTTAAATACGAATGTCCGTTTTCTATATCTGTACTCGAATAATTAGACAAACGAATTCGAGATTCTTCTGGATGTTTACATGTGATGGGATCATGGGCACGAATTTTGAGGTTATCTTCCGGTATATTGATGACACTTTCTTGCAAATTAGCTGTCGAAGGTAAACTAATCAACTCTGGTTCTGGAAGAGAAGAATCGCTTTCAGAAGATGGAGATGATCTTATATAATGAATCGGAGATGATTCTATGACATACTGTGGAGACGCTGACAGTACTTTTCTAGTTGAGGGCGACGGTCGGGCGTTTTGAGGTAGCATGTGTTTAGACAGATCACCGTTGTTAGTTGCTGTAACTTTAGTATCGAAATTTAGATTCCCGGTTTTAGCTAGAAATAAGACATCTGTGATCAGTTTCTCGGCTACTTGGCATTGGAATTCATTTAGTTGGTCCAGCTGCTCTCCAACGTACACTGTGAACGTGTTCGACCGCCTTATTTTTCTTGCATGATTATGTGTGGGGTTTGTTTCGTTCTGGGGGGGGGGGTCATTTTGTTTTTTACGTTTCGTATCTGTTCTTCTTTCTGTGCGCTTTCTGTGATTCACACGTGGGTCTGTGTCCTGGAAATAATAGGGGATCATAAACCTCAATGATCCTCAAATTGAGGTGATATATCTATTTCGGGATTGGGCACTCATAGGCCACAATAAATTTATGGCAAATCATCAAAAGAACAGGTTCATTTTAAATTAAATCTGAGTTTTACAAAGTTTATATTTGTTTCTGGACCGATTTTGAATTGTTTTTAGTTTTGTAGTTAGTTTCGTGTAAACATTATAACTTCTGGATAAAAGAGCTTAATAATGGTGAAATTTTTTTCTATAAACGGTTCGGTAGATTAATAATAATAATAAATTCCAATACAATCACACCAACTCTATGGCCCCAAAATATGCAAAGCTTGTGTTCTAGATGACTATATAGAGAGTTGGTGGGCAGAATAAAAATATCAAGAACCATGGCCCGAGAACAAACATCTGTGTTCAACACACAAATGAATGCCACAGCCAGGACTCGTACCTGGGATCTCCAGCGTGTGAGGCAGGGTCAATAACCACTACACCGCCAGGTCTTCTTTATAAGAGTAGCATAGAAAATTGAGTCATTCGTTTAAATAAGACAAAGTATATGCAGAAAGCCATCACAACGGTGAAGGAATGCGTCGTGAGTGCACCTACATAAGCAGGTCTCCGAACTTGAGTCACCCGCCATCACACACACGCTAGCACGTTACTGTGCTGTTGTATAGCAAACAAAAACAAGGTACGCGTGTGTGCGTGACCGCGAGGTGTGTCCTAATTCGACCAGTCACGCACACATTCGTAGCGTGTTCGGACACTTCAACTACAAGTAAAGCGAACCTCGTTTCCTCGGATAAAAGTAATAGTACAGATAAATCACTCCGTTCATAAAATGTTGTTCCCGCCTTTTTATCTAACCCTACTCTGTCCGCGCGCTAACATGAACTTAACGCGAACGCGGTACGGTATCTACTTCGCTAAGGTCCGCCGGCGACCAGCGGTCGGGGGGTACTCAGCGCGCGAGTGCATCCAGTGACATAGGCTGTAGGCAAATCTCGAGACTATATATTGCCGAAAATCACCCCCTTATTTGGGTCCCCGTAGCGGGATCCGTAAGGGTGTTACCACACCGATCGATCGACGTCGATCGATGGTAGAATGGAACAGGCTTTGCGAAGTAGATGCCGTATCGCGTTCGCGTTAAGTTCATGTTCAATCCTAAGGGCATCCCGACGGCTGAGTGGCTTCAGGGGTAGTAGCCTCAAACACCGGAGGTCCAAGATTCGAGTCCTGGTCGAGGCATTCATTTGTGTGATGAATACAAATGTTGGTTATTGGGATGACCCAATATCAATGACCATCATGGTCGTATGTATTTATTATGTTTAATCTGGGTCCCCCCCAGTTCGCAGTATAGTGTTCCATAACACAAGCTCTGCTTGCTTCGGGGCCATATAGTTGGTGTGTTTGTCTGGGGATTCATTATTATGGCATTAAGGATGTTGTGAAGTCTTACTCACATCAGTGAGTGGATGTGCCTCAATCGGCCGGTCATTCCTGGGTTTCTCCCTATCTTTGTGATTGAAAGCGGCATCCATCAAATTGTAATACCACAACTGGGGGACGTGTTCGCTATTTTCCATTTCCTAAAAAGTAGTAGAAGGTAGTAGAGTTTCCTTTGTTTAGAACTCTTCTGGGGCTGTTCTACGGTCGGTTACAGGTTTACGTGGTTGTGTTCCGGGTATAGGGAAGGAGCGGCCAATGTAATTACGGGAGCAAAGGCAATCTCAATTGAAGTCTACGGTCGGAAAGCAGCGTTACTCGAAGTCACATCCGTTGCTTACAAATGAAGCAATTACACACATTAAAAAAAGTTTGAGATCACTTTGAAAATCTGAAATCTTTTTTGTTTCAGTAGAATAAAACGTTTTTTGTTTTTCTTCAAAATCCAATCTTTTAATTACAAAAGATTTTTAAAAAATCAATCGTATTTCTGTATAAAAAGAGATTAAATCCTTGATTAAATACGCTCATTCAGAAATCTGACCAACTTGATTCAAAAGTTTTTTCTGACTTTTTTAAGAAGGAGTTCATTCAATAAGATGCCGAGGGGATTATCAGAAGTTTTATGAGCAAGAATTGTTACTTTGGGGGAAGAAAGACATTCTACGAGAGAAATAGCACGCAGAGTGGCTGTATCCCAATCCTGTGTCGTGAACACGTTACGGAGGTATCGCGGCGTGAGACCTAAAATAAAAACTGAGTTGCGGGCTGCTACTGGACTAGAAATCAGCACTCAGACCATCAGGAATTGCTTACACCAGGTTGGATTACGAGCGAGAAGATTCTGGCGAGCACCCCTGAACTCACAGCAACGACAGCGACGCAGATTCCAGTGGGCTAGACTACGCCAAAATGAAGAAGACGGCGAGGAAAACATTTGGCGGCATTGTCTCTTCGTTGACGAGTCCAGAATTAGCACTCATCCGAACAACCGACTTCTACGTGTCTGGAGAAGACGTGGGAACGCTGAAAGACAAATTACTGCCTCCGGAACCGTTCAACAAGGCGGGAAATCTGTATCCTTTTGGGGCGGTATCATGATTGGTGCTAGAACGCTGTTGATCCCGTATCGTGGCTGGATGACTACAGCTTTGTACCAATCCATTGCTATTGATGGAATCGTCAGGTCATCTAGAATAAACCATAGCCTTCGATTCGTATTGGTTGACTATAATGCACATCGAGCTGAACGAATCAACGCTTCTCTGTGTGAATACGACATTACCAGGTTAGACTGGCCTGCCGGCTCGCCTGACTTAAACCCGATAGAGCACGCGTGGGATGCTGTCAAGCGAGCTGCTTGGAACCGTCAGCCACCTCCCCAGTCAGTGCCAGAGATCAGGGAAGCCGTTATTAGAATAGGACAGGTTACCGCAAGAATGCTGGATAACTTAATTGTCACCATGCCCAGAAGGATTGCCGTATGTATTCGAGCCAATTTCATAAATGTTGATAATATTTTGTTAAATTCTCTTTTTCTTTCAATTATTTATTAGTCGAAATTGCATTAGGACTTTTAAATTCAATTTTTGTTAATAAAAAATAATTTAATTTTTTAATTTCCAAAGGTGTATCTTTTCTACAAAAGATGTTTCGTAAGCAATATAATTTTAAAAAGTAAAATTTAAAAAAAAAACCATGAAAAAAACACACCAGGCGGGTCACGTGTTCGTTTACCGGCATGACATTAGTAAAATAAGATACTGCGCATGTATTATACAAATTAAAACTTCGGGTTGACAGAAAATTTTAACAGCTGACCGATTCTTAGAGCAACAACAGCTTTTGAACAAGAAAACCACATCAAGTAGTTCATTGGTATGGGTGATATATCGACGGTGCTGCAGACACACACACGAGGAACTTCGTGAAGGAAAAATCCAGCTCGCTAGACGAGGCCTTTTGTTATCAAAGGGAAGAACCAGCCAGTGAGATTAATAAATAATAACACACTCCACAAAGTAAGCACAGCTTGTGCTATGGATACCTACCATAAATATCTATCATAAAGCGTATAGACCATATACAGGGTGTATCAAGACCGCTTTCACTAACTTTGGGGTATGATTTTAGTGCTTATTCTCATAACGAAAGTTATGGAGCGTGTATTGAACAATCGTCTCCTGGCATACCTTGACTCCAACGAGCTCCTTAGTGATAACCAACATGGTTTTCGCAGTGGACGCTCGACTGGAGATCTTCTTGTGTATGCCACTCACTTATGGAGCGAAGCTTTGGAAGGTCACGGTGATTCTATAGCTGTATCCTTAGACATTTCCAAGGCTTTTGATAGGGTCTGGCATCTCTTGAGTAAGCTTCCAGCATACGGAATACCTAAAGGGCTCTGCGACTGGATATCTGATTTTCTGAGGGTACGGTCAATTCGAGTAGTCTTAGACGGCTGTTCTTCTGCCCTAATGGCAATTAATGCCGGGGTACCTCAAGGATCTGTTCTCTCTGCAACGTTATTCTTGCTGCACATTAACGACCTGCTAACCCCAGGCATTATAGGTTACGCTAATGACAGCACCGTTGTAAAGAGATACATGTCTAATGCGCGAGCGAGTCCTCAAGAAATCCGCGCTTTGAGAGAGTCCATGATTGAGCGAGTGGATTTGGCCTTAAAGAAAGTGTCCGATTGGGGCGAGTCCAACTTGGTCAAATTTAACCCGTCGAAAACACAGGCGTGTTTATTCTCTGCGAAAAAGAGCAGTTTCGACCTAACGCCCACTTTCTAAAATGTTTCTGTAGCCTTAACCGACCACCTAGGGCTTCTGGGCGTAACTATATCGTCCCAACTAAACTTCGGGCAACAAATTGTGTCCATGGCTCAAACTGCTTCAAAGAAGTTGGGAATCATCTCGAAGGCCTGACGGTACTTCAGCCCTGAACAGCTACTTAATTTGTATACAGCTCAAGTTCGATCTTGTATGGAGTACTGTACTGTAGCCACCTTTGGGATGGTTCTGCAAAGCATCAACTAGAAGCGATGGACGCAGTTGACCGAAGAGTCCGAAAAATTATTAACAACTTTGACCTCACCGCCAAAAAACTGTAAAGCCTCGACCATCGTCGGAGAGTTGCCAGTTTAGCAGTCTTCTACAGACTACATTTTGGAGCTTCGATAAACTTTTAGTCACAAGTTTTCTTATTGTTAATAGTGATAGTAATTATAATACAACGCAGGCTTCACTTGGAGTCGCTTCCGAGCTAAGTTATTATGGTGCAAAGTTTTTGTAGCCACAAATTTAAAAACTTTTAAACCGCTGAACCAACTTTCTTCAGACATGGCTAGGAAAGAACACTCGAGTCGTTCAGCTCTATTCTAGCTGCGGCCTGCCGGGCGTTCGGTATTGGCCCACCTGAAGTTACAACTTTATTATAAACTATTTTCTCGAAAAATATAAAAGCGTCCAAAGATGTGCCCAAATCTGAATGACATTCTTTGGGTCTAGGTATGTGTGCGAATCGTCTTTTTCAAAAATGAAATGCACAAAGAACGTTTACAGTAACGGCCTGGCCACGGGGATCGGCGGTGCGAACGGCGATGCGGGGAGCGGGGCGACCATCCGCGCGGCACAGTTTGCCGGCCACGGGTAGTCCCTTTCGCCGCCGCGACCACTAAGGAAGCCCGAGAGCGAAATGTCTTTATCAAAGTTATCCCGATATTGCTTGGAAAGTAACAGTTTTTTGGTATAAGTCGTAATATTTGGAAGAGATTGTGGAGTACATGATTTGAATAGGAATCGGGGTATAGATGGAGAATTCCACAAGAAGTACGAGAAATGCAGAATGCACCCAGAAAATTTTTTCGAGTTTACCAGAATGAGTGTCGAAGCCTTTGATTATTTTATTTTTCTTCTTTATTCATATTAATACTCAATTAGTATTGGGGAAAAAAGTCAATGCGGATAGAATTTTAAGTGCCGCTGAAAAATTGTTTTTGACATTTAGTTAGCTGACCATATTTTGGAGAATGATAGTACCCATCAATTTGATTAACTTTTCCCAAGAAACTTACGGTCGCAAACGGAATTTTTTTATAAGTAATTTTTTTCGGAACTATTTTCATTATCCTTTTTTTTATTGAAAAAGGATGAGACGTTTGTCTTCTATATCACCTGATGGAAAGTGACGATGAAGACGAAGGTGTTACGTCTTTCAACGAGATACCTATCACTCGACGCTTAAAAGAACTAGGACTACAGTTTTCTAGAAAAACAGACGCAGGCAGTTTATTCCACACCTTGGCGAACCGCACAAAAAAGGAACTATCGAAGCGTTTGGTTTGGCTTCTTGGGATATCTAATATAAAGGGATGGAAGAATTGTATAATAAGAATTAATGTTATTTTTTTATTATTAATTTTATTGTATTCGCGGCGAAAACAACTAAACTCGTTTGATCACTTCACTTAAACGCCGCGACCGCCGCTCGACTCCGTGGCTCGCTCATAGAATAATATTACTCCTAACGGAGAAGAACGACAACTTCATACAAATCAATCGTACATCATTCAGCTCCTAAACTAGCGCCATCTAGAGTCTACCCAGGCATACTAGCAGGGCGGGAAATTACGAACGACCAGGGATTTATTTAAGACCATCATCCGACAACGGATTGTCCTGGGACATTACTTCATCTAGAAGGTTGTTATTATTCTCAATTTCAAACAACCTTTTAAACGATGTAATTCCCTCGCACAATCCGTTGACAGAAGACGGTTTTAGAAGGTAGGAAGGACAAATCAGCATTATATGTTGATTGGAAACTTAGAAAACATTTTGGAATAAAACAATTAATATGTTTATCAGACATTTACTTTAAATATACGAAATCATAAACCGAAAAAAAAGGAAATACAGTACATCTTAAAATTTTACAATACAAGCTTGGATGATACAGTCCAAAATAACTATTTGGGCTTTAGTTGTCAGTCAACATAGAAATTTTTTGTGCAGCAAACATTGACTACTTAATGTAAAAAATTGAAAGTTGGTCATTGCAACTTATAAATATCTCTAGGTGGGTGAATATCACAGAATCAAAAATAAATAGTCACACACAAGTCGAATAATTAAAGAGCAGTTGTCCTGTGTTGAGCAGTATTAACAAAGTACGGTTATACATTGATTTTGTTTTGAATCTGATTGTTGATTAGAGAATATTCAGTACAGAGCTGGTTTATCACATAATACGAAAAAACATGCTATCTTGTGAAAATGAGCCATGCAAATTATATGAACGAAAAACCGTTCTCACATGAGCAGCATTTATAATTAACAGTGTTTTTATGCTCTTGGCATTCAAACAGTACAAAAATCAAATAAAAATTAGCGAACTTATGGTTCAAGAGTCACAAATAACAAATTTTCAGTAACAAATGATTCTTAAAAGCTCGTAAATTAAGTATGAATATTTGGAAATTCTTTATAATAAATACCCAAATATTGTTTTTCTTTCTCGAAATAGTAGTTGTTAGTTACATAGTTATATTAAATATTTATTATACCATAGATATATTCATTAATAAGTAACAATGACATGTTGCAATGGGCGACCGATGTGTCTGACGAGCCGTGTCGGCGGAAAGTATCGAAGTTTTCACCCACGGGCATGGCTTTAAACCGAACGTTCGCACTCTATACAGGAATAAATCTAGACCGGTTTATTGGGATCTTTAAATGATACCCTTACTCCCCTAAAAAATTAATTCGCCATTATAGTAGCACCCTGTATAAGTAATTGAACTCAATAATGGCTGTAATAAACATTAATAAAAATTATGTAACATAACTCTAACATAATATGCAATCATTTATGATTTAAAAAAAAGTTTTTCAGTGTAACAAGATAAAGTGCAATACTGAAAGGGCTGGACAATAGACTCGACCTTTAAATGAAATAGTAAAGAATAATGATAAAAAGTCATCGGCTTGATTTTTGAAGATTCACAAATCATTAAACTTTTTATTTATCTACAAAAAGTAAAAACCTAGAAATTATATCTTTTTTATCAAGCTATTTGATTATTTTAAAGAAACTTTGCCAGTCCTTAGAATGTACCTAATTAATGTTTTTTTTTTCAATAGTGTAGAAATGGAATTCGAAAAATGAGAATAATAGAAAAAATGAGAATAAAAGAGTAGCAGTCGCCTTTCGGGATGGCACATTATTTGTGAAGTATAATTTTCATTTTTCTTTTGAGTGCAGACGCGGAAGCTTCGTCTGCAAATAAGCGGTTTTTTACTGTACAAAATCGCCTAATGCAAATAAAAAACAAACTGTTGGCAATAAAACTTATGTTACTATCCCTATGTTGACTGCAACTATTGAGAAAATCAAAGTTTATATTACATTTAATTGTTTCAATAACACTTCTTTTTAAATTTTTTATATGACCTTTCTCTTTTAAAAAAGTGTTTATTAAAGAAGCACAAGCCTCTACACAAGTAACAAAACTTTTGCTGGCATAGTTGAGTGATTTTTTTTCATCACAGTATTCCCTGCATTGAGTTAAATTGTGAAAAGCTTCCATTTGTGGGGATACACATAAATTAGTACAAGTGCCACAACTTGTAGTTGGCATTTTTTTTAATAAAAAGCCACATACATATGCACATGCTTGCATTTCTGCGCTGCCTTCATTTATTTCATTAGTAGACCCAAACACTCTAAGATCATTAGGTATATCCCCTTCAAATGGGTTCTTCTCCTCATCTGTATTGACAACTGATAATTGTGGAATTGACAATAATGTACTGAAATTATTCAGGGTAACATTATTGTCATTTTCACAATTACCGGTTGTCCCAATATGCGCCATGTTACTTAGAATGGATGTTTTAAGGCCAGCCACAAATTGCTCTGTTGTTGGATTGGTATTTGAGCCACAATTACCTCTAATACATCCAAACAAATTTTCTAGTGGATCCTGCTGCAAACGTCTTGTTGCTAGACTCTTGATTTTATGTGTGGTTTGTAAGTTTTTGAATAATAACTCAATACCATTTAATGTCCAAATCCATCCCTCTTGAGAAGGAGGTGTTCGACTAGATCCCACAAATTGCATGCTCTTAAAAAATAATTTCATTTCTGAAATGAATTGCCAATGTGGACTCTTTGTTGTTAGGTTTGTAGAGTATATTTTTCCCCGACGTAAATTTGAAGTGTCACCGTTAAGGGTATCAAATAATTTATCGATATTTTCTATGAGGTTAGCTGTAACAGCAGCTTTCGAAGGGAGCGTTCCTGCAACACAAAAAATGGTGGTGGTAAGTTTTATAGTAATGAACTTTGTTAGGTTAGTTTTTAATTATCCTGACTTCGTAAGGATAATTCTGGCCCCGAAATGACCATTTCGGTCAATGGGAAGGAACAGCCGGGCAGTTACTAGAACCAAGGCAATTCCCACTGAAGCCTACGGTCGGCAACGCATCGTCGATATAATTATCACAATTACTATTAATTATTAAATAACCTATGACTAATGATGCGCATACCATTTACTATCAGGTGGGTAGCGTGCCCATTGGCCGGCTATGAAAATAGTAGCTACTAAATAGATTGATGTGAATTTTGTAGATACCTCAAGTAGAATACGACCTGGGCCCTGTTAAATAAACACTACAATTCTACAAGTTTCTAATTAAAATTAAAATTTAATTACATTAAATTATATGTGTACAGTGAAAGAACAAATTGCATACCATCCGATATTTTAGCGTAGAATCCTCCTGCTACAGAATGGCTAAAAACTTGTGCAGCAAGTTTGACCCGCATTTTTTGTCTGCTGTTAGGCTCTAAATGGTCCTTTGTCAAGGCAGGAGCATAAACAAAATTATGGTTTTTATTGTCCAATTCATAAAATTGTTTAATATGTGCCCATTTGGCAACACCTGGAATGGTGGGTTATGAATAGCTTATTAGTAACACATCTCAAAATTATCAATTTTTGGCTAACTTTTATACTATATTTCCTTCTGCCTCCAATAAAGTTAAGTATATTATGTTCAGGTAAACATATAGTAGACTATTTTGAGTTTAATGTTTAGTTTAGAGGTAAAATGTTTGCTCTTTGATATTAGGCTAATTATGGTATCATAATCTATTCTTGTTAGAAGATATCATTTCTTAATTTACCTACTTGAGGTAATTTTTGGTTGGGCACTCTTACAAGGTGCAGTTTGGTACCCAGGATAGCTTGATCACAGAGATAATGTGGCAATAATCTCTGTGATCAAGCTATCTACAAAGCTACAAAGAAAAGTAGATAAAATAATGAAATTAAATAATTACCTTTTCCCATCTTTCCTACAGAAGAAATATTTGTAAAACATTCAATGTCATATTTTATAAATAAATTTCTAAAACATTTCAATAAATGTGGTGCATCATATAGAGTTACAACTGTCTTCTCTCCAACAGCAATAGTGGGGTTTTCTAAAGTTGCTCCCAAGATAGACAGAGCTTTCCTATTGACTCCATCCATATCACAAACTGTGGCTGATATATTAATGCCAGCTGCGAAACATTGTTGTATAATCTGAAAAATACAAAAATTTATTCACAGGGTCTGTATAAGTGGATCAATTTTGTATAAAACATCCAGGGGTAGTATACAAACTTTTCTATCATATCTCATAACATTGATGATCTAAAATGTAACTTTATTAAAATGAAATTAAAATAAATAAATTACCTACCTCTTGTATAAGTATAGCAAGTCTATCTGATGTTGAAAAGCTACTTGAAAAAAAATGAGCAATAGGCTGTTTCACTTTTTTTCTTATTCCACCAATCATAAACACCAAGGCATATGGTGCTACAATTGGTGATCTTCCATGTGAGCCATGATCCTGGAAGCCTTCAATATAATCTTTTTTTTTGTTATAAGTAAAATTTTTTTTAATTGACATTTCATCAAACATTAAAATAAATTCATTATCTGATGGCTTGAGTCTTTTGACATAGTCCTTTAAGACACTCAAAACTTGTTGGGTAACACCAACATCAAATGGTACTTGATTAAGCAGTGCCTTTAAGGTACCTGGAGAAGGCAACATAAAAAGCCTCCTTAGTAGCCTATAACATGTAGGTGACCTTTTATAAAGCCTGAGAGCAATAATTTTATCATTTCTTGTCCACCTACGACCAGTTGATTTTCTTTTAAATTTTTTTTTGGTTGTGACTGCAATATTAGTGCAAATGTTGGTGTAATTTTTTTTGCAAGGTTTCTTACGCAATTATCCTCTGTAATCTCATTTAATAATAGTTTATTTTTCAAATTTTTTATTCTTCGCTTCATTTGAATAATGTGTTTCATGTACTTGGTACATTTTTGAAGGAGCTTATTGTCATTTTCTGACATAATTTTTTTAGCTGTTCCACTAGACCCTGTACTATCTTTTTTGTTAGTAATGTCCATAAGAGGACCTTTTATAACAGGTAAAGCTGTTGCAGTCTGCAGATTTCTGTTTTGAATTCCTGATGGACCAGGTTGTGATAAATACTCAGGAAACATCACAGGCACATTTTCCTTCTGTAAAAAAATAATACAAAATTGAAGTAAGCATTTTATTTTGTAGTAAGCATTCAGTTAGTTTGTTCTTGCACAAAATTATTACAACTTAAGATTACATGATTTGAATATAAACTAAATAAACAATTTTCATTCCACACTACTTTTACACACACATTAGTATAAGTATAAATATGAGTGTAAGTTAGGTGTTAACTGATTTGTAAGTGTGTATCTAATATTTTTGTACTTTGTTATTATTTGCTTTAATTATTGATGTATCTTAGCAATGGAAGATTGGTGCCTCTTAGCACAGGTTACTCGCTTACATAAAGGGAGGCTCCAGCCAAATGTGAGCTATGCTTTCACTGGAAATAAAGATCTATTTTTGTTTATTTATCAGATACACATGGTGTGTTTGGATGGTTGGAAATAGAAATGATGTTGCATTGCAATTTTGGATTTTTGTTTGATGGCTATAGATTGTTAGAACTTTGCAAAGCCAATTGTATAACCATCAGTACCTATGTTATAGATTTAAGTTTAAAATTATGCTTAAGATGCAATTTTGTTTGGTGCTGTACCATAGCTGATATTACCAAAGGTATAATAGGTATAGACTTTTTTAATACATTACAACTTAATTGTAGATTGCACAAATAAGCAAATAATATAATACAACTAAATAATATGGACATCTGCTTGTATAGCTATATCATCAAACAAGAGGTACCATTAAATTTTAGAGAGCTTTCCAGAGATTACTAACGGTTGTTTACCTCTACAAAGCATTAACCATCCTCCGCATCCACACCACATCCGGCACACACATATTTAGTAAATTTTTGAAAGTGGGAACTTTGAAATTATGAACAATTTCATTATTACTTACATCATGTGGGACTGCAGTGTACAGTAATCTCTGCTTCAAGGCGTCTGTGAAATCTTCCACGGCAAAATGATCCTCACACAGCATTCTGTGTTCACTAAAGAGCTTTTTCTGAAATTTTACAGATGTATAGAGCTCTTCTTCCACAGGAAACATGTACTTAGCCCATAATGTGCAGCTACAACAAATATACATAAAAGCATTAAATTTAATGTAAGTTGAAGTAATTTTAAGTCTTTAAAGGTTTTTAACTTTAAAAATTATTTTAGTCTGGTTATATAAAACTGATTTAATTTATTGAAAACGAGCTGAAAAATGTACATGAGGTTACTTATATACATACAACTATTGGCCAAAAGTACTTACCGGAATAGGTTTCTTACAGCAGGTTTTGGAAATCTAAACAATTTGATGTTATCCAGTGCTGGAGATTTACCACACTTGAAACATTTTCGCCGACTTTCAGACATTTTTATGTCGCCGCCGGTAAAAGACCACTATGTTTACAAACAACAAAACACTTGAGTCACTATCTCTTTTAGCAAAACTAAAGAGTCACTATCTCGACATATGCATAACACTGAAGCGGAGGAGCCAGAACTCTACTCGACGCAGTATTACCTCAAAATTTTTCTTAATTATCGTGGAGCAAACGACAAAAATAGCAAAAACAACCACACCCCAATATGAACGAACGCCATATGATGAGTGAGTGAGATTAGTGTGTCATCTATCAGTGAATGAGTGAACGAATACTCGCTGTTTTCAAGATTATAAAAGTTTTCCCCTCTAGGTAGTTTTCAATCAGGCAATAAAGCTGACCCCCCCTGGGCTCGCTCCGTACTGATTCATGCGTTTGTTTCACTCGCCGGCCACGCCGCAATTCGCCCGCGCCGTTCGCTCAGTACATTTCGCCGGTCGCTTCGCCATTCGCCGCGTCGCGTGGCTTGACACGTACATTTCTATGCGTTTATCTCAGTCGTTGGACGCTTCGCCGTTCGCACCGCGCGAATTTTCGCTATGGCGATTGTCCCGTGGCCAAGCGGTAACAAACTTGCAGATTCTCATCTGGATAATGTAATAAGGATAGCATATAGCGACAAGCCAAATATTGATACACTTTTGAAACAGTGTTCACAGTTTCAAAAATCGCATTAAAACATAAACATCTTTGACAAAACTTCGTTTTTCATTAATAAATTAACTACATCGTTAACTTGGAATTACGTTTCAATCAGGACCTAAAGAATTTTCACTTGTGGCTCTCGACACCACGGCTGAAACGTGTTTGTGGCCCCGATAAAAAAAAAGGTTGAGCATGACTGTTCCAGGAGCTGCGATACCACAGTCAGATACCCACACAGTTACACACTTTAAACTTATTACATCCCTCTTTTTGCATCGGGGTTTATAATTAGGAACAACTGTAGTACCTACAGCCCCAGGCTGGTGTTGAATTTTAAAAAATAACTGCTTTCATGTCGAGAGCTGGTGGTTGAATGGAACGTTCAACTGAACAACCGTTTGATTGAAGGTTCAATTTATGCTCATTTTTAGTTTTTAATTTTAATTGCGGCGCTTCGCCCAGTGTGGCGACATCACGCTCCCGACGTTCGCTCAGCTCGCGCAAATCGCAAGCTATCAACGACTTTGTAAGCAAATAATTAACAAATCGCATTTTCTTTGCTTCATAATTAACCATTCTGCATTAAGGCTAGCTAATTAAACCCCGGACCCGCTTTCATATTCCAATTTCGCCAATGGTTGTCTGGAAACACTAGTGGTATAACTTGCACTGGCCGACCAAGCAAACTAGACTAATGTCAAAATGACATCATTAAGCCAGAATGTGGGCAGCAGCAGTAACATTGTTTATTTCGGTATTTCAAGGATATTTTATTATATATTACGTCACCTGACTAAATAACCAAAGTGGCAACAGAGCGGCCACTTTTTCTCATTCCTTGTCTTGTTTATTACTTGTAAAGGAAGGCCGCAATCCTCCAGTTCGTCTAAATCGCTTGGTTGGTAACTATAAAAATAAAATACGTACTTTGTTGTACTCCCGCTTATACCGTGACCGCATATGGTCTATTCTCCTCTTCGCGACAATAGGGCAGGCATCTTTATCACATTCCAGCAGCTTGTCAGCCAACACCTGCCATTTTTCATCCTTTAGCCGTTTATCTTTGTACTCTTCACAACTAAAATCCCATAGACAAGGAAAACTTGCGTATAATTTAAGAAATTCAGTTAAAACGGTACGTTCGTTGCGCTGCTGCATGTTTTGTTAAATAAAAAGTGAAAATAAAGCGACGCGTAGTTTCGACACGTGTTACACGTACGAATCATCAAATGCGACTGTCGTTTGTAACGCGACTTAACCGACCGACAACGGTTGACGCCTCAATGTCCGACACAGTTACCCTTGAGAGCGAGGCCATCTTGAAATAAAACAGTACGACCAGGTAAAAGAAAATCGTTCGTTTTGACAACAAAATTGCACCAACCAATGTCTAGTACACATTAAAACACAAACCCTATAAAGGTCACCTTAGTTTGTGCTTGGTTAGATTTCAATCAAGTAGGTAAAATACGTTGCAGTTGTTGCAAATGCTGATTCTTCGCTATTAATGTAGGAGGCAAGAAAGGTTTATCATGAATAACAGACACCGCAGCTCTTAAAAGGGGTTCCTGAAGAAAGGCTTTTAAAACAAAACATTGTTAAAAAAGAAATACTATACAGAGTTCGAGTTTTTAAAGTCGGCAGTAAATGACTAGGAAAATGGCAACATTGTCAAAAAAGAACAGATGTTTTGAGTTTTAGATCAACTGCTTCTAACTTCACAGTGGCACATGTTTCCGCTCACTCTAATCTAATCATTATCGGTCTTCTAATTCTCAAATTACTGACAATGACTAGATTAAGCTTTTTTTGTAAAATCCAGAAGACTGCCTAGCTACAATCCGACCAACTTTGAAATTGGTGGCACTAATGTATTGATTTGGATTCGTTTGATTTCCCAAGCTATAGTATTAAGGTGTTAAATCTTTGTCGATAAACTAATCATTATGAATATAACATTTTATTTGAGATAAGTCCTTGAAATGCTGCACTATAACAAAAAGCATCACCATTACAATTGTAAATAAAAAAAAATTATTGAAAACATTTACAAAAAAATATATATTATTGTTCCGGTTTGTAGTCGTGCGAAGAATAAATAGCTTGCAGTTTACTACGATTCCTTTAGATGGCGTTACTAGTTTCATGTCGGCTCAGCCGAGTTAAACTCAATGTAATTATTTTTTACCACAAAAAGTCAGTATTGCTTTTCGATTCAATCCTGCATTTACGATAATCGAATATGATTTTTAAATTGAAAGAAAAAATGGTTTTATCAAATTGTTAAAGTTAAATGTCAGTGTCTACGTGATTTTTAGCACAGCACAACATCGCGCGATTTAACACGTCACGTACATCGCATACCTTGAAATATGAATCTTATTAGACTACAGTAAGAAACTGTTTTAAGTTAAAAACAGAAACTTGTTTACGTCCCTGTTATATAGTAAAAGATTATACTCTACTATGACATGCCGTAAACTTTCAACCTTATGTTAATTGCATAAGGTCTATAATACCTAAACGTTTTGCTTTATTGAGGCAAAACGAGTTTTTTTTAGGTAAGAGTGGCAACGTCGCACGTTGGAGAAGGCAAAATAACATGTAGTCTGTCTCTTTCTAAATGGTTACAGAGTGAAAACGTTGCTTGGTAAATAATAATAAAATGGCTCCCTCCTGCTCGCTTCGATATTGATCAATTCTAAATATGGAAACAGCCTTTACCTGAGATTTGCCGGGTAGAAACGGGAATGGGTTGGGTCATAGATTTAGCATTAAGGCTACAAATTTAAAGAAATTTAAATCCTAGGCCGTATGGTCACGAGGTACCTACCTGATGAACACAGCTGATTGTTCTCGAATCATGTGTTGAATACATTCAGATATATTTGCACCTATTATTATATATTTCATTTAGAATATAGGTAAGAAATTAAGAATAGGTACCTACCTATTTCTTCTGGATGTTTTTGTGTGTGTGACTAACTACAATCTGTTATTTTTATGTATTAGAATAAAGCCTAAATAAAATTAGTTTATTGTAGCATGGAATGGTTAATTAAATTGAACTTTGTTGGCTTCTGTTTGGGCCACGGTGTTTAAGTATGACGTAGGTACTGCTGGCTTTTAGTAGTAAGTAAATTATATGATTTTTTTTCGAAATGGACATTTTATTTATGGACATAATGGACAGTAAATTTCACCGGACTTTAAAAATTATCTGTTCCTACTATTATGATGAATGTGAAAGTTCGTTTGCTAGTGTAAAACATTTGTTACTCAATCCAATTTGAAACCAGCTGAATATAATCATGTGTTTGGGATACCACTAGAGTAGGTACGCCCTCAAATAACAATTTGGCTGATATCCTGAATTTATTACGAGAGCAGTAATAAATGCGAACAGTTGAGTGTCGAAAATAATTTTTAATCAAACTATTTATCTTTTTTAAAAGGAATAGAATATAATAGGTTAATCGGGTTTGACAGCAACGTCGCCGGTTTATGCCGTCTATTTACTTAAATAAAACTATGTAAGTAAGTATGTACATACTACGTATTGTTTTTTATTTTAATTTCAGATAATACCTATTTGGGTGTGTTTATATATGATAAAAATGTTAGGTTAGCAATGTTTACGGTTGTTGTTTTGAGTTTAATGCTTCTAGATAACCTACATCTTACCTAGAAGATAATAAAATGTTTACTCCTCATGAAATACCTACTCCACTTTTATAAGATGGTTTTTGATTTTCTTGAGTTTTTTTAATAAGCATTTCTCCTAATAAATGATATTTCTTTTAATAAATGATAATATAATTTAGTTCAAAAATCACTTTGAAATTAAAACGAACAATTCGATTATTATGTGATATACAAAATAGTTTTTTACTTCGGGTTTGCAGCAAAACTTCTAAGTTGTCTTTTACTGTTAGAGGAATTGCCTTTATGTAATTTAATTGTAGTACTTAATATAAAAGATTTTTGTAAACACAATTTAAAAACGATTTAAAAAAACTCTTGAACTTCTGAACCACTTTTTACTAAACATGTCTGAGCATGAACAGTCTTAATTTGTTTAGCTTTTAAATAACAAATAACGACTTCGAAATTGGTTAATTCGCTTAGAAGACAAACACACAGATAGACAGATACACACGTAAAACTTATAACACCCCTCTTTTTTGCATCAGGGGTTAGCTAATTGGAACTTTGGCAATCACCGAGACCTAAAGTCGAAACTCTATGCTGCCAACTGTGACTGTCACTGAAAATTCAGAAATAGTCCCTGGTTGGTTACTATGCAAACAATGCCCCTTCAGGATTATAGTTTTTCATTACCAGATATAGAAGAGCTGAGTTTTATAATACAAGTATTTAATGTGCACTTTTCGTTAAAAGATTAAGCAGTTAATGAAAATAAATTATTTGCATTGTATAGTTCTAGAATCTTCAAGAGTAAAGTGAACATGAACCTCTTGAATAGGCGTGTGATATCCTGATCAGCATCATCGATTTGAAAGAAGAACACGTGTCGCAATTCAAAATAAAAATAATAAAGCTAGCAATCGGCCTTTTTGGATAAATATGGACAATATGGTTATACGTGCCAGCCACATATTCGAAAGGGCATTATATCATATCGACACAGCCCGGGCAGCAAAAATTTGTATGCAATATGTAGATGTGCGGTTGTTGCCGTTCGGGTGTTGACGATCAGTATTGATCGGCTCTAGCAGAATGTAATGCAATATAAGTAACATTTACTTAGTTGGCGTTGTTATTCAAGAAATCTTGCAAACCGAATTTGCCGATCCGGATAAGAGGATTGCGACCTTACAGGCATCAAATAGAGAAAAAAATTAGCTAGTTGTTAAATACATTGTGTTTGTGCAATTCACTGTCTCTATGAAATGCTAATAATATTCTTTTACCCTATTAGGTACCTCCAACTAAAAGAGTTTCATAACATGATATTTAAATATCTCTTGTTTACTTGTCATTGACCTGAAAATACATATTTCCAACAAATGTAGTGCCTATTTTATAAGTATTAAAAAACAAATTTTCTTATACAAGGTAAAATAAATATGGTCACGTAGGCAACCGATTCCTGAAATAGCTCCAGCGGCGGCCATTTTGAATACAGGAGGCGTCGCTATTGATTCGCCCGGGCGCGCGTATCCTTGAACACGGACGTCCTTGAATGTGGACCTTTCTCTGGTTCGACAAGGTTCCTGTTGTTCCCCTGACAACAAGCTACGTGTAGGTGGATAAGTACATAAGTATTAGGTGTATACTGGGTACCAAGTACCAACCTAAAAGAGATGTTTTTTATCAATACTTTTATCTGAATAAAGCAGTAGGAAGAATTACAGCAATGATCAAAAATAAATAAAGAATACAACCCCTAAATAACTTTGTACGTAGAGCAAATACGTATAATATGCTGCCAATTGACGTTGTGCAAAATAGGATCCAGCCTTAGGGTCACGAGTTTAATCCCCCATCCAATCACTTAGAAATTTCACTCTAAGTCTATTAGCACCCTGACCTGAGAACCCGATAGGATGCCAAAAGCCTCAAATATATAAGCTTTGCCTCAAAGCATCGTGAAAAATTTGAAGCTATTTTCTATGATTCATGCGCTCCACGTTGTTGGCAGACGAGCGAGCTTGAACACTCGTCGTCGGAAGATCGGCGACCGCGATGCCTACACAGGTTGCATCCTTCACCAACGGCCTACCAATTTTCCAAGATAATAGGGACACACCACCAGGCCGCTCGCCATCGTCACGCAATAGTCCTGACGACGGTTTTAGTGTACCGAGGGAGAATAAAAGGCTCGGAAGTGGATTCTATTTTTATTAACATTTTTGTTTTAGGTTGAAATTTCCGTAAATTAAAATTAGTACACGATCAGCTCTATCAAAAAACAGTATAATTTAGATTTAGAACCGGCGTACTGCGTATTTTTCGAATTTAACTTTAAGTTCATTTCATAAATAGCTCAATGTAATAAATTAATTTGTTTTATTGCTTAGGTACAATTTTAGCGGGTTACACCATAAACTATCACGGAATAAAGAATAAATATGAATAGAACATGGAATACGTCTATCCATTCATTCTATTGTAAATCATGTATGAATTCAGTTGTGAAATTGAATGAGAATATTCAACAATAGAAAATGCATACAAATATACTAACCTACCTAGAGAGGTACTAACATGTACAGATTTTAATTAATTTTTCCCCACCATGGTCAAAAATATTTTCAAAACTATATGGGCTATCACGCCTTTCTTGCCAACAGCTTAATGCTCAATAATTCTTAAACATTCTTATACTCTGTGACATTTACTAAAACCGCCATCTTGGTTCGTGTCATTGACCGGATAGACCTACAGCGCTACCAATTTATTTGTTCAGTTGCAAAAATTGGAACTAAAGCGTTTGCGTGATTATACGTGATTAAACTTCACAACGCGTAAAACGCAGCGCCACCCATTACTGTACAGTTAAGTTGGTCGAACCGTACGTGCAGCAGCTGTTTTCGAATGCATTTTAATCGAATGTGTAAGATATTCCTTTGCTTTATGAATTGAAAGACTACCCCTTTTTATTTGATTTAGATGATAGATCATATTGACTGCTATGACAAGTGTTACTTTGACAAAATTGTATTACAACTAAGAAAGATATAAATTCGATTTCTTATAACAAACATCTAGTACCCACTTAAAAGTTTAACTCCAAGTAGACCTTCCTGTTTTTGTACCTAAGTAGTCAAATTAAACTTTATTTTCCACTTGTTGATGTTGACACTACCACCAGTTCGGAAAGAAAGACCATCGTGACGATGAATTGGCTATAAGCGTCACGGGAGTCATTTTGCTCAAAATAAAGTAAGAATAGTAAAGAAATATAATAAATGAATAGCTATACAAATAATATGTATTCTGATAATAGAATGATTTTCAGTTGTTAGCAATAACAGTTGACATCTGCTTATGACTTTTTTGTAATTTGGACATTAATTGTAGAATTTTGACATCTGATTTTGACTTTTTTGTTAGCTGCTCTGATACTTCGTAGGAGGCGTTCTTTGCAATGTGTAGTGAATAACTATTGACATGGTCACAGAACTTCTAATCTCTGTTTTAGAAGTTCTGTGGTCATTATAACAAAACACAATTTCAATATATTACTATCTTTTCACGTACTCATTAGTAATATCCTTGACTTTTAAAAATAGTTTCAATTCATAAATGGAACGATTACAGTACATGAAACACAGCGATAAGGAAAAAAACAATAAAATTAAAAATACTCACTGTTTACAAACACCAGTAGAATTACTAACCCTTACCTAGATATACTTAAGGCTTAAAATGGAAAAGCTGTTGTTATCTTACATGCTAAAAAAATTTGTTGCAACAGTTTTAAGTGATTCTAAATGGTAAAATGTTGTTTCGTTCGTTGTGCGTTGTACGTTATATGGAGTTGTTTTGAACGTTTTGTGTAGATGCGACGTTGTCAGTTCGTGCAGGCTGCTCGTAACTTGTGATGCAAAAGGCACTTTATTTAGGACAAATAATTTATTTTGGACAACTGAAATGATAACCTCACTTGGTTCGAGTGGACTATGACTAAAATATTGGTTTGCGATTTTGACGTATGTGGTAGATAAATATTAAAATTGTTTGATCAGTACATAAGGGACTGTTTTATTTTAGGTTCTAATAAGTAATAGGAGATGAGCTACAAATCGACTATAAATAAATAGTGAGTGTTAGTCCGTAAAAAAGTTCATAATTCAATGGTTTTTAATATAAATGTAAAAATTTTGTTTCATACTGCAATTACTGCTGGCCTTAAAGTGCATTTTAGCTACCTATTTTAGTCTAGTTTCAACCTACCAACGCAAAACTTAGCCCCTTCACATCATTTTTACACTATTGTTTTACTCGAAAAGACGTGGAAGAGTAACTTCATGCCATTACTTTGCATAAAAGACTTCCTACTTCCTAGTAAAGCTAGCCACAAACTTATCCTTCCACGCTTGCTTTATTTATTGCCTTACAGGCTATGAGTTCCATCCAATATTAAAAAAAATATATTAAAACTATGTATCTCTTATAATTTTAGTTCTCACATATTTATTATTTAAGATGGTAATTCAATGTCAACTAAAATTACAACGCTTTCCTGAATTAATTAAGAGATTGTATTCATGAAGACACCAAAACAAGTCTTAAGTATAAGTTATAAGTAATTGTTAGAGGAACTAAATTATATTACGTACTCTTTTAACAATTAATAGTGCAATTTTAGATATTTGTGGCTCTGATACTTTCATAGCTAAATAACTTTTTTTGGTTTTTGTTTTATTGAAAAAGGATTAGACGTTTGTCTTCTGTCTCACCTGATGGAAAGTGACGATGAAGACGAAGGTGTTACACCTCTATCCACGAGATACCTATTCACTTGACGCTTGAAAGAACTGGGACTATAGTTTTCTGGAAAAACAGACGCAGGCAGTTCATTCCACACTTTGGCGACCCGCACCAAAAAGCGTATATTATGTATATTTCCTATTCTTGCCATGTTTTCTTTTACCGGCAGTCTTAAAGCTCTCTGCTACATTTGCCAGTAGCTGTGGCCGAACCTGGGAACGTTAGATCGAGAGATAATTGTCTTAAGCACTGCGCCAGCGATGCTAATACTTAGTATATATTGAGTAGGTGTGTATTTCTATAAATAATAATAATAATCGCCAGACAATCACACCAACTGTATGACCCCAAAGTAAGCAGAGCTTGTGTTATGGATGACAACACTGCGAACTGGGAGGGGTGGGGGGCGAATAAACATACATATACAAACAACCATGGCCCGAGAACCAACATCGGGTGTCATCACACCGATGAATGTCTTGGCCAGGGCTCGAACCTGGGACCTGGGATATCAGACAGGGCTAATACCCACTACACATCTCGGCAAATAACCAGTCCTCAACCATAACCTGACGATTCATGCATATATATGTATGTATATATGTATATACATAAACTTCACGCTTCAGCCTGCTGGTTGACCGACATTATTTTGCAATAATATTATAAGCAACTTTCGAAACTGACGTAGTAGTTACGTCACACAACTGTCTGCCGTTTATAAAAATCAAAATGGTGGCCATAACACCGGATCCACCTAGTAAATAATATAGTCCTTGAATTTTTTTAAAGCAGAGTGTAACGAAATAAAGGGCTTGTTCTTAAATATCATATACGCCAGAGACAACCCCATGTACTTACTGTATTTCTAAAAAAAATTATAAAAGAGCTTCTTTTTTAATCTTAACGAATTAACCATACAACAATTTAGATACCTAAGTCGGCTGTAAAAAAGAGCTAAAATAATAATATGAATAACTAAACAAAAGAAATTAGTCAACAATTTACATTAATTTATCTTGTAAATGAACAAAGAAAAGTCTTATAACTGTATCACTGTTATACCAGCCAGATCCAAATACATCATACAATAAAAATAATAGCTCAATTTTTTGACAATTGGTATCGTGTAAAAGAACTAAGCTTCACTCCGAACACATTCCAACGAGTCGGTGGTACGTCCTCTTCAGCTCCCTTGTACGAATCACAGTTGGGACTGTCTTGAAAGCTCATAAGAAATCTAAATGCACCCAACGGAACATGTCCAGAAGGAATTCTCGAACAACTAGCTCTCTTCTATTAAAAAAAGGGCTTATGTACATAAATATAACATTTTATTCCGCGTACGTCTCCAGCTACTGGACTTTATCAGTTGCACGAGCTCGTTGCTCAGGGTACAGTCTGAGGCGGCCCAGGCTCAGGCCGGAAGCCGCGATATTGGAGTTTCTTTGTCAAGATCTCGTCTGGACGGATGACGGATGTGTTCCGGTTAAAGTTCGGCAACGCATTATTAGTAGAAATATGATAATAAGCCAGGGCTACCAACCACTACACTATTCGGTCATTTATATTTTTTTTAAAGTAATGACAAACGCGTTGACTTATTGCAAGTTTAGTCGGTCTGGCAACAGAAGTACACGACTAAGCATACTATTTACTATACAGCGAACTGGATGAACCGGTGGAAAGCGGCTCCCCTATATAGTTTCTGACCAGTTCTTCTTTATGAAGGTCTTTCCGAACTGGTGGTAGAGTCATGTTTTATTTGACGTCAATCAATAGGCAGTTTTCCAATAGGTTCTATATAGTATAAAGTTCTTTTTATCTCGCTAGATGGCGTTTGCGTAAGTTTTAAAAAATAAAGCTTTTGTCAGACAGTTGTTTCAATAATACAACTGTTGTTTTTTTTATATTTTTTAATAAAGATAAGTAAATAAATAAATCTAAGTAATGCGCGAGCGCCTTCTCTTGATTATGAAAAAACTGAAATTAAAAAACCTACAGGAAAACTATAACCTATAAGAACAAGCAATTGTCAATGTTGAGAAATAAATATTTTGAATTTGTATGTGAATACTTTACTGCTAATCACACAGGCACTGCGTAAAACAGTATCCGCTCAATAATTTTGTAATTTATTCAGGAAACATATAATATAATATAAATACAGAAACATATAAATTTAGTACCGTATGGACAACATGCAAAATCCATGACATCACGTGTGACAGTCGTCCAGTTGTCTTGGTCAGTACATGCAAGCGACACGTGATTGTGGAAAGATGTCTTCATATAGCTGTCGAGTTGGCTGTGTCTCGTTATTGCTGCGTTCCGTTTGCCGATTACAGCGCTCACAGCACTCATATACCCATTCCGATTGCCCGTGAGCGCGCTCACAGCAATATCGATACGTCATCAATGACGTCATAAACTCTGCCATCTTCCCGCTCACAGTGCCCAAGCTACGGAGCATGGTCGCTGTGAACGGTCCGTCAAAACTGACACATGACGTTACTTTGTTGATGTTTTTATTAGTCGATTAAAGATTTTAAAAGCTTGCTTATTAATTTTATTTTGTAATAATATAAAAAATGGCTCCTGCTTCATTCAGGGTCAAAGATCTTAATGAAATTGTAACTTTAGACTTAAGCGACGAACCATCAGAATGTTAGCGCGATATTTACCGTTCCGATTGCAATAGCACTAATGACACTTTTAGCGCGCTCAAACGAATCGGAACGGTTTTGAGCACTTTTAGCGCTGTGAGCGCTGTAATCGGCAAGCGGAACGCAGCATATGTCTAGGGCCTCAATCGCGGGTCACGTGACTACACGACTGTCAAACGTGACTTCGTATTTGCTGCGTTCCGTTTGCCAATTACAGCGCTCACAGCGCTAAAAGTGCTCAAAACCGTTCCGATTCGTTTGAGCGCGCTTAAAGTGTTATTAGTGCTATTGCAATCGGAACGGTAAATATCGCGCTTACATTCTGATTGTTCGTTGCTTAAGTCTAAAGTTACAAATTCATTAAGATTTTTGACCCTGAATGAAGCAGGAGCCATTTTTTTATATTATTACAAAAGAAAATTAATAAGCAAGCTTTTAAATCTTTAATTGACTAATAAAAACATCAACAAGTAACGTCATGTGTCAGTTTTGACAGGCCGCTCACAGCGACCATGCTCCGTAGCTTGGACACTGTGAGCGGGAAGATGGCGGCGTTTATGACGTCATTGATGACGTATCGATATCGCTGTGAGCGCGCTCACGGGCAATCGGAACGGGTATATGAGCGCTGTGAGCGCTGTAATCGGCAAACGGAACGCAGCAATTGTTATTATATTTCGGTGTTTAAAGCCAGCATTCATTTACCTGACTAAACTACCAAAGAGTACTTATGTAGTTTTTCGCAGCGCTTTTTTTGTTTAGTATTTGTGGATTGAAAGGATAAGCCCGTTTGTATAGTTTGCTTGGGCGTTTAGTACCTTTTTGGAAGAAAAGACACTGCAAAGAATTCTCATGTTAGACCTACTGCTCTATCAAAACTGGGACTAAACCATCTGTTGTAGTCAGACCGACCAAGCTATCTGTGAACTGGCAAGCTTAGTATCGTTTAAATGTTGCCATTTTATATAAAATTACCTACAACATTTTTTATAATTGATCAAATCGAGTCAATTATAAAAACGTCAAGTTAATCTCAACACGACACTCCTCGACGTCGGACTATATGCGACTAAAGGTCAAACTTTATTTTACGTGTACAAAGCAGCGCCACCCTTTACTGATCAGATAAGCTGGTATGGCTGTAACATAAGTACATTGATGTAAACATGTTTATGTATTTATTTTTAACTAGAGATTCCGGGTGATTCCACCCGCGCACCTCCAGAAGGTCAATTTTCATTCTGTAATATCTCAAATTCGACATACAAGTCTATACTCTTTCATCTCTGCCGCTGGCAAGCTACCGCTGCATGTCGGGCGGTGAACTTTGTGAAATGTCGAGTTTGACGAAGCTCTATCGAAAAATCTCTAGGTTCGAGATTATTCTCGAACTTCGACATTGTTCTTGTAAAATGAGGAATACCATTCTGCTCGGACTAATAGATTTAAGTGGCAGTCATGCTTTATTTGACGTCAGTAAGGACATGTAATTGTCAATGAAGAGAAATAAATATTGGAATTTGAAATTAATATAGCTTTGATTGTACAGATAAATTGGCCGGGTTGTACCTATTATTCACATAATATACATAATTTGATTTTAACGACTAGAGCTAAGAATATACTTGAACTACATATTACTTTGTTTGGCAATGGCAACATTTCATAATAGCATAATATCCTAAAAGTACAGTGCAACAATCTTACCTGTTCAGTTGCAAAAACTGGAACTAAAGCACTAGATACATGTCAAACTCAATTTGCGGATAGAACGCAGCGCCACTCTTAACGGAGCAGATAAGTTGGTAGGTCTGAACGTTCTTGAACGTTCACGTTTGTATCTAATGACAGTGACGTCTATACGTCATTTAATTTGGCAACATTTCACTATGAGATAACACTCGTTAAGTCCATAGTTATAACATGACATTTTGGAACAGCGCCAACACTAGCGTTTTCCATAAATGTAACTCTCACTCGGGATAAATTAGTGTATTTTTGGCGCGCAGTCACGTTCTATTTTTAAATGATCGTGTTTACTACATTCCATTTATTTTTTTTTTTATTTGACGTAAGACATGGAGTCAGTTGACCTGAAAATGCTGAAAGCGTAGGTTTAAATCAGATATTCTTGTTTCGATGTTTTTTATTTTAGATTTTATAAACAACTGAATATCTATAGTTTTTTAAAATTCTTTAGTTGTGTCTCCTTACTTGCTAGTTACAAATTAATCTTTGAATTTATGCCTAGGCTTATCCATGATCGCGTCCAAATATGTATATTAAAAACGCAAACTAACTACTCCAAAGTGACAAATATCACACCAAAAATATTTGATTTATATAAACTCACGTACATATACTAACATTAGTTTAATTTTAAGTGTTATATTCTGCTTATGTGTTTGGATGTTTAAAGCCAATTTCTGAAGCACCAGAGCGAATTGGACATTGGAATTGCGACTTTGAGAACCCAACTCTCCCTCTTTGCCGACGATACCACCCTATAAGTCAAGGGCGTGAACGTCGACACTCTCATCACCAAACTCCAGAAGGCCGTAAACGACCTCAGAGCCTGGTTTAAAAAATGGCGAATCGATCCAGAGAGAATCCAGAGAATAGCTCTGAGATGCGCTTCGATCATAAACGCCGTCGCCCCGCGAACCCCATATCCGAATGCTAGGTACGCCCATCCCGTGGGCACTAACCACCAAGTACCTAGGCGTAACGCTCGATCGTACGCTTTCATTCCGACCTCACATAATCAGAGTTACCAAACTTGCCCGCCGATACATGGCCCGTTTAAACTGTATGTTAGGCAGGCACAGCAAAATGTCTCTTAGGAACAAGCGAACGCTTTTTAAGGTTTGCGTCAGACCAGTCATGATGTATGCAGCCCCAATCTTTGCCCATGAGAAACCCTCCTATTTGTATAAGCTGCAAGTAGTTCAGAATCTCTTCTGCCGCAGGGCCACAGATGCTCCGTGGTACGTGCGTAACGCAGACCTGCACAGAAATCTCCACTTACCTACAGTACAACAACACATTAGGGCGCTCTCGACCGCTTTTTTCAAACGATCCGAAGAGTATCCTAACTCCCTCATTCGCGAGACAGTAAATTACACTGCTCCGTCCATGACGTCGAGGTACAAAGTTCGTAGACCTAGAAATGCACTCTCGGATCCCCCAGATCAGCTCTCGGCGAATCTGGACCAGCTTAAGGCTGCACAGACCGAATAATTATCACCCAACCTGTCACTTGCACCTTATGTGATTATTGTTCTCAGCGGATGACCCGCTAGCGGATCCCCGCTTGCGCACCTCCCTTTCCGGGTGTCGATCCGATGAAGGCTGCTTAGCATTCCCATGCCACAGCCAGCAAGGTGGTTTTAGTGGGTAAGTGCCACTCTGGTGAGTCCCACATCACCCCGCAGAAGTCGGTTGCCTGCAGAGGTATGCATGACACATCTTCCACCTCCCTAGCGTGAGGGTGCCGCATAGGCGGCTAAAAAAGAAGAAACGAATTTTGAGGCTTTGGTGGTAGATGGCGCTGGTAATTTTCGTTCGCTTTATGTAGGTATCTAGGCTTAGTTTCAAGTTCAGTACTGAAACATGACTACATTAGTTGAACGGCATGAAACGAAAACATTCACTTATGTGGGTATAAATCTATAACTGATGAATCCTACATGATGAATCCAGCGTATTTTTGTAGTTCTTACATGTTCCTTTTAATTGTATGTAAAATTAGACTAAACACACAACAAAACTAGCAATTCAGATATTTTAAACCATTTTTTCTTCTTGAAAAACGGAACGTAACTTGCTTGTATAATCTTGCTAAATAATTGACAATGACAGCAGATTGAGTCAGCCGTCACTGTCATACGACGGCGTCTCTTACCCGTTCCATAGTAGTCGAACAATTTTACCGAGTATTGGGGAATAGTATCTTTGAGAAACTAAAAGTATCTGTTACAAGGTAGTGTTTTGTGGATTTTCTGAACCAAATAAAGTAATCTGTTGGGAGTTACATCTATTACAAGTTTAAGTAAGTGCTCAAATTTACTAGAAGAGCTTAGCGTATTGGTTATGCTAACCTCTTTTAGCCGATATTATGATTGAATATTCGTCAGGTACTCACCTGATATTTCAACACGTTAGTAACAGCACCAACGAGTATATACGAATATTAAGTACTACTTTATTCATAAGACTTTGTATTTGTTTATTTTTTACTTTTGTTACGCTATTTATTTTATTATACTTGGTGCATATTTTAAGAGGTTAGGAATGGATTATTAAAGGCAATTTATTTGAAGTTTTTCAGACCATCAGCTGTTAACCCTTTGAGAATATGAATTTGAGAGTTTTATTTACTATTCTTTACAGTAGACATATCACTGACAGTAATTAAACTAAATATTTATTGACTATTTGTGGAGTAAAGTTATCATATGAAACATCATTTTCATGGCATTTCTTAGTCAGTCTGTTCATTCATGTATGCCAGATGATGTAGTAAATTTTAACCTTTTAATCTGGTCTTTTAACCTTTACAAATGAAATGATGTATTGCTATTGACTAAAGGCCATTGGTAATACTGATACACTATTTTATTTATTTATATTAGTATAAATAACATTTGAATTGTAGTTATGACACTTAGAACAAGATATCTTTATCTGTACTTGAAGAAACCTTGTTTATCTACCAAGACACAGTTTTTGAAATTCAAATATCAATCATAGAGTTCTAATTAGTTTTGATTAAGTGAATGGTTATTAATTTTAAAGGCTTAAATTCAATTTCTGGTCATTGTACCCGATACTATACAGGGTGTATTTTTAAAATAGTAAGGGCAAGTTTTAACTGTTACAGTTACAGGAAAATGTTCTTAGGGGAACATCAATAAGGTTTTGAGATATTCTGAACTGTATTCACAGATTTTGGAAAAAAAGTACAGACAGTGATACAATGCTATTATGCTAAAAAATGTTTTATGCCAATCAATCCTATTATATTTAGGCAGATAATGTAGGGATCTGTAGAAACAAAAAGACTATAGGACCATTTAAGGTATAAGTACTAGAAATTATAGAAATCACCAAAAACCCATACGAAATTGTAATTGAATGTACAAAATACAAAAACAATTAATGAACTTGAATTATTATTTATTGCCACACAGCCCTGTTTCTTACTGTGATTCAAAGACTCTTCGAGGCCAACCAGAGTTTAAGTAAAGAAAATATGGTAAGTCACAAGACTGGGTTTACACGCAGGCATCTTATGCAGCAGGCATAAGATAAATTTTTCAGTTTGTTGTGTTAAGCTGGCCTTGTGGCATCCTGTTCTTAAGTTGCATCGATAACCTTACACAACATCAGAACTAAAACAAATAAATAATCATGTATTTTTAAATACAAACGTGAATAGGTAACTCTTAGGTGACTAAGAAATAGGTTGATAGAAAAATGACCGCAGTTTTCACGAATACATAAGTTCACTTGTTTTTGTTGCCCAGTACAGTAGCAGTCGATAATTTTCTTATTTTATTTTAATCAGATTGGTACAGTTACAGATATCAGATCAAAAACAATTTTAGGTAACTTACATATGATAACATTACAAATGTAACATCCTATTACAACTATACACAGCTAACAAGAGAAATTTTCATTCATTTCAAAGAAAGAGTCAGTTATTAGTCTTGGATGGATATCATTTGAAATCCTCGTTAATGCATCTTTCAGCTCCTGAACACCTTTGTATTTCTTATTGTACTCTTCGTTTTTTAGGTAGGGTAAGTCCGGGGTACTTGGATATAGCTTTTCATTAACACTGTTAAAACAAACCGTTACTATAGAAATCTTTATTTGTAATTAAACTTCGAGACTTAATAAAGCAATCGTATTCCAATGGATTCCCTCGCATACCGACATATTGGGGAATGAGCAAGCGGATAGATTAGCCAGGCAAGCAGCATATGATGGAGTCTACGTTGATGTTCCCAATTCTTACCATGACTTTTTACATATAGTTCAGAATAAATGTTACTTCTTGTGGTCCGAACACTATAATAAAATGTCCGCTGAAAAAGGGATATGGTATAAGACAATCCAGTGCAGACCTTTGTCATTGCCGTGGTTCGATTTTGATCTTATCAGCCGACAAGACCTAGTGCTCGCCTTTAGGCTTCGTTCCGGACACATCCCTCTTAACAAGTTTGCATATCTAATGAAAAAAATTCATTCTCCAAACTGCTCGGAATGTGATTCTATAGAAGAAGTTTACCACGTAATTGTAGAATGTGTCCGGAACGAAGCAATGAGAGCTGACTTAAAATGTAAAGGAATCAATGTAAGGGATCTTAATTCCATATTGGCTTATCCACTGTCGAAAGAAGCTAAGTATCTGTACAAATTGGCTAACCTAGCAATTAAACATAGACCTAAGTAAAATGATTATGCAAGAGTGATTTAAATTTTTTTTTTTTTCCTTTTATGTTCAGCATAAACTAATTAAGTAAGTTATTAAGTTGTTTGTTATATATTTGTATATTCTTAATAGAGCGACGTGATTCAAATAGGATCAAGCTCTTTAAATAAAGAAAAAAAAAAAAAAAAAACTTTAAAATAAAACATTTAAAAAAAAGATTCCTAATGAGATTGCCTTAAAAACAATTTTGTTTTATAAAATACGATTTGCCATCTCTCCCGAGCTGTTCGGCTGTGAGGGCCATAGCATTTTAGGTAAGATGGCCATAATGTCATTCTAGGTTTAGTTCAGATTTTTGGTATTATTTTCTGTTCCATATACAGCTTTTTTTCTCTTGGCCACATTTAGAGCACATGTCTTCGAATTGAGTGCAATGTTCATGTACCTTCCCCAAACTGGCTAACTGTGCATGGAAGCCAGTCTTCAACGAGAAGTATTTCGTCGGAGTTTTCCCCACATCCCCAATAGATGTCCTTTCCGTTTAATATGTTTTTCTTATGTTTTTCCGGTAATGGGACGTGATTTAATTTTAACTGTTCAGAAACACGTAACCTGTTTTCCTTTGGTCTGTCGTAGTACTTGGAAACCCCTTGGCCTGCATTGTTTTGATGTAAGCAGTCATTTTTTTTTCAATTTCATTTCCAAACTGATGGTCCGTAGATCCTTTTTTATCATTATTCGTCTTTAATCTTCTCTCAATGTTTTCTACTGGTTTTTAGGTTTTGTACTAGTTCGCTACCGCACGCACGGATAATCTATCATTTTTCACTATTCTTGTGACCAATTTCCTATCAAGGTGGTTACCACCTTTCCCTTATATTGGTCAAATTAAAATCAAATAAGTTTAGTTGGTTAAGCTTCTTGAGTTAGCTAGTCTAGAGAGCTAGGGCTCTTGTAAATATAGACTTGAATGTTGTGTGACAGCCGCCATCTTGTCCAACCGTGCTCTCGTCGTGTTGTGCGTGTATAATCCGTACATTTTTGTCGCATATTAAACAGAAAAATAGACAAATTTAAAGGAAATAACTGCTAGTGCGGAATGTCTTAGCGTCTAAGGAAATTTTTTTTGATATTTTTAACATACATTTTTTCATGTTTTAGATTGCAGCACTTCTTGAGAATAAGCGCTAAATATTTTCCTAAATCATGTCAGATTCGGAATATGAAAAAGAACAAGAGAAGGAAGAGGAAAGTTCTAATGAAAAAAATACGTATGTATAACTTTTATGAAATAAGTATTGTCTGGAAGTAAAATGTTCTTTTGAACTGTTTTAATTTATTTTTTAAACTTATACATATTCAGGTCTGTAAAATCTTTTATAATTATAATCCATTATTTTCATACTGTGATCCGTTATTTTATAGCATTTGGTAAGTACAACTGGGGCACCGGTGCTCCTGAAACACATGCTTCGGCAACTCTCAGGCACCAGTCTTCCCTAAAACATGACTAAATTGTGCAAGTAAATAGATCTAACCTAATACCTTATTATGTACCTTGTATGTGAAGAACAAATAAAGATTTATTATTATTATTATTATTATTATTAAAGGCAATTCCAACATTAACCTACAGCTGGCAACGCATCGTTAGTCAATACAATAATCGCATTTAACATTGATATATTAAAACACCTAACAATGTCCATGGGCTTACCTTACGCTTACCAACAGCTGTGACGCTTGTTCGTTTACCGGCTATGAAAAAAGTATAAGAAATAAACGAAGGTAATGGGTGCAAGCGGGCGCGGGCTTTCTTAAAGGAAGTTCTGGTTGACTCTCTCAACTTTGGAGTCTGTCACTTAAACGTAGGGACTTAAAGCATTGTTTCCCACAGTTACGACACAAGGAACCGGCGCTGGAGGTCCCTGACCTGGCAATACTTTGACCAGGTGAACTCGAACGCCCACACGGCGCGATGCATGTTCTGTGACATGAAATTTTCCTACAAAGGGTCCACGTCGAATCTTACTAAGCACCTTCGGAGGAAGCATAACATCCTGCCGGAAATTGGGTATGTTTTAATTTTTTTTTTATTGCAAAAGGCCTTTGTCTTCTATCTCACCTGATGGAAAGTGACGATGAAGACGAAGGTGTTACACGTCTATCCACGAGATACCTATTCACTCGACGCTTGAAAGAACTAGGACTATAGTTTTCTGGAAAAACAGACGCAGGCAGTTCATTCCACACCTTGGCGACCCGCACCAAAAAGGAACTATCGAAGCGTTTGGTTTCACTCGACGCTTGAAAGAACTAGGACTATAGTTTTCTGGAAAAACAGACGCAGGCAGTTCATTCCACACCTTGGCGACCCGCACCAAAAAGGAACTATCGAAGCGTTTGGTTCGACTTCTTGGGATATCTACCATGAAAGGATGGAAGGTCTGTCTGCGTCTAGTAGTATGATGCAAGAAGGGTGTGGGTTCAACCTGATCAAAAAGAGCATTCGCGAACTCTCCAAAATGTAATCTGTAGAAGACTGCTTAACTGGCAACTTTCCGACGATGGTCGAGGTTTTGCAGTTTTTTGGTGGTGAGGTCAAAGTTGTTGGTAATTTTTCGGGCTCTTCGGTCAACTGCGTCCATCGCTTCTAGTTGGTGTTTTGCAGAACCATCCCAAAGGTGGCCACAGTACTCCATACAAGATCGAACTTGAGCTGTACACAAATTAAGTAGCTGTTCAGGGCTGAAGTACCGTCGGACCTTCGAGATGATTCCCAACATCTTTGAAGCAGTTTGAGCCATGGACACAATTTTTTGCCTGAAGTTTAGTTGGGACGATATAGTTACGCGCAGAAGCCCTACAGAAACATTTTGGAAAGTGGGCGTTAGGTCGAAACTGCTCTTTTTCGCGGAGAATAAACACGCCTGTGTTTTCGACGGGTTAAATTTGACCAAGTTGGACTCGCTCCAATCGGACAATTTCTTTAAGGCCAAATCCACCCGCTCAATCATGGACTCTCTCAAAGCCCGGATTTCTTGAGGACTCGCTCGTGCATTGGACATGTATCTCTCTACAACGGTGCTGTCATCAGCGTAACCAATAATGCCTGGGGTTAGCAGGTCATTTATGTGCAGCAAGAATAACGTTGCAGAGAGAACAGATCCCTGAGGTACCCCGGCATTAATTGACATTAGGTCAGAAGAGCAGCCGTCTAAGGCTACTCGAATTGACCGTTCCCTCAGAAAATCAGATATCCAGTCGCAGAGCCCTTTAGGTATTCCGTATGCTGAAAGCTTACTCAAGAGACCATCATGCCAGACCCTATCAAAAGCCTTGGAAATGTCTAAGGGTACAGCTATAGCTTCACCGTGACCTTCCAAGGCTTCGCTCCATAAGTGAGTGGCCTACACAAGAAGATCTCCAGTCGAGCGTCCACTGCGAAAACCGTATTGGTTATCACTAAGGAGCTCGTTGGATTCAAGGTATGCCAGGAGACGATTGTTCAATACACGCTCCATAACTTTGCAAAGTATGGAGGTGATTGCAATAGGTCGATAGTTGATGGGATCTGCACGGCTTCCCTTCTTTGGTACTGGTTGCACGTTAGCCAGCTTCCAGGATTTAGGGACCTTTCCAGATTCCAAAGAGAATCGATACAGGCGCGTTAGTATAGGAGACAATTCGGCCGCGCAGTGTTTCAACACAACTGCAGGTATGCCATCGGGGCCGCTGGCCTTGTTCATGTCTAAATTCTGCAAGCATTTAAGAACCTCCTTTTGGCGAATATGAACGGTACCCATTTTGGGTCCGAACTGAGGTAACTGGGGTGGGACTTTACCTTACTATTTAGACGTGAATACAAAAAGATTAGCAAAGAGGTCTGCTTTCTCTTTTGCAGTGTGGGCCAGTGAACCGTCAGGCTTCCTCAGAGGTGGCACCGATGGGCGACAGAAGTTCGACTCAACCGACTTGGCCAAAGACCAGAGAGCTTTGCTTCCTGAAGGATATGACGCTATGTTGTCTCAGATGTGGCCAATGTGGTCAAAGCGAGCTTTTCTGATTACCTTTTTGCAAGACTTGGCGGCAGCATTATATTATTCCTTCAGTTCATGCGAATCCACGGCTTTGCTTCTGCGAGCGTCAGCCCAGGCTTTGTACGCTTCTTGCTTAAGCTTTTCAGCTGTGAGGCAAGCAGCATTAAACCATGGGCCTTTGGTTTCAAGGGATAGGTCAGCGTAAGGGATGAAATACTCCATTGCTTGGCCTATCACACTTGATACAGCATCAGCGCAGCACGATGGATCGGTTGATGTAAAACAAGTCTGCCGCCAAGGATAAGACGCGAAAAAATGCCGCATCTCATCCCAATCAGGTGGCGAGTACTGCGACACAGATATCACAGTACTGCGACACAGATATCACCACGCAGTGGTCGGATGTCCCTAAAGGTGCAGTTACGGACACCGAGCACCTGTCAGGATCAGTTGTCAGCAGAAGGTCTAAGCAATATGCAGTGTGGCCGCCAACATCGAGGATGCGCATGGTCTCGTGCACAAGCTGTGAGAGGCCTTGAGTCACGGAAAAAGTCTCTCTTCCAGCGTGGTCAGTGTCCTGATACGGGTATAGCCATTGCCCGTGATGAGCGTTAAAATCCCCCAGGAACACCAACTGCGCTGAGGGAAAACGTTGCCGAACCTTATCTGCTGCATCGCTGAGATACTCCATGAGCCTCATTGTCTCCCGATCTCCGCTATGTGACAGGTATATACTGGCATAGATCAATTGGTCAAGGCCGGTATCAATGTGAACCCACATAACGGAAAAGTCCAGATCTTCCAAGTAACGGAGACGCTGACAACAGATCTCGTCACTGGCATACATGCACACCCCGGCATTCGGGCGGAAATTGGACTCCAGGATGTACCCTAGGTAACAAAGGTATGCCGAGTCTGACAGATTACAGATCTGCGTCTCCGTTAAGAAGAGTAGGTGAGGCCTCACTGTCTCAAGATGGTGGTGGACATCGTTGATATTTGAGTGCATTCCTCTGATGTTGCATAAGTGCACTTTAAGAGAGAGGAAGTGCAACCGCTTTAGGACCTTACTCTTCTTGTGACTTTTCATATTTGTTGTGTGAGTGAATAGGGAGGAGGACAGAAGTTGAGTGAAGCGCTGCAAATGGAACCAAGCAGCTCGCAATAAACAACGCACCGATGGGGTACTGGCTTGGAGACTGCGGGGACGTCTGAACTCCCCCGGGGATTGTCATCCTTTCGCATGTGGCTAGCACACTACTTGGGCCCCCTACTACCTGCGGTCGGCCAGCGGTGCACCGTTTCTTCGGATCCCGCTACCCTCCAAAACCAGTTACCCGGCGAGTCAATAAATTACGAGCTGAAGACAGTTCTGTGATGCAGCACGATTACTCAGACCTACCCTCCTCGATGGCTACACTAAACATCATGCCGGAACGCGACCATGTCACTTGGCGGCATGGCTTTGTTTAGTGGGTGGTGACAAGCAACGGCCGAAGCCAATCCCCAGAAGATACTGCTCGTTTAGCACCACCCAGGGACCACGTACAAGGCATCGAGGGCTAAATCTTGCGGAAGCGAGCAGTTCCAATCCCCAAAATAAACGTATATATATAAACGTGCATGAGAATCAATGTATGGTATTTAAGTATTGTCCGTGCTTTCGGAAAATATTCTAATTCTAATTAAAAACCTCTTTCGTGATATCACTATTTTATAATATATTATGTTAGTAATAAATCGCAGAATAAGCGAAAAATTAACGAAAAGCGTTAAATAATTTGACTCACATTCAATCTTTGAATGTGAGTAAAATAGCATAACTTTTTGTTGGTTAAACATCTTTTCAATTTTTGCGATAAAATCTGTAATCAAGAACCCATAGATTAAATAGAATTGTTAAATTCAGGTAATATAATAAACTTTGCGATGCCATTGAAAATAAACTACCACGTGACCTTATCATACGAATTTCTTTAAAATTTTATTCAAAATTAAATACTGCACTGAAATCAGATATATTCAAATGGTTTTCGCAAAAATACTTTATACTAAATACTTATTACCTCATACTTTAAAAAAAAAACAGAAAAATATATACCTATTACTTTACATACCGAAATGTTTTAAACTTACGATATCCATAATAATTCCACCCAAATATTAGGCAATCTATAGTCCACCAGGGTTGCGTACTGCTCGTTGGCAGACTTGTAGACACACCTTCGAAATAATTTCTTAGGTATGTTGGGTGGGTTTACTCGCGATGTTGTCCTTCGCCGTTGGAGCAGTCCGCTTTATGTACTTAAATTGTAAAACCGTTACATTCTGTTACATTTGGCAGTCACGAGCATCAAACCCCGGACCTGAAGATCGAGAAGCCAGCTTAACCACTGCGCCACCGGAAATTAGAATAATAGGTCTTTACCTATGAAACTGCCGTTTTGCCGTACTGGCCATTTCAAATGAAAATTTTTTTCTTTTTACTGATAATTCTAATTTCAAATTAATTTTATTTGACAAACATGGAATTCTTTTTCTGAAATCGTCATTTGTTTAATAGTTAGTGTTTTGTTTTCAACGCATTCGAACATTTTTCGTCATCATGGATAAGTTAAAATTCGAGTAATTATGGAGTATGAGTACCGTTGTGGCAGCAAAGCGGCACAAGCGGCACGCAACATCAACGACGTTTACGGAGCGAACACTACAAACGAACGCACCACCCGTTATTGGTTTACCCGCTTCCGTTCTGGAAATTTTGACCTGAAAAATGAACCCCGTGGTCGTCCGAAATCTTTGGTCGACAATGACGAATTAAAGGCAACTGTGGAAGCTGATTAAACTCAATCCACGGCTGAATTAGCAGCAGCTTTCGACGTTAGCATCAAAACAATATTGGTCCATTTGCGTCAAATTGGCAAGGTAAAAAAGCTTGACAAATGGGTACCCCACGAACTCAATGATCGCCAACGCGAAGTACGCGTGGAGACGTGCCTTGCACTGCTCAGCAGGCATACAAATGAAGGAATTCTGAACCGCATTGTTACTTGTGACGAGAAATGGATCCTGTTTGACAATCGTAAGCGCTCAGCAAGTTGGTTGGACCCTGGTTCAGCACCCAAACAATGCCCTAAACGAAAACTTACCCCTAGAAAAGTGATGGTCACTGTTTGGTGGTCTAACGCGGGTGTAATTCATCACAGCTTCTTGCCAAACGGGACAAGCATTACTGCAGATGTGTACTGTGAAGAACTGAACACAATGATGGAGAAGCTCGCACGTCTCCAACCAGCTTTGGTCAATCGTTCGGCTCCACTGCTCCTGCACGACAACGCGCGACCTCATACTGCGCAGCAGACGGTCTCCAAGCTACAAGAGTTGGGGTTGGAAGTTCTCCGTCATCCGCCGTACTCACCAGACCTTGCGCCTACAGACTTCTACTTTTTCCAGAATTAGGGTAACTTCTTGGCGGGAAAAAAATTCAATATACGAGAGGCAGTACAAAATGCTTTTGAAGAATTTGTTGCCTCCCGTCCAGCTAATTTCTTCAAGAAAGGCATCAATAAGCTACCAATGCGTTGGCAAAGATGCATTGATTGCATGGGTGATTATTTTGATTAATAGAAATAAAAAATATATAAAAAAATTACGCTTCATTTATTTCGTGAAAAACGGCAATTTCATAGGTAAAGACCTAATATTTATTAATGATACATACTAAAACATAAACAATACCAATTATACTTTACCACCAGTTCGGAAAGTCCGTGGAGAAGAACGAGCAAGAAACTTCAAAGGAGAAATTTTTAAGAATGAATTTACAATGTCTCTTTATTTCTGTACAAAATTATTCTTATCTGCATCTGTTCAATCGACAAGTATTCCTCCCCCAAGTATCCAAACGACGTTCATGAGTTAACGCGGGATCCACCCATCGCTCTCCTCAACAATATTAGCAGGATGTGAGCGACCCGTCACCCGATGCTACCATACGGAGAGGCGTACCGTACTATGCAAACGTGTAAAGGAAAGAAACAGGAACAGAGGAAAATCCAACTGCAGCCAACAGTCGGAAACGCAGCAGTAATCAATAACGCCTACAGTACATGTGTCCTTGGCCATGGCTGTGATGCTGCTGCTTGAGGAGGGCGATGGGTGACTCCCGCGTTATGCCCGTGAACAGGTTATGTTCGCGGAGGACCGTCGTTTGGAGGGAGCTTGCCGAGCTAACAGACGCAGATAAGAATTATTTCATATACACATAAATGCCACGGTTAATATATTTTGAAAAAAAAGACTAGAAGTTTCGTGCTAGTTCTTCTTCACAAAGTTCTGTCCGAACTGGTGGTGGACGTAAATATTTACAAAGAAATTTCAACATTGCAAGATAAAAATTTGAATTTGAGTTTACTCAGCACGTGCTCGGTGGGGCTCGGTGGGCTAGATGGGGATCTATGTGAATTCCCTCTCTCGCGCAGACCTTAGCTAACTCTTAGTTAGCCGGTTAGTCAATTAAAAGGTCCCTTCCAGCTTTTGTTGGATTGTCAACTTCTGTTGGACTAAAAGAGATATACAGCAACTAAGGTCCGCGCAAGGCACCATGTTTTTATTGAAGTTATGTGGTCTATGGATGGCCATTATACAATACAAATGTTCACAGGAATCGGTTGTCGCGGTTGAGTTCGGATGATCCTGTAGACAAGGTTGGTATTTTATATTGCTTGTTACCTTCATGTGCTACGACGTGAAGCAGTGTACTTAATTATCTATTTCATGTATTTTACAATTTCGTTGGAAAAGTGCTGATATTTTCTTCCGCGCGGGATTTTGCTCTTGGTGCTACTTTAATATCTTCAAAAAAAGTCAAATATTTAGATATTTTTTATTATTATTAAAAACTTAAGATTTCTTTCGACGTTTGTATTCTCACTCCAATCAAAATTTCGAGATAAAAGAACTAGCTTCGAACTAAACGTAGTAGTGTGCGACCAGAGAGCAAAAATATTAGGGCGCGTCTCCGTGTATGACACTCGCTATACCTGAAGAAAAAGTTCTTCTTAAGAATTTCTTCTTTTTACTGTTTTGAAACTGATGGCAACTGGTATCCGCGCCCATGGTCATCCTAGGCATAGGCGTTTTATTTATCGAAATTAAATGTGACTGTTACATCAACAATGGACTTGTTTCCGACCGCAGGTTTCAGATGAAATTGCCTTTGTTCCAGTAATTGCACCGGCCGTACCTTTCCTTTACCCGGAACACAACCATTTAAACGTGGATGTTATGGCGGTTAACGGAAGGGACTGTAGTGCCTCCTCCGACGAGATCTTTATCATGATACTGTACTACCGTTGAAGCCAATTATTTATAGAAAATTGTGGACACGACTTTGTCTTCCATCCCACCTACTGGCAGACAATAATGTAATATTTAAATCGTCATTGTCACTGAAGTACGTCTTCTTAAGGTAGCGTCGGGTGACGGGTCGCTCACTTCCCTGTAATATGGTTGAGGCGGGCGATGGCTGGATGCCGCGTTAACTCGTGAACGGGTGTTCGTCTTTGGATAGTTGGAGGAAGGTAGATTGCCAAGCCAACAGATGATGATAAGAATAATTTTGCATAGAGACTCTTTAAATTTTTTTGAAAGAATTATACCCGTGAAGTTTCTTGCCAGTTCTTCTTCACGAAGGTTTTTCCGAACTGGTGGTAGTCATGCTTTATTTGACGTCAATAAGAACAAGTATTTGTCAATGTTGAGGAATAAATATTTGAATTATGTTTGCGTGACACCTGAACTAATATTTTTTATTGTTTCTACTAGAAACCAAAGATAATAATATCAGATGACGGCCAGATTTATGAGATAGAGGAGACCCAGGACAATGATCAGGACAATGACAAAGTAAGTAGATAAATAAGACTCACGCCTCCTTTGGATGTACTCCCGCGCTAACGACCTCCCGGCCGCTGGTCTCAGGCGGACCTTATGGCCGGTTTACACGAGTTAAGTGGTTAAGTTGGTAACTAAATTTTCAGTTAAAAGTTGCGTGTAAACAGTCAGTTAAGTGACAAGTGGTAACTTAAAATTAAGTACGCAAGTGATTAAGTAGATTAGGAATCGTTCTATTTTTCGTATAAGTGGGTGGGCGGGGCTTCTCACTTAACACGTTTGGACGTGATTATTTAGTTAAGTGCATAAGTTGACAAAGCTGGTGGCGGCAAGAGCTCGTATTTATTTCGCATTTACTCTTTTTTTTTAATGTTGGAGTGGAGTTTAGTTTCGACTTTAAAATTTGTTGAAGAATATATAAAATAGATATGCTTGTAGAATAAACATTTAGAAAAAAACATATCTTGTAAAGATTTTATTTTCCGAATAAAATTCTTCTCGGAATTTGTCCAAAATCACATTTACTATATATCTAAGTACAGAATTGACGAATTCCTTGACATTCATCACTGCTCATCTTCATTGAACTTATGAACTTAACTACTTAATCCGTTTGGACACACAAGTGACATGCAGTAACTTAAAATTTAGTTAAAATTTAGTTACCAACTTAACTACTTAATACATGTAAACCGCGCATTAGGGTGTTACCACACCAATCGATCGTCCGGCGATCGACGTCGACTGGCAGACGCGACATCGTTGTAGAAACCATCGATCGACGTCGAGTGGTCTATTCTGCCATATATCGTCGTCGACGTCGATCGACGGACGATCGATTGGCGTGGTAACACCCTTATGGCTGTTTTACACGCGTTAAGTGGTTAAGTTGGTAACTACCTTTTTAACTAAATTTTAAGTTAAAAGTTGCGTGTAAACAGTCAATTAAGTGACAAGTGGTAACTGAAAATTTAGTACGCAAGTGATTAAGTAGATTAGGATTCGCTCTATTTTTCGTATAAGTTGGTGGGCTTCTCACTTAACACGTTTGGACGTAATTTTTTAGTTAAGTGCATAAGTTGACAAAGCGGGTGGCGGCAAGAGCTCGTATTTATGTCGCATTTTATCTTTTTTTTAAATGTCGGAGTAGAGTTAAGTTTCTACTTTAAAATTTGTGGAAGAATATTTAAGAGTATTACCACACCAATCAATCGACAGAAATCGGCAGAATAGAACAGTCGACGTCGCAGAAGGCGTGATGGCCTATAATTGTCTGACACCACCCCTGAGTTGGTAAGTCTGCCAACCCGCAGTTGGCGTGATGGCCTACAATTGTCTGACACCACCCCTGAGTCGGTAAGTCTGCCAACCCGCAGTTGGCGTGATGGCTTACAATTGTCTGACACCACCCCTGAGTTGGTAAGTTTGCCAACCCGCAGTTGGCGTGATGGCCTACAATTGTCTGACACCACCCCTGAGTTGGTAAGTCTGCCAACCCGCAGTTGGCGTGATGGCCTACAATTGTCGGACGCCAACCCTGAGTTGGGAGAGGCTGATATCCCTCCAGTGATTATGAAGGGTACCTAATTAGTAAAGGTACCACACCAATCTATCGTCAGTCGATCGACGTCGACCCGTCGACGTAAAAAATGTAGAAAAATACATAATCTTGCAAATATTTTAATTTCCGAATCAAATTCTTCTCTGAATTTGTCCAAAATCACGTTTACCACACATCTAAGAAGCTAGTAACTGTCAGCACCTATAGTTGTTTCGTCAGCAAACAAAGTAAATTGAGCTGCTTCTAGTGGTCAGCAAAAGTAAATAACTTGATAAGCAAGTTATTTGATACTAGGCCTTAAAATGTATGTTATAGCAAATTTTAATAATAAAGAATAATAGCAAATCTTGATTAGATTTTTACTTAATTTTGGAGCTGTTTTACTAGAAAATCCAAACGAAGTTTTATTTCGGCAGTAAAATTTAAACTGAAGAAAAAATGATGGTACTTAAATACTTATTTTAACGGTCCGGTTATCCGGTTCCTTTTGGTTAGATAAAAAAAAGAATTTATTATCACAGCAAGAGTTTAGTATACTGTAAGAACTTACAATATTTTGACAACCGCGACTGTAAGGTGTTCAGAACAGACTGGCTACCACAAACTAACTAGTGATGCTACGCATCCGACGAACGACTTCTTAACTACAACACTAGGAACCCTCTTTTTTAATTTGACAACTTCTTTTTAAATCAGATTGTCCTTCGTTTCTTAATTTAAAAATGGTGGCTTTGGATTTTTTGCCATTGTAGCAGCGTGAAAGCCCCTCTTCTATTCTGCAAGATATTTTAACAATCTAAAGATAAAGAAGGTAAAATAAATAAAAAACTAGTATGTTTATGATTTTTTTTATTTTTTTTTACATTGTTTTATATTTTATTTGCTTTGTATTGCATGGGACGCAAATTTTTATTTTCTAGTCGCGAGACATCTTTTAATATTCTGTTAATTATGTTACACCAATTAAATACCGCTAGTCTTATTAAGTAACCCAGAAAACATTTCGCCTCAAAATGTTTGTGGTTCACAAACAATTTACGAAGTTCTACCACACCTACTCGTATGAACTGTAATGCAACGAGACACGATTAAAGTTTCAAGCGATCAAATTTATTCATAATCTTATAAATGCGTGGACAGGACACTTTTTACGTCCATTTTGTATTTTTTTTTTATTGAAAAGGGATTAGACGTTTGTCTTCTATCTCACCTGATGTAAAGTGACGATGAAGACGAAGGTCTCAAGTCTATCTACGAGATACCTATTCACTCGACGCTTGAAAGAACTAGGACTATAGTTTTCTGGAAAAACAGACGCAGGTAGTTCAATCCACACCTCGGCGACCCGCACCAAAAAGGAACTATCGAAGCGTTCGGTTCGACTTCTTGGGATATCTACTACAAAGTGATGGAAGGCCTGACCCGCCGCCCATTTGTTTTTATGTCCATGGCAGTAAAGATTTGAAATGGGAAGCCGAATTCCACCTATGCATCTACCTTGCTTGGTCGAGCAGCACTATGTTAGCAATTGTTTTATTATATTTATACATAAATATATTTTTCTTTCAGACAGATGCACTAGACCCGGACGCTGTATATTTAGACGAATACGTCGACGAGATAAAACAGATGCAAAAGTCAAAGGTTAAAAAACATAAACCAACGATTACATCCCGAGTACACAACGTTACTCGGAACAGCTTCGAACGGGTACAAATACCACAGATACGGGTACAAAACGTGCCTAGAGGGACAAATCCGTTAGACCTATTTGGTAGTTATTTGGTTTCAATATTAAAAGAATTACCAGATAGAGAGTCGAAGAGATTGCAAGCGGAGTTTGTGAAAGCAGCAATTGACGCTCATTTACGGAGTTGTGAAGTAAACGATCCAATAACGTTAGCGGAAAATGATACTGGATGTACAACTGTAGGCATGGCGGATTCCGGACGGAATTAAATTTTTTTCTTACATTGCCTGCCAGCAAGGGCTCGCGTGGTCCATCAATAGATCCTGAGAAGGTTGATGTAATTAATTGTATATTTAATAAAAAATCAATGGATAATATATTGATTAAAGTTGCCGACTGTTAGCTTCAGTTAGAATTGCCTTGTTTTCCTCTAACTGCGCATCAGTTCCTTGTTTCTTTTTTTACCGGAAACTACGTAAACGAAATAATCATAACTCTTTTACAGTTTTTATTCCTGAGCCGCGTATTTTAGTATCTACTTCACATATTAGTAAATGTCAGACTGAACATAGATACATACACCTACCAACTTTTTTTTCTCGTGGCACGTCCATTGTGTGGATGCACATTGTGCCGGTGTCAAGTTACCTACCAACTTATTTTCGAACTGACAAGCGTCGTCGCTAGCAATGCTTAAATGTTGCCATTAAAAAGCTCGTAATTTTTAAAATATCTACAATTTTCCCGATGACAGTCAATTTTTAAAATACTGCCTTTTCTCAGATAACTTGGATGATCTTACTATTACCGAATTCGGAAAAAATTCGTACCTATATTATAAATACCTTGTACAGATAATTCTCGTTACATTTGTTGTGGCAAATAAAATGTAACTTTCATATATTTTTTTGTTTTATTCCGATGTGTACGCTATGGACGGCCAGGCTGATAGAACTTTAATCTAAACTAAAAAATAAGGGGCATATGCAATTTAAACCTGGACTGGCCTAGACAAGTGACTTTAGATAATATAACAGAAATGTGAATAGAATGCTACATATTTGAATTTTACATAAGCTTGCGACTGACCGTTTCGAACACTGTTCCATCCGATAGTCAAAAGCCATTCATTAAGGTTGACCCTAACGTGGTCAACTCTTTACCTGCGTACCCTTTTTAGGGTTCCAGGTAGCGGCCTTCGGCGAACTACGGTTAGTTTTTAAGTTCTTTTCAGGCAGAAGGCAGGAAGCAGATATTTCGAAGGCCTTCATGGCCTTCGTTCGCGCGCAGTGTCCAGACATCTGGACACAGTTCGAAAGTGAGCTCAAATCCACAATCAAATCCCCTTCTAAAAAGGAAAGACGGGCACGCAAGCCCGTGTCCACCAACCTCTCACGAGAGCGCTCTAGCTGGCGCTCGTCCGTGGCTTCGTCCACCAGCAATGCATCGATGGATTGCGATATCCCTGCTCCCGTCCAAGCCCTCGAATCCGTGTCATCTGTGTCCACACACATGTCCAGTTTAAAAATCGCGTATACACACAAAAATACTGCGATCGGTATTCGCGTGGCAACCGTCTCGCCCGCCGACCACCGCGTCCTCACAAGGTACTTGATGGAGAAATATTAAAATATTAAAAAGTGAATTGGACTGTACTGAGCTTTTGAGCAAAACAGGCATACCTATGTACTCATACGAAAGCATATAGACATCCGACACTTGTACACGTACCAATCGTTAGCAGTAGTTACAGGCAACATTCGTTTTACTGCGAGCATGCAGCTTCTACAATCGACTGAACAGCAAACAAGAAATAGACATTTTCAATACTGGTATCCCTAGTGTGCGAGCGACTACATGATCTTTTTTTTCTTAAATCTGTCTAACTGCTATAATTTTTTTCATTAATATTAATGTCTAGCAATTGTTAAGTATTCTTACATCTCAATTAATCAAGTATTTATGAGTGAAAACTTGTGAAATGCCATAAATATTTATATAATTTCCATTATCTGTATTAGCAATAAATCCATCGAGTACCATACCTGCGCAATCGAGGAAGAGCGCGTTTTACGCGTCGTCCTTAGAGGCGTACCAAAAAAGCTCGACACCGAGCTGTTATTAGAGGACTTTAAAATCCAGGGGTTCCCTGTGCAGTCTGTCCAACGCATGTATGGCAAAGATAGGTTGCCGTACAATCTAGTAACACTAGATCACTCATTAGAAGGCAAGAAGATTTTTCATTTAAAAACGATTGCCAATCTGTCAGGGATCACAGTGGAGGTCCCCTTCAAGCGCGGCATTCCGAGCCAATGCTATAGATTTTTATTTTTATTTATTTTATTTATTGTTTCACAGAGCCAACAGCACTTAGGTCTAATTTACACTTGTTTGTATTTAATTGCTTAAACAGACCGCCAATAACAGGCTCACAATTTTTAAAATGATCTTATAGAGTAGAATACCTATGTGAACTAATTTTACATTTTTGGACTGAGAACACTATAAACAAAAAACAAGTGACAGAGAGAAACACAAAAAAGAAATTTGAGATAAATTAAACAAATCTATGTATATGAATTTACAAATAATAATAACAGTACGCGAATATGTGTATGTGTGTGTGTGTGAAAAATTATATATATGTATGTTAGGTTTACGTTCAAGTATTACACCGGAAATAGTTTCGGATGTCACTTTTGATCTGCATAGAGTTCAGCAATAACAGAATTTTTAAATGATTGCTTTGTGAGATGGAATATATCAATTGAGTGAAATTTTTTATTGTAGCAGCTAAGCATTTGGCAAATTACCGAGTTTTTGGCATAATTTGAGTGATGAGTAGGAATATAGAAGAGAGTACAATGTCTAGTTCGCTTAGTTGGTGTTCTGAGTATATGATGATGCCAAGTATATGGCCATATGGCAAAAAACTGTCACGCCAAACCTAGGTGCGTTAAGTGCCTGGGTAATCATGGCACTGCGGAGTGCGCGAGAACTTCGCAGTCCACAGACCCCCCCGCATGCGTATTATGCAAGACGGTCGGCCATACACCCAACTATTTAGGTTGCCCTAGGGCTCCAAAACGAAACCCCCAAAAGGCTCACAAGGCGAAGCAGAGATCTTTAGCCTCTGCTCCTGCCAAGCCCAGCCCGACCTTAAAACCGCAGCCACAATTAACCGATCCTCCCGCGCCACCCAAGAACGCATGTGTGACCCCGCCTACTATAGTGCGGAAACCCATAGCTTCCCTCGCTTCTCCGCCTTCTCAGGTACAGCGGGTCAGTTTAGCACCTACTTGCTTGCCTTCTCGTCTCCCAGCAAATGGCCGTGCGGAGCCACTTTCGGACCTCGCGCTGATTAGCGAATTCGCCTCAAGGTTCGACTTGAGCGAAATAACAACTCTGGCACGCAAACTACGAGCCGCAAAAGGCAACTTTCAGGCGACGTGCTTAGTAGCACTCGAACACCAGGCACTTATCGTCCAACGTCCAGAAATTTAACAAATTAAACTTTTAAATGGCGTCCTCTAGGATAAAACCGCGGACCCTCACTATCGGCTACTTCAACGCCGATAGTCTTAAACATCAGCGCAATGAAATTCACGAATTCGTTCGAGAATTTCAAATCCACATCTTACTCATGCAGGAAACCTTTTTGAAACCTGGTCACAAGGACCCTAAAACAGCGAACTACAACATCGTTCGCAACGATACGCTTACCGCTGATAAAGACGGTACCCTCATCTATTACAAAAGGTCACTGCATTGTATACCTGTCGATCCCCCACAGCTCAAGAATATCGAAGTTTCCTGTTGTAGAATAGCGATGAGCGGTTATCAGCCAATCACGCTAGCATCCATCTATCAACCACCAGACAAAGCTATACTTCAAAGCGATCTTCAGTCGCTACTCGATATGAGTCCCTCCGTAATACTAGCTGGCGACTTTAACTCGAAACATTCATGTTGGTATTCCGTAGTTACCAACCCAAACGGTCGTCGGCTTCATCACATGTTAGAGGCGCTAAATTGTGATGTAGTGGGTCCTCGGGAACCGACACACTATTCCTGTAATACAAATCATCGCCCCGATATTCTCGATGTAGCAATCCTCCGAAGTAATCCACCAGCTTACTTCGGACCACCAACCCAAAAATATTGTTTTTTCTGTATTTGACGCCAGTGTTTATTAACCTGAATAATTAACCAAATTGTTGAGAATGTTGTTCTTTCGCAGCGCTTTTTTTGCTTATTTGTGGTAAATGATGAAATGGGAAAGCCGCATTATTCCTGTTCGTTTAGTTCGCTTGGTGGATTACATATTCTCTTGAAACGAAGAAGGCGAAGAATACTCATGCTGGACCTGCAGGGCTCACTTTTCCTTTGTCTTTTGTATCTGGAAATGCAGTAAACCTATTGGTGGTACTTTTCCGGGAACTCAAGTGACCGAAACAAAGTCGCTCTGGCAAATAGTTGAGGTCATTTTAGGCCCTCAATAAGCTTTTGATTTCACCAACCCAGGTGAAACAGTGAAATTCAGGCAACCCTCAATAAAAAAAACATTCGCTCTGTTTTTGTGCAACAAGTGAAATGCAGCCTGCTTACTAAGGAGATAGCAAACTAACACAATCAATAATTAATTAGTAGTTAATTGTTTATTTTTACTTTTTTCCATATTCAATAAAGTAACAAATATTTTTAGATTAAAGAATTTGTGGTGCAATACAATATAGTTATTATAAGTTTACTCTAATGATGGCTATTTTAACACTAAAAATAAAAAAAACTAATTAATATTTAGCTCAGGTGATTATAAAATATGGTATTTACCTTATTGATTATTATAATAAAAATAATTATACTTGTATGCTTTACTGAAACATAAGTGGCCGACGGCACGAACATTTTGAACTCAACCCTTTAGTATATCAAGGATGATAAAAAATCGTTATAAATAACCTGTGACTTAAAAAGATAAAATGGCCCAGTTTTTGATTAAGTGACGGCGTAATGAATAGTAATGACGAGAAATATAATTCACATTCATATTAAATTAGATAACACTTATATTTATCGAAGATTGTTGGGATTTATAATTTAAACTCGTATTTTTTTTAAAACAGCATTTAATTTTAGTATAGTTTTAAAATCTGCTACATTTCTAATATAGACCTTTTTTATTTTACTATATTAGTGGCCGACAAACGAGCTCGCGATTGACCTGGTGGCAAGAGCCATCCGTGCCCATGGGCATCGTTAGTCGTAGTAGGTGTTTTATTCATGAATAGTAATTGTGATTATTAGGGCGTTACCACACCAATCGATTGATGGCAGGATTGATAGTCGACGAGGATCGATAGTTTCTACCAGATTAATAGATCGATGCCATGGATTTAGCTTTTATCTATAAGGCAAGGAAAGAGCTATTTGAAAATAACTATGGCTCTGCGGTTTTCAATATTATATCGGTATCCTGGTTCCAGGTTCGAATATTGTTTACCGCGAAAGACACTTAAGCTGTAAGTATATGTAGCATAGAGTAAGTATGTACCTCTATGAGAGAGGTTTTAATGTCTTCCTATATTAGGTATTAATAATGATAATAAATCCCCAGACAATTACACCAAAAGCTATAGCCCTAAAGTAAGCAGAGCTTCGTTATGGATGACCATACAGCGAACTGGGGGGGGGACCCAGAATAAACATACATATATTAATACAAAACAACCATGACCCGAAAACAAACATCTGTGTATTACGCAAATGAATGCCCCGACCAGACCAGAGAAAAATGAAAGTAGCTATTAAAACGAAGAACAAAATAAACGAATTAATCAATTAATACATTGTTTTACTGAAAACAAAATAGCTACTCCTTTTTACTTGTAACGATTAAATTAATAAAAATAACCGGAAATTCATAACCTAAAAAAAACACATGCGTGACAGAGTGTGACGTGCGGTTTTCAAGTTTTTTTTACTCATACCTACTCTTTATCATCAGGCAATGGTGCGTCATAATAAAAATAAAGAGTTTCAACTCGACTTACAGTTCGACCAACTTGCCTATTCAGTAAAGAGTGGCTCTCGTTCTACGTGTAAATCAGGTTTGACACTGAGCCACGTAAAACATATATTAGTTGCAGTTTTTGCTACTGTCCAGATAAGTTGGCAGCTCTGTGTAATGCTAACTGTCAAAAGTTCTAGAACGTTTTGGAGGGAACCGGTTTCAAAAAAGCACGTGTTTTATTGTTAGTCATTGGGAAACTGTATTGAAGTGATTTTATACTTGCAGATCACGTGGTGGGTTACGTACAGTGGTCTGAATGTATTTAAGGACTCTTATTTTGGTAATTTTAAATAAAAATGACACCATGTTGAATTTTGGAAATAATTTACTATATTATCCTATTTTATATGTCTTTTATTTGATTTCTTTGTTGGCGGCCGAGTGGTGTAGTGTGTAGACGCCCTGCCTCATACGCCAGAAGTCCCAGGTTCGAGTCTGGTCGGAGCATTCATTTGTGTGATGAAAACAGCAGTTTATTCTCGGGTCATGGTTGTTTCTACACGGTGGCCCGTTCAGATCGGTCGGTATGGGCAAGTCTGAAACTATAAGTCTTACCATGTCATCGACTTTAGAGACAATCAACTTCCGTTATTTCTATTTGACATGTTTATATTTACATGATTATATTTACAATGAAACATAATATCTAAAATGAACAAAATGCCTTGTGTTTCAAATCTTTTAATTAAATTAAGTAGCTGTTCGAAATAACGACCACTTTTTTAAAAATCCAATAGAGAACTCGTTTAGGTAACGACTTTTCTATTGCGTATGTTCAAGAGTGAAAATTGACTCTAAGGCTGTTTTGAGGTCTAAAGGTCTCTGCGGTGTCGTAGTTTGTTTTGTACATTTCACACTTATTTTTTTTTTGTTCCCCTCCGCGGGAAGGGCAGGAGGATAAGAATGCTCTGACGCATACTCTGGCGCGATTCCAAAGTTATGTGGGACTCGTCCCGACGCCTACCAGAACCATACCCACTAAAAACCCCCTGTCGGCTCGTGCATTTTTGCCACTCAGCCTTCATCTGAGCGACGGCCAATTGGAGAAAGAGGCCGCGCTAGCGGGGCCCAGAAGGGGTCACCCGCTGGGATTACATAGCACTGAAGGTGCTCAAAAATGAAAAGTAAATAATAAAAACATTAAATTTGAAAATTAAAATTGCATTTATTCGGGTTTACGTTAGAATTAGAATTTACGTTAGAATTAGAATTTGCGGCCTGAAGGGCCTCGAGATCTAAGGTTAATTGCGTACGTTCGCTTGTGTGCGCGTTTCTCGGTCTAGCGACTTTGTATACCGAATCTAAGACAGGAGCAGTATATGAGACTGAATTTCGAACTAGTGGATTGGGATGGGATTCGGTGCGTTTGAAGAACGATTCTGAGAGTGTTTTTAGATACTGTTGTACTGTAGGCAGTTCAAGATCTCTGTGCAGGTCCGCGTTGCGCACGTACCAAGGTGCGTTTGTGGCCCTGCGGCAGAAGAGGTTTTGAACTACCTGCAGTTTGTGCAGGACGGAGGGTTTGGCGTGGGCAAAGACTGGCGAGGCATATGACATGACTGGTCTAACGCAGACCTTATAAAGCGTACGTTTGTTTCTGAAGGACATTTTACTTTTTCTACCTAACATACTGTAAAGCCGGCCTAGGTAAAAACGTGCGAGTTTCGTTACTCTATCGACGTGAGGGTTGAAAGAAAGCGTCTGGTCTAACAATAAGATGACGCCTAAATATTTGGTACTGCGCTTCCAGGGGATGGGAGTGCCTTGCATTCTCACTTGGAGATTGTCGGCGATACGACTGCGTCTGTAGTCGAAGTAAACCGCAGAGCTCTTCTCTGGGTTCACGTCGATACGCCATTTTTGAAACCAAGCACCGAGGGCGTTTACACCCAACTAGCACATTAGTAATAATTGCAGCTAAGTTTATGACTCAAAGTTCTATATCAGTGCTATTTGGGTAAAAATTACTACTTCTTACTGCATAGGAGTGATAAATATAAATAAAGTGTATAAAATCGACTATGGGTTCCAAATTTTCAATTAATACCACCTACAGGGTAAAGTTGAGCGCCTTACCACTGTTGTACCACTCTAAGCTACAGTGCGAGTCTGAATTGCTACTTTAAGTGGTAATTTATACCTGTAGTGCGTCTTATAGCTACAAACAAGAAGCAATAACTACCATTACGCCCAACATTTCTAAAAGGAAGCAAAATCAACTCTTAAACCACTGGAATATCTAGAAGGGTGATAAAATGAGCCTAAATGGCATCATTGGTTCTTATTATTTTCTTCTGAAGTTTTAGAGGAGGGTTCCGTAGAAAGTTCAATATTTGTTATTGTGGAATTTACTCAAGGTTTAACTTGTGAAGGTTTACGATGTCTTAATTAGCTCCCTTTGTTATAAAAACCAAAGATATTACTACGGGATATGGGATATTTTATTAATATTATTATATTACTTTAATGATTCTAAATTCATTTTCATCTGATAATCAACATTTAGAACACAATTTGCTTTTTTTAATTTGATTTGCTTGTGACACGTTAGCCAAAATCAATATTTTACAATGCGCATTCAACTTTTGGAATCAATATGAAAATAAAAGTAATTAGAACTCAGAATAATTAGATTCATATAAATTGTGTTCTGATTGTTGACCGACAAAGGGAAATAAAATACATTTTTAACAGCTATCTGACTTTTATTGTAAACTAAATAATTAGGTTATTAGTTTTACAAGGAAACAACCATTTTTGTATAATGTTGATCTATAATAATATTTCACTTATAAAATTCTTAAAAGAAAAGTGCTTCTGTAGTTTTTGTGCCTGTTGGATTTTAACGAATTATTATATAATTTTCGGTGCTTGGCTCTGTGACAGTGTTTGGTTTTCATGGCAAAGTATTGTATGCTGCATCTGTAGTTCCGTTCAATAGCTGAAATGAAAATATAATTGTATTAAAATATATAATACTGAACCAATATTGAGTGTATTACATTATTTTTATCCAAAAAAAGGTTTTTGTATTGTCAATTGAGCCCTAAACTATTTTCCCTACTAAAACAAAAGAATCATATATAAAGTAAATAAAATTCACTCCTATGGCCCTTCTATGGACCACTTAGTAATAAGAAAAGTGATTTTTAGCACTTTGAACAGCAAAACTTGAAGTAAGCGGGTGAAAATTATTACCTATAGTAACAAAACGATTCGCCATCTTTAATGGAATGTTTTTATGAAAATCTAACCTCTAATTTACATTATTTTTACCAAACATGTTTTTATTATAACAAAAGAAGTGATTTTACAACTATACTACGTAAATTCACTATAAATACTTGTTATACCAATTATATTCTTGGTCATTTTTATTAAAATACTATAACCATATTTTATTTTCACTGTTTTTTGTTGATATTCTTATGAAATCAATATGGCGTGTAAATTTACTTAATAAACATATACGCATTTTACAGTAAAGTTAAGATCCTACTTGATTTTTCAGTACAGATATAGCATATAGTTGAATTAAAGTATTTGGTACTTACAATTATGTTTTGTAGTTGTCACTTAAAACTGTCACACGCCATTAATATTCTCAACATTGCAACTACAGAAATAAAACGTACGTATGAATGAACAAAATCTAATCGTTCACTCAACCGTTCAATCAACAGTTCAATCAAAGTGGCAAATCAGGGGCGCAGGCGCTGCAATTTGCACCTTTAGTCACAATATGATACGCTCTAGACCTGCTATGCGATGTGCCCACTTAGGGCCATATCTGTTGCATAAGGGGTCTAGAGCAGGATATAGACCTTATCGTTAGCACCTTAAGTTGCAATATGATACGCTCTAAAGCTTATTCGCAACTATTTGTGCTAGTTGGGCAGCCTTTTGGAGTCTGGTGACGAGACCCGGGACTCTGCGGCCTTTGGTGTAAAGGGCAGTGTCGTCGGCAAAGAGAGCGAGTTCGACGCGTTTCGACGGGACGGGGATATCGTTAGTGTACACGGTGTACAATAGAGGGGCGAGGACTGAGCCTTGAGGGACTCCAGCCTTTATGTGACGGGGCGCGGAAATCGTGCCTTCGTGTTTATAACGAAACGTACGGTCTTTAAGAAACGACGCGATTAATCTAACTAGTCGATCCGGTAGCCTATTTTGTATAGTTTATAAACGAGGCCGCTGTGCCAGACTTTATCGAAAGCCTTGGCTACGTCAAAGAAAACTGCGACCGTTTTAAAACGCCGCGGGTAGAAACCTTCGAGTATGTACTCGACGATTCGATGGACTTGCTGAGGGCAGGAGTGCTTAGCGCGAAAGCCGAACTGGTGGGGAATTATGAGAGGATCGCCATCCGTTGGAAACAGATGGTTCCGCATTCCAGAGAGTATGACTCTCTCGAGAAGTTTAGACATTGCCTTGAGGAGGCTGATGGGTCTGTGATTAGCCGGGATATTAAGAGGTTTACCCGACTTGGGTATGCCTATGACTGTCGCTTCTTTCCAAGCTTTTGGAAAGTAGCTAAGGTCGAAGCAGGCATTGAAAATGATAGCTAACAAGGTAAGCATCTGTTGAGGCAGGTTCTTAAGTGCGTGGTTGGAAATACCATCCGTACCCGGAGCCTTTCTGGACTTTTGACTTTTGATGAGAAGCGAGATTTTATCATTAGAGACTGTGACGGGGTCGGCGGTGATGGGGAGAGAGTCTCTACGGAGAACTTCGTCCTCCACCGCTTTGATGTGAGTGGGATTCGCGGGTTGCGTGCTGGGCGAGCATTGGGACGCAACGCTGTCAGCGAAGCATTCGGCTTTCTCTTCGTCTTCGAAGGCGATAGAGCCATCGGGACGAGTGAGAGGAGGGACGTGAGAGGCGGCGTCTACGCGTAAGGCTCGGGCCATACTATAATACGCTTGGTGGGACGGGGAGATATTCGCCATGAGATCGTTCATCTGGGCGTCTCGGAGTTCCGCGAGGCGAGATCTAACTTTGCGTTGTAGCTGATTCGCAGCTGTTCTATAGGCGGGCGTGGGATATTTCTTGGCTCTCCGGAGAGCCGCGTTCTTAGCTTTAATAAGATTGCTAATGGCTAAGGGAAGCGTGGGTTTGCCTTTCTTAGCAACCTTTTCGTTTACACTGATGGCTGAGTTGATAGCATCAGTGAGAGAATTTACTAACGAATCTATTTTATCCGGGCTATCTAATTGATCGGGCGAGATCGCGAACGGAGAGTTCGGGGCCTCTAAGGCAGAAACTATCGTATTTTTAAAACCTTTCCAGTTGGTAAAGGTCTTAGGAGAAGTGACGTTAACGTTAGGCGGTCCTAGCACGAGGGAGACGGGGCGGTGGTCAGAACTTTTTTTTTATTTTTTTTTATTTCACCCTTAACACAACCACTTAAGAAATAGTCTAGCGGAGATACATCTGGCACTTTCACAGCCAGGGTCGTTTGAACAAATCCATTTTTGCGGAAAATAATAACTTAAAAAGATTATATATTATTACATTTTAATATATACTAAAGTCAAACTTATAGTAGATATACCGTGTGAAAAATATGATCTAAACAGAAATATGTGTTTCTTACTGTTTAAGTTTAGTCAAAACATGTGGACGTGACAACAGGCAACAATATGCAAACGTTGTTTGATGATTCGTTAGTTAAATAAATAGTTTTAAATGTACTGAGTCTCATGGTCACCCTAATTGCTACGTTAAACTGTCATAGACCCATCCATATCATGTTACTGTATTCGAATAGGGTGACCATAAGGTTGGTGTTTTTGCTATTTAAAATTATTATTAATTAAAGTTCAATAGTTTGCTTCTAGAGTTAATGCAATGAATTTGCCTTAAAATACTGCTATAGAAACAAAACTTTCTGTTTACAACTTATGTTTCACCATAAGAATTATATATTTTTTTAAATATGTCCCTATATGTATTGCTGTACTGCGGTAGAGTGGCAGAGAATGCCAAATGGCATTAAGTCCGCCGTTTGTACACTGATTGTGCAATAAAGTTTTAAATAAATAAATAAAAAGTTTCTAGCTCTTTGACTACTGTGAGTCGGTGCTCCATCCTGTAGAAAATTCTCTCCTTCTCTTTCTTCTTCTAAAAAAATCTTTTCAGTCAGTTAAATGGAATCTAACTGGACGGCGTCCTTCGCGCACTCCTGAGGGATTTTGTCGACTCCAATAGTGATTTCTTTTACGGCTTTACACTCCGCTGTTGGAAGATCGCGTTTCTTCTGAAAATATTACGAGATATAAAAGCGACAGAAAATATGTCTAGATATATATATTTTCTCGAAATTCAAGTCGTCTAACCTGGATGTATGGCCTGCACCCAATCACCATTCTTACAGCACTTGTAATTTGTGTTTTTCTAGGGTTCGTTGAATAATAAAAATAATAATAATAAATTTCTTTATTTTGGCAACTTTGGCAATTGTTAGTTTTGCATATTTAAAAGTTATTTATTTCATTTTAATTCAGATTTGCATCCATAATTGTTAGTAGACCATTATGACTTATAACTTATGTTAGTAAATAGCAATTATAATTTAAATTCATACAAATGTCAAGAAAATAAAAATAAAAATATTAAAGACACAAGAAAAATACGTTATAAAAATAAACATTTTTCAATTAATTTAATTTAAATTAATGAGCAGACAGGACTTTCTTTTGCATGTAGGTAAACCCAGTGTTTTAGCATCTGGGTGTCCCACTTATTTGCCATATGTTAGCTACATTAAATTAAAATATAAATCAAAATTGCAATTCAAAATTAAATTAAATCAATAACAACCAAAATCAAAAAATTACAATCAAATTAAAATTTTAATTCGAATACTAATTAAAAATTACACATAAAATTCAAATTATTTAAAGTTAAAAATAATTCCCAATTATAAATAATATAATAAAAAACTTACCATAGTCGTGCGTGAAATTTCAGTCTTGTCACGTCTTGCCACAGGGGTTGAGGCATCGAATCTGGTGTGGCTTCAAAATACAGGAAAACGATTTGCATGTTTTCATCACATTTCGTTTCATCAGAATGCGTGTCGGATGTTTAAAATGGTGCCAACCAATCTACTGCACGGAAGCGATTTCTGACAATTTACCGTAAGCATCCAGTGAGTCTCACTGCTCACCGTTTGTAAATCGCATTCTCGCAACTACCTACACAGCAAAAATACAAAAAAAAACACCATATTGTTCTTTTTGCTCGTAAAAGCACGCAAACGAAGGGTCTAAGCCAAACAACCTGAAAAAAAATCTAGACATAATTTTGATTTCTTTATAATGTTTTTTTTTCTTATTTTTGTTTTCTTGCTATTCGGCCAGTCATACCAATACGTTCCATTATCAAATGAGAAACTCATAAATGAGTAGCAACACGTATGTGTATCTTGTTCTTATATTTCATCTTAAAGCGGACTTTTTAATTGATTGTTAGTGTCGACTAATTGTTATTTACTATCGTAGATAGATTGTACAAACGTAGATAACAAAACGTCCGGAATGGCGTTAAATAAGAGAAAGCAGTGTACGGAACAAGCTGCGACAACAGTAATGAGCTACAAGCCACAAATGCAGATAAGAATCATTTAGTATAGACATAAAGAGACAAATTAAATTTATATTTAAAAAATGATACCCGTGAAGTTTCTTGCCAGTTCTTCTTCACGAAGGTTTTTCCAAACTCAATAAGAACAAGTAATTGTCAATGTTGAGAAATAAATATTTGACTTTGAATTTGATATAATTTTACGCACCTGGAAGAGTTGAATGTTGTGTTTAAAAAATGGTCGTAATTTCGAACACCTACTTAATTAAATTAGAGGATATGATACACAACGTGTTTTACTGTTCATTTCAAACACCGCAACCAGTCTTCTCCAGGTTTTGATCGCGAATAAAGATCGTTGCAATATATGCATGCGCAATCCTCTTCGTCATCTTGAGCGTAGTCTGGCCAATTTTCTTCTTTTAACCTATGTCATTTTGTCCGTTACATATGTATGTCATTTCGTCCATAAAGCGTTATAAAAAACCAAAATTCAACAATAAATGCAAAATGATTATTATTTAGGGAAAAAACAATTTGAAGGCAACAGTAACTACTTAAGGGATGTAACAAATGTAAACACAAGATAATATTATGAAAAACATAATATTAATACACAAAACTCCCTGCAGTTAAAAAAAATCGTTACTTACCAATGTTTATCGTCGGCCATAACACCCAAACTAAAGACTGGCGAGAGTTCACGTTCTGACAGGTTAGTATTACCGGCTAGAGTCACGTGATGTAGTTGTCTATGGCGGGCTAGAAGCGGCAGAATTTGAAATATGGTGCCTGTGTCATTTTGTCCGTATATGTCATTTTGTACGTACTTCGCTTACTGTATAGTACTAAAATATTGTAATTTTTGTTAAATTCTCGAGACTCATTTTCTCCGTGTGAATTATAATGTTTCTTTTACATTTCTGTACGACAAAAAAGAATTAGGCTAAATTTGCTGGTTAGTCCACCACTGACTTACCTATACCTACCTACTTCACTGGTAACAGACAAGAAATTTATAAGTTATTGACGTTCCGCATGTCAGATAAGATATTATTATTATCCTCGTCTTCATCGTCACTTTCCATCAGGTGAGATGGAAGACAAACGCCTGCTAATTATTAATAAAAAAAAAAAAAAAAAAAAAAAAAATTACATCAGTGAAACGCAATTTTTTACTACACGTAATAACGACACTTCCTACTTCTAGCAGCGATCGTTCTAACTAATTTCTCATTTTTTTCCTTTGCTTAAAGTAAAATGGCGGAAGGTAGGTGATTTTCTTACATTACGTACGTGAAACATGGCGCCGGTACTACACAGATGCATTTAGCCACACAGACACAATTATATTGCTCCCCGACTCAAAAGAGGTAGAATGACGGAAAACATGGGCGTGCGAGCAAGACTAAGTATTTCGTGTCCGTAGAACTTCGTTTGTATTCGTGTCGGATATTGTCGGTTCCGTTCGTGGAGTGACTGACTGAATCATTTGGCAAGTGAAAACAGAAGAGCGAGAGCAAGATGTTTGAGGTCCGTGTCTCCGAGCTGTCACCTATCTTACGCTGTTTTACTTTAATCAAAGTTTTTTTACTGATTTACATAGAAGCAAATGTTCCTTCGAAACGTTTACCCCCTGGATTCCTTATATTTTTTTTTATTTAGAACGCTTTCAAATCAAAGGTTTACCTGTATCCTAACAATTAACATTTCTCAAGTCTCTTAGCAGGAAAATTAGCACATGATCCATCTGAGTAGAAGTATCATACGTGTCCATGGACATCGTTTATGGTAGACGTATGTAAACGAGTATATTGAAAGATTGATAATTAAAGAATGTACCTAAAATAATATTAAATTAATAATTATAAAATAAAAATATGCTACAAATAAAAAACTAAATCTAAACTAGAATCGTAGGCAACGTAGCCAAAAGGCTGGCCGAATTACCACGCTGGATCGCAATAGAGTTGTGCGAGGTAGGTGCTAGCCTCTAGGATCACGAGTTTCACTCACTAATCGCCTCGCTAGGTCGGAATAAAGACGATGAGCCCCTTGTCAACGCCAAAAGCCGCAAAAATATATCCATTGCCTACACAAACTCAGTTATGTCACATTTATGAAACATTCAGGAATGAAGCTGAGACAGAGAAAGAATTATGCATTTACGCGGCGAGCAAACAAGATGGATGTCGTGACGTATCGCCTTTTCGTGTAGTGAGTGACGTTTTTCTAAATCTCGCTATTTTACTTCAATCAAAGCTTGAATGTGTCGGTTTGTAATTCAGCAAGTACAAACCTACATGTGACGTCATTAATTCGTGCAATGACATTAGATTAGCTATCAGTAGTTATCGGGGAAATAACAATAAAATTAGATTGCAGTAAAAATAGTATTATTTAGTGGTATAGAGTTTCGGTATTGAGTGGGATTTTATTTTTTATTTTTATTTTATTATTTATTAGAACACAAAACAGATTACAGTCTTCTTAACAAAAACAATATTACATTAAATTTTTAACCTAACTGTAAGCCAAAACATGTGTTACAGAAATATGTTGTAGCATTAGTGGTACGTATAGCTTAGTTTACAATAGCTCATACTAAATAACAAGAAATTATACAAAGATTATAATTCATTTATACAAAGATTATATATATATTTTTTTTTTTTGCTGCCGAGGCACCCTCGCGGGAGGGAGGTGGAAGATGCGTCATGCATACCGCCCGCAGGTAAATTCCTCTGCGGGGGGGTTATGTGGGACTCACCAGAATGGCACCTACCCACTAAAAACCACCTGTTGGCTGTAGTAAGCGTATACCTTTAGCCTTCATCGGAAGCGACACCCGTCGGGAAGTTGGGCGCGCTGGCGGAGACCCGCTAGCGGGTCTTCCGCCTGTAGTGAAAGTTGCACTGAAGGTGCTCAAAGGGACATGAGTTGGTGGCCGTTCTGGGCAGCCTCCGGTGAAGCCGGGGCTGGGCAGAGGTCGGCCGAAGCATGATTTAGGGATCAATTCATTTAAATGAACCTATAATGAATTGAGAAGGGAACTATGCTCCGCCAGAGCCAGCAAACGCTCTGTCGGAGTACGTGAAGCCCTAAGTTTACGGGCTAAGACTGCGATTTCACTAACATCGACATTTTTTATAGCGTCACAGACGATACGCATATCGTCTGCTACGGAGGATTGAGGAGCGGGTTTGTATGGGCGAGGAGCCAGGATGGGATTCGATGCGGGGCGCTGCCTCCAGTTTTCTGGGGCAGGCCTGGACTGTGTAGGCTTAGCAGCCGGAGGAACCCGGCTACGCAGCGGCGGAAAGTTTTCTTGAGAAAGGCGCGGGGCCTGTTTGGGTGCCGCCCTCTTGGAATTGGAGCGCATACAACGGGGTGCACGAGGGCAGCCCCTGTAATTTGCGGTGTGGCCGGACTGGCCACAAAGCCCGCAATCAGGAGGAGAGGGAGTTTCAGGAGTGCGATTGCACTCCTTAGTGAAATGAGGGACCAGGCACTTGACGCACCTGGGCGGTGCGCGGCAGTTGGCCGCCGCGTGCCCGTACAACTGGCACCGATGGCACTGGCCGGGATGACCGCGGCGATGAGGCGCCTCGATCGAGATCCCTGAGAGGCCGCATATAGTGCTAACCCCTTTGAGGATCTCCCTGGACTTGGGGAAGTTGGCGAGAACCACCAAAGCGAGAGGGTGTTGCCTCCCGTACTTGCTGTGCATTTTATGCACCGCGAGTGCCGGGAAGCCTTGGGACTGCAGATCCTCCAGGATAGCCTCGTTCGATAATTCGAACGGGACTCCCCTGAGTACCGCTCTGATCTTACGCTCTTCTGACAGAGCATAAGTATGATAAGCATATTGCTTATCGGTGAGGAGCTTTGTTAAAGCACGGAAGTCGTCTATCGACGAGACTAAGATTTTAATAGATTCACCCGAGTTGGCCGCTCGGGTGTAATGAATCTTGTGCTCATTGCACAATGTCGAAACCTCAGTCCATATACCCTTTTCCCGAAGGAAAACGGGTGGTGGGACCTTGGCCTTGACAGAAGTTGGGGCCGGAGCGGGTGCTGAAGACACCGGGGCAGCTGGCGTTGAAGACGCCGCAGGGGGTGTGGGGACGGGCGTTGAGGGCGCCGGGTCTTGTTTCGAACGCTTCTTAGAGCGCTTCTTAACAAGCGTAAAAGAGGGAGACTCAGGGCCAGTTGGGGTGGCGTCCGAGGATGACTCGGTCGCGGGTGCGCGCTTGCGGCGCGGAGGGGCGTCTACTTCGCACTCCATGTCACTGGAGGAAGGGGACGCGGGAGGGCCTAAGACCTGAGGGGTCTGGGGAACTGGGGTGGCCTGAGGGGCCATTGTGGACATTAACGTCATGAGATGAGGGATAAGGGAATCTAAGAAACGGTACTTATCAGCATTTATAGACATGCCTTCAGTACTTTCAAGTAACTTCTTCCTAAACTCGTCAAAGCTTAGGGAAGCCATTGCGGAGGGGTTGGGGAGGGACAATATATAAATATATATACTATGAACCTATCAACGATGACTAACTTCCTAAAACCACCCTACACGCAGTAGGGCGGTTGAGGACGACGCGGATAACTTACTCGAACACGGAACTTGAAGTCCTGGAACGACGAAACCCCGTCGACGAAGCTCACGTTCACGAAGTACGGTTAACAACCCACTATCCGCCGTGAAAACGGCGTTAGAAATTTATTACGGTATACAACTATGAAATTATATATTACGACAACAACCAGTGAAATTTGGGTGCTCAATTAGCGCGGGGGCTAATAGAGCGGGAAGGCGTCTGCGATCGACGTGCGCTCGAGAACGCACGCAGACCGAGACTGATGTAGATTATATTGTTTTAAACATGTGTGTATTGCACCCATGTCACGGAGGAGATCGTTGCAAGATTCAATCACATTTTAAAATATTGTAGATTGATCTTTTATATCTATTAAAATTACAGTCAAATAAATCTAAATCAAAAGCGGAATCGGCATTACAAACTTCGTTGTATTGTCTACACATGCGAACTATGGGGTTAAAATATGAAGTATTAGTCCTGTAAACGTTTAAACTAAAAAAGATGAATGAGGGATGAGTAGGAGAGTTCTATTTGTCCAGCGTAATGACCACATTTACGTGGTGTAGTTCCGGTCACAGGAAGAACAGCCAGAGCAACTCCTGGAACAAAGGCAGTTTCAAATGAAGCCTGCGGTGACAACGCTCATTATACTATTTCCATTTCTTTATTTTCTCGATGACAGTTCTAATTTGATATAATGCTCTCTAGCTCCATCCAATAGCTCCATCCCTTTCAGTTTCTCCGACTCTGGTATTATATAACAATGTACGTGTGTAAACGTCATTTTTATAAAATAATGCATACGTAATGTAAAAAAAAACGCTCGCACAAGGTTACACAGGAGCTGTCATCGAGAAAATAAAGAAATGGAAATAGTATAGTCGATACAATATTCACAACCACTATAAATTATTGCCCTTTGACCGGAACACAACCACGTAGACGCGATTATTATGGCGGGAAAAATAGGAAGGACTTCTCTCACTACAGTTATTTAAAAAAAACTCAATATTCTAACGATATGATTCAAAAACGTAAGGTATTCCGCAATATATACGCATATACAAGGCCCCATACTGTAGTCAACAAACTTGAGATACGAAATGTTTCTCTGCCTGATAGTAGGTACAAAACTTATCTAAATATTCGTTACAAGGTGTGATGTTTGCATTTCAACATTTATTTGGCCACTTGTGACGTCACGCTCGCACAATGACTTTCGCAATGTGTACTTATCAGGTGAAACAACAATTGAAATACGAAACAGTATGTAAATAATATGTTTTTATTTAGCATTATTGATATTAATATCAAGTTATAATGTTGTTTTGTTTGTAATACGAGTAGTAGGTATGTACAGTCTTGGTGCATATACAGCCTCGGAATTGCATTCGAATCCCCTGCAGTTGACGCGAGACGTGACTTTCTTCACTCGCCAAAAGTTTTTTAATCTATACCTGTCCTTCTCTGCACTCTCCCCGTTCTGGGGCAGGACTATCACGCCATAGTTGACTCTGCAAGGTAGGTGTGTACAGTGTACAGTCGGGAGATGTAGTGCAAGCTCAGATTCGCATTCATATCTTTTGTAACGTAGTCCGCTAGCACGTGGGGCCACGAAAGGCTGATCAAGTGGTTCTTACCTTGGCCTTTGCCGACTTTTTATGGCTTCACCACGAAAAAAACGCAACGCTCATTTCGCCAAGCTTATTTATATGTGGCAAAAAAGGAGGAGGTTCTTTGCTAGACAGACCGAGAATGTAGGTACCGCTGCAACATGCAGATTTATTTCATGGCATCAATATAGTTGTATATTAGTCGCTGACACTTAACTTTTGGGCATTTCATTTCACTGCAATAGGCTCAGATTGTTTTTTGTATTTCTGAATAATCTTACAGCATCAACAATTACACTACAAAAATATAACAAAAACACAGTCATTTCCCGCATTACACACACATACAAGTAAATCCAAATTCAGAAAGGAGGTTCTTGAAATCTAAACGAAATAGTTGTAAGTATGCATTATATATGTGTGTATGTATGTGTGTATGTATGTGTTTATGTATGTGTGTATGTATGTGTTTATGTGCATTTGTTTGTATTCCCTTACTTTATTATTATAACTAAACTTCTATCCTTTGTATCTGTTTAAGGATCATATAATCACAAAACATATTAATTTATTTTTATAATATTCATATAATTGATTGACGACCGAGTGGTGTAGCGGTAAGTAGCCCTGCCTCCTACGCCGAAAGTCCCAGGTTCGAGTCCTAGCCGGGGATGATTTGTGTGATGAACACTAATGTTCGTTCTCGGGTCATGGTTGTTTGTATTTATATACGTATGTTTATTCTGGGCTCCTCCCAGTTCGCTGTATGGCACAAGCTCTGCTTACTTTGGGGCTATACAGTTGGTGTGATTGTCTGGGGATTTATTATTATTCAGCAAAACTGCTAGCTGATTAGTAAAACGGCTGACTACACCATCCGTGGCACAGATACAAGTCTTTTTCACCCGACTGTCAGAAGGAGGGCTATGGTTTTTAGAGTTTTGATTTTTCTGTGTGCATGTCTTTGGCGCGCTCTACAGCCGTCCTTTGGACGGATTTCAAGATACACACATCAAAAACAGTTTGATATCACTAGCTAAAGATGGATTTTTTTAAAATTTTACTTTTTAAAAGAATGTTGCTTACGTAACATTTTTATAAAAAAGATAATTACACGTTTTGAAATTCAAAAATTAAATTATTTTTTATTAACAAAAATTTTATTTAAAAGTCCTAATGCAATCTCGACTAATAAATAATTGAAAGCAAAAGAGAATTTAACTAAATATTATAAACGTTTATTATGAAATTGTTTTTATTTAGTACAAGATAGCTCCTCCCCTGGCTCGAACACATGCGGCAATCCTTCGGCATGGTGACAATTAAGTTATCCAGCATTCTTGCGGTAACCTGTCCTATTCTAATAACGGCTTCCCTGATCTCTGGCACTGACTGGGGAGGTGGCTGACGGTTCCAAGCAGCTCGCTTGACAGCAACCCACGCGTGCTCTATCGGGTTTAAGTCAGGCGAGCCGGCGGGTCAGTCTAACCTGGTAATGTCGTATTCACACAGAGCAGCGTTGATTCGTTGAGCTCGATGTGCGGGTGCGTTATCGTCAACCAATACGAATAGAGGGCCATGGTTTATTCTAAATGACCTGACAATTCCATCAATAGCAATGGTTTGGTACAAAGCTGCAGTCATCCAGCCACAATACACAACAATCATACCGCCCCAAAAGGATACCGATTTCCCGCCTTTTTGAACGGTTCCGGTGCCAGTTCTTTGTCTTTCAGCGTTCCCACGTCTTCTCCAGGCACGGAGTTGGCGCCAAATGTTTTCCTCGTCGTCTTCATCATTTTGGCGTAGTCTAACCCACTGGAATCTGCGTCGCTGTCGTTGCTATGAGTTCAGGGGTGCTCGCCAGGATGTTTTCGCTCGTAATCCAACCTGGTGTAAGCAATTCCTGATGGTCTGAGTGCTGATTCCTAGTCCAGTAGCAGCCCGCAACTCAGCTTTTATTTTAGTGGCATTGTTTAATGGGTCGATCAGCAAAGTTATCCACGCCGCGATACCACCGTAACGTGTTCACGACACAGGATTGGGGTACAGCCACTCTGCTTGCTATTTCTCTCGTAGAATGTCTTTCTTCCCCCAAAGTAACAATTCTTGCTCGTAAAACTTCTGATAATCCCCTGCGCATCTTATTGAATGAACTCCTTCTTCGAAAAGTCAGAAAAAACGCTTGAATCAAGTTGGTCAGATTTCTGAATGAGCGTAAACAAGGATTTAATCTCTTTTTATACAGAAAACCAATTGATATTTTAAAATCTATTGTTATTAAAAGATTGGATTTTGAAGAAAAAGAAAAAACGTTTTATTGTACTGTAACAAAAAAGATTTCGTATTTACAAAGTGGTCTCAAACTTTTTTTGATGTGTGTACGAGGTTGGATTCGCCTCAACTGTGGGAGTGACATTTTTGCCCGGAACTCCCAAAATAACTTAGCAGTCTGATGCTGCTTACCATCAAGCGTTTCGTGGGCTCGTTTGCTGGCTATGAAAAATATACCTACCGCTGGATGCTTGTTCATCCATAACGAACTTTAATTCTTTTGTTTTAAGTCTCCAGACAAACACACCAACTGTATGGCCCCAAAGTATGCAGAGCTTGTGTCATGGATGACAATACAGCGAACTGGAGGAGAACCCAGAATATACATATGTATATAGGTTATAACATAAAGGAAGCATAATACTTGAGGGTCAGTAAATAAACCATTGTTAGAATACACTGTAAAAGAATTGGAGTTATTGGGGCTGGTAAAGACTTCCATAATTTTTTTCTTCAACATCTATGACAGCCCTAAGTGGTTTTCATACCAGCTTGGGTCCGACGGAATTGGTACTTTAGTATGTTGGCCTTCATAACGTAGTGTGAGTCATACCTACACAGACAACCCCCTATCTGAGGCGCCATTTCACCATGTAATTGACGTCCAAAAGAGCGCCAGCTCGGATTATCTACGACGTGAGCGGCTTCTACTCATAGTAAGTATCATTACATAAGACTCGATGCTTTAATACACATGCCGTAAATATCCTTTTTTAAGACATTTTAAATTTACTGTAATAAAATTTACCTACCTACCTTAGCGACTAACTTTCACAAAAGGAAGGAATATAATAAATAACAATTATTATTACTCAGTGATCGAAAGCATCCCCTTTCTTTAAAGTTTGTGTTCTTTCAGCATACGGTTAACCCATTTAGAAGTTATTCGCTCAACCTCACAAACTTTTACAAGTAGGTATGTTGGTACAATATTAGTACATATATATTAGTCCCTATTGTGTTTGGATCCGTAAAATGACATTTTACGTACGTAGGTACCTACTTACCTCTCTTTCGAAGTTCGGAAGTTCGTGATATGCATGCACCCACATTAGTCCGTTTATTAACACGTTCACACACGCAACTAAAACAAAGGCAGTAGATTACCACTGCACACAAAAACACCTAAATCAGAAAAACAACCATGACCCGAGAACAAACATCTGTGCTCTGTGCTGTACACATATGAATGGGGCGGCCAGGCCTCGAACCTGGGACCTCCGGCGAATGAGGCAGGGCTACTGACCACTACGCTGCTCGGCCGTCCCCGGGTTTACAAACCGCGAGACAGTGCAATCGCGTTTTCGTAACGGGTGAATTAAGAAACAAGGGCGTCTATCGGCTGTGAGCATACCGGTTCCATGCTTTCTCTAAGCTTTCACATGTTGGCGCCAACTCGCACTACCAGCTGCGACGGCCATCTTTGAATCCAGTTTTATTTATTAATACTCTTTACTTATTGTCGCTGACTCGTGACCTCGGTGTCTGTACAGACACCGAAACATCGAGCTACAAAGTAGAAATATAATTAACCGGGACATTTATAATCGTGAAAACTTAAGAAAATATCATATTAAATAGTTAGTAGTGATACATAATGTAATCAATATGCTATGAAGCGACAGATCCGGCTGCGGTATTGCGTCAGAAAAGCGATCAGCAAACCATCAATAATTGTCGTATTTATCGCCGGATTATCGCTGAACGTCAAAATAAACTTGTTTGCTATGGCGCCGCTATCGCATTGCTACAGCTTCATAACAGGCACGTTTTTTTGACAATTAAAGATTGGAGAGCAAAATATATCGCACGGTTTGTGCTGTGAATTATACTATACATTAAGTATTAAACTTATGGTTTTAATAATTCTTTTACCGTTTTTTTATTATTTTTATATTGGCTATATCTTAAAGATATATACAATACTTCAGGGACTTCTGATTTGAATGATGGATTACAACTAAACATGGATTTTATTGGGTAAGATTCTGTAAATTATTGTCACCGAATGTAATAAAAGGTAAAGATAGTTATGCGACACGGGCCTAGGAAGGCATCACATCACGACAGCGTGGGAAGTCGAACTGAGGGGGCTTCAGCCGCTCCCAAATAACGGATGGTATTACGCAATGAATAGTCCAGCACGTATGCCTTCTACTGGTTGGCAGACTTGCACAGATCTTCGAGATAATTTACAACTCCGCACGATGTTTTCCTTCACAGTCGGCTTGATGCACTTAAGTTGGCAAAACTCATTGGCATTTTTGAGAGTCGTACATTGTAAACACCAGACAATCACATCGTATGGCCCCAAAGTAAGCAGAGCTTGTGTCATGGATGACCATACAGCGAACTGGGGGGAACCCAGAATAAACCTACATGTATAACTTTAACAACCATGACCTGAGAACAAACATCTGTGTTATCACACAAATTAACGCCCCGTCCAGGACTGGAACCTGCACCGTATGAGGCTATGAGGCAGGGCCGTCATTATAGGTCCTAATTAGGTAAAAAATTTAAGTGAGCGAAACTTACTATTCCAAATATACCAAAGTTGGATGTTTTTCGTTTTTAATCCGCAACTACAGGATTTCAACATTATACGAATGACAGTCCTACTTATTTACATAACGTTGATAACAAGATGGCCACGTCGCTGGTGGAGTGTGTAACTAGTCATTTTGTATTATGGATAGAAGTCTTACTTCACAAGTTCTGCGATTTTTCTATTTTTGCTTTCCTTCGCTCGGTTCGTAAGGGGCTAGAAGCAGGTCTGTCACTCGATGTACCTGCGACGCCCGGGTCGTGCGCGGCGCTCACGTTAGCAGACTACCGTATAGCATTCGCGTTTAAGTTCATGCTTGCAAGCAGTCATCAGCGCGAAGACATCATGGTTAGTTGCAAAGGTGGTTTCCGAACATTTAGATCAAATACAGTCTATTTTTCCTTGATAATGTAGCTTTTCCTATCGATGTAAGATTTATTGAAATCAGGTTGATAGATCCGAGTTTAATAAAACAGTTTTAAATAATATAGTGATAATAATAATAAATTATTTATTATATTATATATAAGCGTTACAATAGGTCTCAGTTTTTAATATAATGTCCGTACATACACTGCTACCATGTCAGAGCGTAAATGTACATAATGTCAATAATGAAAATTATTAAATTAAAAGATTCGAAATATTTACAAACATAAAAATTAAACAATAAAGCAATTCAATAAATAATTGTCAATATAAAAAATTGTCAACAAAAATAAAATGGCATCATAAACAAATGGCAACATTCAAATAAAATAGAAAATGTCAAAAAGGAAATAAAAAAATTAAAATAAATTATAACAGGGTAAATGATATTATATATTATTAGTAATAAAATGCAATATTAAAATTGAATAAAAATGTAAAGTCATTCTAATGTTTTGTCGTTTAGATACTCCTTCACACTATAAAACATTTTAGGTAGTAATAAATTAAATAGTACGGTTTTGAATTTGTTAGTTGGCAGGTTTTTATATTTAGATGGCAACTTGTTATAAACTCTTATTGCCATACAGAAGACATTGTTACTAAATACGGCTAGTTTTTGTGAAGGAATATACAATTTTTCTTTGTCCCTTCCGCGCCGTCCGGTCACATCACCACTACCTTGGAACAGGTGTTTGTTTCGTTTTACAAAACAGCATATTTCATATATATATAGTGATGGGAAGTGGCAAAATTTTCAACTGTTTGAAAAGTGGTTTACAGCTGTGTTGCATATCTTTATTACAGATTGATCTCAGACATTTATTTTGGATTATAAACTGTCAGCCTCTACCGAATTACCCCATAAAACTAAACCGTATCTTTTTTAGCTGATACATAGCCATGATAAGCCAGTTTTGCTGCTTCTATCGACACAACCTGAGCGATTCGTTTTAAGGCGTAAATAAATCTGTCTATTTTTTGGCATAACTTGTTCACATGGGCTTTCCAGTTACAGTACTCTTCCACATAACCCCTAGAAATTTCGTTGATTCTTATACTTCTAATTTTGTATCATTATATTTTATGTCAAGCTTTGATAAATTACTATTGTATGTCTTAAATTCAATTGTTTTCGTCTTATCTATGTCGATCAATAATTCATCAGCATCTAACCAATCTATAACGTCATTTAAAGCTTTGTTTGATTTGAGCTGAAGCAGGTAATAAGGAGTTAAAAATCAATATAAATAATATAATCAATCTACAACCGATCAATCAAATTGACGAACGAGTGGTGTAGTGGTAAGTAGCCGAAGGTCCCAGGTTCGTGTCTGGCCGGGCATTCATTGGTGTGATTAACACAGATGTTTGTTCTCGGGTCGTGGTTGTTTGTATTTAAATATGTATGTTTATTCTAGGATCCCCCCAGTTCGCTGTATGTTCATCCATAACACAAGCTCTGCTTATTTTGGGGCCATGCAGTTGGTGTGTGTGTCTGGGGATTTAAAAAAATCGTGAGTACTTAAAGAAGTTCCAGAGTTTATCGATATACGAACTAATATTTCTTCATTATAATATTATAGATTCGTGTATACAATAAACTAGCCTTCGACGAACCTGATGGGAAGTTAATTCCGCCCTCATGAACATGAATAATCATTGCGATTGTTACATCGACTAAAGACGCGCGTTGGCGACCGCAGGCCTCAGGTCGAATTGTCTCCGTTCCAGTAATGCTGGAGCTTGGAGCTTCCTTCCCTCTAACACGTCGACGTGGTTATTGTGGCGGTTAACTAGGAAGGATGTAGGACAGCCGCAAAATTTCTTGATTTGTTTATTTGATTCCATAACATAGTCATCAAACTTTAGGCGTTTTTGATCACATATTTTACTACGCAAATCTAGACTCAGCTGAATTTTGAGCTGAATGACGGCCTGTTTAGTATGGAGGTAAGTAGCCTTGCCTTCCGTGCCAGAGGTCTCGGGTTCGAATCCTGGTAGGAGTAGATATTATAATATATTTGCTCTCTAGTCATGGATGTATACGTATGTATATTTAAGTTTATTTCTAATATTTATATATTAAAAAAAATATATATGCGTGTTTATATATTTCTTAAGTTTATTTATCCGTTATCTAGTATCCATAACACAAGTTCTTAATGATGCTTAATTTGGGCTAGATAATGTGGTGTGTCAGTTATTTATTATATTTATTATTTATTTATTTATATTTATTTTAGATAAATTATAAATTCGCTAAGCGACATTAAACAAGCGCCTCGAGCATTAGCGGGGACGGGAAATAAAGCATTATTTCCCGTCCCCGAGTTTGCCGCTATTGCGATACGGCTGGTTAGGTTAGTTTCGCGACCGGCCTGCCACATGTGTCCACAAAACAGCCTGGATACACAAGTATGTACGTAAACTGATATCCAAGTTCAGAAAGGTTACGAGTTATCAAGAGGACGCTTCGTAAATAAATAAGATAAGATAAATTTTTATGATAAAGTTCGTTGTAAAGAACTACATATCTAAACTCGCCAAGTTCTTCTTTACGCGGGTTTTTTCTCAACTGGTGTTGAAACATCTTTATTCAACGTAGAAAATTGGTTACCTATATGGGGACAACATTTAAAAATGCAAGTTTTAAAATTTATCTAGAAAATATAAGTTATTTTGACCTAAGAAATGTTTTGAAAAATAAAGTTTTTAATTTAAAACAAAAATTATATAAGTAGATTAGAAAAATTGAAAAAGAAGCAAAAAACTTATTACAGAATATGTCATTTTTTTACATTACAAGCTTACTGACATTAAATATAAAAATATGTATTACGACAGTGTGCATGTAAACGCATTATCTACGTAGCTATTATATGTTTTATCCAAACACCCATATTATTTTTACTATGAGTTACACGTTGTGACGTCACAACTCGGTACTGTCTTGTATGGAGCGTGTTTCAAACACATCGCTGTATTTAGAAAACTGTTGCTTGTAAACATGCTGGAACTTCTGCAATATTTCTTTACTAAGTCAAGTTAGTCAAACATCTGACGACTGAGTAGCGTAAGGCGTAGTAGCCCTGCCTCTGGAGACCTGGTTGCAGAATTCGTGTGACGAGCACAGATGTTCGTTCTCGGGTCATGGTTATTTATATTTATATAGGTATAAATGTTTATTCTAGGTTCCTTCCACTTCGCTGTGTGGTCGTCCATAACAAAAGTTGTGCTTAATTTGGGGATTTGTATAATTGTTTATAATGCTTTTAAAATAGAATTAGGGTATTTCGATATCACGCTTTGCTAAGTTACCATTCGCATTCAAGTAATTAATTAGATAACATAAATAAGTGGTGACTACGTTCCGGAAGACGCAATTTCAGATATTTATTTCTCAACAATTACTTGTTCTTATTGACGTCACATAAAGCATGACTCTACAAAAGCAGATCCCTAATAATGAATAAGAAAATAATTCTTCTTAAGGTCTCTTTCCAACTAGTGAATGTTGCCGATCAGCATGTTATCCATTCTACTAACCGATTTAATTGGGTAAATTATTATAAAAACTTCATAATCTTAAAAACCTGGTTCTCTAGAAGGAATCGGTTCCCAGCAATAAGACCACCAATTGTTTAACATCATATGACCCAAAATGATAAGTATTTTTTCAAACAAATTGATTTTTTAAAATAACAATTTTTTACTTAATTTCCTTTTTTACATTGAATAATTTACGTAGCGCTGACTGAACATTGCTCAGGTAACTTGAATCAGAAGAATGTTTTTTAGAACTTAACATAATTTTTAAGAAAAGTCTTGTTAAGTGTCAGAAATATTCTACTCATAAAATGTATCTGAACAGTAAACAATTAGCCCTGAAATGAAATGAAACATTTATTTCTCAACATTGACAATTACTTGTTCTTATTGACGTCAAATAAAACATGATTCTAAAACCTTCGTGAAGAAGAACTGGCAAGAAACTTCACGGGTATATTTTTTTCAAAATAAATTTACAGAGTCTCTTTATGTCTATACAAAATTATTCTTCTCTGCATCTGTTAGCTCGGCAATTCTCCCTCCCCCCAAGTATCCAAACGACGAACACCCTCAAACGGCACCCGTTCACGAGTTAACGCGGGATCCAGCCATCGCCCTCCTCAACCATATTATAATAATACATCATAATAATAATAATCTAAGGAAGCATCAGGAAGGGTCATTAAATATATAGATACCATTGTTAGAATATACTGTAAAAAATTGGAGTTATTGGAGCTGGTTAAGAGTGGTGCTTCTGCAATTTCATTTATTAGTAATTTTGCCACAAAAGACACTTGGACCTGTTATTAAGCATGATCATGCAGTTGCGTGTGATTGACATGCACATGCAACGGACTTCACCAAGTAGCACGCCTTTCATGAAAAAATTAAATTTTCTAAGATTTGGTTTTAAAAAAATGGCTATTGTGATGCTATTTTGAAAAGGTCATTAAACAAGCAATTTTTTAAGATGATGTGTAGTATCATCGCCACACATTATTTTTTCACAGCAATCAGTTAAACTTTAGTCAGGTTCTTCGCAATGAAATAAAATAAAACAATTTAACTCTTTTCATTTCATTTCATTTCATTTCATTTCATTTCAACTCTTTTTCTTAGCGTAGTGTGCTAGTTTCCGTCAACATTATTACTAGGTTGTCTCAAATAATTAATAACGGTAGTCTTAGTAAGAAAAAACCCTGAGTTAAAAGATATTTATTGCAGTTGTAGTTAAAAAAGGACCAAAAAGTGGAAATTTCATAAAAACCACAAAAGTGGCAACATCTCGAAAACCAGAAAACTTTTACTCGAGGCATGTTGGTGTTATCTGTTATCTTTGTTCCCGGATCACGGTAGTTCGTATTAAGTAATATACATATATATATATATATATATATGTATAGATCTGTGTTCATCTCACAAATGGATTGCCCCGGCCAGGACTCGAACCTGGGACCAGGCAGGGCGTTACTCGGCCGTCAACGTTTAATTTGACAAGTATAAAGCTTTTATTAAGCTCAGATAATTTTTATCTTTTTGACACTTGACAAGACTTTCTATAGAAATTATGTGCATACAATAATAATGTCAATATTCCACTGATAAAAATTGTTTTAACATTGAACAATCAGCCCTTAATTAGGTAATTAAGTAATATTTATTAACATGCCAATTTACACGCTGACATTCTAGCAGTGTATGTACGGTATATTAACTCCTACTTTTACACTTATACAACGAAACACAGAAATTAATTATTACTATTATTATTTTACAAAACTTCAAAGATTATAATAATTTACATTTTTCTGATTCCTTAAAATGGGCTTCATTTCATATTAATATTCTTTATTACACTATTCGTGTGGATCTCGCAGCGTCGGTGGTGCAGTGTTGAAGGCGCTTGGATCAAGGGTCTTAAGGTTCGATCCCAACGAACTTCACTACTGAAGTAGATATGTCACTTACGCGGTAACGGTGAGGGGAAATATCGTGAAGCCCATGTAGCTAACAAATTATTGCGAAAGTCTTTAACGTAAATACATAGTGGAGAACAGTACGCGCAAACCTTAGTTTGTTCCCGTCGCCTAAACCTAATCCGGCTGTCACTATGCGAAAAGAAAATGTTATTGCATAATTTCGTCTCTTTTTCAGTTTTATTAATAAAGTAAAGTATATTAAATTATTATTATTTTGTGTTTACGGCAATCAGCTGTTGTTACTACACAATAACTATTTCTGCCAATTTCAAGTATTAGTATAATAGAGTATTCAAAAAATTTAAACATTTCTTTCCATACATGTGTCCAAAAAAACCTATAAATCTGACCGTTTTCTTCATAAGCGTTATTTACTTGAGTTTGTGTGTACCTACTAGATCTATTCTTCAAATGTGTCATGTGACACCACCTGTTGCCAAGATACAGGGAAGCCATAGGTTCAAAAATTTGGACCTATGGCGCAAAAGTATCTCGATGATGTTACGAAATTCACATCTGGGTCATTCTTTAATGACGCAAATGTGACAACTAACATTAAACCGAAATGTAATAATTAACGAGTAATTTGATGAAAACTGATTAGCCATAGGTTCATAATCAATCCGATTCAACCACTAATATCTCCGAGCCAAAGCGTCACAAATTTCGAGTGAGGCCGCAATGAGCATCACATTTGAGGCACTAACGTATGAGACACCTACGATGTCAATCACAAATCAAACGGAATCTGAAGTCCAGAAATGGTGTCCCTGATCCTATACGGCTTATTGCAACTTTGGTAATGCTTGTTCATTTTGATGCGCCAGACATTTTTAATTGATTGAGATTGATATATCAATTGATTATTGATTGATGATTAAAAAATAATCGCCAGCATAGGAATAAACGCATTGCATCTTTGTTATATTTCCTGGAATGAACAACTTTACACTTGTCTAGTGATTCTTGATGACTTCGGTTCTGCAGTCAAAAGGGTCCGAAAACTGTCAAAATTTGAATGCTCCGAGTAGCTGAAGCTGCAACTGGTGAAAAACTGTTACAAGCAATAATCAGCTGTTACGCAATGACACATTATTTAAATTTCAAGTAATTTAATTCATTCATTATTTTGTAAATGTGTGGGTTAGGGACACTTTTAGGTCAATAAAATTAAACCCAGCGTTCATTTATTATTAAGTCAATGTTTATATAAATAATTTACTGAAAACATTGACATGACAGTTGAGTCAAAAACAAGTTAGAAAATGATGCCACTTTATGCGGTCATAGGGGTTGAATGTAAGTGAAAGCTTTATCCCTTTTATTAACAAAACAAAAAGAAAAAAAAATTATTAACAACTTTGAGCTACCACCAAAAAAGTGCAAAGCCTCGACCATCGTCGGAAAGTTGCCAGTTCAGCAGTCTTCTACGGATTACATTTTGGAGAGTGCGCGAAAGCTCATTTTGATCAGGTTGAATCCACACCCTTCTTGCATCGGACTACTAGACGCAGACAGGCCTTCCATCCCTTTATGGTAGATATCCCAAGAAGTCGAACCAAACGCTTCGATAGTTCCTTTTTGGTGCGGGTCGCCAAGGTGGAATGAACTGCCTGCGTCTGTTTTTCCAGAAAACTATAGTCCTAGTTATTTCAAGTGTCGAGTGAATAGGTGGATAGACGTGTAACACCTTTGTCTTCATCGTCACTTTCCATCAGGTGACGTAGAAGACAAACGTCACATCCTATTTCAATAAAAAAAATATATATATTATAAAAAAGTGATATGTCGAAAAGGCTTCTGAATTAGAATCAGATTTCTTTTCCCTACATACCGAATAGTTTCTATACCTTTTATAAATATTTTTATAGCAATGAGTTTTCGAATCGACAACAAACTGTTCTTGGACTCCAACGATTGCAGCGCCACCAAATTAACTATTCGGCAGCAAAACTGGTACTGAAAAGTGACCAAAGTCAAACTTTACTTACGAATAGAACGCAGCGCCACCCCGTACTGTACAGCTCAGTAGCTGGGATTGGACCAGAGCGTCATGTTCGAAACCTTTAGATTTCCAGCTGGCTAATACTTGGCGAGAAAGGCATAGCTTATCTAACGTGATGTTATTAAAACTAATTTTTATAAATCATTCACGCGGGCATTGCTTTCGCAACGTTTTCACGAAACCGGATTTTTTCGCAGGACGACCATTGCGACAACCGTGAGCTTGATCATTTATTTCGTTTACTCATCTCAATGCGAAATACTAACCGATAAAAATAATTTTGTGTAGACATAAAGAGACTCTGTAAATTGATTTTGAAAAAAATATACCCGTGAAGTTTCTCGCCAGTTGTTCTTCACGAAGGTTTTTCCGAACCGGTGGTAGTGCCATGGTTTATTTGACGTCAACAAGAACAAGTAATTGTCAATGTTGAGAGATAAATATTTGAATTTGAACCGAACGAATATAGTTCACACCAAGTCGTAGTTGCGTTCGCATTGGACAACACAAATAAAGCAAAAAACGGTTAAAAAAGTTTTATTAATCAAAATCTATTTAATTTTGTCCTTCTGCAAAAACGTTATTTATTTTCATACCGGTATCCGAGCCTTGCAGGTGTTCGATAATCTATCCCGTTATTCCTAAAAAAGGGTCCGGAATGCAAAGCTGTCCCGTTTTCAAAAACTGCGCGGAAAAATATTCCAGTACATCCTAAGACGATGGTAAATCCAAAAAAAAGAACATGCCAAGATAATTTTTCTTATTTATAACCATTAGCTTATTCTGCAAGTTTTAAAGCAAGTCTATGTTCATACAAATTTGTATTATTTTATATAATTTTAATGTGTAATTTGTAAAAATTGAAAACTACTTCTAGCCAGGGTAATGATAAACAGAACTGATGATTTACTGGAACCCTGCTGATGGACCAAAGTACAGCGATGATGTCCCGTTTGAGGAAAGAAATGAATAGTTACATTATACATAACTACCCTCGAACCGCAAGGACAACATCCTTTACTGTAATGAAAGATTGCCTTTGAACTTGGACTACGAACACAATCAATGGGAATCTTCATGAGCCTAGCTAGACCTTTATTTCTAATCCCATCAATGTACCTATAAATCATAATATTATGAAAGTGCGTTTGTTACACTTCCAAAAACGACTTCATCCATCAATGTGAAAGTTTCCATTTTTGTTTTGATATAGCTGGCAGACGAGATTTATTTATTGATCTCTAAATATCCGCCCTATTTTAAGTGGCATGTGTATTTATAGGTTATCGATTAGTGATGCGTCGCCAACCGCAGGCTCCAGTCGGAATTGCCTATGTTCCAGTAATAGCACCGGCAGTTCCTTCCCTTGGCCCGGAACACATCCTCGTCAACGCGACTACGGCGGTCAAAATAGTAAGGAATGTAGCGCCACCCCAGGCGAGGTCTTAACATAAGAAACTCTACCAAACCCCTTATAAAAAAAAAACCAGCTTACATTTAGCTGGGTGCGTGAAAAACCATTTAATGGTAAAAACAAATGATCGCCTGTGGATATCACCGAGACGCTGCCAGTGAAATACACAGGACCTTTCTGTCATAAACACAGCAAAATCCCTCTAAGGGACACGGGGGCAAAGCCGCGAACAAAATCTTGTGCTGTAAATTAGTACATAGAGACTTCTTTTCAAACTCCTTTAGCGCACGTTTGATTGTTTGTTTCTTGTATGTTATATACCTAGTTATCTGTAACATCCAATAAATAAATATATACCTAGTTATCTGTAACATCCAATAAATAAATACTGCTGTCAACATATTTATATAAATATACAATATTGGCGAAAGTAAAACTAGATCTTGCAGTAGTCCTTACATGATTTGTACAAACAATTTCAATACCATCATACATAAGCTTACTTTCGCGAATCTGAGTTAGAAGCATATTTAGTTACTCAGTTAAGTCCCTGCATGTCTAAGTATTATTGGACTGACAGAGATGGCAATATTATAACCCGAATAAGCAAACCCCGAGGTAAATTGTTACGGTACTCAAGTCTGTGCAAATCTGTCTAAGGGTGTTACCACACCAATCGATCGACGTCGACCGGTCGATGGCAGAATAGTCGACGTCGCAGTAGGCGTGATAGCCTATAATCGTCGGACGCCACTCCTGAGTTGGTAATAGTAGTAAAATAATCCCCTGCACCTATACATTTATATGAAGGCATGTGTAGTCTGCCAACCCGCACTAGGCGTGATGGCCTACAATAGTCTGACACCACCCCCGAGTTGGTAGAGGCTGATATCCCTCCAGTGATTATTAAGGGTATATTACCACACCAATCGATCGTCCGTCCAGCAGTCTACGTTGATCGATGGCAAAATAGACCAGTCGACGTCGATAGATGGTTTCTACCACACAGCCTAAGACAGTCTATAACTAGCAAAATGATAATGGTTTGAAACTATTGTTTTGAAATTCGAACTTCAATCTTCTACATAAGATATTTTGTTGATTATTTTCTTGTTGCAGAATGTAATATAGCTATTTCCTGGAAACCTACAAATAAAATGTTAATTTGTAAATATTATCTAGCTCAAAATTTGTTTAAATTATTGAAAATAATATGTTTATTTCTAGCAAAAGGAACATAGTCAAAGCAGCAATTAGTGTAGTTTAAACCTTCCCAGGAACTGAATTTCCTGAGTTCAAGACCCATATGGTTATAATCAAAATATCTGATAACTGTTACAGTATCAATTATTATGATCAGGAGTATCAAAATACAATAGTTTTATGATAAAAATTTATTTGCTGTTCATATCATGTAATTGTTTCTTCATACATCCTAAGTCAAATTACGATTTAAAAACTCACCAATAATTATGAAGTTTTGCATACAGGTACAGAAAACGACATGGAGCTTCAGCGGCACAGTGGTTAAGGTTGGCTTATCAATCTTAAGGTCCCAGTGAATGCTAAATGTACCAATGAACACTCAAAGAAATTATTTCAACAACAAGGTCTCGGACATGTAGGCATGGTAGATTAGAAATTGTCCGAGTTGGGTGACGTTGTCATCCTTTAGAGGGATTTTAGGCTGTCATGACATAGGGAGACCTTCTTTCACGAAGAACTGTTTTCCCAGGCAAGATGTACCACAACCACCTGCAAAAGCCTTTTTGATTTCTATACTAATAACATAGAGGAAAGAATTGCTTTATAAACCAAAATGGTTTTAACTCCAATGCTATAATTAATCCACTGGTAAAACTTTTTCTTTGAGGTACTCTATCTAGAAATAAAATAGGTTTCCTAAAATTCAATTGGAAAAGTTATGCACTTATTAGAATGTATGATGTATTATGCTAACTAAAGCAAACAAGTACCATGGTATGATATGCATTGCTGGCATATTATAGAAATATAGTAAATTTTATTGTTACAATTTTGACTTACCATCAAACTCTGCTATTCAATTAAACCTTCATCTTTTTGAGAATCACAAAATTCCACAACACTTCACTAACACATATAACTGAAAAAAATGAAGCTGTTTACATTAGAAAGCAGTTACAAAATAAAGTTTAAAATTAGAATCACTCAATTTGATTAAACACTTCACTTGATTCACACTTAGGATCTTCATGGTGTCTCGGAACAGCTTCCTTGAGTTTCTTTTTTCAAAATTTTCTCACTGGTGTTGACTTGAGCTATTAAAGTAATAAATCTTTATTAAGATTTAGCTTTCCTCATGGAGTACTAGCTTTAATTGTGATTTGTGCTTTCCTCAGAAGAGTACTCACAGTTTGGGCAAGACAACCTGATTCAGTGAATCATTTGGCGGGCTCCGAAGAGCCCTGGGACAGGAAAGGACAAGGGATGGGAAAAGGGGGGAAAATAGGGAGGCTGCGACTCAGTACGGGACGACGGTCTCCGTACCAACATCTTCACTTAAAGTACACTTTACAAACTAATTATAAAAAACTTGTAAAATTCCAAATATACTTTTTTTTGTACATCACAGAAGCTCCTACAGTCCGCAGCCGTCCGTATGAGATCAATATACTACTCTCTGTACAAACATATATAAACTTGCGATTATCAACAGTCGGTCTCATAATACCGTATCGTTCAATTTTTTTAAACTACAACTAGAATTAGGAACGTCGAGCCATCGCTTAGATAAATATTTTTTTATTAAAGCTCTGTTCCCGCGAGGTTAAGGGGGCGCGTGGTGCGCGCAAATGTACGTCCTCTCGCGAAGCGTGGCTCCACGTTGTTTCTTTAAAATAAAAAATACATCGGTCTCGAGATAAATAAAACGATACGACTAGTGAAGCGACGAGGTCGCTCCACGCACTACATCATATTATAAAATATAGTTGACGCCCCATTAATAAAAGAAATGCAACGTCGACGCCTCGCGGCCGCGAACATCACTCAAAACAACAATAAGAAGTGGCGGGGCGCCGCGGACGTCTTGCCGCGCGGGGCAGGGCGCCCGTGGCGGCGCGCGGCCGGGGCGAGCCTGCGGCGCGCTCGTCGCCGGCACCGCTGCTCTTCCCAACTATTTTTTTTTGTATTTTTTTCTCATATTTTGGGCTGGAAACCAACAGCGGTGACGGCGACGACCGCGGACGCAGGCTTTCGTACTTATACACTAAAAATTTTCACAAAATAATACCTAACGCCGGAGATGGTCTCACTCGGCACTAACACTTAGCACGAGAAGCGCTCTTGCACGGACGGCGGCGCTCTTAGAGTCTCTAGGACGCAGCTACGTTGAGGATAAGCTTGAGCGGTAGCGCCCGGTCGGGCTCGGTGCGGCGCCGCCAGTGGGTGGGTGGCGGCGGCAAGGCGGCGGCGGCGGGCGCGGCTCCCCATTTGCTGCCCGCAAAGCGCTCTTCGCGCCGTTCTCGCCGCGGCACTGGCAATCGCCCACGCCTCCGCCCTCGGACCTGAGGTGCACCCTGATTCATAGCCCGATGATCTGCGTCCACTCGCTTGGCACTGTTCACTTATCACTGTAGCGGTAGTCGGCGCCCTCGGAGCCGAGCGCGGTGAGCGTTCACCTTCACAAAATGGTCGCTCGCGTTGCGTTCTCGTTGTTTGTTCACTCGTCTGAATCTGCCGTGTTTCGGCCTCGAACAACTGTCTATCTGCGTAGATGACACGTCGAAACGCTTAAACTTTATCACTTTCACGACTGATCGTCGGCAATCGCGCTGCTAGCTCCGGTGATAATTGATTTTAAGAATGTAACAATAAAGACGCCACCTTTCCATTATTTCTCCTTCACCTCTCGATTTCGACTACGTGACGTCGGCGGCGCTCGCGGTATATATAGCTTCATGACGAGTGCGCGGCTGAGCTGCGCAGTGGGAGAATAAGGCACACTATGCACGGAACAAATGTAAAATACCTATTATTTTTGAAAGTTTAAAGTAGTAGAATTATTCATAATAGGCTCGTTGACTTATTTTGGGGTAAGCCATTTAATATTACATAATAAAAACATTGAATTGATATTTGGTGAAAAAATCAATTTTTCAATAAATAAATTTTAAAATTTAAATTTTCAAAACTGCTTCAAAAACGCTGTGGCTTTAATGGCTCTGATTACATGACGCCTGGGACCTCACACGCAAGTAAACTTGTATTTATCTTATTATAATAGTGATACATAGGTAAAATCTCTTTTCTTGGTGGATAAAATAGAGAATTGTGCCATATTGTTCAAATACATCTACAATAACCCAAATTAAATGAAATAAAATTTTAGAAGGTATAAATGATGATACATTGATACAATCGACATTGTCTCTATTGACTATGTAACTAACAAGCCTCTGTATATTTATAAGTTTCTCCGTGGTGCTATTTCTATTTAAATACGAATACAAAATATGTCAATCGATTAATAAAAGAAGTTTATACAACATGTAAAATTTTACTTCGTCTTACATAACAGACTGTACAACTACTTCTTGTTTGCATCTTGGTGAGTATATAAACAGAATTTAAACATTGAGTAAGAATATAAGCCATTATTACAGCAACCATATTATACTGTCCGAAGCTCTTAATCAAACCAAGAAAGAAGCAATCGATGATTGCTTCATCAAATCGTCTGCGAACATAGTGAAGGTACTACAAAATGATGGTAGCCTCATAAGAATGGGAAAAGCATTATTGTATGACACTCTAATGCTGCTTAATGATATTGGAAACAAATAAAACTTGAATAAAGTTTATACAATGTATTTGGTTACCAATTTGGAACCTTAAACGGCGAACCAACTGTAATCTATAATTTTTCACCAATCATTACGAAGTGACATTTAAATTTTTAGTGAATAACACATCGCCGTGCTTGCTAATTTAGCAATAGGGATCCTGCCATTTAGCCAAAATTATTTTGACAAAATTGTATAATCCAAACAAATGTTCGCAAACCTTTTTTTACACCATTGCAACATTTGGAATTATTTTAGTATGCATATTTTATTTAAAAACAAATAATTGTCAATGTTGAGAAATAAATATTTCATTTCATTTACTTCATTTCATTTCAGTCAAATTATTTGTTTGGACATAAAATTTTAAGACAAAAGTAACTAATTAGGTTAGGTTTGTTGTAGTTAATACACGCGCGAGCCGAGCGATCAAAGCGAGCGTAGTGCGGCAGCATCCGGCAGAGTGCCAAATTAAGTACCATTTCCAGCTTTTCACGAAAAGCGACTTTGGTTCAAAACAAAAAAAAGACACGATCATAGGAATTCCAAACTTCGCTATAGTACATTCTGTGCCACTGATAAAATGAAGCAAATAGAAAGGGTTTATTGAAAATGGACTAGTCAAATTATTTGGCTTATTTTATTTTGCGTAAAATATGTAATACTTACTGAAACCTTTGACTTAATAAAATTGGTTACAAGTACTAGTTGGTAAGCGAGTTATTTTTGAAACATTCACTTGGAAAAGATTAGGTTTGCGATAAAATTATTTGTGAGGAGTTAATTTGCCAAATAACAGTTTAGAAAATGAAATTTGGTGACACATTATTTGGGAAGTAATTATTTGTAAAATTTTTTTTATGAATTAAGGGATACCCTTAGCAATATCTTCTTGTTAGTGATCCTAAAATCACAAAAAGCATTCTCGTTTGATAACTGAGTGTAGGCACTAGGCATCTACCGCAGGCCCCGACGTCGCTGACCAAAGACATTGTATAAATGAAATCCCCTTTTTGGTCTGGTCTCAATAATGGTCTTTAAAAAGGAAAAATGTGGTTGTAAACCTTTTCTTGGAATTTACAAATACTTTTATTGAAATATCGATATCGATACAGACGTAAGAGCACGATTATATCACCTTATTCTTTATACAGAATATTTTACTTTTTGTATTGTTTAGTTTGTAGAATGTTTACAGGTGTTAATTTAGGAAATACTAATTTTTTACCATAGCTCTATTATTAAATTTAATTGCATGTTGCTGTAGGTATTTAATAACATCTCAACTCAATGAACTGTCAGACATTGGCGTAGACATTATTATTGTCATTTTCGTTCAGCCTCTCTTATAATTATTAAAATGTACGGCACTGCCAACATACTCCAATTTTTACTACTTTATTAAATCAAATAAATAAAAACAAAATAAAACTGACCATTTTCGTTGTATCATTTGCTGCACTTTAAAATGAAAAAATACCAAAATATTAGACCTTCACATTATTTGTTACCGTTATAGCAATAGGAACAATGTTTTGTAAAATCTTTAAAGATGATTAAATTGTTAAATAAATATATTATTATATTATGTGAAGAGGCTGCGCTCTTTTGGAGTTGTCTGCAAATGTTCTGTAAAGTCGAAACTCTGTGCATTTCATTTTAAATGTAGGTTAATAAAAACTAATAAATAACTTAATGGCTTTTTTGTATCGAAGACTTTAAATAATTAACTTTTGATTCGATTGAATGCATTGTGCAAAATTGCTTTATATTCATTTATTCTATTCGATTTATTATTACTTTCTTTATATTCGCCTTTTATTTAAATGAACCACGATAAATATACTCCATAAATTATGAATTAAGTTAATAATCATGTAAACTTTTTACTTGTCATTAATGTTTTGTTAATGTAATGTTTAAACGCTATGACTCGCCATAGAGGCATAAGAATAATCGTTAATGTTTATACGATAGCCTACGTTACGTTAGCATGATGCAGACGCGGACAATGCAGTACCTTTTACTGTGAAGTATTTTTCCGGGTCTTTCCTCATGTTTCCCGTATATAACAATGTATCATGTACACAATTGATTGTAGACCTATGGTTTGGGAATAATCCTATACAAATATAAATATTTTTTGCGGTCTCCCGCTTCCCTTGCTAACTGTACAGGCGGGTTCAATATCAATAAACTCGCCGTGCACAGCGGCTTTACACGTACAAAATAAACTATAACCTGACTAAATTAAAAAACTGTGAAAGCAACATCATGCTGTACGTTGCTAAGGCAATGCAAATGCGTCGCATAATGTTTTGAAATTTCTCAAACATGTACAGACCGACCAGCTTATTTATGAAGGGTGGCGCTTGTACACGAAGTTTGACATTTAGTCACGTAACTAATGCTATAATACCAGATTTTGCTAACGAATAGGTAAGTTGGCGGTACTGTTGTGTTTTTCTTGGAGGCGAGTCAATCGATGTTTGATAATAAAACGAATGTTATGTTTGCGCTACCTTTGATAACTTTCAGGGCGTGTGATGAGATTATGTAAATCTAGCTATTTGGTGGAAAACAATACTCAAGCGGACTGTACATTATAGGTAGACAAAGAAAGATTTCAGAAAAACGCACCCACATACGTGCCGGCCGCCATGTTTTTTATCCATAGTGTCTCTCAACTACTCAAGTACATACCAACCCTTTTTTTTTAGTTAAGAGTGGCGCTGAGTTCTACGCGTAAAATAAATTTGACGTTAACAAAGGCTTAGTTCCGAATTTTGCTACTATGCAGATAATTTGGCGGTACTGAACTGCAACCGGTTTTTACCATTCAGCTGTTCGCCGCGCCGTCCAGTATTTTATAATCATAGGGGTCGAATAATTCGAGGGGAACTTACATGGGGTTGTGTTATTATTATTTTCGAAACAAAGGAAATGGTGTCGCAGCGTTACACTAGCCGTTCGGTATTATAAAGAAATTACAATGCTACTATAGAAATATAAATATGTAAGCAAACGACTTTTGTTTCTCATAAAATAGTAAATTCACTTCAAAATGTGTACTTAGATAGTAGACTGTATCAAGATTACTTTAGATTTCATAGGACGTAATGCCTTATGCAGTGTTTTTCAGAGTTGTGTATATCCTAGCAGATCCTAGTTATTAGTCGAGTTAGAATTATTTTATGGAAGTAGTATTTGCTATAGTCGGTAATTTTCAGATGGCAAGGTTCTCACGTGGCGGGCGAAGGGATGTTATCGTCTTCGGTATTTACAGTTGGGTGGATGACCAGTCGAGCTAACAGATGCAGATAATAATTATTTTGTATTAGACATAAAGAGACAATGTAAATTTATTTTGAAAAAATTATACCCGTGATGTTTCTTGCCAGTTCTTCTTCACGAAGGTTTTTCCGAACTGGTGGTAGAGTCATGTTTTATTTGACGTCAATAAGAACAAGTAATTGTCAGTGTTGAGTAATAAATATTTGAATTTGAAGGTTAGGTAAGCTAAAGTCGTAATATAGAAACAAAAAGTATAAAAGCTTGACAGAAAAATTCGTTAACGTTGATTTGGTATTATAGTTACATACATATTACGTACAACATAATTTGTATGTTACTAGAAAGTACCTACTAAAAGTAGATTTTTCATATTATTATAAATTACGAGGTTCGGATTTTTTAAATTAGAGGTTTCTTAATCTACTTTAAGGGATTGACTCTACGGACAGTACCTCTACCGTGAAGATTTAGTGAACAAAACGATTTATGGAACCTCTACCTGAGTTTAAGTACATTCAAAGTAAACTGTAATAAATCCTTAAAAACTGTGACTATAAAGAAAAATGAACAAATTGAGATGATAACAAAAAAGTTTGTGGTTACCCAAAAAGTAAAAAACTTATTGGCATTTACCGAGAATCTATATTATTTGTGTAATATGTGGGAATACTTATATTTCTACATACCTTATGTACTTGATAACTAATGAAGCAATTATCTCGTTCCGAAAACTAACACGTTAATACCGATAATTACACCCGTGGTCATCAGATACTAAGCTATTTAATTACACCCGTGGTCATCAGATACTAAGCTATTTAATTACACCCGTGGTCATCAGATACTAAGCTATTTAATTACACCCGTGGTCATCAGATACTAAGCTATTTAATTACACCCGTGGTCATCAGAAACTAAGCTATTTAATTACACCCGTGGTCATCAGATACTAAGCTATTTAATTACACCCGTGGTCATCAGATACTAAGCTATTTAATTACACCCGTGGTCATCAGATACTAAGCTATTTAATTACACCCGTGATCATCAGATACTAAGCTATTTAATTACACCCGTGGTCATCAGATACTAAGCTATTTAATTACACCCGTGATCATCAGATACTAAGCTATTTAATTACACCCGTGGTCATCAGATACTAAGCTATTTAATTACAGCCGTGGTCGTCAGATACTAAGCTATTTAATTACACCCGTGGTCATCAGATACTAAGCTATTTAATTACACCCGTGATCATCAGATACTAAGCTATTTAATTACACCCGTGGTCATCAGATACTAAGCTATTTAATTACAGCCGTGGTCATCAGATACTAAGCTATTTAATTACACCCGTGGTCATCAGATACTAAGCTATTTAATTTGTTTGTCTGTAATTTAAAGTAATTCAGTCCAATTATGATTGATACGAATATATTATTTGTTCTTTAGAGTGCAATAGTTCTGCTCTTTAGTAATGTTGCGCCTTTGAAAATAATGAAGCAAGATGGTTTAACGAGTTACTTTCAATATATTTATTTTATTTCTGGCGAACTACGTTAAATGTTTACTTAGATCTGCGTCAATCTATAATTATATTAAAATGACTTAATGACAGTAAATTTTAAAATCCAAATCACTGTTTAGACTTAGTATCAAATGCTTTCAGTGAATAAATAGTAATATATTTCTGTGAATAAATAGTAATATATTTCTGTGAATAATAGTTCAGTGAGTAAAAGTACGCGGTCCTACTGAGTTTCTTGCTGCTTCTTTGTCAGCAGGTGACCCTTCCGCACCAGTGGTAGTTTCAATATACGACGTCCTAAGCCGAGGTCCGTGCCCTCTTGTGTGCCCTTAGGCGTATCGTATGCAGGAGTAGTTTAAGTTCCGGCTCAGCGCTAGGTCCCAAAGTCTGCTGATATTGAAAAGGTCAATAGGATCAGAAACAAACTGTCCATTAAAGAAAAAAGAGGCTGGCTTCTACGCACTAATAAAGTTCTACGTTTAGTCACAACACACGTCAGAATTGCTTTAACAACAGTTTGTGATACTAAAAACTGAGTTGGTGGCACTGTGACAGCTCAAAATTTAAAAATACAAACATATGCGTACAAGTGCCTCGGCTGGCAGGATAAACAAAAAACGTAAACCTGTAAATTAAAAAAAGCCCTCGGCTGAACAGCTGATACCTTGCCTGAGTGCCTCTATGTTTTTGTTTTCATTCTATCTCGCTTTAGCGAGTTGTGTGCGAAAGAGAGGTCGAAGGATGTATTTTTTTGCCTCGACAGGATGGTGGTGTGTGGGAGAGACGCATTCCTGTTTTATAATCGGGTCCGAATATTGAATAAAAACATATGAAATGATTTTGGGTAGGTATATAATGAGAGAACGCAGGCGTTCAACTTCCCAAATTGTAGAAAGTATTGCCTGCCTAAGCGAATTTTCATGATAATTATATTTGATGCTGTTTTCAATAACGCGCAAGCGCCCTTATTTAGACTGGGAGTCTACATAAAAAAATCTGTTACTTTATTTTCTGTCACCTAAAATAGAAGAAATTTATTTGTGCCTGTTTGTTACAGACATTTTTGCCATCTTTGCTATATGGTTTTATCGGCGAATTTAAATAGTACGATTTAAATCTATATACATTCTTGCATACGAACTGGCCTTTGTTTCCTTCTGAAGCCTAATTGCTTACTCCGAAGTTCCTAAGAACTCAAGTTATTTAAGTTGCCTTATATGTGTAATGCATCGAAAAGTAAATTTTACTTCAAAAGATTATTTTTCAGAACATTTCTAAACCGTTTTGCACAAATGTTTTTGTCTTGCATGTTGAAGAACATTTTGTGATTGAATTATCTATTTCAGATGAAAACCTTTATTGTTTTTGACTGACAGAAGCAGGAATTTGTTTTTCGAGCAAGGGTGTAAGTATTCATGTACCTATGTAACGCTAGTGCACAGTAAGTCGATGTGTGTGCATGAATACGCTCTTCAACCTAAACCGTTTGACGGATTCCAATATATGACGTGTCCTCAGATTCGTCTCAGATGTGGGAGTGATACAGATCCCAAGGGAACAGGAATAACAACTTAAGCAATTGGCTGTTTAATTTGAAAGCTAAGCCATACAGCCTTGTCATAAATAAATATGTCATTATTTGATTTCATTTTCCTTTTGACTTAAAATACACGTAATTAATTGATCAATACAAGAACGTTGCAAAAAAAATAATCGCAGAGCAATCTTAAGTTATTATTGTAAGTGTGCCGCTGGAGGTAGGATTATGGGATGTTGGTCCCATGTAATTAGTGTTTTATGGTATATGGGTTATGCAAGACGTTTGGGATACCTTGGAGCACCAGCGGCATTTCTCGATATTGTTATAATTGAATAAAGAAAATGAAAGAAAAAAGTAAATGGCATCTGACTCCATAGCTATCATTATGCATTAATTAACATCTTACTGTCCCTATTCATAATCCTATAAAGCAGTGATTTAGTTACATCATATTGTATTTCTTTCTATCAACTACATTGTCATATATATAAGTCAAAAAGAGACAGCACATATTTTAGTTGCAGTTACAGTTTTATAAAAGGATTATGAATAAAACGGTGTATACCTAGAGCACAGGCTTAAGTTAAAATATTGACAGAAAAAGAAAATAAAGCGGCAATGAAACAGTGATAGGTATAGGCCTAAACAAACAAAAGGGAATACTACTGCAACATGAACCTTGATTCATAAACTCAGTGAACACGTGTTGACGAGTAACAGTCGTTCTTACTTTTGTATTGCTTGATAAAAAAAATATATATGATAAAAGTTATAGGTACTTGTAATTGTAAATATACTATTTCCATTTCTTTATTTTCTCGATGACAGTTCTAATTTGATATAATGCTCTCTAGCTCCAACCAATAGCTCCATCCCTATCAGTTTCTCCGACTCTGGTATTATATAACCTTGTACGTGTGTAGACGTCATATTTTTATAAAATAATGCATACATAATGTAAAAGAAACGCTCGCACAAGGTTACACAGGAGCTGTCATCGAGAAAATAAAGAAATGGAAATACTATAGCTAATTATAATCTTAATAGTGATTTGTTTGAGTAGTGATAAAGTTAGTGCCACACAGTTGAATAAGGTGATATTCTTAAAAACCTAACCTTAAATTATGAGTTTTTTAAAAGTAAATTATACTTTTTCTCGCATCTTTCAACGATATTATTCAAAAGAGAACTTGATATATTTAATTTGCTCTATCAAAGGACACACGTTTCATTAGTGCATGCCGTTTCTTAAGCATTTTTTATTAAGGAAGAATATGTATTAAATTTACCATTTTTATTTTTAATACATAATTTTATGTATTAAAATTACCATCATTCTTTAGCATCTTGTTAGAAGAGCTCATAAGAGAAGCTAGCATCCAGGTACAAACAATATCAATTGTCTGTTATTTACTAAACTAACCATACATTAGTAAAAGCTTAAACACATAGTTCCTTCCTAATAATGTAGCTTCCTTTTTTTGTGCCTAAGCAGGACCTCCGCGGGAAGGGAGGTGGGGAATGCTCTGACGCATACCCCGCAGTCGGTCTGCAGGGTGGTGTGGGACTCGCTCCTATTTACTCCTATAGTTAGGGGAGGGGGAGCAAGCGCGGGGACCAGCCGAGCTTACTTTTTGAAAACGCCTATTTGAAACCCTTCAGTCACAGAAAACAGTCACCTCTTTCCTTGTTCTGTTGGTTAGTTTCTGGGTTTTCTATTAAAAAGAACAAGACAAACAAATCAGCCACCACATCCATGTTGTAATAATTTGTTAGAGATTTAATTTGTTTATTTATTTGAAATGATACAAAGTAGATATAAGTTCTACCTAAGTTTTAGAAACAACTGTAACATAAGTTTTCAAATTTGCAGTTTTATAACATGAATAAATACATAAGCAGTAAACAAATACATAAACTGTACTGACTACTGCTGCGATGTACTTACCCCCTAACATAAATTAATTTGTAAAGAATTAGCTAACTGACGCCATCTATAAATGTTTACGTGAAGTCGAGGTTCATCTTTTACATGCAGACACAATCGAGTCTGGCATTCCATGTCGTACATTACGTAACCGAGAGATGGCGATATGCTCTGTTTTTGTTTATGTTGTTGAGCAGTATTGCGTAGTAGCAGAGACTAGTAAATAACTATAGACTGACCATCTCCATACAAAAAATCGTGACTTGGAAAACGTTCAAAATCCAAGCTATTACAAGATGTCACTCTCAAATAGCTTGGACCTTTGGTCTTTAATTTTTATATGAATTATTCACAAGAAACGTAATGCAAAATATTTGTATTATTACGGACTAAAACTGCTAGATGGCGTTGTCAAATAACCTGAAACCTTAGCAAGTAGGATTTATTCCTTTCCTGAAATTGGAAAATATCCTCGTTTTATATCATTGATTTTGATAATTATACTCAATAAGAATAGGTAGATAGTAATTTATTCTTTGTTTATAGATGATAAAATAACAACTACAAAGGACCATAAACATACTGGTATAAGTTTATTTTGTTATGGGACGCCTAGGCACTACCATCCTCCTTATTTTAATTGCCATAATTTTATTATCACAGTTGTGATAAGCGCACGTGTTATACGACATAAGGAGCAGCCAAAACGTAAGCTTAATCAAGGTCCATAAAATTTGCAAGAGTCACAGTAGGCGAGCAGAAATATTGTGAACTCAAAGAAATGCAGGGAAAAATTCCAAAACAAACACGCACCCATAGCAACAAACGACAAAGAATTCAAATTGTCAAACAAATAAAATGTTGTCATAAAAAGAACAAAAAAAGTTGATGGATAAAGAACATTTTTTTAATAAGTGTCCAAAAACAATATTTACAGAATATTTCAAAATTTTTATACATTCAGCAAGAAAATTTTTTTTTAACTACTCAAAATAGTTATGAGTTATATGCATTATAAATAAAAATTATGCACTTATTAAGACATAATTTTTATCGATATCAAGAATTTTTTTTTTATTTAATAATTAGCAGGCGTTTGTCTTCCATCTCACCTGATGGAAAGTGACGATGAAGACGAGGATAAAGTATAAATAAAAAAGACCTATTAATTAAATGCTCTTAAAATTCGTTTTATTATGTTAAGGCAGATAAGAACAAACTGTGGAGATGAATGCTATATTTTTGTGGGAAAAATTAAATACTGGCAATACAGTAACCTCGTAATACTACAAATAATATCCTGGGTGGTGTAAAGTTTTCTGTTACTGAATTATAAGAGCGGCAACATAGCATCAAATAATATAATGCACTAGCTGACAACGTCTGTTGTCGCCTGATAACTACTGATAGTAAAACCAATGAAATATCAAATGATTTTGTAAACAGCGCAGTCTTAAGTTTTTTTACGTATTATTTTGACTAAATTTAAATAAATTGTAAATCTAATACAACTAACGCCATCTCTCTATCTTAAAAACAACTATTTTTCAAATCACAAACTATGTTAGACATGGTTAGTCTATAGTTATTTACTAGTCTCTGGTAGTAGTAACGTTCCTTGATTTATATACTCTGTGCCTAGGCTTTGATTACAGTAAAATAGCAAAAGGTACATGATAAGCTCCGGAGTTGCCTGATTCTACCTGATAAATGGTTTAGTCGCTACGCAAATCTCCTACAATATTATATACGACACGACGCGAAACTTATGAAATTATACGGACAAGTCCAGGGGAGCAATATAATTGAATTTGCGCGAGTAACGTTACAGCCCGTTCACACAAGGTCTCCGTTTTACTGGTCCGTTTTATCGGCCACGTTTTTTTCCATTGATGGCGTATGGAGTTGTATGAGCTACTTCACATATGACACTGTATTCAGTATACAGTAAAAAATGTCAGTCCGTTAAATTATGGCTTTCCGTTTTGACACCGAATACTGGTTGAATGGAATACGCATTCGTCATGTATCCGTATAACTTTACTAGATATAAACTGTGTGTGGGGTGAGGGGCGGGCGGGCGGTGCAGCTAGACAAACAAGTTTATACACGCACGCATTGCACAAACTTACTAGTGATGCTACGCATCAGACGAACTTCTTCCTAACTACAACACTAGGAACAAACATTTTTCAATTTGACAAAATTTTTTTTTAATTTAGATTGCCCCAGTTTCTTTTAAAATGACAGCATGGTATTTGGCGTAATGCCATTATGGCAGTGCGAAAGCCCCTCTTCTATTCTAAAAGTTATTTTAACAATCTAAAAGTTAAAGATGGTAAAATAAATCAAAGACTTGTATATTTATAATTTTTTTTATTTCTTAACTTTATTTTATATTTTTATATGCTTTGTTTGTATTCATGGGATGCAAATTTTTATCTTAAAGACATTAGTACCTTTGAATATCCCGCTAATTATGTTACACCAATTAAACACCGTTATTCTTATTGAGTAACCCAGAAAACATTTCTTTTAAAAATGTTTGTGGCTTACAAACAATTTACGAAGTTCTACCACACTTAAACCTTGTAAGTTAACACTATTAGCACAAAGACACGGTATCCAACGTTAAGTCCGATCTCAGTTCTTGGGAATGATGGAAAATGACGTCCTTTCGCCTACTTTCTTCACTACCAGCACTGTGCAACAAGTACATTGTGAAGCACCATAAACGCAAATTACTATATTTGGGAATTGAGAGGTTATGTTACGAATATTGATCAACGCAAACTATTCACTCGTCAAGCTTTTAAACGGTAATGGCAGATCGAGATCATTGATTGAAAATTAAATTAAATTTTGCGTTTTATGGCAATCAGCTGTAGTTACTACACAATACCTATTTTTGCCAATTTCAAGTATTAATATAATAAAAGTAGTTTTAACTTAATTAAAACATAACCTAAAACCGTACATCATTGATTGAACATAGTGTTATCATTCATCATTCACATTGAAGTGACTTATGATAATTGTTTGCTCTAAAGTAGCAACGGAGCTGTCAGCATCAAAAAGTTCTAACCATAGACACAATTCCTAGTTTTTTTTTGTATGAAGACTACCTGCTATCTGATATGCACGCATTAGAGGTGTTATATTAGGCTCAAATATTCGTATTCCTATTATCGAATATAACGCTTTATCAATATTAGGTTATCAAGCCTATTATTTGGTAATAGTCTGGTAATAGTCAAATAATAGGGTTAGTTTTCCGTCCGATGTTGTTCTAATAATACGCTATATTCATTTAACCATATTTGTTTGCGTGTATATTAGTTATACGAGAGATAGTTATATAAGAGAATCGCATATTTTAGACTTATATTATAAATTGGAAAGTTTGCTTATTTATCGATATACAGTGATGCATTAGATTTTATAGGTACCTATCAATAATATAGTTTCAATAGAGCGATATCAAATAAATAGTTTTAGTAACAGTAAGAGGCAATATTGGATTTTCGATATTCTTGCAATTTAATATGATTCGTATTAGTATTATTTATATTCGTAAAGGTTCGTAAAGAGTTTTTACTGTCCTTGAAACTCTATTATAATCGTATGGAATAAAGATTGCGTGCTTTTGTTTTGATTGTTCACTTAAAGTTCATAGAAACTGCGACATGGATACGCCGGCATGAAAAAGGCGGCGCGAGCGAGCGCGTTGATGATGACGTATTTCTATTATCGAATATAACGCTTTACCAATATTAGGGTATCGTGCCTATTATTCGGTAACAGTCAAATAATAGGGATAGTTTTCCGTCCGATGTTGTTATTATAATACGCAATATTCATTAAATCTTTATTAGTTTGATTGTATATTAGTTATACGAGTGTAAGAGAATCGCATACTTATATTAGAATTATATTATAATATGCGAAAGTTTGCTTATTTATTAGTTTTTATGTAGGTACTGTTCAACTGTTTTGCAGGCTCAAACTGCTGAACCGATTTTAATGTTTGGTATGGTACTGGATTTTTTGGATTAGGTCTCAGATTACGAAAAGTACATAGGTACGCTACTTTTCAACCCGAAAATGTAATGTATTAATAAAGCTAGCGAGTATATAATATTGATTAAGAGTAGTGATTAAATTTGCCTTCATACTTTAACAGGCATTAACATTAAACACGTCTAACTAAACTAAATGAACATAAAATCTATCTAAAAAATTAGGCGTTATTACTATTACTCAGATTATTATCAAAATATTGCGCATTTTTAACAATTTTTTTTTAATCGATGTCGATTACATGCTGTCACTCTGCTTATCCATGAAACTTCCATACAAAACGCGAAGTGTATGCTACGCATAGATAATGTTCGATCGAATACGTCCTTGGTACACTACCGCGTAGCACTGCGCGGCCCGGCGAAGAGTGCGAGCGATGGATAACACGCAAGTTTGGCAACGTCGCATTCTCCTGTGACGCGACGAACGTCACTCACTATTATTTGACTATTATAGAATAACCTAATATCATAACGTTCATATTACCTAATATGTGATTTGGTCCGTGTAACTATTACGTATAACTATTACGAATATATTAGTCACACCTCTAGCACGCATTGTCTATTTTGCATTCATAGAGAACGCGTGCTTTCGCTGCGACCTTGCGAGTGAGTGAACATCGTATCCAGTAATGACGGATACGTTGAACGTTATACGGTGCCTATGTGTGAATAAAAGCATAATTTTTTGTCGTATCCGTTAAACCGGTACCGTAAATACGGAGACTATGTGTGACCGGGCTGTTACTGCGCTGCAGTAGTACCGAGGGCATTTGTAAGGTACAAGGAATGTAAGAACGGAACCTATATTCCGATATTTTACTTTTATCAAAGTTCCTCAGTACAAAATCAATAAAGCGTTCGTTTGTTTCAACCTTTAATATTTATGATTTCCCACGACAGCCTTAACAATCCCATTGACGTCAGGGATGATATGAGGCAGCCAATTTATAGTTCACCACGCTTGTCTTAATAAGAATGATAATTTTAATAACATCTATCATAAATGAATCCATTCGAACTGGAGTCGTTCCACAACAATAGAAGGCGGTTCTGGTTTTTTAAACTATCCGACCATTGGGATGATACAAGCCCCTGGGTATAATCCCGTCATTTACAGGCTTCTACTAGTATTTGTAATAAAACATGTTTTATGTATCTGTTTTTTCGTTGAGTCCTCCGTCCCGATAAAAGTCTATAGCGTCATTGTCACTAAAGTACGTCTTCTCACTCTAATATGGTTGAGGAGGACGACGGCTGGATCCCGCGTTAACTCGTGAACGGGTGCCGTTTGAGGGTGTTCGTTGTTTGGGTACTTGGGGGGAGGGAGACTTGCCGAGCTAACAGATGCAGATAAGAAGTAATTTTGTACAGACAAAAAGTTACATTGTAAATTTATTTTGAAAAAATTTTACCCGTGAAGTTTCTTGCCAGTTCTTCTTCACGGAGGTTTTTTCGAGCTGGTGGTAGAGTCATGCTTTATTTGACGTCAATAAGAACAAGTAAATGTCAAATACTTGAATGAAGGCTGCTTAGCAATCCCTTGCCACAGCCGTTAAGGTGGTTTTAATAGGTAGTGTCTCAAGTAGTTCGGAGCGAGGCCACACCCTGCAGACCGGCTGCGGGGTAAGCGTTGGAGCATTTCCTACCTCCCTCCCTGCAGAGGGGGCCTGTTTAGGCGCAAAAAAGACCACAAATCAGTGAGGCGTGTTTCGTGAATAGCACTCACGGTACTTCTCGAGGAGCCGAGAATGCTCCACAAGTTTCATATTTGTTTTCTGACACAGAAAGTCAATGTAGAGATTTCAAAATAAAACACAATGGAACATTAGCAAAAGGTGCAGTCTTTATTTTGTGATCAAGAAAAGAAGAGCAACTTAACATATCCACAGCGTGTTTAAATCTAATAAGTTCTTGACACATACGCAATAGAAGAGGAGGGTTATGATTTTATAGATTTTCTAGTGTTCCCATCTCAGCAGGACTTACACGAGAAAATAACATCAGCAGTCGGGTTTTCTTATTTGTATGAATTCTTCAGCTTGCAAGACAAAATAATGTATACTTTATTATGCTTATAATAATAATAATAATAAAACCGACGATTGTCGAGTAAATAAAAACTAAACAGAATAATAATAATATGAAATCCCCAGACACACGCACCAACTGTATGGCCCCAAAGTAAGCAGAGCTTGTGTTATGTATGACCACACAGCGAACTGCGGGGAACCCAGAATAAACATACGTATATAAATACAAACAACCATGACCCGAGAACAAACATCTGTGTTCATCACACAAATGAATGCCCCGGCTAGGACTGGAGCCTGGGACCTTCGGCGTATGCGGCAGGGCTACTTACCAGTACCCTCGGTTGTCGATTCTAGATACAGTAACTTTTTTTATGATAGGTACGCAAGTATTTGTATGCTTCTTGCTATGTAAGGATTACAGGTAGGTAATTAAATTAGGTCATGTAGTTAAAATAAAGTAGGATAAATCCTTAAATTTTTTTAAACTTAATGTTAAATCATAATGTTAAACAAATAACATAAAGGTTTAAATTATTGTAACAATATAATTTAAAGTATTAATTAAAAGTTTTAATTCTTAGCCATTGTTCTAAATTTATTTATTTAAGAATTCAAATATCTTCTTGTAAACACATAAGTTTTATTAAAGTGCAGTTAAATTATTGTAACTAAAATGTGATATAGTAATTTTATTTATGAAAAAAATCATTCAAATTACGTACCCCCGCGAAGGGAAAGGTTCGATAAGGTAGTTATTAAGGGTTAAGAATACTAAAACATTCAAATTCAAAGGAGTGATTCATTTTGTCTTGAATGTTTTATTAATTCTGTTTGAATAATTTTATTAGTATGTTTAAATGTGTATGTAAAATTAATTAAAAAATTAAAAAAGAAATACAATTGTGTATAAAATTACTCAAATTGATTACATATTTCGTGATTTGACGTCTGTCATTTGTGAAAAGTAATCGACACCAACAAGAAGGTTCTAATATTCGTCGTGGAAGGGATAGTCCGGATGGTGTGTGCTGAAACAAAGAAATAATTTCATTATTAATTATAAAAAAAAAAATTATTAATAATATTAATTGATTTACCGGTAGTAGTTTTTTTTATTTATTATTTATTTATTAGAACACAAAACAGATTACAGTGTTGTTCACAAAAATAATATTACATTAAGTTTATAACCTAATTGTAAGCCAAAACATTTGTAACAGCAATATGTTGTAGCATTAGTGGTACGTATAGCTTAACTTACAATAGGTCATACTAAACAACCAGAAATTACACACAAACATAAATTTAAATATTACATTGATTTAAACATGTATGTAAAGGGTGGTCCAACCAAAACGCACGATGTTAATTGTAAATAAAACAAAAAGTTTTCAGTGAATTATCTTAATATTTTTTATTATGATAGAGCGATCTATATCAATTTTGTGTGAAACAAAATATCGGCCAAATGCTCCCCACGGCTTTTGGCATACCTCTATCCGATGGTCCATATTTTCAATGACTCGGAGACATAATTGAGGTTCAATGTCGTTAATGAGCAGAATTAACTCATCTTTTAGCTCTTGAATTGTTCTTGGCTTATTGACGTACATTTTTTCTTTTAAAAACCCCAAAGAAAGAAGTCCAACGGTGTCAAATCACACGATCGTGGCGGCCAATTAACATCGCCACGACGTGAAATAACACGGCCATTGAATTTCTCGCGCAAAAGAGCCAATGTGTCGTTGGCTGTGTGGCAGATGTCAAATCACACGATCGTGGCGGCCAATCAACATCGCCACGACGTGAAATAACACGGCCATTGAATTTCTCGCGCAAAAGAGCCAATGTGTCGTTGGCTGTGTGGCAGATGTCAAATCACACGATCGTGGCGGCCAATCAACATCGCCACGACGTGAAATAACACGGCCATTGAATTTCTCGCGCAAAAGAGCCAATGTGTCGTTGGCTGTGTGGCAGATGTCAAATCACACGATCGTGGCGGCCAATCAACATCGCCACGACGTGAAATAACACGGCCATTGAATTTCTCGCGCAAAAGAGCCAATGTGTCGTTGGCTGTGTGGCAAGTGGCACCATCCTGTTGGAACCACATATCGTCCAGGTCCATATCCTCAATTTTCGGCCACAAGAAGAGCGTTATCATCTCGCGACAGCGAGCACCATTCACGGTAACTGCTTGGCCGACCTCATTTTCGAAGAAGTACGGCCCGATGACCTCGCCAGCCCATAAACCGCACCAAACACTTAGTCTTTGTGGATACATCGGCTTTTGAACAATCACTCGTGGATTCTCATTTGCCCAAATGCGGCAATTCTGCTTGTTAACGAACCCACTGAGGTGAAAGTGTGCCTCGTCGCCGAAGATTATTTTCTTTGTATAGTCACCATTTACTTCTGTCTGTTCAACCAACCATTCGGCGTATTGAAGACGCTTAAAATGGTCAGTAGGCTTCAGCTCTTGAGTCAATTGAACCTTGTAAGCGTGTAAATTCAAATCTTTATTCAAAGTTCGCATTAGTGATGTTCGTGAGATGTTGAACTGTTGGGCACGACGACGAGTCGAGGTTGACGGCTCTTCTGCCACACTTTCGCGAACAACAGCAATGTTTTCCGCAGAACGAACTGGGCGAGCATGCAGAGGTGAGCTTGCAGACATTTCCTACAGACCCGGTTTGCTGAAATTTGCGCACGATTATGCGGACCAAAGAAATCACGAAGTGCACGAAATGCATTTTGATTTAAACTCCCATTTTCGTAAAAGGCTTTTACACTATTAACGCGCTGCTCAATTGTGTACGTCTCCATGGTTGAATTTGTCAAACATTGAAACAAAGAAATGTCAAATTAAGTTTGACAAAATACTTGACATTAAGGTGTGACTCACAATTGTGTTTAAGTTGTAATTAATATCGTGCTTTATGGTTGGACCACCCTTTATTTGCACGTGTGTTACTGAGGATAACGTTGCAAGATTCAATCACAATTTAAAATACTGTAGATTGATCTTTTATATCTATTAAAATTACAGTCAATCGAATCTAAATCTAAAGCGGAATCGGCTTTACAAACGTCGTTATATTGTCTACACATGAGTAAACGTAAATGTAAACGTTTCCACTAAAAATGTTTTTGTTAATACCATGTAACAGCCGCACTAACCACCGTGCCGTGGCTGTGTTCCGACTAAAGTCCAATGCAACTACCAGTGTTCCACAACAAAGGCAATCGCAACTGACGCCCACGGTCGGCAACGAAGCTTTTGTCAATCCGTTTATACGGCGGGACTGTGGTCACACGATCCAAGGCGGTTTTTAGTGGGTAGGTGCCACTCTGGTGAGTCCCACATCACCTCGCAGAGCCGGGGTGCCTGCGGCGGTATGCATGACGCATCTTCCACCTCCCTTCCGTGAGGGTGTTGCTTTGGCGGCAAAAAAAAACAAAGGTCACACGAGCATGCCTCGAAAACAGCCCTCAATGCGCTTAGGGTGCAGTACAACAGTGGCCTGTTCTGTTAGGACTAGCACGCTGCTGCAGCGCGTCCGCCATGTTTTCCTTAACTAGAACAGATGACTATTATGCGATTATTCGGAAAAAAATGCATCTCTCATGTTCAGGTTGTGATTTTGTACCAATTATCTGCTGAGGAAGTTTGATGATAAGCTGGAGCTTTCAATATGGAAGCATTTTATGTTTGTTTTAGTCTAATTAATTAACATGAATGTCTTACTAACATGGTTGCCTATTTAGGTTGTATTACAAACAAGTGCGCCAAGTGCCACAATAAATGAAATGTATTATTATTATTATTAGTCGAAATGGTAAACAGAATGCGTATTAATAAATTAAACACCCTCTGTTAAAGACGCCCGTGCGAAGGAATGCCACATCCCATGAGGTGCGATCGTTGATCGTTGGCCGGCTATTTATTTATTAAAAAGGCAAACACAAGATAAGACTAACCTTGGTCTTACCTCGGCTTTAATAAGAATGTGTCGTACATATAACTACTTAAATGCCTGTTTAGGCGATCTGGACATTTTCAATGACTCCATGAATATTTTCAAAAGTTAATTATTCAAGTATTTGACTATCTGATGTTCTGTTATGTTACCTAATGGTAGTCTTCAAGTTGTATTTTTTTTAACTTCTACACGTAACAAAACCTAATTGATTTATTTTTTTAATGTTATAACTACCAAATTAATTTAATTAAAAAAAATATATATTTTTATCGTTTGTCTTTCTGTTTTATAAAATTGTAGTTTTATTTATATGTAACATTAACTACTGCAACAGAGAATGCTATTAGGTCTTTACCTATGAAATTGCCGTTTTTCACGAAATAAATGAAGCGTAATTTTTTTATATATTTTTTATTTCTATTAATCAAAATAATCACCCATGCAATCAATGCATCTTTGCCAACGCATTGGTAGCTTATTGATGCCTTTCTTGAAGAAATCAGCTGGACGGGAGGCAACAAATTCTTCAAAGGCATTTTGTACTGCCTCTCGGGTATTGAATTTTTTTCCCGCCAAGAAGTTATCCAAATTCTGGAAAAAATAGAAGTCTGTAGGCGCAAGGTCTGGTGAGTACGGCGGATGACGGAGAACTTCCAACCCCAACTCTTGTAGCTTGGCAGTATGAGGTCGCGCGTTGTCGTGCAGGAGCAGTGGAGCCGAACGATTGACCAAAGCTGGTTGGAGACGTGCGAGCTTCTCCATCATTGTGTTCAGTTCTTCACAGTACACATCTGCAGTAATGCTTGTCCCGTTTGGCAAGAAGCTGTGATGAATTACACCCGCGTTAGACCACCAAACAGTGACCATCACTTTTCTAGGGGTAAGTTTTCGTTTAGGGCATTGTTTGGGTGCTGAACCAGGGTCCAACCAACTTGCTGAGCGCTTACGATTGTCAAACAGGATCCATTTCTCGTCACAAGTAACAATGCGGTTCAGAATTTCTTCATTTGTATGCCTGCTGAGCAGTGCAAGGCACGTCTCCATGCGTACTTCGCGCTGGCGGTCATTGAGTTCGTGGGGTACCCATTTGTCAAGCTTTTTTACCTTGCCAATTTGACGCAAATGGACCAATATTGTTTTGATGTTAACGTCGAAAGCTGCTGCTAATTCAGCCGTAGATTGAGTTTCATCAGCTTCCACAATTGCTTTTAATTCGTCATTGTCGACCAAAGTTTTCGGACGACCACGGGGTTCATTTTTCAGGTCAAAATTTCCAGAACGGAAGCGGGTAAACCAATAACGGGTGGTGCGTTCGTTTGTAGTGCTCGCTCCGTAAACGTCGTTGATGTTGCGTGCCGCTTGTGCCGCTTTGCTGCCACGACGGTACTCATACTCCATAATTACTCGAATTTTTAACTTATCCATGATGACGAAAAATGTTCGAATGCGTTGAAAACAAAACACTAACTATTAAACAAATGACGATTTTAGAAAAAGAATTCCATGTTTGTCAAATAAAATTAATTTGAAATTAGAATTATCAGTCAAAAAAAAAATATTTTCATTTGAAATGGCCAGTACGGCAAAACGGCAGTTTCATAGGTAAAGACCTATTATATACACCTATAAATTGTGTACGTATCAGTATATAGACTTAAGAAATGTTATGTAATGTAAGTTTTATATGTTCACTGTTGGTGTATCTTAGTGAATAAATAAGTACTCCATCATAAGTGGTGTTTTTTTAGCCGCCTAGCACCCTCCGCGGGGGAGGGAGGTGGAAGATGCGTCATGCATACCTCCGCAGGCAACCATCCTCTGCGGGGTGATGTGGGAGTCACCAGAGTGGCACCTACCCTCTAAAAACCACCTTGCTGGCTGTGGCATGGAAATGCTAATCAGCCTTCACCGGAGTGACAGCCGGTTAGGGAAAGGGGTTTATTATGGCAGCTTAAATAGGAGTGACTGTAGCGCCGCCCAAGACGATAACTTAACAAGGAAACTAGACCAACACTAATCGAACACACGCGTCTATGTTTATTGTGAGAAGGTACACGTTTGTCACTCTTCCTGTCACAACTCAGGCTACTTACTCTCCCATCATACAAAGGCGTCCATTGCACTCCAACGCTGCGATCTGGTCGATATCCTCCTGGCTGAGTTGGAAGTCAAACACGTCGAAGTTCTGCGCGATGCGAGTCTTGTTCACTGACTTCGGAATCACGATCAGTCCGCGGTCCAGGGCGTATCTGGAATGTGGGATGTAGTTACATGGATAAATTTGGAATATCTAGCTAGATAGAAATAATGATAATGAATAATTTATTGAGTTCCGGAGGTCATAAAAATTCATGACAACGCAGATATCCCAGTATTTGAAGTAATTTTGGTAAACTAACAAGAAATGAAAAATAAAAACGCATAAATCAAATCGTCAACATTTTAAAGTGTGGCAGAATGACCGAGCTGGATCGTTGTATAAGAATAAGTTTCAGCCGTTGGGTTTTATCAATAAATGTTATATGTATAAAAAATTATTGTAAAATAATAAATACCTACTTGTCTTGTTTAGTCTGCATTGCCAAATTCATGTGTAAATAAACAACGAAGAGCCGTCTCCTGTCATACGGGTTTCCCTAGCTCAGGAGACATTGTTCAATTCAATCTTTGTAAATATAAATATTTGGTTGATAAAGATTTATAATAATTATTATTAATGGTTGTCTTTCGCAGAAAAGTCGATGAACACCTGACCCCAGGACCTCATAGTCTTGCAAAGTTGTGCGTTGTCCTTTGTATTTTGTTACTTAAAACCCTTTTTTTACCCAAGTCCTGGTTTGCTCTCCAAAGAGGTCAGAATCGATTGACGTTTGACATATAGTCCTCCCTCCGCGAGGGCGCGTTTTACTACCTTTTTGAACTGCGGTCGCACAGTACGATGAATATAACAAAAAAGTGGTGGGGCGCGCCTTCGTAGAGGCACTCACTCACTATAACTACTGTTACATTGGCACATGGTGCGTAAAATAAATATTTTATCATATAACATTATCATTTAATACATGTGTTCTAAAGTTTTAGCTCGAAGTTTAATTGAAATTGATTCGGTACTTTCTTAATACCAAAAACCAACAAATTTTGTACTCTTTCGAATATTAATGTAGTTTTAGGTTAGAACATAAGTGGCATGTCTTGTTTTCAAACCAGCTTGTTTTGTACCTCTATCCCTACATGTACATAGCCGAGTAGAATCAGTGCTCAGTTGGAGTTGTGATCGGGACATTCGTTTGTGTGATTAACATTATTTATATATATGTATGTTTTCTTTGAACCATGACACTACAGTCCTCCGACGATGCTAACGCATTTCGGCAGCTCAATATAGACATCAATAAGTCCTTGCGACACGATATCCGTGCCTTCAATACCAATGGTATTAAGTAGACGATAGAGCAGAACAAAGGCTCCAAAGTGTTCGCAAGAGACATGTCTATTGGGCAAAGCCAGTTGACGAAACTGAAGACGGAGGACGGGGGCGTTGTGTCGACCAAACCAGAGGTGCTGAAGGAGATCGAGAGGTTCTGTGGACGGTTGTACACCTCGGTAGCGCAACCTGTTACTGGTCCGGCTAAAGACCCTAAAGCCAAACTTACCCGACACTTCACCAAAGATATCCCGGACAGCAGCCTGTACGAGATTAGGATGGCTCTGAAACAGGCACCGTTTCAGCACCGGGTGAAGACGGAATTACTACGGAGCTTCTGAAAGCAGGTGGAACACCGGTACTTAAAGTACTTCAGAGGCTGTTCAATTCCGTAATGCTCGAAGGATCTACGCCCGAAGCATGGAACAGGAGCGTGGTGGTTCTCTTTTTCAAAAAGGGCGATAAAACCCTCTTAAAAATTACAGGCCCATCTCGCTCCTGAGCCATGTTTATAAGCTGTTCTCAAAAGTCATCACGAATCGTCTCGAACGCAGGCTCGATAACTTCCACCCGAACAAGCCGGTTCCCGACGAGACTTCAGTACCGTAGACCACATACACACGCTGCCGCAGATTATACAGAAGACCGAGGAGAATAATCTACAACTATGTTTAGCGTTTGTGGACTATGAGAAGGCATTCGATTTGATCGAAACCTGGGCGGTGCTGCGATCTCTTCAACGGTGCCGAATAGACCATCGGTTCATCGAAGTGTTGAAGTGTTTGTACAAAAACGCCACCATGTCGGTCCGAGGACAGGAGCAGTGCACGGGGGCGATTCCATTGCAGAGAGGTGTTAAACAAGGAGACGTAACATCTCCAAAGCTATTCTCCTGGAATCGAAAGGATTCGGCATAAACATCAATGGCGAGTACATCACTCATCTCCGATTTGCCGACGATATTGTGGTCACGGCAAAATCGCTGGAAGATCTCGGCATCATGCTCGATGGCCTCAACAAAGTTTCTCTACAGGTAGGTCTTGAAAATGAATATGGATAAGACGAAAATTATGTCAAATATCCATGTTGCGCCTACCGCATTGCTAGTTGGGAACTCTGCTCTCGAAGTTGTAGACGAGGACATTTACCTTGGACAAGTTGTCCGATTAGGTAGGTCCAACTTCGAGAGAGAGGTCAATCGACGAATCCAGCTCGGCTGGGCAGCTTTCGGGAAATTCCGTGATATCTCTTCGTCCAAAATACCTCAGTGCCTCAAGACGAAAGTCTACAACCAGTGTGTGTTACCAGTGATGACTTACGGCTCAGAAACGTGGTCTCTTACCATGGGGCTCATAAGAAAGCTCAAGGTACCCAGCGTGCTATGGACCTTGTCGGTAATGCTCGGTATTTCGCTACGAGATCGAATCAGAAATGAGGAGATCCGTAGACGAACTAACGTTACCAACGTAGCCCAAAGGATTAGTAAGCTGAAGTGGCAGTGGGCAGGGCACGTGGCGCGTCGAACTGACGGCCGATGGGGCCGAAAAGTTCTGGACTGGAGATCACATACCGGAAAACGCAGTGCCGGACGGCCTCCGGCTAGATGGACAGACGACATAATAAAGGTCGCAGGAACTCGTTGGATGCAGAGCGCGTGCGACCAGTCGCTCTGGAAGTCTTTGAGGGAGGCCTCTGTTCAGCAGTGGACGTCCTGTGGCTGATATGATGATGTTTTCTTTATGACATAAGTGGTAAATGAGAATGTGGGTCAGGGGAGAACCCACAGACACCACAGACACCAGCTACTCCGCGGTGATGAGTTCATGCCATGCATTGTTTGCGAACCGTCTTGTTTTTTTTAAAGTCAAATTTTATTTAGGGGCTTTGAGCTGTGTTACAACTATGACAGTCCCATAGTGTCCACTCATACAAAATTATACCTAATATTAATTTGATACCTCTAAGATATCATACATATACTGATATAGCATCCTAGCCGCGTCCGATGTAGGCGCAGCTAAGATGCTCTCAAATATACCTACATTTTCTTTTATGATATTAAACCTAGTAAAAATCTCTCGTCTCATATCCGCGCTCCGGACACACTCCGCTACAAGCTGTGCGAACCGTCTTGTTTTGTACCTCTATTCCTACAAGGATAAGGCCGACTGGCATGCTTCAGTTTTTTCAACGAGGTGAATACTGATGATGGGTATATTATGGGTACCCCAGTTCGCTGTATCATTCATAACACAAGCTCTGCTTACATTGGGGCTATACAGTTGTGTGTCTGTCTTATTATTATTTATTTATACGATAATAATATGGTTCTCATTATTAATACCTACCTTATAAGAATCTGAGCGCTACTCTTCCCATACTTCTGGGCCACAGCGAGGACCTTAGGGTCCTGCATGAGGGAGGGGTCGCCAGGCTTGGCCCAGGGCCGGTCAGGGGAGCCCAGCGGGGAGTACGCGGTCACCGCCAGGCCTTTTGACCTGGCGTACTCGATGAGTTTCGTGTTATTGAGGTAAGGGTGGACTTCGATCTGTGAATGAGAGGTTAAGATTTTAATGTTGGTTGTGGCTAGACAGCAGTTACACAGTCTGCTTGGTCAGCGATGTCGGAGTACTTGCAATATTATCGATTTATCGATAAAACTGCCGCCATATTCGTCATTCTTCACCAACCGTTATGCAATGGCAGCCATGTATCGTTGTTAGTTATAATTATATAATTATGAATATATGCCATTAATAATTAATGGCATTATATGGCATTAGTATTTAATATTCTATTAATAGTTGATCGAAGTACAAAAGAGGTCAGATTTGATAGCTCAGAATGTAGGCAGAATGTAGGTTGTGCCTAAAGTTGTGCTTAACTTCCCGTGATATATTGTTATAGCTACATACTCTTTTTTTTAAAGTTTTAAAACAAATATTACGCAACTTTCTATGACCTTATAGCTGTTTGGGAGCAACATAAATAATAATTTTAGGGTTAAATTTGGATCTCAACAAGGGGATTACAGTAAAATAGTATAGTAGAAAGAGCACTGACAAAAATAAGCCTATTTATAAGTTCTTGGATTATAAATGAAAGTTATTCTTAAACTTTTTCTTAAAAACTCATTCGTAACAAAGCAAAAAGATTATAGCGCGAAGAATTTTAGGACCGTATTAATAAACCTCGCTCTAGTCACACGTTATCAAAAAAAGCTATACATACTTTCGACCGCACTCTCGAAGATGTCGAACGCTCAGCAAATCTAGACTTACATTTTATTAACCTAAACTACCGAGTCGTTTAGTAAAATCTATACTTAAGGAAGACTTACATTATACATTTGATGTGAGGGAGGGTGGCTGATTATGCTATAACTAACTAAATAACGAAACGTACCTAATATTGTCTTGCTTAAGCTAGTGCGCGCTCAGTGAGAATAATAAATATGAGCCTTCAAATTCAAAATTTATTTCTCAACATTGACATTACTTGTTCTTATTGACGTCCAATAAAACATGACTACCTCCATACAACATACCACCAGTTCGGAAAAATCTTCGTGAAGAAGAACTGGCAAGAAACTTCACGGGTATATATATTTTTTGACGGGTATATACATTGTCTCTTTATAAACAAAATTATTCTTATCTGCATCTGTTAGCTCGGCAAGTCTCCCTCCCCCAAGTATCCAAACGACGAACAGGGATACCGGGATACCTCAAACGGGATACCGTGACGAGTTAACGCTATCGCCCTCCTCAACCATATTACAGGGAAATTAACGACTCTTAAGATGAAATCTATAAAACCTGCTTAGAATTATATCATACTTATTTCAGCTGAATAAAAAGCCACTTTGTTTATGGTATAATAGTGAGAATCCCGTAAAAAAGAAACGGCTTCCATTTGAGAAGATTGGTGGGACACATTTTCAGAAATTGAATAATACTTATTACAAAATATAGTACCTTTTATTTGAATTCTTAAGCCACTTATACTTTTTACTTGTTCTTATTGACGTCAAATAAAGCATGACTCATAAGGTCGGAAAACCTTCGTGAAGAAAAACTGGCAAGAAACTTCACACGGTTATAATTAAAAAAAATATATAAATATATACAGTGTCTCTTTATGTCTATACAAAATTATTCTTATCTGCATCAGTTGGCTCGGCAAGTCTCCCTCCCCCAAAGTATCCAAACGACGAACACCCTCAAACTGCTCCCGTTCACGAGTTGACAAAGGATCGTCCTCCTCAACCATTATTCAATTACGTGATCGCGTAAATCCTTACCTGCAGCATAGCCGGCTGTATAGCCGCGGCTTCCAGCACCCGATCCAGCTGGCGTCTGTTGAAGTTGGATACACCGATGCTCCTCACCAGCCCCGCTTCCACCAGTTTCTCCATCGCCCTCCACGTATCTACGTAGTCCACGGTCGACGGCACGAATGCACCGTCTGCTAGCTTGGGGAAGAGGTCATCTCCCTCCTATGGGCATCATGATGATCGAAATTATAGCGAGATTAGGACGACAAAATAGTATTTTGATTTATTAAAAGATAAACAGAAAAATAATAGCAAAAAGAAGATGGCCGAGTGGCTTAGTAGGTAGTAGCCCTACATCAGATGCTGGAGGTTCCAGGTTTTAGTCCTGGTCGGGGCATTAATTTATGTGATAAACACAGATTTTTGTTCTCGGGTCCTGGTTGTTTATATTTATATGTGTTTGTTTATTCTTGTCCCCCCTGTTCGCTGTATGGTCCTCACACAAAGGAAGACCAGGACTCAAACCTGGACCTACAGCATGAGGCAGGCCTACTACCAACAGAGCCACTATTCTGTCATTTAATAATTAACAGCAAACACATAAAAACAGCTATTTTTTTTCCCAAATTATACAAATAGGATGTAAATAACAAACCTTGAAGGCCTCCGGCCAGTGTATCAGGTACAGGTCTAGGTAGTCCAGGCCCAGGTCGGCAAGCGTGGTGCGGCACGCGCCCTCCACCAGGTCGGGGCGGTGGAACGTGCACCACAGCTTCGACGTGATGAACAGCTCCTCTCTGAAGATGAAGAAGATTAAACTAGATTTACAAAAGATAGTGCTGATCAAACGAATCAGGCTACAGAATAAAAAATAAATAATAAATTGTAACTGTATGGCCCCAAAGTAAGCAGAGCTTGTGTTATGGATGACCATACGGTGAACTGGGGGAGAACCCAGAATAAATAAACATATATAAATAGCAACAACCATGACCCGAAAAGAAACATCACACAAATTTTTGCAGACCTTACTTGTAAGGTATTAAAGATTTCTTAAATAATGAGTTAATTAAATAAAACGAGAAATTAGTGGCCCTATGACCAACATTCGTCCAAGTCGACGCAGTTCTACATCGCAATATCAACAGTGTGAATGACTAAAGAAATTCTGTTGGAATTATGGAAATTCCGTGGTAAAACTGATAATCAATGTTATTTCAGGTCACATTCTATCCGCATGCCAAATTTTCGCGTGGTTAGAATACAAACATAAAAATTTTCACATTTATAATATTAGTAGGATAATGATGGACAAAGTAAACTCGAAGTTAATAAATAAATCGATGAGTATAATGCAAACAAATAGGGATGTAGTGATTTATCGAGTACACTGGAGCAATAAAAGGTACTATTTGACTATGTTTCTTGTAGCTCATATTAAAATCGACTTTATGACCTGTATCAAGTGCATACATAATTTATTTCCACTTCAAAAGAATAGGCAAAGGGCTTTTCAATGCGGCAATTTTATTCAATGTTAGGCATTATGTCGGTGACACATAAGTACGTCGTTTAGAAAACCTCTGAGTAATACAGTGATACCAATGACATCTTACATGTAGACAAGTCATACCCAAAGACATTACAAAAAAACGACGTCAACGTAACTATAGATACCTATCCGATATCACATGAGTAGATAAACGGAGACAAAGTTTCTTAAGACTGTGAAAAATTGTTACCTATTTTGGTAGTGTTGTCATAATGAAAAAAAACATTTGTTAAATAGTTTCATTATTCAGTATGATAGAATACTTTACAAATTACTTACTCTAATAATTTTCTTTTTATAATTTTTGTATTTTAATAATTTATTGTTTCTTTTGATGGTGTGGTAAATTCTGAATCTAACATATAGTTTTTTCAAGTAATCTAAAGGGAAACACTTACATGGCATATCAAATTTATAATATTTAATACGTTTAAGTATTTCATTGCAAATATTGACAATATTTATTTCAAGATCGAAAAATTCGCTAAACTTTTGCTCGAGCAATTCAATTTTATTTTTTCTAGTATTATTCATACACACAGTACAGTTAACAGCCATTATAAATAATAAAATACCACGTTTTTACATTAAAATATTTAAACTTGCAACTAACAAAACAAACAACGTGCGTCGCAATGACCCTGAGATTGTCAACTGGCTGTGCCTTTTGGCAACCGATCGTGCGGTTGTATGAAGCTTGTTCTCTGTTCTATTAACTACTCATGTGCCGATATATAGAGTAATATAATTTGTGGGAGAAGGAAAGAATAATACGGTTACACTTGTTGTTAAAAAGATATTCCTATGTACTTCGTGACGTTGCTTCGCACTAATTGGTCGCGAGCGTACGTGACGTAGTACGTAAATTGTCGCAACTCTATAGCGTTGTCTCTTTTACTACCACATACAAAATGATATTACATCTCGCTCTTCGAGTTTGTTGATATGAATAGCCATGTCAATTTTAAAACGTACATTTTAAATAGCATAAATAATAATAAATAAGATAGTTATAAAAAAATAGTACTTACGCATGTAAAGAAAGGTTTATTCTTTCTTTAACAGTAACAGTGTAATTAGGAAACTGTATAAACACACAAGAAGGCATTGTACGGTATTAAAAACACAGAATAGGGAAGAAGTTTTGTTTGATGTTTAGCCGTGACACTGGGTTGCACAAGACTGAGTCAAATAGCGGGCAAATGCCTTGCATTTGCGTTGCCAGTATTGAGAGCGGATAACCTGTCTATATGTAATATGTCGTTGCGTGAAACAATATAATCTTAAAAAATAACTTCAAAAGGATATTCTAAGCTTTCTTTATATTGTAAATAGAGGTCAAATCGAATGCAGTTGTGGTCGGAAGCCACGCGATATACACCTTCACACTAGGTACAAATCTAACATTATATTTAAAGCAGTAATGGTATACGTTTAACTGTTTCTTACAAAAAGATTATTCATTAATACTTTACATACAAACAAAAAAACAAAGAAAAGTTAATATTTTTAGTCGACGGACTTCAAAGACCATCACAGGTATCAGGTTTTCCGAATTTATTCCTGATGAAAAGTACGTGACCACATTATTTTTTATATTTTTCTGACATCTGTCATGAACTCGGCCTATCCCGATTCCTGCTTGACGTTGATTTCCAGGAATTATATAACTAGTCATATTTGCAAAGCCATATAATTATTAACAATCAAAATTTATAATTAAAATTATTGGTAAAAAGGTAGGTACTTGTGTAGGTACATAACACCAAGGTAAAAGTAATATTTATAATCGATTGTTTCTTTATAAAATAATAATTCAATACGAACACATAACTAACCAACGTGAATACCAACTTTAATGAATAGTGTCAATGGGCTCATAAACTGGTTACCATCACGGGGACGCAGAGTCATATAGTGTATATGAATTACAGCACAATAACGCTGCTACGCAAACCATTTGTTCGGTTCGGCAAGCCGCCCGGCCGGCGCCAATATGGCATACACAACTCACTACATATATTGTACTTTATTCGGCTAAGACAGACCGTGTCGGTGGACTACCTACCTACCTTAGGGCTAATAATAATTATTATTATTATAAAGGAGAAACCCACCTTCCCATACATGCCTGGGCCCAGGGCTTTTGTTAAGTTAACATTATGAAATTTAAAGCTAAAGATAAATGTAATATCAACAACATAATAAAGAAAGTTTCAGAACATTTTGCAATCTGAAAACAGAGTAATAAATACTTGAAATATGGTAAGAAAAATTAACAGTAGAGGTTGTACTAAGGCTACATGTTTATTTAAGAATTATAACTAATACACACAGTTCATTAACATATATTTGTTAGTTTAAATAAGGAAAATAAATAATTCTCAAGAAAATATAAGCTTGGTACACATCGTGTTAATTGATATTTCATAGTGGAGACCCAATTGAAACACTTATTTCACTTATTTACAGAGAGCACTCGCAACGTACGAAAACGAAAAAACGAAACGAATGACCGTTGGAGATTTGACATATGCTATATGACGTACTGCTGTGATGCCAAAATAAAAATCAAAAATCCAACATATTTTCAAATGTTTTTTTATTGATAACGTCATAAAATATGTAAAAATGTTTCAATATTCGCGTGAAGATATCAAAAAATTATTAAGCAGATTTTTGTTGATGATCTTGATATACTAAACCATAGTCATAAAAATGGGAAGACGCCGTAATCATAGTACATTTATTTTAATTGATTTTGTTCACAGATCTAGTATTATTGTAGCTTTTTTATGCAGATGCAGAATAATTTTATGTATTTTTAGCATATATTTCGTTTTGTTAACCGCCAAGCCCACAACTTTCTTCTCGCTTTCTTTATTGTAGCAACTTGGCCCACTTGTTAGTACAATACAATACAATCTTATATATCTATGATAGTACAGAAACAATTAAAAATTTACTTACATATGTCAATTCAGTTAAGTCTCAATATATAAATTGTGTTGGTGATGTCCCAAATAATCTTAAAATGTCATATATAATCAAAAACAAATTTAGGTAATTAATTATAAAACAAAAACACATTTCATTAGAATACAATAAAATAAATTCAGCCATTAAATTACAATTAAATGGGATGCCAAATTACAGCAAAATATTAAGTTTAATATGCCAACAGATCAAATATTATGTCAAATTATGTCAAACATTTCTTCTTACTTTACCAACTGGCCATTCAAAACTGTTTTTTATTTACTAAAACGTTCCTGAATTGTTGCCGAATTGGCGTGTGTTATACGCATAGTGTTGTTTAATATTTAACGTCAAAACCTGCCTGAATAAGGTTTTGTTTTCTGAACCTTTATCTAAATTTTATTGATTTTCCCACCCGTCTGTACCGGTTTATTCCTACTTCAATGCGTGGTAGCGACAATAGTTGCATCGGACCGGCTTGGTCGTCCTACAAACAATGCCGAACCGTATCTGCCGGCCGGATCAAGTGGCAAGTGACGTACAGAATTGTGCATCAAATACACAGTTTTTGAATGATGAACCATTAAGCGTAGCGACTTGCTACGAACTGCTTTCATATAAATAAATTTTTTTAGATCAACTTAATGTAAAACTTTTCTTTAATTTTAATTTTCCACCCGAATTCACACTCCAATACAATATGTATATAAATTGTGGAAACGCCACATCCTTTATCACTAACCACTATCTTGTCCAATAACAAAGTCTCCATACCTGTTGACAACCCCCTCTTCAAACTTAGCGCGCAAGGCTTCCCCCACCTCCTTCTCGTTCTGGTAGACGTGTGCGCAGTCGACGTGACGGTAGCCCGCGTCGACGGCGTCCTTCACGGCGGCTGTCACTTCTCCAGGAGCCGACTGCAATCGAAGCAACACAGGCTTAAATCATTACGCTGAAATCTAGAAAGCTAATACGTCTCTCAGCTAAAAGTCACGTTTTCAGAATATTTATTCTATGTATTATACAGCAGAGTAGCTTTTTGTTTGAACATTAATGGTAGTAGAAATTTTTTGTTCTTCTGAGGCGGTCCTACAATCTTCCTATTACCGCCACAATAACCACGTCGACGAGTTCTGTTCCGGGCACAGGGACGGAAGAGCCAGTGCATTACTGGAACGGAGACAAGAAACGATCGGCAACGCATCTGTAACTGTTTATTTATTGCTAACAATAAGATCTCTTCTGAGGCGGTCCTACAATCTTCCTATTACCGCCACAATAACCACGTCTACGAGTTCTGTTCCGGGCACAGGGAAGGAAGACAAGAAACGATCGGCAACGCATCTGTAACTGTTTATTTATTGTGCCAACAAAATGAACACTAACTTAGCATTTAGGTATTATGCATGTAAAGAGAATGTATTCTCCTTAGAGTTGTACCTGCCTGGCCATATTCTACTTTAGATAGGTCGAGTCATTGCCAATTGACACGGTTATGTTGAACGAATAATTTGAAGAATATAAAGAAAAATTGTGTGAAGAAACTATGAATGTAGTTTTTTTTGAGAAACCACAGCACATAACAATAGGTTTAAACATACAGGTTAGTTAAAGACAAAAATAATGAACACAAAGTGCATCACACGTTAAAAAACAAAAAGTAATAATAATTAAAATAATAAATATTAATAATGACTAAAAACAAAAAACAAAAGAATATACGAACAAAACACACAATAAATAACTTTGCACAGTATGGTATGTTTCTTAAGTGCTTTAATATTTTTTTGTTATATTAAATGCTAATTACAGAACAACGACCAAGTTTTATTTATACAAGAATAAAAATATTATAATGTTTTTTTAAACATTATATTTATGGATATTACAAAAATCTAAGGGCCTCTTCAGCTACAGGCGCAAATATACGACATAAAAACAATAACTTAACATATTGATAGTTAAAGCACTATAAAGACTAAGAATGTATATGGCTTGTTCGCCGGATGGGAAAAGAATAATTATAAAAATAAACATTTATTTCAGCATAATTAAAAACACTAACGAGGAAGCAGCTCGCGGAAAATACTTTGAAACAAACAAATATTGAACCACAACCGGTTAATTGATTAAGAACTTTTGTGGAGGTTTCTTGAAATTTATTTTTGAAAACCAACAGCATAATTATACAGTTCATAATAATATAAAGGGAAATTATAAGTCAAACCACAAATTTCTTTATCGGCCTTCTAAACGTGATCAAACTTCTAATTTATAACTAAGCCACGGGAAAATGAGATAGCTTTTAATAAAATAATTCGTCTTTTTTCCAACGCCTATTAAATATTCTATAGAAAGTTAAATTTGGGCTGTAAGGCTGTAACTATCGCATAATCCAGAGGTGAGTGAAACGGTGAGAGGTGAGAGATTGGTGAGTGAAACTCGTGACCCTAAGGCTGGCTAACGGATATATTCTAGTTTAGGTTTAGTTTTTTACTTGTTGGATACTTTTATTTTATAATTATTAATTAAATACACATTCTACAATTTTATGATATAAATATATTGAATTTTTTTTTATTTGTATTCAATGGTATTAATACAATGCCAATATTAGGGTTTCCATTATAAACTATGAGAGAAACATTATAATTTTATATTGTTCCAGATAATTTTTGTTATGCTACATAAATATCACCACACTAATAAAATATATAAAATATGCGCAATGTGACGCGAAAAGTTAAAAATAATACAAACATATATATTAAAGTATTAAGTATTATTTAGGTTTACGAGTCAAGATTGTGTGTAAATTAACTGTCACAAATTAAATAAGATAATAAGAAAAAACTACAGAAGAATATCCATTGTATTGTATAATAAATAAATAAATAGCAAAAAACTAAAAATAACATCGCACATTCACAGCTCTTGGAGATCTTTGCCCTGCGGCGTTCCATTGTTTCTAATTTTTTTCAACTAATTTATGTTTCCAAGAACTACATTAATGGTAGAGTTCCAGTATCGACACATTCCTATTTTAGTAAAGTAATTTTGGAATATCTTTTTAAACATTTTTTCCGAAAGAATGAGGTATTTTGAGCAAACAAGTTTTAGATATTTCTGAATTCTGAGCAGCATTTAATTTTAAATACATTTTTAAAGAATTTAGCATGGTGACGTCTCGGAGTAGTCTCATTTTAAATCGCATTGCGATGTTTGTTATGTCACCTGGCATGAATAACTTACAATTTTCCATGGATTCTTGATGACAGATTGTTAGCGCTAGTGAAAACGTCAAATTAAACTTAACGCCATGTATCGGAGCACATTTAAACTACTTTAACTCGATCAGTGTATGTGTGTGCCATGAAGACTTTAATAGAATTTGGATTCATCCTTCTTTCATAACCATACATAAACGACGTAAATAACCTTTGTAAAAGGAGGCAGATACCGCCCCATACATTTCTGGGCTATAGGGTTAACAACTTGAAAATTGTGTTTTCTATAAGAAACATACAATTGAAGTGTTCACCTAAAATTTGAAAACATTTGTACTTCTAGTAGTTAAGATATAAGATATTTTAGTAGTGTCATATAAAGTTTCGTTAGGTTATGAGAATGTTATTTTAAATTATTTCGTTGGATTTTTCAATAAATTATCTAAATATACTATACTTAATGATGTCCCAAAACGAATCGTGGATGTATAAAACATTATTTCTAGGTCTTAACATCTTGAAGCCTCTACCTAAATATTTTACGACCGAGTAGCGTATTGTTTAGTAGCCCTGCCCCCTACGCTGTAGGTCCCAGGTTCGAGTCCTGGCCGGGGCATTCATTTGTGTGATGAACATAAATGATTGTTCTCGGGTCATGGTTGTTGATATTTATATATGAATGTTTATTTTGAGTTCCCCCCAGTTCGCTGTATGGTCATCCATTACACAAGTTCTGCTTACTTTGGGGCGATACAGTTGGTGTGATTGTCTGGGATTTTATTATTATTATTATTGTTAAAAATATATATATGTTTTTGTGACGAGATTTATTTATCAGATAAATAATGTTGGTTATACATATTTATGTATAAATATCCTTTTAATATAAGCATAAAAATGTATACAGACAGACACGTAACACAAAATGCAACATACTTTTAAAGTAAAGTTAAACTGAATGTTAAAAATAATTCTGACTGGGAAACAAGTAAGAGGTTTAAGACTGGCAGTCTTTAATCAGGCCTGCCGACAGTTAACACAGCAATCCTTGTCGAAATGCAAAATCGGGTATCCAAGGGAACAAAACCAATATTCGTCGTGTGAGGCGGGTTCTCGGGATCTAGTAGGCACGCAGAAAGTATTCGAGTAAAGAGGAATCGTAGTTAGTCCGTGTAACAAGCGTTAGTCGTAAGAAAACAGGAAAACCATATAACAACTCAAGCGTATGTAACAAAGCTAAACAAAAGAGTAACAGAATGGCGGCCATTTGACCGCATGGATGAGTGAGTGACTCGTCAATCACGTACGTATCGTTCGTTCTTTTCGCTCGTTATTGGGGGAAAAAATTAGTAGAGGTGATCGTTTAAACGAAAAGCACTTAAAAAGCATGCTTTTCAACGTAAGCGCTCAAGCACGCTTTTTATTTTAAGCCGATAACGTTTAATTGTTACAATAGTTTTATTGACAACTCATGCCATCTATTTGAAATTTATAGAACTATCGTAACATTTCGCGGCAATATGCAGTTGGCAGGTGCTCCAACTCGTTACGTAACATAGGTCTCGTAGATTACATTCATTCGATATTATACCTTATTATAATACTAGTTAGGTCGATTGACCCTTTCGTTTAAAAACAATTTTCGTTTAAACAAAAAGCTGGCTTTTTTGCTTTGCGCTTTTTTCATTCAGTGTGCTTTTTATTGTGAAAGGGTACGCGTGCGCGAATAGTTCGAGCTTACGCTATTTGTTGATATCGAATGTAATTTACATAGTCAAATGATTTCCATAATTTCAGATAGTCCTAAGCCTGTCAAGTATGAGGAGAATTTCATTGATTATCAAAAGTTTTCTTGGAAACACAAGCAGAAAACATCTATAAGTACCTACAAGCTATTTAATCTTTCTTTCGTTACGTTTATATTTTTAAACGATTTTCTAAACGATTGTGGAAACGTTATGTTATGACAAAATAGCGTTTTGAGTAAAAAGCAATTTTTTAAACACGCTTTTTAAAAAAAGTACAACGTTTAAGCGTAAAAAAAATTTAAGCCGTTTTTCCCATCGCTAAAAATTAGTATTGCCGACATTAAAACTAAATTCCACTCATAAAAATCACAGTGAATTTACATATTTTGAATTTATTTCATTTCCAGAAATTAATCTAGAATCAAAAAAAAGATCTAAAATCGTTCGCGATTTATTATATTTATAATAAGGTTAATATAACATATTTTTTGACACGAATTTCCACCTGTTAACTGTTTAGCCCACGACCACTCAGCCTCCTTTCGATATTAGACGAAAGTAAAACGAAATCATTTTTTAGTAGCCGACATACGAACGACAGATCCACAAAAATTAAAAACGAGTATAAATAAGCTGAGCTATCCCACACACAGATATTAAAGCATTGACATGACAGGTTCAAAAACTAAAGAGGAATTAAGAAGTAAGATTGCCAAAAGAAAATACAGACCTACCTTTGATGTTCGATAATCCATACTCTTTAAATAGTCACTTTTTAAATATTCCTGGCCTACCGGAACCTGCACTTTACAAATAAAATATTTTGAAGAGCATAAAGTGACATCGTTTTCTGTATAAAGCCTGTTACCGTAGATATATTGAATAAAATTATTCGCAGCTTAAAATCGAATGCTGAAATGAAATGAAATTTGAAATGAAATATTTATTTCTCAACATTGACAATTACTTGTTCTTATTGACGTCAAATAAAACATGATTCTACCATGAAGGCATGATGCTACCTGAAGGGCATGATACGATTAGTTTAGACATGTCAGTTTTAACTTTACCATATACAATAGAATCCATGAAAGAAATAATGAATACGTGCTTCGCTACTGGTACATACCCCGATATATGGAAAACATCTGTAGGGCTGCCACTGCCGGAACATGAAAAGCCTACTAATTTAAAAGATATTCGGCCTCAGCATCTTGCCATGTCCATCATTAGCATAGTGTTCGCATGCAGTGAACAGATTAACAGAAAAAATAATATTCTACCAGAGATACAGTCTGGTGTTAGAAAGGGACGGGTATGTGCACAATATTAGTACTTCTAGAGTATTCTAGGGCTTTCGACTCTTTGAATATTAATCTGCTTTTGTCCAAACTGCGATATTACGGTTTCGGGAATGGTTCAGTAGTTACCTAAATAACCGATCCTAATATGTTAAGCTTAACCGCAGTGATGGGACGACCATGGTATCCGACAAGACTTGTGTAAATTCAGGAATTCCGCAGGGGTCAATTTTAGGGCCTATCCTTTTCATGCTCTACACAGCAGATATTATTCATTATATAACGCATTCTAAGTGTATCATATCTACGCCGATGATACCCAATTATATGTCGCTTGTAAGCCATCAGAAATTGATTTAGCGATCAAAAAAGTCATTGAAGATCTAAATAATATAGCCACATGGTCACGTAAAAACTGCTTGCTGCTAAACCCTACGGATACAAAGTACCTTATATTCGGTAGTTAACAGCAGTTTTCAAGTTTACGCCCATCTAAACTCGTTAAGTTGCTGGACGAGCCAATTGAACGTGTGTATGAAGCGCAACCTAGGTTTATATATGGATTGCAATTTGCGATACGAAAAGCACATTGCCGACGTCGTGAAAAACAGCTTCTATAAGCTGAAAGTATTGTATAAAGGTTGACCTTTTTTAAACTAATCTCTTCGCATTAAATTAATCGAGTCTTTGATAAATCAAAGCTGAATTATATGGATACTGTGACCGGTCCACGCCTGTTAGCAGTGCGCGACGCAGCTCTCCACGCAACATAGAACTGCCGCTTTTAGGGGCAGTTTTCGGTATGCAGCAACCAAATGCTGGAGTAACATCTCAGCCCCCCTGAGGAATGTTCAGAGTTTTATTCATTTTAAAATTAAAGTCAAACACTTGAGCATTAATTTAGTCAGGGATCCCAGCTGCATGACACAAGCGCTATTTAATCGTAATGAAAGACACTTTTACTTCTGTATAGGTATTTTTATCTTATTTATTTTTTGAAAAAAAAAACATGTTTACTTTTCTATTTTAAATCATATATGTATTTATGCCAAGACTATGTTGTTATAGAAGGTATTTTTAGTAGTTAGTTAATGTTATAATTTAACGAATTTACGGGATTCTTACCACGATTTTCGATTTTTATTTCGCGCGTCCGATATTTCGATGCTGTTGCAAGCACCATGATCGCGGGCTGGCAGATGTAGGTAGGTGGCGATGACAGTTAGAGGCAGATACATCGATCTACCCTCCTTCTCGTTCGTTTTGATCTGCTACTACTTGAGCTCACATTTTTGTCGTTTTTGCAATACACGCTCACCGTATCACTGGGTTTTTGACCGAACACACCACGATTGTTGTTTTTTCGTTTCATGAATGTCCTAACCACTGGGTTCCACGTACTCGATAAATAGATCGATAGTTTAAAACAGTTATCAGTTACTGGTAGTCCCTTTTTATGTCTGTATTGTTATTCAGTAGATAGTATATATTGACACATAAATATGTAGTAGCTGCATTATTATTATTTGTTTTTTGTTCATTTGTTATTTGCTGCCGTGATATCGCCACTCGGTTGCTACGGAAGACCAGCGCTAGTTCACAGACTAGCACCTTGCTGAGTTGCGGCCTGTTTTTTGGTTATTGAATTCTTATATTTAAACTTGTTTACTCATATGTGTGTATTTAAATTTGTTTACTGTGCTTTTACTTTGTGTCCCAAATAAATTTTTTTTCATTTCATTTCCTTCATTTCATTTCATGAATGTAGAGCCTACTTTTTTGAAGTCAGTTAAAATAGAAAACATTCGTAGCCTTTCCTAACCAACACAGATCAGATTTGCCTTTACAAAACTTTATAGATAAGCATTTTACTAGAAAATTAAGTCAAAGCGCAACTCTTATCGATCGCCGAGTAATTTTAGATCACATTCTAAACAAGGTCGGCAAACAAAATGTCGTTAGAAAACAAACAGACTGTGGCCTGCGATAACGGATAGATACAGAAACGATGTGGCTGTCCAAAATTGCACCTTAAGGGTTCTATGTTTTGAACGGGCGAAGTGAAAATGTGGTTTGTTGACATGTGTTCAGTAACTGATGCGTCCAATGGTACGTCCAGCGGCAGCGGAAACCACAAACCTTGTACGTCAAAGTCAATCGGAGAAAAGATATTTACGAGACGTCGACTGGCGGGTGTCTACAAGAAAAATTATTTATTTTGTTTTTAATTTTACTGAAATTTTACTGCAGAAAACCTACTTTTATGTCGCCTGACCTAACTTAGTCGCAAACCGACTGTCACTGCGCGCAAAGAACTGATGCGGAGCGACACAAAATCCGTCCTGCTCGCGCGCCATATTACTGCATAATTCTGTCCTTTTAAAAAAATATCAAAATATTTCATGAAAGTTTATTTAATGCATGACATACTTATCCATACTTACTTCGATCTACATTAGATTCGGATACTCAATGCTCACAGATGAGGAGCTTTGCGTGGTCAGCGCCGTTTTCTTTATAACCTCCAAAATAGATCCATCTAACGAAGACCCGTCTTGGAGTTGTCGCGTGAGTATGCGTGATGATGCGCAGCCATCCGTAGGCTTCGGTTGAAACTGACTTTGTGGTAGAATTACACGGGCTGTTCCTTCCCTTAAATAAGAACACCCTCACGTGCTAATTACCTATGTGGGTTAACAGGAAGGAATGCAGCACCGTGCAAACGGGTCTAAATGAAACATACTCTACTATTGCTGCGTTCCGTTTGCCGATTACAGCGCTCACAGCGCTCATATACCCGTTCCGTTTGCCCGTGAGCGCGCTCACAGCGATATCGATACGTCATCAATGACGTCATAAATGCCGCCATCTTACCGCTCACAGTGCCAACGCTACGGAGCATGGTCGCTGTGAACGGCCTGTCAAAACTGACACATGACGTTACTTTGTTGGTGTTTTTATTAGTCGATTAAAGATTTTAAAAGCTGGCTTATTCATTTTCTTTTGTAATAATGTTAAAAAATGGCTCCTGCTTCATTCAGGGTCAAAGATCTTAATGAAATTGTAACTTTAGACTTAAGCGACGAACAATCAGAATGTTAGCGCGCTATTTACCGTTCCGATTGCAATATCACTAATAACACTTTTAGCGCGCTCAAACGAATCGGAACGGTTTTGAGCACTTTTAGCGCTGTGAGCGCTGTAATCGGCAAACGGAACGCAGCATATGTCTAATGTAATTCAACAAACATCCGCCTATCAAGAGGTATAGTTCATATGTAATTCGACAAACATCCGCCTATCAAGAGGTATAGTTCATATGTAATTCGACAAACATCCGCCTATCAAGAGGTATAGTTCATATGTAATTCGACAAACATCCGCCTATCAAGAGGTATAGTTCATATGTAATTCGACAAACATCCGCCTATCAAGAGGTATAGTTCATATGTAATTCGACAAACATCCGCCTATCAAGAGGTATAGTTCATATGTAATTCGACAAACATCCGCCTATCAAGAGGTATAGTTCATATGTAATTCGACAAACATCCGCCTATCAAGAGGTATAGTTCATATCGCACTGAATAAATAATCCCTAAGACGGTGAATGCTATTCGTAATTTTATGTTTAATAATAATGCCCTCTTTCTCTCAAACAACGAACTTGTTCAATTATATTAAATGAATGTTTGATAAATAATGTTCTTAGCATAAGTTCTCGAACAGACTTTCTTTATAACGACGCACGGGTTATCAATAGATTCGCACATTGATAAACCGTGCTTTGTCACACCGACCACGCCGATCCGATACCGATCCAGTAGTTTTATAACGGTTTTTAATGTCCTTGCATTCAAATTCAAATATTTATTTCTCAACATTGACAATTACTTGTTCTTATTGAGGTCAATAAAGCATGACTCTACCACCAGTTCGGAGAAACCTTTGTGAAGAAAAACTGGAAAGAAACTTCACGGGAATCAGTTTTCCAATAATTTAGATTGGCTCTTATGTCTCTACAAAGTTATTCTTATCTGTTAGCTCGGCAAGTCTCCCTCCCCCCAAGTATCCAAACGACGGCACCCGCAAACGGCACCCGTTCACGAGTTGACGCGGGATCCAGCTTTGACTTTTTACCGCTCGGAACATTTTCGACTGTACACACAAAATGTGTAGCTTATTTATTTATTTATTTATTATAAAGTTGCGCCAACGAACTCAACACTAATACATACACAGTACAGATGAATACATAACGAAAAATGTTGGCTCACTTATAGGCACAAACAGCATGCAAACACTTACAATAACATTGATAGAATAAAAAGTAAAATTCAATGACAACATAAAACAAATATTAAAAATGCATTAAAAACAAATGAAGACAAGTCAAAATTAATTAAAAATATTATCGGAATTACATTAAATCAATACAACATAAATAATATCAATCCAATAAATCAAAATATACTGTATCAAATTCAAACAAAATTAAATTTTACCAAAATGAAATTAAAATCAACATGAATATATTTAATCAAAATTGAAAATAAAAAATAAAAATAAAATTATTCGTATATATAAATATATGTAAGCTTATTCGTATGTATTGTATGAAGGGTGAATTTCATTTAGAGCGAAAGTTAATTTTAAATGTACAAACTGAGCCACAACTAGCTAGGGCGCTTGTAAATGCTCGACATAGGAAAAAATAAAAGTAAAGAAGGTTATATACACTATCCATAATGCATTTTTGACATACTTATTTCAAATAGTTGGTAATTTTTAAAATTAATGCTCTTAATTATTCGGTGTGTGCGGTGGGCCAAAAACTATAATTTTTACCGTCTGATTGCAGCCGGGGAGGCCTCAAACGACGCGGGTCGATCGTCGAATAGTAACCGATGCGCAAAAACACCGGTTGTTTACAAAAATTTTGAAATTTTAGGCAAAAAACCGAAATTTATGTTAAACAATTTGCAAAAATCTCAACGGTTTACCCACCGATTCGCGTGCAAGAGGTGTCAATAGACGCGTGTAGTGCTCAGGAAGTTAAAACAGTCGAGATACACTACCAGGTTAGCATAAAAAATTTAAGTAAAAATTAAAAACTACATTTTTAACAAAATTTTACAGTTTTTAATTGTTTTCAGGTGCCGGTTTCAGCAGGCTCAAGATTTTAGACGCTATTTATAGCTTTTATTAGCGCACCAATAGAACGACCCAATATTAATAATGCTTAGTACTGTTTCCGTTTAGTTAGGTGATGCGTCGCGACATCCCCTGTCTAGAATAAATGCATCTCCCAACCGAAATAGTTCTCTAAAAATAATCCCCTTTTACACAATTGATTCACTGTCTTAGAGCATGAAGTTGTAGCGTAATTCAGGTACAAATTCAGTTTAAATTATTATTTTAGATAAAATACTTTAAACAATACTAACTTTATGAAATACTTAAAATTAAAACAAGTGTTCGCTTTACTTTGTTCAAAAAGTCCTGATTTTCTGCACTTGGCTACTTTTACAAAAGATAAGCAACATAAATCAATGAAAGTGTTTAAGTTCGTCTACACACGGTGTGGTATTTTTTGGCAATGAAGAATAATTGCTATGTATAATTTTTTTGCCACTTTTTGCATCCGCACAACAAAAACACATAAACCGAGGTTTGTTCCTTCAAACAATAGATACAAAGTACTTTTGAAGCAAAGCAAATTACCTACATTTTTGAGTATTTTACTAAAACTTCAATCGATTTGATAAACACAGATACTTAGTCAAGTTTTTGTCACGAATTAAATGAGCAGCGCACCTACTCACATTGCTACCGCGGCGTTCAGTTAGATAACTCCTTCACCCTTGACATTTCAAGTATTTTCACAAGGCAGTGCTAAAACAATGTAACGTGGTTTTTCTACTAACAATTTACGCTTTGGCCGCTTTTTTTATCTTTATGGTAAGTAGCATTCGTGGCCAAAGACATCATTAATTAGGTTCCAAACATTAAGCAGGTGTCATTGATTATTTATACCGTTATTTATTGGTTATCGAGTAATGATAAAAACTAGAATTTATTTTGATCGTAATTTATATACAATGTTAAAAAAAATAATAATAATTCAAGCTTTGTATAAATAATTATTCATTGGCTGGTTATGCTACAGATTGTCAACTACCTACATTGTGCGAAAAAACAAAGTTGTTCTTTGCTATTATTGGCTATTATTCTTATTGATTTTTTTTGTTTTTTGGTTTTTAATGAATTGTGAACTACCGTACATTTCGAAAGAAAAATAAAAATGTATCTTTTTAGTTTTAAGATCTTAAGTGTGTTTATACTTTATTTATTTAAGGTAAATTGTAACAAGTAACCAAAAGGAAGAGAGTTCTCCTCTAATACAGGTCAGTGTACTTAACAGGGGCGTTCTGCAACAACGTTAAATGCTTTTACCTAATAAAGAAATTTGAATTTGAAATTGGAATGCTGCGTTACCGACCGTAGGCCTTTGTGGGCACAGACGATATCTCATCGAAAGCAAACTACCTCTATGAAGTGTCGTCTGTTTGCCTTTAATAAAAACTACTTGATTTTAATACTTTAGAAAAAAAAAACATTAACTGCAGGACTTCATGTTATGACGACCCTTTCCTAACACAAGGCAAGGCAAACTTGTCTTACTTACTCTGACACGTGCTAAGAAAGGGGTTTTCGTAGCTACTACGGTACGCAAGGTGTGCTACATGCACATTCCATTTGGCAGTTTTCTTGAACGACAAAGCCGGCCCGAAACAAGACTACACGTATTGTAACTATTTCACCCGGCTAGATCATCGCCAAACCCTGACGGCATAAGCACATTCATCTATCACTTTTTTTTTTTTTTTTTTAGTTCCCCTCCGCGGGAAGGGCAGGAGGATAAAAATGCCCTGACGCATACTCTGGCGCGATTCCAAAGTTATGTGGGACTCGTCCCGACGCCTACCAGGACCATACCCACTAAAAACCCCCTGTCGGCTCGTGCATTTTTGCCACTCAGCCTTCATCGGAGCGACGGCCAATTGGAGAAAGAGGCCGCGCTAGCGGGGCCCAGAAGGGGTCACCCGCTGGGATTACATAGCACTGAAGGTGCTCAAAAATTAAAAGTAAAATAAAACATTAAAAATGAAAAGTAAATAATGAAAACATTAAAAATTGAAAAATTAAATATGCATTAATTCGGATTTACGTTAGAATTAGAATTTACGTTAGAATTAGAATTTGCGGCCAGAAGGGCCTCGAGATCGCGTGACAGTCTGGTGGATGAGTACGTTTGCGCATTTCTAGGCCTAGCGACTTTGAACTTCGAGTCTAACACAGGAGCAGCATATGAGACAGAATCACGAACTAGAGGATTGGGATGGGTTTCGGAGCGTTTGAAGAACGCTTCAGAGAGTGTTTTGAGATATTGTTGTACTGTAGGCAGTTCAAGATCTCTATGCAAGTCCGCGTTACGCACGTACCACGGTGCGCCTGTGGCCCGGCGGCAAAAGAGGTTTTGAACTACCTGCAGTTTGTGCATGAGGGTGGGTTTGGCGTGGGCAAAGATTGGCGAGGCATACGTCATGACGGGTCTAACGCAGACCTTGTAAAGTGTACGTTTGTTTCTGAAGGACATTTTACTTTTTCTACCTAACATGCTATTTAGGCGGACTAAATAGTGACGAGCGAGTTTCGAAACTCTTTCAACGTGTGGCTTGAAGGAAAGCGTCGGATCTAATGTGACGCCTAAGTATTTAGTACTGCGCTTCCAGGGGATGGGAATGCCTAACATTCGAACGTGGGGATCGCCATCGGGACGACGGCGTTTGTGGTCGAAGCGCATCGCAGAACTCTTTTCAGGGTTCACATCGATGCGCCATTCTTGAAACCATGCACCAAGGGCGTTTACGGCCTTTTGGAGTCTGGTTACAAGGCGCCGAACACCGTGGCCTTTGGTATAGAGTGCGGTGTCGTCAGCGAAGAGGGCGAGTTCGACGCCTTTCGGCGGGATGGGAATGTCGTTGGTGTACACGGTGTACAGCAGAGGGGCGAGGACTGAGCCTTGAGGGACTCCAGCCTTTATGGGACGAGGTGCAGAAAGCGTGCCTTCGTGTTTAAATCGAAACGTACGGTCTTTGAGAAACGACGCTATTATCCTGACTAGGCGATCCGGTAAGCCTATCTTGTAGAGTTTATAAACGAGACCGCTGTGCCAGACTTTATCGAAAGCCTTGGCTACGTCAAAGAAAACCGCGACTGTTTTATAACGACGCGGATAGAAACCGTCAAGTATATACTCGACGATTCGGTGGACTTGCTGAGGGCAGGAGTGTTTAGCGCTAAAGCCGAACTGATGGGGAATAATGAGAGGATCTCCATCCGTTGGAAACAGATGGTTCCGCATTCGAGAAAGTATGACTCTCTCGAGAAGTTTAGACATTGCCTTGAGGAGGCTGATGGGTCTGTGATTAGCCGGGACGTTCAGAGGTTTGCCCGGCTTGGGAATGCCTATGACTGTCGCTTCTTTCCAAGCTTTAGGAAAGTAGCTATGGTCGAAGCAGGCATTGAAAATGATAGCTAACAAGGTAAGCATCTGTTGCGGTAGGTGCTTAAGTGCGTGGTTGGAAATTCCATCCGCACCCGGAGCCTTTTTGGACTTTTGATTTCTAATGAGAAGCAAGATTTCGTCATTAGAGACTGTGACAGGGTCGGCGGTGATGGGGAGAGAGTCTCTGCGAAGGACTTCGTCCTCCACCGCTTTGATGTGAGTGGGATTCGCGGGTTGCGTGCTGGGCGAGCATTGTGCGGCAATGCTGTCGGCGAAGCATTCGGCTTTCTCTTCGACTTCGAAGGCAGTAGTGCCATCGGGACGAGTGAGAGGAGGAACGTGAGAGACGGTGTCTACGCGTAAGGCTCGGGCCATGCTATAGTACGCTTGGTGGGACGGAGAGATATTCGCCATGAGATCGTTCATCTGAGCGTCTCGGAGTTCCGCGAGGCAAGACCTAACTTTACGTTGAAGCTGATTCGCAGCTGCTCTATAGGCGGGCGTGGGATATTTCTTGGCTCTCCGGAGAGCCGCGTTTTTAGCTTTAATAAGATTGCTAACGGCTAAGGGAAGCGTGGGTTTGCCTTGCTTAGCAACCTTTTCGTTGTCACTGATGGCTGAGTTGATAGCATCAGTGAGAGAATTTACTAATGAATCGATTTTATCCGGGCTATCTAATTGCTCGGGAGAGATCGCGAGTGGAGAGTTCGGAGCCTCTAAGGCTGAAACTAACGTATTTTTAAAACCTTTCCAATTGGTAAAGGTCTTAGGAGATGAGACGTTATCGTTCGGCGGTCCTAGCACGAGGGAAACGGGGCGATGGTCGGAGCCTAGGTCATCGAGCGGTTCGATAGACCTTAGGTCAAGATTGATACGCTTGATAATTGCAAAGTCGAGGATGTCAGGAGAGTAGGACGGGTTGTTGGGATAGTGAGTGGGAGTGACGGGGGATATGACATCTAGGTCAAGGGAGTTAGTGATGTCGAGGAGAGCGATACCGCTGGTGTTAGTCGATAGGCACGTCCAGTCAGTATGTTTGGAGTTAAAGTCTCCGAACATAATGACTGAATGGCCGAGGGCGAGAATGGCCTCAAAGTCGCTGCGGATTGGTCTGGTACCACTAGGTATGTAGATTGAAGCTATGATGATGGTCGGATGACCAGTCATAGCCAATCTACACACAGTGGCTTCCATGTTGAGGAGAGGAGGGGTAGGGAGAGGACAGCAGTGGAAGCCTCTTTTGTAATATATAGCGGTGCCGCCGAAACCGTCAGAGTTGGGCCTATCGTTACGAATAAACGCGTACTTAGGTATAGCGAATCCCCTGGAGCGGTTTGGAGTAAGCCATGTCTCCTGGAGAAGGAATAAGTCAGGTTCTTTGTTCTGAAGGAACAGTTTAATCTCGGGAAGGTTGGTATTAAGGCTACGAGCGTTAAAAGATACTAGGGATAAGCCCTTGGGTTTAATACGACTGGACGCGGGATTCGCGGGTCTAGACATTATAATTTATTATTTAAGAATTTATAAATTATAAAAGAATTTACAACGAACTTAGGAGCGAGTGATGCTCGGCTAAAGCAAATAAACGCTCTTGAGGAGAGCGGGCGGCTCGCAGTTTGCGTGCGAGCACGGAAATTTCGTTAATATCGACGTTTTGAATAACGTCGAATACGGTCTTCATGTCCTCAGCCAACGACGACTGAGGTGCGGAAGACGGAGAAGGACGCGGCCCTACGGGAGCTACGGGAGCTGGGATAGGTCGGGAAGGTGCAGGCGGGACGGCCGGACGCTGCCTCCAAGACAGAGCCGGAGTAGGTGTCGGCTGAACGGGCTTTGCTTCCGGGGGACCCCGGTTGCGCAGCGGCGGGAAGTTGGCAGGAGTGAGCGGCGGCGCCGGTTTAGGCGCGACCCTCTTGGTGGTGGAGCGCGGAGCGCGCGGGCAACCCCTGTAGTTAGCTGTGTGGCCGGACTGGCCGCACAGCACACAGGCAGGGGGGGAAGTGGATTCAGGAGTGCGAGTGCACTCCTTTGTGAAGTGTGGATCCAGGCACTTAACGCACCTGGGGGGAGCTGAGCAGTTAGCCGCTGCGTGGCCATATAGCTGGCAGCGGTGGCACTGCCCAGGGTGACCACGGGGGTTGGGACGCTCGACGGAGATATTTGAGAGTCCGCAAATTGTGCGAGCCTCTCTAAAGATCTCCCTCGAGTTGGGAGTATTCGACAAGATTACCAACGCTAAGGGAAAACGCCTACCGCGGTTGGAGTGCATCTTGTGCACTGCTGTGACCGGGAAACCTTGAGACTTAAGGTCATCGAGGATGTCTTCGTTACTGAGTTCGAACGGGACGCCCCGTAGTACTGCGCGGATCTTACGCTCCTCCGGGAGGGCGTAGGTGTGATATGCGATTTGGTTTAATCCGAGTAACCTGGTAAACGCGCGGAAGTCGTCGACGGTCGCTATTTGAATCTTGATTGTATCGCCAGCGTTGGCGGCTTTTAAGTAATTAATTTTGTGCACTTTGCACAAGTTTGAAACCGCGGTCCAGCGCGCTTTTTCACGCAGGTAGACGGGTGGAGGGAGCTGAGGCTTCGGCGGGACGGGAGCGCAGCGCGTCGCTGGCTTCGATGGGACCGACGGAGACGCGGTCACTTCGAGTGACATGAGCGGCGCGGGGGCGGGTGTAGAAGACACCGGGGTTGGCTCGGGTGTTGAAGACACCGCGGCTTTTTTCGAACGCTTCTTAGAGCGTTTGGCAACTAATTGGAACGCGGGCTCAGGAGAGCCGGTTAAGGTGGCGGCGACCGACGACGTATCAGACGCGGGTTCGGAGTCGCTCCCGGGAGCGGTGCGCTTACGACGCGACGCGTGAGAGGATGCGACCGATTCGCAGTCCATCTCGGACGAGGCGGGAGACGCGGGAGAGCTTAAGACCTTAGGGGTCTCGACGTTGGAGGCCTGAGGGGCCGGGGTTGGGGCCTGAGGGGCCGGGGACGCGATTGATGCCTGCAAGGCCTGCGTTAGGATGTCTTTTGGGATGGAGACGCCTGCCGCAGCAAGCGCCTGGGTGAACGCGTTCGCGAAGTTAATAACGCTTAGTGAATCCATTAGGGAGTGTTGGGACAGTATTATATATAAATATAAGTAAATAAAAGATGCCTAGTTCCTAAAAAAAAAAACCTAGCAAAATCCTAGCGGCAAACCTCCCTACCAGCGGTAGGGGGGCTGGGGAGAATAAATTAAAACTAACAATAGTACGCCGAAGGCCGCTACCTAGAAACCTAAAAAGGGTGCGCAGGTAAAGAGTTGACCGCGTTAGGGTCAACCTTTACCGACAGAAAGGACAAATACACACGAAAACACACAAATATGATAAAAATAAATATGAAAATAGGAGAAAAATAAATAAAATAGAGAAGAGAAATAAATAAAAATAAAAAGGACTGGTTCAGTACAAATTCGTTGTCACCGTTAAGTATCCTTTGCACTGAAACCAGACTACTTACGCCGGGCACAACACTGCACTCAGCACAAGCACAACACAACTTAGCACAGCACTTTGAAGACTAAGAGGCTTAGTCGCAAAGAAAAATCGCACTTCGAAAGCACTCAGACGGAGTAGAAAGACTTAGGAAACCGTAGCACGGAGCCAACACGCTAGACTGTGACGTCAGTAAACTGAGCGCCGCGGAATGGCGGGAAGGGACCGATCAACGGAGAGCTGGGTCTTGCACGTCCGCACCGCGTGGCGATCGGAGCGAGAATGTCATCTATCACATTCATGCTACATATTTTATAGGCGCATTAATTTAATGGCAATGCTGATTATAACACGTACGTATAGAAAAGTAACATAAATACAAATATTGTAATATACTATAATCACGTGTTTCTTGAGAAACAAACGGAAAATGAGTCAAACCTCCAGTAGTTTTCACATGTTTTTCACACATTCTTTATGTATGTATGTTTATTTCTAAGGTTCATACATGAAAAAAAAAATCCATGTGTGCTTATATATATTTCTTAAGTTTATTTATCCGTTATCTAGCATCCATAACACAAGTTCTTAATGATACTTAATTTGGGCTAGATAATGTGGTGTGATTGTTAGAAATATTGTTAAATAATATTATTATTAAAAGTTGCAATGCAAAAACTACACAATTTTTGTATAACTTTGAATACACCTAAAAAAATTACCTTTAACCTATTGAATATTAAAATTACAAAATCAAAAATGATTATGAGAAATATTTTCTTGGTAGATAGAGAAATAAATCTTAAAAATAATAATAATAAATCCCCAGACAAACACATCAACTGCATGTGCCCAAAGTAACTAGAGCTTGTGTCATGGATGCCCATACAGCGAACTGGGAAGTACCCAGAATAAACATACATATATAAACACAAACAACCATGACCCGAGCACAAACATCTGTGTTGCACAAACAAATGCATGCCCCGGCCAGGTCACGAACCTGGGACCTTCGGCGTATAAGGCAAGGCTACTTACCACTACACCACTCGGCCGTCAAACGATTGTGTAATTTCCTCGGGCGTTACAATTTGACATTCAGCTAATAAGCAACGTGTGATTTGTTGGTTACTTTCTTCCGGACTTGTTGATACTTGATATCCTTCCTGCGAGTTACGGGAGCCGAGCGGCGTGAGCATATTATACCGCCTGTGACATATACACCAACTGCTGCAACATCAGGTACTCCTACCATTAGGTAGAAAAACCTAGCTGGGGAAAAGATGGGGAAAGATCAAATAATTTATACTGCACCACGATTGGCTATTGCGCGTACTCAGACTTTAGAATAGCAAAAACTTTCGAAATATCATCTTAGGAATTTGGTCTTCCTCGCGATTTTTATCACTTCGACAACGCTCCCCATCATCCCAACCCGCCGGTCAATAAGTCAGCTGACTACACAGCCAACCCAGACGCGCCGGTTCGTTACGGCGTCCGCGTAACGTCTTAACAGACCCCGACGACGCTATTACAACAAGGAACGCCGGCGTTCCAGTCAGAAATTGGGCAACACGGCATTCGAATCGCCTAACCCACCGGTGGGGCAGGCTAACGCGGTGTACGCGGTCCTACTGAGTTTCTTGCTGGTTCTTTGGCAGTAGATGACCCTTCCGAACTAGTGGTAGTTTCAATATACAATAAAATATATATATATATATATATATATATATATATATAATAAAATAAAATAAAATACAACGTCCTAAGCCGAGGTCCGTGCCCTCTCGGGTGCTCTTAGGCGTGTCAATAGGCCAATATAAAAATAAATTAATTAAAAAATTCTTCAGATGTTTTCTTTTACCCTAAAACTACTCGGCTTAATGTACAGCTGTAAAACTCATTGGCGACGGGATCGAACCCGGGATGCCAGGATTCTGCCACCAACTTACGACAGAAAATATTGTACCTCGCTGAGTTGTTATCGGCCGTGACATGAGTCCCATCGTTATGAGATTCACTCATAATATTGATGTCTTATCATAATAAATGTGATAACTAGATAATGAGATCTTCAGTTCATTTTTATCACTAATCAGCCAAACCGTCTCAGCAAAAACCTAATTGATAATGATGAACCAGTATTCGAAATGATTATTTAAACTGGTTGATCATGTGCTCTCAATAGATGACCTCTCAAGGCTGCTTGATACAGATATTACAAGACAGAGACAGAAGTTGAAGCTAAAAGTTCTATGCTGTTTATCGACCAAATCTGTAGGTGGAGTGCTAAGAAAAAGTCCACTCATCTCTGGCTCTTTTGCCCTCAGGGAGTGAGGTGTTTGTACATACAAAATGACGTAAGCGGGAGGTTCGGGGTGGATGTGCGCGAGCTTGTGGCGGGTTCGAACTTGACAAGCATATAAGTACTTTTTGACATTTAAGACATTATTAATATCTCAAGTGCATTGTCACTAAAGTCTTCCAATGGTAGCGTCGGATGACGGGTCGCTCACTTCCATCTAGTATGGTTGAGGAGGGCGATGGCTGGATCCAGCGTTAACTCGTGAACGGGTGCTGTTTTAGGGTGTTCGTCATTTGGAGAGTTGGGGGAAGGGAGACTTACCGATTTATTTTGAAAAAATATACCCGTGAACTTGCCCGTTCTTCTTCACGGAGGTTTATCCGAACTGGTGGTAGAGTCATGCTTTATTTGACGTCAATAAGAACAAGTAACTGTCAGTGTCGAGAAATAAAATTTGAATTTGAATTTGAATTTGAATCTATGAAAAGTTTTTGTAAACACAAATTTAAAAAACCCTGACTGACAGCAAAGAACGTGCATAATTTTTGGACGGCTAAAACGAATTTCTTCAATTATGATACTCGATTTATTTAGCTTTAAATAACGATCTTATCCAAATCTATCTATTCGGATGAAAGAAGCCATGACACAGGCATTCACACAAGTATAAGCGATAATAATAATATTTTTTACTTATCAAAAACCCAGAATTAACAATAAATAAAAAAATACAATAGCAAATGTCAGTAAAGTCAAGTACACGAGTAAATTTTCAGAAAAAAAACTTAAAATTAAATTCACTGTTAACAACGTAGAATAATTTCAGTAACTGCAACACGTGTCATGTGCGATAAACTTTCAGATCATTTTCTAGTTCGAATGTTCGCTAATAGGATAATAAACTTTATTTCTTTATTGTACCAAAATCCACAGCTCTTAATTTTCTTAAGAGCTGTGTGCTCAGGAAACGTATTGCAGACAACCAGTTACGGATTAAAATTTTCTTGATTTTGTCATATTAACTATAATTGGCATTGCAGGTTTTATCACATATTTAGAAAATGTAGGTCTGAAACCCAAAATACGTTTTGAAAGATAAAGTTTTGAATCTAATATCGAAAATGTCTAGATTAGAAAACCTAAAAAAGAATTAAAAAACTTATTATAGAATTTGTAACTTTTTTATTTTATTTAACTATTTTATTTTATTTTTACAAACATTTAAAATGTATAAAAATGTTTATTATAACAGTACGCGTTATGTACGTAGCTAACATATATTTTATCCAAACGCCCATATAGCTGGATCCCGCGTTAACTCGTGAACGGGTGCCGTTTGAGGGTGTTCGTCGTTTGGATACTTGGGGGGGGCGGGAGACTTGCTGAGATAACAGATGCAGGTAAGAATAACTTTGTATAAACATAAAGGGACTCTGTAAATTTATTTTGAAAAAAATATACCCGTGAAGTTTCTTGTCAGTTCTTCTTCACGAAGGTTTTTTCGAACTGGTGGTGGAATCATGTTTCATTTGACGTCAATAAGAACAAGTAATTGTCAATGTTGAGAAATAAATATTTCATTTCATTTCATACAGTTTTTATTATGATTTACAGCTTGTGACGTCACAACTCGGAACCGTCTAGTAAAGCGCGTGTTTCGGCGTCTCGCAGCAGCTCCTCAAACACATCGCTGTATCTAGACAACTATTTTATCCAAATCAATTAAAAATTTAAAAATTAAAACGGAGTCAATGTTGAGAAATAAATATTTCATTTCATTTCATTGGTTGTGAATATGTTGATATTGTTACTACTGCAATATTTCTTTACTGTTAATAATAAATTTAATATGAGAAAAATTTGGCAAAACCTAAATTACTGCTTCCTTTGGTACTTTAGTGTATGTGTTTGCCATGTCATGGCCAAAGCACCATCGAATATACCTACAAGGATTGATGTCTAAACGTTTCTGTTCTGTGTGTGTCTAAAAATTCCATTGTGGATTTGATCCAATTAACTCTGGCTTTTGTGACATCAAAAAGTGGTTACTAACAGTCCAAAGATTGGGAACTGAAGCACCACTTTCGCAGACACACTCGTGTTAAACAACCCTAAGTAGATACCGGGGAGACCCTTGCTTAGGTTGATGCTGTAGTGCTAGTCACTGCCAAATAAAAAGCACCCTTATAGCTTTACAAATAAATAATTTTGATGGATTTCTGCGTGAGTTGAACTTGCAGGTTCTGCGTATTCCTTCTTAGAGACGCCATTTGGTTACTTAAGGATCTCCGAATTACAGGTTTTGTTTAGCAAATGCAGACTTAGAAGTAGTGTCAGTAAAGTATAAATTGGCTAAACAAATACTTAGGAGCGCCACATGGAACCGATTGACTTTTTTTAATGCATCCGTTAATTTTAAATGTTAGGTAACTTTGGATGGTACTAAAAATAACTCTGTAAGAAACCAAATAAGTAAAGAATTATTAAAATAACAGAAAATTACCAAAAATAATATGATTTATTTAATCGACTTCAAAAGTTCTTTAGTTGTATGTTTTCTTATTTTTTTAATTTTTGTTACCTCAGAACTCCGTCATTTATGAACAGAATTGAAAAAAAATATATATTTGCTGGAAAGGCGATCCTTCCATTTTTGCCCAACTGGACCGCGTTAGAACCTGATGATGGGATCCTGGAGAAATCGAGGGATCTCTTCTAATATTATAGGCACATCAATAGTGATTAAGGTGTTATTTTATAGTAAACATTTTCGTCAATAGTCCTTCACTACTTCTCTTCGCCAAACTAGGCGTGCATAAGAATTGTTTCGTTCGATTTAGGCTAATGTCAGTCGGGAAGTCACACCTAGTATTCTGAGTGAGGGATCGGTGGTCACGAATGTCCTGGACTTATGCAACGGAACTCCTCAACGTCAAACAGCACGTTCATGAGAATGGTTTCGATCGATTTGTGGTCAACTGTACTGTGGTCACACCTCTCCAGAGCTGGACCGTGACACAAACAAGAGTGCTCCTTTACATTGATGACACATATGTCAGTCGATTTAATAAAACGGGTCGTTCACTTCCCTCTAATATGGTTGAGGAGGGCGATGGCTGGATCCCGCGTTAACTCGTGAACGGGTGCCGTTTGAGGGTGTTCGTCGTTTGGATACTTGGGGGGAGGGAGACTTGCCGAGCTAACAGATGCAGAAAAGAATAATTTTGTATAGACATAAAGAGACTCTGTAAACTTATTTTGAAAAAAAAAAAAATATACCCGTGAAGTTTCTTGCCAGTTCTTCTTCACGAAGGTTTTTTTTCGAACTGGTGGTAGAATCATGTTTTATTTGACGTCAATAAGAACAAGTAATTGTCAATGTTGAGAAATAAATATTTGAATTTGAATTTGAATTTGAATCTGATTTATATGATGACTACTTAGTCACACCAAGTATTTTAAGCAATTGTACTTTGGTCAAATATATCCCGGGTTGGACCTGGACGCATACAATGGAACTTGTTGAGTAATGTTTCATTTACATTGAAAGGAAATGTTTGAGTAAATTTGGTGTAATTTACATGAAGGAGTCAATCCAAGTATTTTGAGTAACTGAACAATGGTCAAAGATATCCTGGACTGAAGCTGGATGCAGAACACAGAACTCCTCAACGTCGGACAGCAAATTATTCAATGGAACGAGAATTTTTCGATCGATTAGCGGTCATGTGCTAATTTTGATGAGTCCAATTCATCATTTGGTAATGAAGGTCTTATAATACAACTCAGATCTGAATATGAAACTCTTGATGGGCAACTAATCTAAAATCCCATCGTGTTTAGGATCATTAGGTTTGTCTGTGACAATTCCAATCAATTACACACGAAGGTGAGTTTCCAATGATGTTGTCAATGTCAAGAGATGGAACTAAAAATCCAAGAGGGTGGTAGAAAAAGGCTCGAGTGTCAGTTTGTTTCTTTCTCAAATCCTACTAGTTTCTCGTTTTAGTGAGAGTAACGCCTTACCTCTCACTAAAAGTATACAATAAAATAATTTTAGAAATTTATTACTAAACGTAAATTACTTAATCAAAAAGAGAAAAATAATAACTTACATAAAAATATATAACGGAAGGGGTGTCTGCCTGAGTGAGTTTTCTCTTTTTAGTTAACTTACGTTTTGAAGGCGGTTTTTATAAAATGATTATAAACTTTGATTAATTTCTTCGACTATAATACACTATTTAAACAAGTTTGCTCTATCTATCTAAAATCTAGAATTAGAAACATTTTTACTGAGATTATTAAAAATATGTTAAATTTATTATAATAACACAATTAAGATAATAAAAGCTTGGTTGTACCTTCCAAGTCCCGAGTCCTAACGCAGGAATACTCCGCCCATTGTTCAAAGTGATTACAGGAACCGACATCGTAAATAAGGTCACGTGTGCACTGTGAACGCTCAGCCCAACAGCTGATTGTGAACTGACGGGTAAGCCCACGATACACGCCTATACATGAATGACCAAAGATTTTTTTGGCATCGTTCTGTTAAGCCGCGGTTTCGTGAGCGCGTTTGGAGAGAATGTATATTGATATTGATATTTAGACAATCAGATTTAACCATTTCTTTGGTTTTTGGACGTTGGTTGGTATAACAAAAAGGTGATATGATAATGTTAATAAATCACACATGCAGAGAAAAACGACACCTAACACCTTTGGTCAAACTTGAAAAATACCAGAATAACTCTAACAAAAACAAACGTTATAATTAAAAAATAACGGAGTTCTGAGGTAACAATAATAAAAAAATACAATCAAATTGAGATTAAAATCCTCCTTTTTTTGAATCCGGTAGAAAGTATAAAAAAGAAAATTCACGCGCAACGCTTAGAAAATGGCTAGACTCACGCTGAGTACGCTCGGCGGGTAGAGATCTTAAAGCGGTGATTGATATTACGAAATCTACGAAGAAGTTCGAATGTGACAACTTTATTTCATATACAGGCTGTTCGGCAGGTTGTAGGACAAACGGAAATGGGGGTTAGGTGGGGCCGTATCCTACCTATTCAGCCAATAAAAAAAAATCATACTCTCAAAATAGAAATTTTTAAGGGATTTTTTTTATAAAAGTGAAATTATTGCCACTTTCATACTTTGAAATTTTTTTATTTTTATAGCTAGGTCCAAAATTATTTTTTTTACAATCTCAAGAAATGGTACATCTTCAGAAAGTTCATATTTGGTGCAGGTAATTGCTAGAAATAAAGTAATGGACCCCCAAACCTAAAAAAAATTTTAAAAAAATAAATAAAATTCAACTTCGTCTGGCATTTAAAAAAAAATTAACAAAGATCAAGCAATAAAACTTTCAAGAAAACATCTCCAGTTTGTTCTCTTTCTAACGATATATCATATGTTTTTATTTTATAATTACAACTGGAGCTATTGCTAATTCGTTCTGATCGGAGACTAAAATTTAGTTTAGAAAATTTAACTAAGTTCAAATTAAGCTTATACAAAATGGGCTATTTAGATGTCAGAGGAAATTTACAAAACAAAACAAAACAAAAAACCTAGTTACAAAAGTTACATTTGTTGAATAATTTTAAATTTACAATGTTGTTCAAAAGTTTAAGATTATTGCAAAAGTTGTCGTTCAAATTGCTGTCCTCCCCTCGCTACACACGCTCTACAGCGCTTTTTGATTTCTGTCGTTGTTGTGTGGAGGATCGTTTCTTCTTTCATTGTTTGAAAGGCCATATTATTTCTTTCCACTAAAACTTCTCTATTTTCAATCTCTTCGGCGTAAACCAGTTCCTTGGCTCGACCCCAGACGTAATAGTCAATTGGCGTAAGATCGGGGATCGTGGGGGCCAGGGAATGGGGCCACCCCGTCCAATCCACGAATTAGTACCGGTTACCCTCCAATGAGCGGGACAACCGTCATGTTGAAACAAGATAGGCCTGTCTTCTTGAAATACTTCGCTCAGCAATTCAGGCAATTCATTTTGTAAGAATTCCAGATAGTTAACTCCGTTAAAATTATCGGGTAAAAAGTGCGGCCCGAGCAACTTGTCGCCAATGATACCTGCCCAAACATTAACACCAAATCTTCGTTGAAAGAATCGTTGCCTTGTTACATGGGGGTTTCGATTCTTCGGAGCCTAGCTATGTAAATTGTGTAAATTTGTAATACTTTCTCTATCAAATTTCGACTCGTCCGTCCAGAGAATACTTCGCAAAAAATTTACATCTTCTACATCGGTATGTAGTAGGTGGCGACAAAATTGAATGCGCCTATTGTAATCGCCGACTTCTAAACCTGGAACAAGCAAAGTTTCGTTAAGTATTTAACACAGGAAATAGTCCAGCCGGTCTTTTCCTTCAAAATAAAGAATATGAGTAGTTATGACCTAAAGAGCGACAAGATTTAAGCTTATAAAAAAATTATAGGAAACAAAATTACTAACTGGACAATCAAATAAAACGAAGTAATTTTATGACTAAAACATTTACCTTGCACAGGGGTGTAGTGAAAAGCATGCCTACTGTCCAACCAGAGAACTGACCATATCTTCCATATTCCCAGGTGAAGTGTCGCCGCAACGTTTCTAATACTCCTGGTAGGATCTTCATCAAACATTTCTAGTATTCGTTCATCAATAGCTACATTGCGTTGTCTTGCATTCACTCCAGGTTCACGAAAACGCAAGTTACCGGTTTCTCGCAAATGCCGGTAGGTATATTCAAACGTTTTGTGGTTGGGTAGTCGTCTATCGGGATACAATTCCCGATACAACCGTTGTGCTGCTCCTCCGTTGTTATTAGCACGTCCATAAACCAACAACATGTCTGCGTATTCTTCGTTGGTAAACTCAGCCATTATTGGTTTGATGATCAAAAACAAAACAAAAACTTAACAATGATTATCTAAGCAAAAACAAAACGAAATAACAAGCGTAACGGATACGTGAGATCGCAATGGCAGTTATGACTCGACTATGGGCAATGGGCTCGATCAACTACAAACAAAAGGACCCCGGATCGGTCAAAACAATGCTTCCAAATGTGAAAGAGATAGAAGATGAGTGTTTTGTATGCGCTAGAGTGTAACAACATTTTTACCTGCTCTGTAAGTAGTTACTAAAGTTGAGCCATTACAAACGTGCGAACTAAATCATAAATCATTTTGTTTAGATCGCTCGCTCACTCTTATAGGCATATCGGAACTCTCTCTCGGACTTCTAGTGTTGTGTGCAACAACAAATAAGGGGTTTGTCGTAATGTTTAATGACTCAGTTCGCACGTTTGTAATGGCTCAACTATAAGCAAAGTGAGGACAAAATTAACAATAGCTCCAGTTTTAATTAAAAAATAAAACCATATGATATGTCATTAGAAAGAGAACAAACTGGAGATGTTTTCTTGAAAGTCTTATTGCTTGATCTTTGTAACTTTTTTTTTAAATGCCTGACGAAGTTGAATTTCAATTATTTTTTAAACTTTTTTTTAGGTTTGGGGGTCCATAACTTTATTTCTAGCAATTACCTGCACCAAATATGAACTTTTTGAAGATGTGCCATCTCTTGAGATTGTAAAAAAAAATAATTTTGGACCTAGCTTTAAAAATAAAAAAGATATAGGGGTTTCAAAGTATGAAAGTGGCAAAATTTCACTTTTATAAAAAAAATCCCTTAAAATTTCTATTTTGAGAGTATGATTTTTTTTATTGGCTGAATAGCTAGGAGACGACCTCACCTAACCCCCATTTCCGTTTGTCCTACAACCTGCCACACACCCTTTATACATGGATATCACAAAACTATTTCATTATGTCAGTATGTACATTACCAGAGTACTGAGCGGCACTTCTATTTTAGCGTAGCCTCATTCTTGTCTCCCATTCTTTTAAAGCGCAATACAGTACTTACTCATTAAATTTGTATAGATTTTGACAATAGAAATTAAAATTAAAGAATAGAAACACATTTTCATAAGATCCGGTTAGTGGTGAGGTGATATTTTTTTATTTATTTTACAGATGTAATATAATTTTTATTTACAAATTTTTGAAATTGTAAACATATCAAACATTAAGTATTACTAACAAATAATATAGACAAAGTCGCATCGCAGCATATAAACTGCGACTTAAAAATGAACATCGCTATGGAATTTTTCGATGCATGGACTCAGTCTTTCCGCAGGGTTCGGCACGTCTCTAAGAGAGGAATCTTTTGACCTTCAACACTTTGTCACCTCCAACTTAGCAGCGACCAAGGTCGCGCACGATAATAATTAAAAACCCGCGAAAATAGGCCGCGAACTGTTTTGTATTTTACTTTTAGAACGATGACGCTCTATTGCCGATTTAATTAACACACGCGAGATGTAAGGAAATAATAGTAGGTGTCTTCTCCCACATGCCCCGTTTCATCACTACAAATATGAATATGCAAAAACCTCGAGAATCGTTGGTGAGGTCCGGGCCTAGGGCGCCAAGATTTCAGGGTTGCAATCGTAAAAAAAAATAAAAAGATCATCACGACAGCCGTAATAATGCGATTCAGGGAGACCACCCTGACCCAACTAAGGGGTGGCGTCAGGCTGTTTACAGTGCCCTGCGCTCGCCTACTGCCGGTACACATACCTTCGAAATCCTGTCTAAGGTATTTGGGTTTTCTCACGCTGTTTTCCTTCACCGTTAGAGCAGTCGGCTTTATGAACTGAAGGTGTTTACACTCATTGGTACATTCAGCAGTCTTAGGAGATCCAACCCGTCAGATTGAGAGGCCACCGACGCTCTATAATTCCGACTAATGCGCAGGAGTTTGATCGCACTTTAGGCAGCTAGTCGACTGCTGAGTAACATTTAGAACGGAAGTGAATCTGATGTTTTGGTAATTGGCGTTCCACGACATAAAACAGGTATGTCTATCTCAGTAGATATTGAGACTACATATTTGCAAATATAATTAAAAAATACAAGACAAAAAGTAAGTAACCTTGCTTATCCAGCTGCGTGATTATTTACAACTTCCTAACCCTGAACCGCTCGCCACGTGGTTCTTTGCAAGAAGACACGAACAGCCTAGACATGAATTGGCTAAGGTTCACGAAGGTTCATACTTGAATTTTACTAATAAAATCTTTATATTTTTATGTTTAATAGATAATTTCTTGCACCATTTGGAATCAGATTTTTTTATAATATAATATTCAGAGGTTAGTTTTAAAAAAACCATAAAATTAACAAAAAATTTTGTACTAAATAAGTTTCAGTCCTAGGGTGACGAATTTCACTCACCAATCGTTTTGAAATTTCACTAAAGAGTCTACGAGCCCCCTGACCCCAAGACCTAGTCTCAACGCCACAATTAAGCCCTTAAAATACAATATAACTCTCAATAAACAATGGGAAATTATAAGTCAAGCCACAGATTTCTTTATCGGCCACGTGATCAAACTTCTAATTTTATAACTAAGCCACGGGAAAATGAGATAGCCTCTAATACACTAATTCGTCTTTTTTGCGACGCCTACTAAATATTCTATAGGAAGCGTAGTACTATTTTAATATTCTTATGTTTTAAAATTTATTATCTTTTTATTGACAAATTCAAAATTTAACTTAAATTAATAATTATAAGATAAAAAAGAATTACACATTTGCGTTAGGTTAATGTTGGGCTGTATTTATCGCATGATATATGCCATAGGGTAGGCTGGTCTAGGAGTACGCACTTAAGATTCAAACTGTTATAAAATAAAATTCAATAGGTCTAGATAATCAGCCTAACTTTTATTTTGTCCTTAATCATCATATATCTTATAAAGAAACATAAAACAAAACAAATATATTCCAGATCTTTGGTAAAACTAAAAAATAACAAAAGTGGTATTTGCGTACTCTTACAAGCGATATTGGATAAGAGTACGCATGCGATTGAATAAGAGTACGCAGGAAATATAATCACATGCACTTGATAGATTATTATTATTACGTGATAGATATGATACACAATATTACAACAGTTTCTTATCATAATCTTATAAACACTATAAGAAATACATTTATAGGTTAAGTTGTGATTGTTTTGTATAAAATCATAGTTAACTGTTTTTACAGAAACAATGTAACTTGTTTACTAATTGTGCTATTGTACGACCAGGTGTGTAATTTAACTAATTAACTTAGTTGTATAATCATAGTTTCATGATAAAACCAAATGCTAGTCATACGATGTGACGTCACTTGTTTACCACCGGTTATAAAAGCCGCCGCTCCGCCGTACTAAAGGACAGTCACTCTGGAGCAGTCACACCCAATGGACATAAGTTAAGTAAACCTTATCTTGTTGATTTCTATGTGTATTTTTAGCATATATTCTATTAAATATTGTATTTATGAATTTTTGATGTGTGGTTTATCTATAAAACAAAAGTATGTAACATTCCTATTTTATGCCTATAAAATAAATTGTTATTTCTATGATTTTGTCTTTTTCCTTTCTATATTTAAAAAGTGAAAAGTTCCTAGACCAAACTGCTTATTATAACTTGTGGTTTTCTTTACAAATAATACTTATCAAATAGCCTATTCTAATCCGTTTCAAATATATAAGTTTTAAATGATTAATTGCTTCTCGCTTTAGTATGTCCGATATTTCTTTTTAGTTAGAAAAAAAGGTATAATCTTATCTTATCAGAAGTGGGATCGGAACCTATTATATGTATTTCAAAAAAATTTTTAAGATGGATCCTGTCTTATTGGAGAGTCTTCTGAAAGCCATCCGTGATGCCGTAGCTGGTAACCACAAGGAAGATGATGTGGTGTTACCGTCATTTGATCCAGAGAAGAACGACAACGGTGCGGAGGGCTGGTGCAACAACATTGACACCATAGCCCAGGACCGTGGATGGAGCAGCATTACTACTGTTGGCAAAGCAGGTAAAGCCCTTAAGGGCTCTGCTCTTCTATGGTTTGAGACTTGGGATCCAGATAAGGGTAGGACATGGGAGAACTTTAAAACTTGTATAAGTGATTTGTACCCCGAGAAAAAGAATCTGTCGGAAAAACTTTCAAAAGCTGTATTTTATAACTCAGATATAGCAGAAACCTACCGTGAATATGCTAGGGAAAAGTTAAGGTTACTACGTAATACTAAAGTAGCATTTTCTGAGGGTCAGCTAGTCGAGCTTGTCTGTGGAGGTATATCGGATATTAATATTAAAATGGCATCGTTTAACAGTCGTGTTAACAGCACATCGGAACTTATCTCTCTTTTTACAACCTATACTAAGAACCCTAGAAAACACACATTCGAAACGATTAATGTACCTCACCCTTCAAATAATAAGCATTATAAGCCGGAGAATTCACAATCTTCCAAGCCACCTATTAGTTTCCTATGTAATAAAACTGGTCATGTACGAACTCAGTGCTTCAAAAATAAAAACCAAGATACTCCAAATGTCGAAACACCTAAAAATCAATGTTCTTACTGCAAAAAGTTTAATCATGATGAATCAATTTGCTTCTTTAAGAAGAGAGATGCGACAAAAAATAGTAAAAGCGTCAATTATTCTACGAACGGTAACTTAACGCTTACGGATGAAAAAATTTGTGAAAAACCAAATAAATCACCATATGATAGCCACGGGTACTCCTAGGAGCAACAGCCAAGTTGAAAAATATGTTGGTACTATAATTAATATGTTAACCACTAGTCTTAGCGATTCTTCAGAATGGCCAAGCGTTTTGTGGAAAATACAACTGTCTTTGAATACTACCGTACAAAAATCAACAGGTTTTGCACCAACTAGATTATTGATTGGTTGTAATGAAAATATACCTCCAATACAGGCTCGCTTAGACGACATACAAGACGGTTATTCTGTTCAGGACATTGATGCTGAAGCTGATGGGGACTTAGCTAGGCAACGTCTTAGATTGGCGGCAGAAAAGTAAAAAAAAAAAACGATTTGATAAAACTCGTAGAAACAACAAGGTTTTCAACATAGGTGATATAGTATATGTAAACCAAGACCACAGGAGACATGATAAGTTAAGTCCTAAATTCAAAGGTCCTTACGAAATCATTGACCTTTTAGAGCACGATAGAATTAACTTAAAAAGGGCTTAATACATTAAGGAATATTACTGTAGCAAAAGAAAAATTAAGGCTTTGACCGGGGGAATGGATTGAACAAAATTCTTCTTTTGAAGAGTCCCCATAGCTCCAGCATCATTAGCCACGTTAGATTATTGTTTCTTTGTTATTGTTATTATCTTTTTGTTATAATTTTTGTATGTAAACATTTACTATCTACAAGATTATTATTTTTGTTATAAGATTATTTTTAGCGATTGTGTAATTATGTTGTTCTATTAAATTTTTTGGATTTTGTCTGTAAAGAAAAAGGAATAGAATATAATTTATAAAATTATAATAGTTATACATTCAGGAATAATTATACATTACTTACTTACACACATGTTAATTTGTTTATAACTCATGTTAAATTACATTGGTTATTTGAAATAATCAAACGATATGTGCTTAAAAAAAAATATATATAAATAAAAAAAAAACCTTTCTTTACTGCTGGTCGGTCACTGCCCTGATATCAGTCTGAAATTCATGCGCAGCAGGTGATAGGACTGATATGTCAAGGCCAGAGGCTATTATATGAACTGCTGGTCGGTCACTGCCCTGATATCAGTCTGAAATTCATTCGCAGCAGGTGATAGGACTGATATGTCAAGGCCAGAGGCTATTATATGAATTGCTGATCAGTCACTGCCCTGATATTAGTTTGAAATTCATGTGCAGCAAATGATAGAACTAATATGCCAAGGCCAGAGACTTCTAAATAAAAAAAAATAAAAAAAAAAATAGAAAAAAAAATAAATAAATAAAATAAGAGAAGAACAAGGTAACGAGAATATACACATTTATACATATTATTAGTTGGGTACTTCGAGAGCGAAGTACAGGTCAGTCTGGCCGTGATAGATTATTATTATTACGTGATAGATATGATACACAATATTACAACAGTTTCTTATCATAATCTTATAAACACTATAAGAAATACATTTATAGGTTAAGTTGTGATTGTTTTGTATAAAATCATAGTTAACTGTTTTTACAGAAACAATGTAACTTGTTTACTAATTGTGCTATTGTACGACCAGGTGTGTAATTTAACTAATTAACTTAGTTGTATAATCATAGTTTCATGATAAAACCAAATGCTAGTCATACGATGTGACGTCACTTGTTTACCACCGGTTATAAAAGCCGCCGCTCCGCCGTACTAAAGGACAGTCACTCTGGAGCAGTCACACCCAATGGACATAAGTTAAGTAAACCTTATCTTGTTGATTTCTATGTGTATTTTTAGCATATATTCTATTAAATATTGTATTTATGAATTTTTGATGTGTGGTTTATCTATAAAACAAAAGTATGTAACATTCCTATTTTATGCCTATAAAATAAATTGTTATTTCTATGATTTTGTCTTTTTCCTTTCTATATTTAAAAAGTGAAAAGTTCCTAGACCAAACTGCTTATTATAACTTGTGGTTTTCTTTACAAATAATACTTATCAAATAGCCTATTCTAATCCGTTTCAAATATATAAGTTTTAAATGATTAATTGCTTCTCGCTTTAGTATGTCCGATATTTCTTTTTAGTTAGAAAAAAAGGTATAATCTTATCTTACACTCTACTTGCAGTGGTCACAAATAAAGATGCTTTGACCTTCATAGCTCGTACAAGCTTCGTGCCACCACTCTTCGCATTTTGAACAACCTATCCAGTCTTCATGGGGGGGATCCATGTATAGTTCACCACATGCTGGACATTTCCACACTTTCTTTTTGGGTGTTTTCTTTGGGACTTTGAAAGATTTTGTTGCTCCCACAGGTTTTGGAAGCCTTTTTGGATTTTTCTTTGGTATTTGTTTTGAGGCTAAATCCTCTTCGAGAGCCAACTTGTATGGCGAACCACTCAAAACATCTGACTTTACTCTTTTACGGTTTGATCTTGATATTATTTCAGCTCGGGGCAATGGAGCTACGTTTGCAAGCGGCACGTGAGGCGATTTAGCTACTCTAATATCATTCGAAGTGGAAGCAATTGGTGTACGCGCTCCTTCTCTCAAAGAAATAGATGACGTGTTCTCAACCTGCGATTTGCTCGTTATTTCATGATCCTTCGCCACAGACACGTCCAGATTCTCAATATCGACGCCAATGACGTCGGCCACGGCGGATGTATCGTTGTCTTTGTGATCAAAATGTTCTGCAGCGTCATGAACTGGTGGGGCGTTTTCTACGTCATGTTCAGGTAAAGGCCGTTCTGTCACTGCACTGGCTAAAAAATCTTCTTCTCCAAAAATGTCGGGGTTAAATGGCTGTATCCCGGTTATCTTGAAGCTCTGTATGGCATTTGCGGGTGTCGCTGCCTTTAGATAGGCTGGAGTCAAAATTTTTGCTATTTGGTAGACTGTTATCACTCGGCCAGGGTGATTGTACATCCATTTTTCACATTCAGATGCGTAGAAAGTCTTTAGGCTGTTATGAATACAGCGATCAAGTGGCTGAGTTTTGTGGCTGCTGTGAGGTGGTATTGTCAGAGCATGAATGTAATTAGCCCGAAAAAAATTTACAGCATCTAAAGTACAGTGTGACGTATGATTATCTAAGATTAAAAGTATAGGGTTGTCTTTGCTAGGCTTTGCGTGATCTTTAAAATGGGATAGCCAGTCCACAAACAAATTACTATTGATATAACTCGTATCTGATACCAGTCCTACAGAAGAAGGTGGAGCCCCATCCAAAAGTTCAGCCTTCATACGCTTGCGGGGAAATATAAATGCAGGTGGAATGAAATTCCCAGCAGCATTGACTGCATTTACAAGGGTTACGTTGATACCACGTTCAGCACTAGAAATCTTGTTGACGCAGCGCTTTCCCTTTGTTGAAATGACCTTTGGTGGTTTATTTGGTACTGTGGAGATCCTGGTTTCGTCCATATTATAGATAGCGTGAGGAGGAAATTTGTAGGTATCCAACAATATGGTTAAGTTTTTAAAGTAGCGGTCGCACTGAGGCCTATTAAAGCCTACTGCCCTAGCAACACTTGTTGAGGTTGGCGTACGCAACGATAATTCCGGGTGCCTTTTCATAAATAGTCGGAGCCACTCTGTTCCAGCCATTTGTTTTTCTTTATTAAAGCGATGATGTAACCCATTTTTCTCGGTAAAAGCATAAGCTACTTCTCTTATTTTCTTAGTGGTTAGACCATACAACATGCTATCTACTTTCTTGATATAGTCGCACAGTTCTTTTTCCATTTCTGGAGAAAATGTTTGAGAGTACCTACCCAGACTTTTAGCGGGAGATGATCTTTTCAATCTTTTTCGCAAAGTTGCTTCATGCATTCCTAAAGACTTAGCAACCGCTCTCTTACTTTCGCCAGCCTTGATACGTATTTTTGCATCATGCCATTGCTCTGGAGTACAAAGGCTTCTCTCGGTACTTCTTATTCGCCTAGACATCCTGAAAATATAAAAATAAAATCAGACATGTAAAAAAATTAAAAAAGAGCATCGTTACAATCAGAATAATCGTTAAAATAAAATAAATTAACAAATTAAATATGCATCGAAGTCTAACTCCTTTTTTTAAAGTCCTTAAAGAAATTAAAATAAAGTGTGTAAGAGTACGCGCGTACTCTTGAAACATACTACAGTGCGTACTCTTACACACCTTCACAATTTTGTAATCGAGTGACGCATAACGCCATCTGTTAGGTTTGACCAAAATCGCTCTCGCTTTGACCTTAAGTTCAACACTTTGCCGATCGAGCCAAATAATTGTATTTTTTTTTAATATTGGTAGATTTATCGTAAAAATACTTCTAAAATGCTAAAATTATTTAAGAAAATAGATAAATATGTTTAAACTTACGTAATTTCTGAGTTCTTGTAGAATTTTCGTTTTTTTTTCGCACAGCGTTTACCACTATCTTGCACTTTAAAACGACACTGAACTTAGCCGCGTATCGTAGAAAACTTCATGGCTATTGTCACTGCGTACTCTTATCGGATGCGTACTCTTAAACCAGCCTACCCTACTCGAAATTGGAGGATAATTCAAAATTTTATAGCAAAAACGTCATGCGACAACATATTTTAGTTGCTAAGATAGTATGGTTCAGACGCTCGGATATTGTGGCTGACTTAGTAATTTAGAAGGCAATGTAGATATTTAGAGGCGAATAATGCTATTCAAAAGAAACAAATCTTAATTTATTTATTGACTAGCGCAGCTTTACTATGCGCGCGTCGCGTCGCTTGTATGACCGTGTTTGTGTTCCGGATAGAGGGAAGAAACAGCTGGAACTACGGCGATTCCAACAGAAGCCTAACGTTAAACTGCTCCCTGATGCCTAACTAGTGGTGTGTATTGGTGCACCAACAGGTGGGTCGCATTGGTGCACCAACAGGTGGGTCGCATTGGTGCACCAACAGGTGGGTCGCATTGGTGCACCAACAGGTGGGTCGCATTGGTGCACCAACAGGTGGGTCGCATTGGTGAACCAACAGGTGGGTCGCATTGGTGAACCAACAGGTGGGTCGCATTGGTGCACCAACAGGTGGGTCGCATTGGTGCACCAACAGGTGGGTCGCATTGGTGCACCAACAGGTGGGTCGCGTAATCGTTTTACTTTTTCTCGTTTAACGAATAAGAATTATTTATTAGCTAGAATGTGGTATAACAAGCTCTTAATACAGTATAATTCTAAAGTACGAAAACACATTCACTCAGTCTGAGCACGCAAACATATATTATAATAAAAATTTTAGAGTAATTTTTAAAAGTATTTCATTTACATTTTTTTCATTAAAATTTATAATTTATATGTTAGTTATGAGTATAGTGTGTTACAATCACAACACAATTAAAATAAAATTTAAAATATCAAGTACAATGAAAAATGATGCAGATAAGAATAACTTTGTATAGACATAAAGAGACTCTGTAAATATACCCGTGAAGTTTCTTGCCAGTTCTTCTTCACGGAGGTTTTTCCGAACTGGTGGTAGAGTCATGTTTTATTTGACATCAGTAAGAACAAGTGATTGTCAATGTTGAGAAATAAATATTTCATTTTATTTCATTTCATTTAATGTTCTAAGAATAATATGCAAATGTAAATGTCTTTGATTAATTGCTCAAATATTCAATAACGCTTTTAAAACAATTTGTACCACCCAACGTCTACGTTTACGTTTAGAACCCTCTAGCATTTGCAATACCCCATGCAGGGGTGTTTAAGTTGTAAGTTCTATACTGTTACAAGAAGACCTCTGTAAAACACTTAATATGCAAATAAATAAATAAATAAATAAAACCCAATGGAAGGGTTTTCATAACTTAACGTACGCATAGCCACCGTTAATATTCAATTTAAAAACCATACAGGAATACTTTCGCGTCTGTAACGTGAGAACGTTTAAACGGTTACAGAAGCTTTTGAATTATTTAAGGTTTATTGTGATATAAGCGTCCTATGATTTTTCACGTAAATTTCTCGACTCACGAGTCTTTGACGAAGCCAGTTTGAGCTGAATTTCAAAAGCATTATTTTATCAGGGACCTAGTGCGCATTGATGTTTAGGGTACAGTAGCAAGTAGCATTCATTCGATGTCATTATAATAATACATCAGTTGTCATAATATGTCAGATACAGCCGAAATGAAAAAATATTTTTCTGTTTGATAAATATAAACTAAAAATAGATAATATTAAATATATTGCAGATAAGTTTTCTATTTCACTTCGTTTTCATTAGCGAGAGTTTTCAGCCTACTCCGTGCCGACCGGTTTTCGGTCCGGCAGGGGCACGGCGGCTCGGCTTCTTTCTGTGTCTTTCAGTGAATATTTTGTTACCATGGAGCAGCGATATATGGATGGATCATCTAATAGATCGTCTATTGGATCGTACCGAGATTTATTCTCTCCAGTTTCTCAAGTGAGCGTCCCATATGCGGAACGAGAAAACAATGTGTGTGTTGAGGTTAAAAAGTATGGCGAGCTTTCGGAAGATGAAAAAAATATTTTTTGTGTAGAAGATAAAGAAGTGGAGTTAGGAGAGAATTTAGAGCGATTAATCGGTACTAAAAGACCAAGAGTACAGGGTGACACTTCGGAAAGTGCTGAAAATGAAGAGAAAGAGGGATGGCAGGACACTAGGAAGAGTAAAAAGGGGAAGAAAGAGAATAAACATGATAAGGTGATCACAATAACAAAGAAGGATGATATGCAAGTTTATTTAACTGGGAAAGGTCCATTACCTAAACAGTTTGCGATGGCCCGATTCCTCAAAGAAAATGATATTAATGGTATTGTTCAGGTTAAATACATTAATTCCAATAAACTGAGAATTGAGTTTGATAGTGTGAAAAATGCACAGCTACTTTTTAATTGTGAAAATATAATTACAAGGGGATGGTTAGTACATAAGCCCATGGAAGTAAATCACTCATACGGAGTTATTAGGGATGTGGATGCAGACCTGACAGATGAAGAGATTAAGAATAAAGTTTTGAGTAGTGTTGAAATTTTTTCAGTTAAACGTCTTAAACGTCGAGATAGAGTGGATGGTCACTGGTGCCCGAGTGAGGTTGCTCGCCTTGCATTTAAAGGCTCACACTTGCCTTCTCATGTTTATGTTGATGGATTAAAGATCAAAGTAGAACCTTATGTATTTCCCGTGACACAGTGCTTCAAATGCTGGAAAATAGGTCACGGAATAAGTTTATGTCCTTCCAAAAATTTCATTTGCCCTAAATGTGGAGGTAATCATTCCAACTGTGAAACCTCCTCTTTTACGTGTGTGAACTGTAAAGGGGGTCACATGGCGATGGCAAAAACTTGTCCAACGTTCCTTAAAGAGAAGCGCCTCCGAGAATTGATGGCAGAATTCAATTGTACATATAAAAAAGCGATCAACCTTTATGATACATCATCTAAAATTCAAGAGTTAGAAAACAAAAATATTCACCCGCTAAAGAGACAGTTTCCCCCTTTGTACAATAGTTGTTTGGATAATAATGTAGAGATAATAAATGTTCATACTCCATCTTACAAAGAAGTTCTATGCAATAAAATTGATAATGTTGATGTGGAGGTTAAAAAACTACGACAAAGAAAGAAAGAGCAAATAATAAAAGAAAAACCTTTAAAACCAGAGAAGCCTGAAATGAAATGGAGAAATGATGAGGAGAATAATGAAAAGGAAGTTAGTGATAGTGAGGAAGAACAGCTTAAAGATAAAGTTTCATTTATAGAGTTGATAAATAGAGTTAAAAATGTCCTGTTTCTTAAAAACGTATGTTTTAAATCTAAAATTTTTAGTATCATCAAATTAGTTGTGGAATGGTTAGTTATCTATGCTGTGGGTTTAATTTCAGATTGGTCTCTTATTAAAATGTTATTAAATTATATTTCCAATGGCTTCTCCTAAACTAATTAAGTTAAACATTATACAATGGAATGCCCAAAGTATATTGCCTAAATTGAAATCTTTCGAGGAATTGTTGCGTATTGAAAAAGTTCACATTGCTATAGTTAGTGAGACTTGGTTAAACGAAGACAAAATTGTAAAAGTTAACGGTTATAATATTTATAGAAGAGATAGAGTTGATGGTTATGGCGGTTTAATGATTTTAGTTCATAATTCAATTAAGTCTACATCTTTTGCTACTTGTTTAAATAATTTAGGTATTGAAGTGTTACAAGTAAAGGTTTTCAATTGTTTTCCTATACAAAACCTGGTAGCTGTTTATTGTCCAGGTAATGTCAATACTAGGCAAGAGGATTGGGATGAGATTTTAAATTTAAGTACAGAGAAATGTTTGGTTTTGGGTGATTTTAATGGACACCATTTAACATGGTCGACCAAAACAGACGTTAGAGGTAACCAACTTCATTCGGCCTTTTCAAATAGCAATTTTGTGATTTTAAATACTGGTGATATTACTCGTTTAAAACTTGTTGAAGGTATTTTAAAACAATCTGCACCTGACCTTTCTTTGGTAAGTGCGGATATTGGACTTGATTTCACCTGGTCTATGCTTAATGAGTCCTTGGGCAGTGACCACTTGTTCATTAAAATCTCCAAACGTCAATGTTTAAATACTAGTAACTCAATCAAAAGGAAAAATTTTAAAAAAGCTGATTGGAGTGCTTATACAGAATACTTAAACGAAATATTTACAAACGTTCAACGTACTAGCTATTTGCAAAAAGATTATGAACTTTTTACTCAATATATAAATTTAGCTTCAGATTCCTTTATCCCTTGCTATACAATCGAACAAAACCCTAGCTCTGTGTTTACCCCAAAACCGTATTGGACTCCAGATCTTTCTAAATCAGTTGCGGAGCGTAGACAAGCGTTAGGTAAGTTTAGGAAAAATCCGATACCACAAAATTTAGATAAATTAACTGAAAAAATTGAAATTTCAAAGAAGAAATTGAATCTATCTATAAGAAATGGTTGGAACTCATTTTGTTCATCAATAGATGAGGGCACTACCTCTAGTGACATGTGGTCAAAAATGAGCTGGATGAAGGGTTATAAGAACCCACGACAATATATGGATCCTTTCAGAGTTGAGAAACTTCTATGTTCATTAACCCCTGACTATGCTACTCCTGCAATGCCTCCGCTATCTTCATATGATTCACCTCTCGATGCAGACATCTCTATCCACGAGTTGCGTAAATGTATAAAATCTAAAGATACATCTCCTGGTTGTGATGGTATATCTTACTCGATGCTAAAGCACTTATCTTTAAATGCTCAAGAGTTTCTGGTTGATTTATTTAACGATTTTTTAAAGCATGGGTTTGTTCCAACTCAGTGGCGTGACATTGGCATCATACCAATTCCAAAACCTGGTAGGGAACCAAATAGTGTATCCTCATTGAGACCGATAGCTTTTATATCGTGTTTGTGCAAAATTTTTCACTCGGTTATAAACAATAGACTTGACTGGTATGTGGAAAAACTTAATGTTTTTTCGAATAACACTTTAGGTTTTAGAAAGTGCAAATCCTGTTTAGACAATTTAAGCGTTTTGGTTTCGAGGATACAAGTTGGGTTTTCAAAAGGTTTGCCCACTATGAGCTGTTTCTTAGATATTGATGGCGCTTACAATAACGTGGAAAACACTGTTTTAATATCGACCTTAGATAAACTTAAAGTTGGTCGTAAAATATGTAATTACCTGTGGAATTTTTTGAAAGAAAGAAATCTCAAAATTTTTTTGGATGGAAAAGTTCTTTTTCAGAGATCTACTTGTCGTGGTTTAGCTCAAGGGGATCCATTGTCACCCCTTTTATTTAATTTGGCTACCTTAGAAATTTGCAAGTCCCTAGAAAAAGATATATTTATATCACAGTATGCAGACGATTTTGTTTTTTATTGTTATTATGATGATATAAACCTCGGTGAGAGGAAAATCCAAAAGACTTTGGATAAGATTCATAATATGTTGTTAGATATTGGACTAGAAATTTCACCGTCTAAAAGTAAATTGTGTCTTTTTAAACGAGGTTATAGGAGAGATTTTATTAACATAAATGTTAATGGTCAAGTATTACCTGTTGTTGATTCTGTCAAATATTTAGGTCTTTGGTTGGATCGTAATCTTCGTTGGGGAAAACATATCAACGAAACCAAAGATAAGGTACTAAAATATGTAAATATTTTCAAAGTCTTAGCTGGTTCTGGGTATGGTATTCATGTGAATCATTTGAAGCGGTTATATATAGCGTTAGTCAGAAGTCGTATTGACTATGCCAGTTTTTTGTATGCCAATAGTAGTGCAACTCATCTTTCTAAATTAGATAAGATACAAAATATATGTTTACGTGTGATTGGTGGATTTATCAAAAGTACACCTATACACGTAATGGAGGCGGAATTGGTTTTACCACCATTATCTGTTCGCAGACAATATCTGGCAGGAAAGTTCTATTTGAAATCTAGATCTTTTGATAATATGGTATGTAATGTTCTGGATGAAATGTGTAATTTAGTTCAAAACCGTTTTTGGAATCGAAAAATAAAACCTTTACTTGTAACCATGCATAACTCATTTAAGTCCACAGATATCCAATCCAATAGTAAGCCCGAAATGTATTCACTTGATACATGGGTCACAAATATTGATTTATCTGATTGTTTAAAACCTAATTTAAGCGGAATAGACAAGGCAAAATGTAAGTACACTCGAGCACATATTCAATCTGCATGGACTGATATTTTTGAAAATAGATATACATATTTTTACAAAATTTTTACAGACGGTTCGAAAACAGAGAACGGAAACGGGGGTGCGTTTTTAGATTGGGAAACTAAAGAATCTGTTAAAATACAGATTAATGCAGAAATTTCGATTATGGCCGTAGAAATGATAGCAATTTTAGAAGCATTATCGTACATTCAGAGCATAAATTTTCAAAAATTCGTTATTTTAACAGATTCAAAAAGTACTATTCAACATTTGATTCGATGTACTACCATTTTCCGAGGCTTTCCATTAGCTTATATGATTATAAATATGATAAATAGCTTAAAATGAAGAAAAAAAGATATTGTTATCCAATGGATTCCCTCTCATTCAGGTATCCTGGGAAACGAGGAAGTGGATCGGCTGGCCAAACAGGCCATGACGGAGGGTATTTATTTTCATTGGGTTCCTTGGTTCGGTGATGTTCTCTATAAAGTTAAAATTAGGTGCTACGACATTTGGTCTGAATATTTTAATGAAAGATCGCTTTCTAAAGGTATCTGGTATAAAACCATCCAGCCGTCAGTTCCTCGAGTCCCTTGGTTTGAATTGATTAAAATGAGTCGGCAAGACATTGTATTAGCTCTTCGTCTCCGTTCTGGTCATATTCCGTTAAATAGTTTTGCTTACTTGATGCGTAAAATTGATTCTCCAAATTGTAGTCAATGTGGTGTGGTTGAGGATGTTTTTCATATTACTATGGAGTGTGATCGGAATGTGGTACAGAGGCGCCGCCTTAATTTGAAAAATTTCAATATCGGTTTGGTAAACAGTATATTATCATCCCCTATTTCGAAGGAGGCCAAATTGTTATATAATGTAGTGAAAATATGTTTAGATAATAGGTAATATTATATTATTAATTTTATTGATGTGGATTTAGAGAGTCACGATGAGGGTGGCTTTTGTAAAACCCTCTATAAATAAATATTGATTAAAAAAAAAATAATAATACATAACTAACTATAAATCCCCAGACCAACACACCAACTGTATACTCCCAAAGTAAGCGGAGCTTGTGTTATGGATGACCATACAGCGAGCTGGGAACCCAGAATAAACATACATATATGAAACAACCATGACCCGAGAACAAACATCTGTGTTCATCACACAAATGAATGCCCCGGCCAGGACTCGAACCTGGGACCTTCGGCGTATGAGGCAGGGTTACTACCGGGGTACTCGGTGACCTTATCTTATTTGACATAAATATTAATTCCTTTTCTGTACATGCTGTCAGATTGTGGAATTCATTACCTTTCAAAATACGCGAGTCAAAATCTCTAACAATATTTAGGAAAAGAGTTAGGGAATACTACTTATCTTAAATATATTTTAGCTTTCATAAACATTTTTTTCATGCAAATTAAATGATGTTAATTATATAGACGCACGCACTAACTTTGCATTGTATTATTTCTCCAGTCTCAGGTCTGCTGGCAGAAATTTCTTTAAGAAATAAGCTGACCTTTGTACATTTTTAGTCTCTAAGTCTCATTCATTGTATTTTTCTTCTTGTGTGTACATAAAAATATTAATTAAAAAAATAATAATAAACAAACATGACCCAAGAACAAAGTTCATCACACAAGTATGCCCAGACCAGGTTCGAACCTGGAACTTCCGGCGTAATTATATTTTTCCTTCTAAGTAACCTACCTCTTTAGATTCTAAAGTAAAGATATATCCACAGACTATATACTTAGAACCTATTGAAACAACGCATCATTATTGTATTCAAATAACTTTATTTGACTATAAATTAGCGGGGCGAAGTGCAGATGATTCGCTGTCACTAGGAGGGCTTATCTGTCTATGTACCGACAAAGGCAAACACAATGCATCATTAATACGTAGAATCTAGCTCGAATGTTCGTGTCAAGTCCTGTAGGTACCTAAAGTATTACCTCTGCGCAACATAAGCGAAACAAAACTACCTACTTATCGTTCAAGTTACTTCCAAAAACAACTTAAATTACAAAAGAGTAATGGTAATACATTAGTATTAACTATTAATATAATAAGTCGTTAAAAGATACATTATGAGGCATATGACAAATAGCTATTAGGATATAGAAATAGATTTTCATTAGCCTTCTTTGAGCCGACGAGCTCGTAACCCCAGGTAAGTGGCATTCGGATCCATGACTGCGTTTTATTTATCAATATTAATTGTGATTGTTAAAGCGAGTTGCATTCACACTTGGATAGTACCTAAACATGTTGAAATATTTAAAAAATTACACGTCAAGTTCTCTAAATAAGAATGAATTATTTATTTATTTATTTACTTAAAGTACTGCCACATGATACATATTAAGAACACAGTTCACCTTATATCTACAATAATGTTCTGATATGCATCACAATAACGTCGTACATACCATTCACACCAGCTTTGTAAAGACAATTTAGGAATACAACAATTTACAAAATACCCAGTCTACGCAATAAATTATCATATAATAGGTCTTTACCTATGAAACTGCCGTTTTGCCGTACTGGCCATTTCAAATGAAAATATTTTTTTTTTGACTGATAATTCTAATTTCAAATTAATTTTATTTGACAAACATGGAATTCTTTTTCTAAAATCGACATTTGTTTAATAGTTAGTGTTTTGTTTTCAACGCATTCGAACATTTTTCGTCATCATGGATAAGTTAAAAATTCGAGTAATTATGGAGTATGAGTACCGTCGTGGCAGCAAAGCGGCACAAGCGGCACGCAACATCAACGACGTTTACGGAGCGAACACTACAAACGAACGCACCACCCGTTATTGGTTTACCTGCTTCCGTTCTGGAAATTTTGACCTGAAAAATGAACCCCGTGGTCGTCCGAAAACTTTGGTCGACAATGACGAATTAAAGGCAATTGTGGAAGCTGATGAAACTCAATCCACGGCTGAATTAGCAGCAGCTTTCGACGTTAGCATCAAAACAATATTGGTGCATTTGCGTCAAATTGGCAAGGTAAAAAAGCTTGACAAATGGGTACCCCACGAACTCAATGACCACCAGCGCGAAGTACGCGTGGAGACGTGCCTTGCACTGCTCAGCAGGCATACAAATGAAGGAATTCTGAACCGCATTGTTACTTGTGACGAGAAATGGATCCTGTTTGACAATCGTAAGCGCTCAGCAAGTTGGTTGGACCCTGGTTCAGCACCCAAACAATGCCCTAAACGAAAACTTACCCCTATAAAAGTGATGGTCACTGTTTGGTGGTCTAACGCGGGTGTAATTCATCACAGCTTCTTGCCAAACGGGACAAGCATTACTGCAGATGTGTACTGTGAAGAACTGAACACAATGATGGAGAAGCTCGCACGTCTCCAACCAGCTTTGGTCAATCGTTCGGCTCCACTGCTCCTGCACGACAACGCGCGACCTCATACTGCCAAGCTACAAGAGTTGGGGTTGGAAGTTCTCCGTCATCCGCCGTACTCACCAGACCTTGCGCCTACAGACTTCTATTTTTTCCAGAATTTGGATAACTTCTTGGCGGGAAAAAAATTCAATACCCGAGAGGCAGTACAAAATGCCTTTGAAGAATTTGTTGCCTCCCGTCCAGCTGATTTCTTCAAGAAAGGCATCAATAAGCTACCAATGCGTTGGCAAAGATGCATTGATTGCATGGGTGATTATTTTGATTAATAGAAATAAAAAATATATAAAAAAATTACGCTTCATTTATTTCGTGAAAAACGGCAATTTCATAGGTAAAGACCTAATATTCCTGAGCATATGCGTAGGTAATGAAGAATTTTCTGACTGCTCGAAAAATAGTAAATAAATTATACGACTAAACCCATGGTAAAAGTAATTCCAATCTTTTTAATGTTTAGAGAAACAGGAAGGTAAGAACTACGCCATGCAGCCAGGTTTGACGAAAATAGATACTTTATTATTTTTATATAAGTATTATTTTTACATTTCTTTAATTGTCGTAGTATTTTAGAAACTCCGTATGCTGAAACGTCTTAATTAGTTTATTGAAAAATGGCATTTGCCAGTGTCGCGTATTGGTGGAACACAGTACAAAAAATAAAATAAAAATTTAAAAACAAAAAATTCCGCTGGGCATTGAGATGTATATAGGCTACAACAAAATAAAACACACTAACTAACTTTAACCAATAAAAATGACTGAAACGTCTTTTCAGCACACATCATCATCATCATCATCAGCCTATATTCGTCCACTGCTGGACATAGGCCTCCCCAATTTCACGCCATCGAGGTCTATCCTCGGCTACTCGCATCCAGCTCCTGCCAGCCATCCCGCGCAAATCATCACTCCACCGTGTCTGAGGACGTCCTACACTACGTTTGCCGAGACGCGGTCTCCACTCAAGAACTCGTTTACCCCAACGGTTATCGGTTCTTCGGCTAATATGGCCAGCCCACTGCCACTTCAGTTTGCTAATCCGGTGCGCTATGTCGATGACCCTGGTTCTCTGCCGGATCACTTCATTTCTGATTTTGTCCCGCAGAGAAACACCGAGCATAGCTCTTTCCATAGCACGCTGAGCGACCTTCAGCTTGTGGACCAGCCGTGCCGTTAGTGTCCAAGTTTCGGCTCCGTATGTCATGACGGGTAGGACGCACTGATTGAAGACTTTCGTCTTTAGGCACTGTGGAATCGTGGATGTGAAGACTTGACGTAGTTTCCCAAACGCTGCCCAACCTAGCTGAATTCTTCTATTCACCTCGTTCTCAAAGTTGTTTCTACCTAACTGCAATGTCTGCCCGAGGTAAACATATTTTTGAACAACTTCGAGAACGGCTCCGTGCACTGCAACATATCTTTTATTATATGTATATTTGGACCAGCTTTTCTTACCGCCATCTGTTGAGGTAATTGGAACTTTTTCTTAATTTGATTGAAGAGACTCCCTCATTATTATATTAATGTATTACAATACTTATGGATTTAGTCAAGAAAACGACACAAAAGCGTGTTTTAAATTTATTTGAATCCTAGCTGAAAATCAAAAGCGGCGTTTCAGTCATAAAACATGAAAACTTTTGTCAGCGGCTTACGAATTATATTTTAAATCATGCACTTAGGGTCATATTCGCAAAAACATAGGTTATAATGTTCTAATTCACATTTTTTGACAATCCTTACCATTGTAAATTGTGATCCGGGTATGTTGGGAAAACAATTAAAGTATTTCAGATTTATGTGAAGTATTTATTTTGAATCAGTTTTCAAAGAAGTTCGTGTGTCTATTAATTATTATTACAAAGTATATTGTAGTCGTTGGAATGAACAACTGTACAATTTTCTAGGGTATGCCAGATATTTTATTGTAAATATTGACAAGTGACAGTTCTACCAGAGAGGCTAGAAGATGGCGTTACTAAATGACGTCATATAGAGGTTGAATGAGAGGCAATTATTTTTCGCATTTTCGTTAAAATAAGCTAATCGTATTTTTCTTATTTTTTAAAGTGATGTCTCCAAATGTTTTTGATTGATAATGTGACGGTTTAAACTTCCTGATCGTGTCGGCTTTTAAACTGTTCTTGGTTTTCCAGGCGTACCTACAAATTGCAAGGCCATGTCTTCCGCTGGGTGGAGGAGCTATGAAAGGCTGTTGGCATTTCCACTACCCGATCTCCTGGTTCCTGGTAGTGTACGAGTCGTGTTGTTGTAAATTTAGATATGTTATTTTCAACATTGGCAACTTCTTGTTCTCGTTGACGTTATACATATAAAGCATGTCTCTACACTAGTTCGGAAACACCATCGAAAACTAGCAAAAAATCTACATTTTTTCGAGGATTCTGGGTACTAAGAGAAGCAGTCTGGGTAGCGCTAGATCTAAGTTCAGTAAGACGGTTCAGAATGCCTTGCATAGTAGTTGGGCGAAGTGTGTTTAGATAGCGTTAAGTTTCCCCCGCGTTACCAGCTGTACAGCTGACGTCCCGAAGGCGGACGTGAAAGTTATACCGTTTCTACACCGCAGTATAGATTATTCAGATTATTCCCGCGTGCAGCCCTCAGCGGGCTTTTGTTAGATAGCTGCTAATAAGCTCCTGTTACCTTGAGCCGAACGAATGCCGTGTGAAAACGTTTGGCACAAGGACAAGTAGACCTAACAGCGTTATTTTTTTTCATATGTTTATATCGACGCCGTTCTTCAGGTTTGTCGTCTTCAGAACCATAGCGCTAGTTTCCTCTGTTCAAAGAACATTGGCAGATCGCCGTACATGGTTTTAGTTAGAGTTAAAGTGGAGCGTTTAGAAGTCAAAAATATCTAAAACTATAGGACATTAATTCCGAACCCACTTTCAAAAATTATATTTATAAATTATATTAATAAATTATATTATGTAAATAAAACACTTTTTACCGGATATTATCGCGTATATTTTAGTTAATTTTAAAATTATTTCGACGTTTCGGCATCTTTGCAGTTGCCGTGGTCTGCAAAGATGCCGAAACGTCGAAATAATTTTAAAATTAACTAAAATATACGCGATAATATCCGGTAAAAAGTGTTTTATTTAAAGTATGTATCGTGAAAACTTAAGAAAATATTTATATTATGTAGTATGTCTAGGAACAATAATAATTGCATTTTCAATAAGTACTAATTTTGAGGTTATGATTACAAATTACATAGGTAATTACTACCGTCACAAACCAACCATGATAATAATGACATGTAAATGTTCATCAATATCTTTAACTTAATAGCTACAATTTATACATTGAATTTGTGTAATTCTGTCTGCCATGATAACGTTATCAAGACAAGCACAGCAATAAGTCATCCTAAGCGCAATCTATTGGAATCCTTAGGAACAAAGGGTTATAAAGTCACGTTATGAATTATCTGAGTGCAATAAACAGTCCAGGTCCAATAAAAACTTTTAAAAGAATCGTAAATCATCAGAACAAAACCAAGGCACTCCCACACACACAAGTGACAAGTCCAAAAGTAACGAACGAAACGGTTTCGTTTTCAAGTTACGTTTTTATCTTAAACTCGCCGGCAAAGGCAAAAGCTACACAGCCAAGGATAAGGACTCCAGTGAGTAATAATTCATTTTCACTACGAGTAATATAAAAAAATATCCTTATATAAAAATGAGTGCTTACATTCTGAAGTGATTATAATTTCCTATATTTAAAAATTATATTATAAAATACTTGCGCTTTGTCACAATCAATTTTATGTATTATAATAAAAATGACAGGAGGTAAAACAAACTGAACAATTAAAACAAGCTTTATAAATCAATTATTTTATGGAGACTTCTACACATGAAGCTAATATTATGGAAATTCACATTTAAAAAAAGAATAAACAACAGTACCTACTGGTTACTTTTCTAAACGCTCACTGTTTACTTAAATAAGGAGTCGCCAATATTCTTTCAATTTATAATAGATACTCCACGCCTGGACATGGGAAGAAGCCTTGCAAGCCAGTTGCTCTACATCCAATACTGATTCCTCCTCTAACAACATGATGACGGCGTCGGCAAAAGCTTGGCAATAGTAACTATTCATTAAGATCGCCACATTGAGTTAATGGGTGAAGCAGCTGCACTGGACACGAGGTGCTGTCAACTGCGCCCTCGATAGTCAAGAACACCAGTGTTACTGTCTTACAATCAAATTTGGATCTCATGCGCTGTATGAGGATATCTTCCAATACCTCAATACTCAGAAACTAGAAGCGGTTTAATACGAGCCATCACCATTTTCTCCAGGATCTTCCCCAGTATTAGCGAAAACCCTATTGACCTGTAATCCTTCAGGACACGGTAGTTGTCTTTGACTGGTGGCCGCAATATGACAACGGAGACTTCCAACTAGTTGGGGAACTGGTGCAACTGCATGTACTAGTTGGTAACGACCAAGAAAGGCTATTACAGATGTCTGTCGTGAATTCATCAGCATCTGAGGCTTTTTTAGGATTAGACCTTTTAACACCGTAATCAGTTTCTTTAGGGCTGCGAGCAGCTTCGTGTCCTCCGTCTTTGGGACCAAAAGTTTTTGCCAGTAGTGCCGCTGAGTTTGCGGGTTTGAAGTGACATGGCGCTCCAAAGACATGTCCTCGTCTCCCGTTTTTGTAGCCTCCCTATAATTAGATGCCTTCTCACTACAAGCATCTTTTAGCACAAGTCCTTTCAGAAATCTGGATACAATCAATTCTCAACAATTCTGGCTTCTTCCTCATACTTACTTCTCAGCTGATATTCCGCAGCAACTGTCTGCCTCTATCGATGTTTTAACTTTGTATTATTTTCTCAAGTGAAAATAACAATAATTCATAGTTTCACTGTGCCATAAATATTATCAAAAACGTTCCACAGCAACATTTATAAGGATACAAAAAAATATTGTTTTAGGTACTAACCTAAAATGAGGTAAGAAAATAAATGCATCATACCCTTTCTTTTCATTATTGAAATGGAAGAGACGTTTGTTTTCTATGTCACCTGATGGAAAGTGACGATGGAGACGAAGGTGTTGCACGTCTATCCACGAGATACCTGTTCACTCGACGCTTGAAAGAACTAGGACTATAGTTTTCTGGAAAAACAGACGCAGGCAGTTCATTCCACACCTTGGCGACCCGCACCAAAAAGGAACTATCGAAGCGTTTGATTCGACTTCTTGGGATATCTACCATAAAGGGATGGAAGGTCTGTCTGCGTCTAGTAGTCCGATGTAAGAAGGGTGTGGGTTCAACCTGATCAAAAAGAGCATGCCCTTTAACACTTAAAAATGTAGGTGCATAAAAAAGTAGATATTTCATAATATTTCATGACTGTGAGCCAATTATTAGTAATATTTGTTATCGTATACCAGTCAGATCTCACACTAGATCTTGCCGTGTAAATCAATTATTTTCTCTTCCTTTGTGCCGGACAAATGCAGGAAAGCGCTCACCACTACATCGCCTTACTGACACATACAACAAGTATTTTAATGAGATTGACATTTTTGCGACTCTGCCTAGTGAATTTAGATAATCTGTTATTCGTAAATTAAAAGGACCTAACTTAAACTCATAAAACTTTATTATTCTCAAATATATAAAAAAAACCCTAATATACAAGCAAATCAAATCTTCGCCAATTTACAAATATTTAGTAAGACTGCCATTCAAATTTTCAGTCGTACTTAACTCGTGGTTAACGGTATTGGTGTCACGATTATATATAAATATTTGTACTATAATATTGTAACCTTTATTGTGATACTGTTTGTTGACCTCAATAAATGTAAAAAAAAGGGAATAAGGGATAATATTCTAGACAGGATTTTCTCAAAACGTTACTTCGTGGTTTGGAACGCTTTTGAGGAACTAGGTCCAATTGATTGTTATGAGAACGGGACTTGCGGGAAAGTGTATGTGTTTTCTCAGCAAGGATCTATCCCCATAAATTTATTCAAACGACGCAATTCCGCTAACGGCACAAGCATATCATGGGAGCCAGCCATCGCCCTCCTCAACCATACTCGTACCGGAAAGTGAGCGCCACCTGACGCCGCCGTACAAAGCGGTCTGAAAACCGCTCCATCATGACTGAGCGGAAGACGATGTTGCCCACTGGCCCCTAGCCGATGTCCGTTCTGTTGCTGTATCGTAGACACAGGCAATGCAGAGTTCCAATATGGATTGGTTGAATCGCTGAAAGACTCTGCTGGTTCTCCTCACTTGTTCACCTGTGAGATGACCATTACGTAGTGCCTATGCGCTATGATCACAAAAACGCCGATAAAAAAGCTACAGGGCTAAATGAAGAAAACCCCACAAATTTTAGTAATCAAATAGGTAACTTTCACAGTCCAGTCCAGAGAGCCCTAATCACTGTTGTTTAAAAAACAGAGAGAAAACGGAAGGAAAGAGACCAAAATTCATAAAACTTATATGACGTATCTACCCGACATGTGTATGACCTCAAAGTTCAACTTTGAGGTCATTGGGATAGCTTGAAGCTGACACGTGCCTCTAAGTTCAACCGATTCATATATTATTAAACGACCGGTGACGTCACCCAGTTTTGTTTTCTTTTCCAAAGAGTACCGTAGAAATAAGTTTGTTTCGTGTAGCTAAGTTGACGCCGCTGTAATTGTAGGCTAGTATTTCAATTGATTTAACAAACGTATTATTTGGTTTTATTTAGAGCCAATAGAACTGTTAAGTACTCACTCCGTTTAATATTTCAATTTTTATTTCCAGTTGGTAGGTGATTGTCGATTGCCGATAGATCTAAATTTAAACATACTCGTATTTTCTTTTCTTGCCCCTCGGGTATTGCTCACGTAAAAATGAGGGGCGGTTAATATCATTTATTTATTTACAGCAAAACGACTGAAAATTACTTTTTCCAAGTTATTTCTGATGTAGGGAATATTAATATTTGAGCGCTCTTTCCCGCCATATTCTTGAAAAAGGTAGAGCATTTCATCAAAGAAACGAACTATTGACACCTGAACAATTTTACAGTATTATTCATTTGAAATGCTTTTCATTGTTATTTGAGGGTGAAACTAGTTAAGGAAAGTTGAAACTTAATCATCAAGTTTTCAAGGTAAACTTGCGTATTAAAGACCAAGCACTGATTTTTCAAAGCTCATAGATGTTTTTTATCCGGACAATAACATTGACACTAGACAAAACTTTCCATAGAAATTATTTTAAACTTATTGTTCAACCCCTTAAATGACTCCACTGATAAAAGTTATCTGAGCTTTGTTAATTTGCCCTTCGACACACTAAGTTATTGTTACCTGCTTAAGTCTATAAAGAATGGATGATGATTCACTATGAATATAAAACTCACAACGGTGAAGGTTTTATTTTCGATAAGGTATTCAATTCTTACCCTAGTTTTTATTCAAAAACCCAAACAAAATCAGACCCCTTTTTAAGTCCGAGGACTTATACTAACAGATGAATATTATAATTGATAAAAGATATAGCTGAATAAAATATATAGCGTCGTGAAACATATGTTAAGCCGATCGCTTTTCATACATCAACAGCAGCTTACGTTCCCCCACCATCGGACAGTGTAGTTAGGATGGTGGACCTGAATTTAGAACGAATTGTTTATTTATTTATTTAACAATTTATGTACACACATGTTTACAGATAATTTATAGAAACAAAACAAAACAAGTAAGTACAAAGGTACAGCTTATTTCTAAAGAAATTTCTTCCAGCAGACCCAAGACTGGAGAGTTTGGTCAAAATGCAATAATAGTGTGTACAACGACTTAATATACTTAAATACCATATTAAGATTGAACCAATAAATATTTATGGATATCAATACATACATACATATTTATACATACATACATATATACCATATTATAAAAACCTGAATAGAATAAATAAATAACCAAAATACATTTGAAGTTAAGATAGTGAGGTGGGTAATACAACTCATAGTTGAGAAAAGTAGTGATCTTTTACATTTTTCTTAAAGATAGAAATAGATTTAGACTCACGAATAATGTGAGAAAGTGAATTCCACAATCTGACTGCATGAACTGAAAAAGAGTATGAAAAATAATCAGTTTTATGCATATGCGTAAGTAGAAGAGTACGCAAATGTGCTCTGCATAGCGTATTATCAGAGTGAGTAAAAGAAAACCTTTCACGCAAGTAGAGAGGAGTGAGTGGGTTAAATAGGATATTGAATAAGAGGCAAAGGATTCTAGTGTTTCTACGGTAGCGTATTGGAAGCCATCGGAGTTGCTTGCGGTACTCAGAGACGTGATCAAACTTTTTGAGATTAAATATAAAGCGAATGCAAAGATTTTGCAAGCGTTCCAATTTGTTTAATAGCTCCTCCGTGGCATCCAAATAGCAAGCATCGGCGTAATCCAGGATAGGCCACACCAGCGACTGGGCAAGGAATATTTTGGTCTTAAAAGGTAAAAAACTTTGTAAGGCCTTAAGTGAGTGAAGAGTGAAGTGGATCTTCCGACTGATATCACTGACATTCGCGTTCCATATTAGATTCGAATCTATGATGACTCCCAAGTTCTTAGCTGTGTCAGTGAAAGCAATCGGAACGTTGTCCATGGAGACACAAGATAACGCCGAAAAGTCAAGGCAACTACGCATATAGCGACTACCTATCACCATGGTCTGTGAATTCTTCGGGTTCACAAGAAAACCAAAAGCCCTTGCCCAGTCGCCTATCCGACCCAAATCTGAATTTATTGCTGTAACAGCTGCCTCAGCATCGCATACCGCGAAATGGCGGTATATCTGCAAGTCATCTGCGTAGAGGTGGAAATTTGGAAGAAATGACTTTGGTGACGGAGTTGATAAAGATGGAGAATAAAAGAGGAGATAAGACACCACCTTGGGTGAATGAGATTGTTTCTCATCAAGGCGGATCTGCTGCGACCGGCCCCAAAGATAAGAGTCAACCAGGACAGAGCTACAGGGGAGATGTTTATAGATTTGAGGATGCCTAGAAGGATGTCAAAATCAACAGTGTTGAAGGCATTGCTTAAATCGAGAAGGATAAGCAAGGTGAGGAATTTATTTACTGAAACAGTGCTATGGCCAGGGCGGAAACCGGACTGGAATTGGGTGATGACGTTGTTTGTGGATAGAAATGCTGACAGTTGCTTATGAACAATGTGCTCAACAACTTTCGAAAGAAAAGGCAGAATATAAATGGGGCGTACATGGGTAAAGGCAGTAGGATTGGGAATTTTAGGTGAAGGAATAACGTGCGCTCGTTTCCAAGCAGCAGGAAAGACACAGGAACTTAAAGAATAATTGAAAATGTGGGTGAGAATTGGCAAAAGGAAAGGTAAAACCATGACGATCATTCTCGAGCACAACTTGTCATCACCAACGGCGGCTGAGGAGATGGACAGGATGGATTTGTTGACTTCATCTGAAGAGACAGCTGTAAAAGAAAAAGGAGAATGTGAAACTTGCATTCTCGATAGATGATCCAAGGTGTAAGCTTTGACATTTTGGGTTAAAGTGACTGGAGGAAGGGAGAAGTGATTGTTCAGAACGCATTTGCCGATACCGACGGATTTGAGGAACTTCCAGACTTCTGCAGAACCACGGTTGACAAGAGACTCGTGATAGTATTTCCTCTTCGCATCACGACACAGGCGGTTGCATCTGTTTCTAAGTTTTTTGAAACGGTGGAGGTTTTGTTCAGTGGGTCTACGTCTGTAAGTTTGCTTGGCCTTGTCTCTAAGTGCCATCTCCTCTTTTATGCACTCTGTTAGCCAAGGTGCAGGGTTGTGCTTCAATTTAACTCGTTTTAAAGGAGCATGGCGATCGAACAACTGTAAAATAAAATAATTGAACGTATCAACTTTCTCATCGACTGTGGAGCAAGATGTTACGGTGTCCCAATCAATGTTCTCAGCATCGCGATGCAAAGCCGCAGAATTCAGGTCATTATAGTTGCGCAACAGTACAGACCGTGGTTTGCGTCTGGGGATACGGATACGATAGGAGAGAAAGACGAGGTCATGGTAGGAAAAGGATGATGCAAGTTGCCCATGTGACGCAACATTACGGGTGTTAGAGACGATCATTAGATCAATTAAAGAAGGGACACAATTAGGAAAATGATGGGTCGCTGATAGAGGCAAGATATGGAGGTTATAGGATATCAAAAGATATTCAAGTTTTCGGGAACGGGAGTTGTTTTTAACCATGCAAGTATACAGGTCACCCATCAGTATGACATAGGATGGGCAAATGTCGTGGAGGACTCCATCTAAGTCACCGAAGTAATCAATATTTTGATTTGGGCTGTCAAAGACACCAAGTAAAAGTTTCGTGTGTATAGTGACCACCTCAATGACCAGATGCTCTACTGATTCAGAGTAGTATGAAGGGGAGGTACTGATGACTTACCGATCCTGTCGTTGCGAATGAGGACGTGACCTGGCAACGCATAATGCGTGGAAGGTAGGGAAGGTTTAAGGAAAGATTCTGATATTAGCAAAGCATCCACATTAGCAATGCTGAATGAAGCTAGGAGGTCAGAATAGTGGGCAGGAATGCTCTGAGCGTTTATGTGAACAATTTTTAAATTGGATGGATTAGCGTGAGATATAAGATTGAGTTGGTCATGCAAAGTCAGTGTGGCCGAGGAAGAACTAACTGCACTTGAAAAACTACATGAAGAGGATGAGCAAGTAAAGTAATCGTCGTCGAGATCTGTAATTATATTATCCATGTATAATTAGAAATAAATAAAAGTGTATATATTATGGAAAATAGTAAATAAATATTATACTAAGAGCTAAATTCTAAATTTAACTACCTATAATCTAACCACAAACTCACCAATCACATTTGTACTGGTAAAATACAAACACAACAGAAACATTACAAAAGAAAAAATTATAAAGAGAAAAGTATAAACATAAAATAAAAACAAAAAGGAATATTTTCCATCTATGTTTAAAAACTAAAACTAATGTTTGCACTGGCAATGATTATGACGGCAGCAATGACATTGGCATGAAATAAACTTCAATGCCAATTGAATGATTGAAATGACATTAAGTAAACGTAGGAAATGTAAACAAACAAAGAATTATAAAGAATCGGAATTTACTTCTACCGCCAATATTTTACGGAAAAAAAAAATTAAAACAAGGATAATGTTAAATAGACAGTAATTACACAATTACAAAAAAAAATTATAGAAACATTATAGAAATTAATTTAGTTTGGAACTAATTATCTGTATTGAAAAATAATCTGCTTATCCGCCGCCTCAACGGCGTGGGTACAAGGGGTCAAGATCTGTGCGCTTGCACAGTTTATTGCAATTTTTATTAACCGATCTGACATTAAGCGTATGTATATTATTTATTCTAAAAGTATTAACATACCTTATTTCTTGAGCTAAGGCTCGATCATTACAGTATCTACTAGCGAACCTTGCCTGAAAGCTCAGAATTGTTAGACTACTCTGCACTATATTACGAGTTTTAAAAAGAGGGGAGAGTCGTTTCTTTGTTTATTTTTAAGCTTTTCAATAATTTCATCTTAAAGTTCGACTTCGGTTGTCAATGCACGGTTACCGCAGTAAGGAGAGCCTTTGCAATCAGCGTCATGATTGTTTGGGCCTGTGTTCGAATCTATTTTTATTTTCATCTTTGTGCTAGATATTTCTAGAGTTTTCTCAGTGAAGGCTTCTTTGAACAGAATGTAAATGTAAAGGCTAATAAGTCGCCGCGCTATAAAAATATCCAGCGCATGTTTTGATGCTGTTATCTTAGCATTTGGTAAATCGACTTAGATGATGAAATAAAATATTTATCTCTTAACATTGACAATTACTTGTTCTTACTGACGTCAAATAAAACATGACTCTACCACCAGTTCGAAAAAACTTTCGTGAAGAAGAACTGGCAAGAAACTACACGGGTATATATTTTTTTTTTTCAAAATAAATTTACAGAATCTCTTTATGTCTATACAAAATTATTCTTATCTGCATCTGTTAGCTCGGCAAGTCTCCCTTCCCCCAAGTATCCAAACGACGAACACCCTCAAACGGCACCCGTTCACGAGTTAACGCGGGATCCAGAAATCAGAAATCCAGATATCTAGAGATCCGGGAGATGAAAATGTGTTTATTGAAGGTTCCTTTTCAGAAAAAAAAGCATTATATTTTTATAGAGTGCAAAGACATTTCGATACGCATGTTCGTAGAAAGCTGACGTCAATTTAGAATGTCATTTTAAAAGTATAACAAACTACTAGTCAGTGCATTCCGATAACAACATGATCTCAGCAACGAGTTGAGTTTACTTACAGCAATGCTGAAATGAAGATTGTGAGATGTGGATTGGAATAAAAGTTCGTAATAACTTGTTTTAGGAAAAGCTATAGTTTATCATCACAAATTCAGGCGTGGCTGAGAACATTCTCGATGCATTCGATTTTCAAACGCAAAGCACGCAGTCTAGTTGGCCCATTCGTGTGGGAGCTCCGATATCACAGACACAGAGACACGGATACACAGGTAAAGTAAGGAAAATTGGTGTAGGTTCAGATGGTGTTGTCGCCCCTTAGTATGCGGGGTCTACGAAAGACCGAACAACGCGCAAGAGATTCTGAGCATCCGCAGACTTTCCCGACTGTACATATTCACTATTTCGACGATGAAGTAGCAATACCTTCTATCTAAATAAATGCAATTTTACAGGAGACAAAAAATACTCATGTATGTTATAGAAATGATGAATCAATTATGACTAATGTATAACAGGGGTGTGTGGTGGTACGGGTTAGAGAACACAAACACAACTTGAGCTAAGTTAGGTATTTAAAAAAAATCAACAATAATTGAGATAGGAGGTATTGGTACTTCATCATCGATTTTATAACAGCCCTGTTAGAGTCGGGGGTTAAAACATCATCGAGTGCTGACGTGTAAGTAGATTGACATGACGGCAACAAAATGATGATCGGCGAATGGAGCTGGTGCGTGCTGGGAGGGACAGCTCGGTCAGGCAAGCACAATCATACGAGGATATCACGATCATAACCTATAAGCGCAATGTACTCCATGGGTATTCGATTTTCCAGGAGTAGACGTGGTTTTATGGAAGGTCTCAATGTTATTTAGGGATATGTTTTGTTTCGCTTATGTTGCGCAGAGGTAATACTTTAGGTACCTACAGGACTTGACACGAAAATTCGAGCTAGATTCTACGTATTAATGATGCATTGTGTTTGCCTTTGTCGGTACCGTCACGGCTAAGCCTTAGAGAGCACGTCAGAATGCCGCGACATTTGGGTAAAGAGGTTAATATGAATTATTATGAATTAAGAATAAAGGATATTTAAATATACTGTTGGCAGAACAGAAAGAAATGAAGCGATACATTCTGACTTGCTCCGTCATCGGAGCAAGATGTACTAATTATATATATATATATATTGAAATAAATTTATTGAATTGATTTATTCGTATTAATTTATACCACAAAGGTGGTCAGTCGCGTGTGGGCGTAGTGCACCATTGTACATAGATAGATAAGCCCTCATAGTGACAGCGAATCATCTTCACTTCGCTCCGCTAATTATATATATAGTCAAATAAAGTTAATTCAATATAAAGTGACGCTCTTTGTGTTAAGTCTGTGCATTTAAGTACTGGTAAGTAGCCCTGCCGCATACGCCGGAGGTCCCAAGTTCGAGCCCTGGCCGGGGCATTCATTTGTGTGATGAACACAGATGTTGTTTATATTTATATATGTATGTTTATTTATATATGTATATAATATTTACTAGTCTCTGGTAAAACTCAATCGTATTGCGCAAAAATTGGCTGCTTCTAAGGGGGCATTACACTATCAAATATCTATAATTCTATCGCTGATCCTACATGTATGACCCCTATAGCCACATTATCATAGTTCTAAGATCCTACTGTTGTCATGTGTGGTTGCAGTGCAGCACGAGTTACTAATTTATACGGCCTTTGTATACTTCGGCAGTGTGTATTGTGTTATTATAAAGGCAGAATAATAATAAGGTAAAGTCGAAAATTACTAAGACTACAGTCCGTTCATCGTAAGATGTCCGCTGCCGTTATGTTGGCACTATTGCTTGTCAAGCTGTTGTTCTCTGGTTGTCATAGTGTCAAGTGTTCCTCTCGTTTTTGTGTTATTATTTAATATTTCTGAGTTAATAAAGCCAAAGTCATTTAGAAGCAGTGCAAGAGAGATGGCGTTGAAGGTACGTGCCTTTTGTGAGCGAGAAAAAGCAAACCAAACCCCTTTAATTCCACTAAATCAAGTACGAGCTCGCGTTACCGCTATGACAGGTTAGTAAAATAGACAATTTCAGACAAAACGCATGTAGTATGAGTAATATAAATTTACGGACATGAAGAATCAAAATAAAAAGTGCATATCTCAGTGAATTAATTAATTTATGTCTGAAAAAACCGTGAGTAGAATATCAAACTGCCTCTACATTCGGTGGATCTTGATGATTTCGATTTATGCGCATTAAGAAATAAAATCCATGAGATGTATACTGTCAGAAAAGTTGTCCCTACCTTAAATAAATTACTTGTGGCAGTGTTGCCAGATCAGGGGATTTCCCCCTAGATTTGGGGGTTTTTCGACCGAGTTAGGGGCAAATTGGGGGGAAAAAATATATAGGGGATTTTTAGGGGCAATTTAAAAAACATCAAATACAATTTTTTTACCAAATATCACGTTCCTGACGTTTTGTTATTAATGTTTTTTTACTATCTTTAAATTACCTGAGCGCCACAACTAGTCTAGGTCGAGATTCGAGGTGTTGAAGATAAAGAATAAATTTTGGTGTAGTAATAAAATGCGGCAATAATAAAGTTTAATAATATATGAACCGCATATGAGCATGTACAGCCTCTTTGAAAAATCGCTGCATGCCACCATCCACTTGGTGAGGGTATTCTAGGGGAGAAATCAAATTAGTCTAGGGGTCTGTCGCCGAGACCATCTGGCAACACTGACTTGTGGAATTAAAGAATGACACAAACTTTGGTGGAGGTCGAACGACTTTGTGGAAAATTTTAAAAAGTATTGGATTTCAGTACAAAAAGTGTGGTTCAAAGCTGAAAATTTTAATGGAAAGATACGATATAGTTGCATGGAGACGCAAGTATGTCTGGACTATGAGGCAAAATCGTGAAGAAAGACGGCCAATAGATTTCTTAGATGAAACATATATAGGCACACGCATCATACGCAGTGAAAAAATGTTGGCAAAAAAATGAAGAGGACGGAATACTAACAAGTGATTCTCCTGGGACGCGATGGATTATTGTCAATGCAGGTGGAGGAATGGGGTTTATTTCTAATGATCTAATAAAAATTTACCTACAATGTTGAAAGCAGAACTATATGAAATCATAAAAGAACACAAAGAAGCGCCGATTTATGAGGCTGATCAATTATTGAAAAGTCATGGCCACAAAGTGGTTAGGCTGCCGCCCTACCACTTTGAGTTAAACGCCATCGAGTTTATGTGAAGTCTTTTAAAAAGGCAAGTTGCTAGCAATAATGTCGGCCAAGAAGCTGGAAATATTGTGAAATTAACTGAAGAAGCTTTTTCATCTATAACCCCTCAGGATTGTGTAAAACAGTGTTAACATGTAAAAACAATTAGAAGACAAACTTGATGAGCGTGATGGCTACATGGATGCTGTTACTGAACAAGTTACATATAATTGAACTAGGTAATAACAGCAGCACAGATTCGGAGACCACAGATGATGACGTATATGCAAGTGACAGTGATATGTCTGGGATCGTTCCTTTCGACCATAATTACTGCAAGAAACAATGAAAGCAATAAATAAATTATAATTTAAATTGTGTCGTCATTCACAACCTTCCTAGTCTTATAGTTTATTATTTATAAATAAGCAAATGCAACATATATTTATTCGTGGTAGGTACACACAAAGTTAGATTACGGGGTTAAAATGGACACATGATTGGCAACACTGCTGCCAACATCAGCAGGCAGGGGACATCTTATAGTGAACGGACTGTAGTATCTGCCAGGCAGGTGACAGCAGATTGCTTTTTTTAAATACAGCAGTGTTGCCAACACCAATTTTAGAATACCACTACGCACATTGTGAACTTACGCAAAAAATGTTTTTGTACTTACTTTTTATCCATCAATCAAACCACTACAATAATTAACCGCCTTACAATTTAGAATATGACTGATTTGGTATCGGGTGATAATTAAAATAAATGCGTAAATTCAATATGGCATGACCTGTTTCTATGATTATATCTAATAGCAAATGTCAAAAATCTTTGATCAAATACGATATGGCTCATATGTGCATATAATATAATCATATAAATGACTCAGACATCAATGATTTAAAATATGTGATAGTGTAATACCCTCCTCAATGAAGTCAAAATCAAATGATGTGAGGAATACAGGGCTTCATATGTTTTAGTATGCAAGTACATGCAGTACAAAAACAAACCTTTTCCCAACAAAATAATGTTGAATACTGTATGTAGGCGATCCGACGAGCTGCGAGCACGTCGCGACACGATCTAAGGTCCACCGCGCCGACGACCGAGCACCAGCTCTTTGTCTTTTAAACAAAAATGAACCTTATATGCAAACCGCTGAATTATAAAGCTGATTCAGCCGTATATAAGGGGTTATTCCTTACGAAGGATTATTTAAACCGAACCTGTTAATCAAACCGATTAAACCCGTATGAAGGATACCTTTTCGGTCCTGGTTCAAATCATAATTATTCCGGGAACGAAAATGACACAAAAGTTTAGTTAGGCTACTCACATGATCAGGCGGGCGCAGTAGGTTCGGCAGTAAGTACGAACGCCCCTAAGCCTCCCAGATGTTTTCCATACCCCAGATACGACCAATGAAATTGACAATGCATGTGATCTGCTTATCAGACAGCATGAGGATATTGAATAAAAACTTCTGTGGGTATGTCTGAAGGGGTCGTTTCTGTCGCAGGCGGGTGGTTGCAGCGAGCCGTTTAAAATTTAAAGGAGGGGATATGCGATTTATTTTGTTATTTTTAAAAAAGCTAGTTGATATCCTGCGATTTATGCAACCGGAGCGAAGCGAGAAATTGAAGCGAGATACAGAAAATTGAAGAATATAAATAAAGTAAACGGCTGTTAAGTTGAAAGTCTAACTTAACCATCCGCCTGCTAATTTCTATTAAAGCAAATCGGGATCATTACACAGACCTCCTATCTGCAATATGATTTTACAAAGAAGTATTTGTTTCGTTATATTGGATGGATGGTTTCTACATCCACTGAACGAACGGGTTTTACCAACTTATTTTGTTAACTCATTTTCTTTTAATTCATAATTTGTTTTTATAAAAAACTTCAAACAGGATTACAACTTACACGGGCGCGAAACTATTGTCAAATATATACAGAATGGTTGAAATGCAGAGATTCTGGCACGCAAAGATTGATATTCCAGTACTTGTTATAGTCTATCGCGGTTCTAGGAATTCACGGGCTCTCACTACGATGATGGCTGGTGAATGGGTCATAGAGTTTCCAACGGCACAGAAATGTCAAAAACTCTATTTAATTAATAAATTAATTCCTTAAATAATGTCGCATTACCTTTATTATCTAATAGAAATATAATTAATATTAAATAAAAAAATTCTCTGTGTTTTGTACATCTGTGACCCTCTACGAGAGTTTCTCAGTGCATGTTTGATGAGAAAAAAATGTACACCAAGACGGACGGAACCTGGTACAGAAGATTCAAACCATTTTGTATATTTTGCTTCCCCACTACGTAAACACAACCGTTACAATATTTAATAAAACACAGTATCGTACAATCAAAAACGCACTTTAATTCATAACCACTAGGTTCACTTTCACATGTCACTAACATACTGTTTGAAGTCAATTGTCTATCAAGCGTTGCTTTGCTTCGGCGCCTTCGCCGGCAACAGGGCCAGCAGCTGCGAGGACAAAATATATTATTTAATTAAACATTTTATAATAAAATTAACAATAATAATAACATGATTAGTATATTACTTATAAGTATTATGATACTTGGACTGCGGTGTACGCGGATGCTCGATCAGGCTTAAATTTGATAGCAAGCTGGTTGCAAAATAACTTTGAATACGGAAACTAACTACATTGCATTCTATGCAATTCAATATAAAAGATAAGAAGTAAATAAAGAAGCACAGTATTATATAATAGCCCACTCACGCTCCGAACCATATACCTCATCATGTACCTGCCCATGTCTTTGTACAAATCAGAGCGTCAAATACCTAGGCATAATATATAAATTAATATACGTTTTCAAAACCCTGAGGCACGTGCTTGACTCTAAAAATATTAAATTAGTGTCTTAATGCATAACCTCTTGAGGCGGTGCACCAAAAACATTATTAGAATAGAGACTTGGAGAGAGCGCAGAGAGCCCTACTTAAGGCATCTTCATCTCGACCCTATCGTGATCCCGCGGCACAGTAATACGAAGAGAGTAAAGTTGTAAGCGTGCGTCAACTGCTGGTTTCCGCGGGTGTGCTCAGGCAACACAAACTACTTGAATATGACGCATCTGTAACTAGTGGTAACACAAGGTATGACCCCGTGAACCAGCAACGTGCTACGCTCTCAACCAAATTCTCTAACCGATTCTTCTGCTACGTGGGAGGCTTCCTCTATAATTAAATGAACAACAAGTTACATATATTCCCGCCATCGGAAGCCAGGGTCAAGGTGAAGCTAATCGAATGGCTGCAGACATGTAATTATGATGACAAGCTATTTTTGGCCGTCTTATTTAAAGTGACAATTCAAAAAAAAAATATATTATATATAAAAAATTATACATACATGCACAAAACATTATATGAACAATACATACATCGAACTATCTATACACTTTAATACATTTACAGACACACACACACACACACGTGCACGTACAAAACACACTCTCAAAGTAGCTTTATATAACAATATATCAATTGGTCAACTACATATAACCTCATTGTAAGATAAGATAAGATAAAATCTTTATTTGCTAACATATGGTACAGTTAAGTCTTAAATATAAATTAATTCCATCTTAGACTGCTGATTATTCAGCATGCAAAATTATAAAATTGGAAATATATATCTAAATCATTAAATCGAATTGATTAATACTAGATAAATTACATTCACAATTAAAATATAATCAAATTAAATAAGTTATGATGCAAGGTAAAATGAATAAAAATAGCAAACAACAGTAAATATGTCCAAATTGAAGTTAAAAAATGTCAATACATATTAAAAATATAAAAATGTCAAAAGAAAACAATAATTAAAATTAAGTCAAATTTTGAATTAAAGAAAAGAAATAAATATTCAGCCAGCAACATACAATTCATATTTTGTCATTTAAATACAGATTTATGGCATAGTACATTTTGTCCAATACACAATATATAAAATATATAAATAATATAATATATATTAATATATAATAATATAATATAATATATATATATAAATATATAAATTACACAATGCTGTTTTAATTTTATATCAAGAAGATCTGTATATGTCCTTGATAATTTATATAGTCTGACAGCCATACAGTGCACATTTCTACTATATACAGTCATCTTTTAATTAAGTAAAGTTATAACTGTCTATTAAAATTTATCAAATCCAAATGTCAATGTAACTATAAATATAAAATCATAGAAATTATAAGCGCCTATCTGACCAAATATTCAAATGTACTTTGAGGAGACCTGGTGTCCAGCAACACAGGCCTCGAGCCTCGACACAATATCCATTTTGTAAATGAAACAATATTGTAATAGATTTATTGCTTATATGTAAACATATTGTGATGAGAAAATAAATTATTATTATTATTATTACATTGAAAAGCTTGCCGGATGTTCATTTCTTATTAAGATGTAAGTTGAAATGTTGTTAGTTTTTTCTATAATAAATAAAAGCCATAATATAATTAATTATAAAATAAAACATTTAGTTTTAGAGCACAATAGGGAACAGCTGTGAGCGTTGCAAGGGCGTCACGAGTATATACGGCACGATATTAAAATATCGTTACAAAAGTTATTTTAGTATCCCACTTCGGGAATATCAACCTCATCCGTCGCTGTGCTGGTTCAAGGGTGGCCTACTGCGGGTTGGCCAACTCACACATACCTTCGACATAATAATAATAATAAATCCCCAGACTAACACACCAACTGTATGGCCCCAAAGTGAGCAGGGCTTGTGTTATGGATGACCATACAGCGAACTGGGGGGAAACCTGTATATACATACATATATAAGTATAAACAACCATGACCCGAGAACAAACATCTGTGTTCATCACACAAATGAATGCCCCGGCCAGGACTCCAACCTGGGACCTCCGGCGTATGAGGCAGGGCTACTGACCACTACGCCACTCGGCCGTCTTTAGATATTAGATATGTCAGCTTCCTTACGACGTTTACAACAGTCGCCTTAAGTGCCTAGGTTGTACAAACTCATCGGTACATCAGGCTGTCGGGATCAAGCTCGGGACCATCTCATAGCACCATTATTTAAATCTTTGATCTGATATTCTACAACAAAACTTAGAGATATTCTTGATGAAGAGCTGATTGGTCAATGTTCATGCACTTTTCTTTATCAGTAGAATAATTTTGACACCTGACAAGACTTTTCATAGTAAGTATTTCAAAGTTTAGCCTTAAGTTAAAATCTCAATAGAGACGTGTCGTTCTAACAGAAACACAATTATATCATATTTATGAAACTTTACAAGAATGAAGCTTAGAAAGGGACAGAACGATGCAATAACGAGGCGCGCGAGCGAGACGGATGCGCAGTGACAGTCGACTTGGATCAAGGGGACAAGATTTAGGAAACCCGTGTGTCTGGAGATTGTCACTTATCTACCGCTAGTATTTTTAAATTCTTTATTTACTTGTTATTCTGACTTATAAACTATGTAAGTATTCAAACATCGAACGAAACTAGTTAATAAGTATTTTATATCGCTCGTTTACTTGAATCAAAGAAGAAAACAGGCGCTAGGCTAGTTCATCTCACTTGTCACTGCTTGTTCCTCCTGGTGGGCTCGCTGGCGGTGGGCGGCGGCGGAGGACCCTTCTTCTCCAACTCCTCCAGGTACGAGTCGATGATGGCCTGCCGCTCCTCCGGAATGTGGTCTAACGCTGTGTATCTGCGGGAGGTAGTTACATAATACATACTCGTCACTGCACGCTTCACAATCACAACAGTGAGTAAACAAGCTGTCGCTTGGCACAAATTAATATACCTCCGACTGACGGTAAACAGTTTTCAATCACAAACAGACACAGGTCAAACTTAAAACGACCCGCTTTTTGCGTCGGGATTTAAAAAAGAAAAAAAATTTAATGTTAACGCGTATAAATTGGAAAATGCTGTATTATGACGACAATATAATAAGTAAATATTTCTATCTAAAACACCACATTATCTAGCCCAAATTAAGTATCATTAAGAACTTGTGTTATGGATACTAGATAACGGTTAATATACTTAAGAAATATATAAACACACATAGATATTTTTTTCATATATAAATATTAGAAATAAACTGAAATAAACATACATACACATCCATGACTTGAAAGTAAATATAATAAAATATCTGCCTCTACCAGGATTCGAACCCGGGACGTCTGGCATGGTAGGAAAGGCTACTTATCTCCACAGCAAACAGGCCGTCTTATAAGAGCGCCGTTTTCGAAGACCTCGAGATCAATTAGGTACCTAGGGTCAGCTTGCAGCGTGTTGTGCAGGTTGTTGCTGGCGTGCGGCCCCTCCGCCATCATGGCCTTGGTCTTGTGGCTGAGCGCGCGCGTCTCCTGCAGCAGCTGCCGGAACGCCGTCTTCGCCGCCGCCTGCTTGTCGCGGATGTAGTCGCGGAAATCGCGCTCCATCTGGTACGAGAACAAATCAATAAATTAATTAAATATTAGAGTAAATTGGAAGCTTAAGATTCATACACTTCAAACTTTGGAAAGAAACGCTCGTATTGTACAGAGAAAATAACATCGAAATTAAAGTCACTCGAAGGGTAAGCATGTGTCGCGAGCGGGGCGAGTATTGTTTATTTTTTTGAACGGTGTTAGTGAAAATGTTGTGAATGCAATGCAGTATATATAATTCTGCAAAGAAAATGAGTGGGTCAAAGCTACCTCATGCCATGAATACCTGCAAATTCAGGTGTTTATCGATCGGTCAGTCACCGACCAGTTTGTCAATATTCAAGAAATACAATTTGTACGCACAATGCATTGTCATTCGCGATTTTTGCGAAAACGCATGACTTCATTTGAGATGCAAAAGTATCAAGTATCTGACACAGGTTGTACATAGAAAAACGAAAGAAAAATACATGACTTAAATTATTTTTCATTTTTTTCTGATAATTATTACGACCTAGCCTTTCACCCAGTTCCGGTTTAAAGTCCACCTTTGGAAAACCCTGTATATAGGTGAAAAGTTTTTGAGGCATAACTCATAAATTTTGTCGCCGTCGCGGGTGACGACGTTTGAGGGTGTTCGTCGTGTTACTTGGCGGAGGGAGACTTGCCGAGCTAACAGATGCAGATAAGAAAAGAGACAATGTAAATTTATACCCATAAAGTTTCATGCCTGTTCTTCTTCACGAAGGTTTCTTCGAACTGGTGGTAGAGTCATGTTTTATTTGACGTCAATAAGAACGAGTAATTGTCAATGTTGAGAAAAAATATTTGACTTTGAATGTCCCTGATCTAACACGGGTGATTCATGAGCCGTGATAACATTTTATGTTATTTTTGTTTTGTATAGTTTGACATTTCATCCTGGAAAGACTTAGCCCTGCACAGCGTCTACAAGTTATGCAGCTGTATTAAGCAAATCAGCGTCCTGCAACGAAAGTGTTTCGTGCACTTACACAAACTTATGGTCCACATAATCGGCCTACCGAACGCACGATCGCTATACCATCGAACAGTTTGAGAGCCATTTTACATTATTAGATAATAAACGACCAAATAGACCACATCCGGCACGTAGTGAAGAAGATATTGCGGCGGTACGGTAGCCTAGTACGTAACTGTCAATATTGACAAAATTGACTGATTATGTGATTCTTGAAATTGAAGCCCGTGATCTGCAGGACATTTGGTACCGACAAGACGGCGCCACTTGCCACACAGCTCGTGAAACCTTGGCTCTACTGCGTGAACAATTAGGTGAACAGTTAATTTCGCACTTCGGTCCGGTGAGTTGGCCGCATAGATCCTGTGATATCACACCCCTAGTATTGTTCCTTTGAGGCTATGTAAAGTCCAAAGTCTATATGGATAAGCCGGAACGATTGGAAGCCAACATTACTCGCGCTATTCGCCAAATACGAATGAATAGATATGCTCGGACGCGTTATCGAAAATTGGAACGTTAGAACAGACAATGTTAACCGGAGTTACGCCAACAATTGAAAGAAGTTAGCTTTAAAGAATAAATGTAAAGAATAGTTCTTTTGTATAATAATAAAAATTTCCTGACATTTTTGTAATTATTATTTTTTTATCTTTGAAAAAAATACGTCCAAATGAATCACCCGCTAGAAGCAGTACAGCGTCCGCGTCAAGTTTCTCAGTTTAATCTATGTACAGTTTCATGATTTTTGATATAATTGAGTTGGTGTGAGCACCAGATCCACTGCTCCAGCAGGTCGCGTGAGAACGACACCTGTCTTCCGTTGTTTTACTTAGATCAAAGTTTTGTGATGAACGATCAAGTTGATAATTTAGCAAAGGTGGAGTTATCTCTAAAAGTTGAGGAAACCCAAGTTGAGGTTTGAACTAAAAGAAAAATATAAAATTCAATCGTGTTTCACAGTTTCAATAATTATATCTGGCTATATGATAAATACGTACCCTCGTAGAGCTTTCATAGTTGGGCGCCTGCGCGTGCGCCTTCACGCTCTGCTTGACCTTGGACCAGACGGCGTCGCACGGCACGGCCAGCTCCGCCAGCACCGCGCGGAACTTGTCGCGGCGCTTGGCGGCGATCGTGCTGATGTGGCTCGAGAACAGCCGCTCCTGGAAATATTTATTATTGATATTAATATATTATATTAACAATAAAACGCAGCGTTCATATTTACGTGTGCCGAATTTTGCAGACCCGAGTGGCGTAGTGGGTAGTAGCCCTGCCTCCTACGCCGGATATCCCAGGTTCGAATCCTGGTCGGGGCATCCAATTGTATGATGAACACAGATGTTTTTTCTCGGGTCATGTTGTTTATATTTATACATGCATGTATATTCTGCCCCCCCCCAGTTCGCTGTATGGTCGTCCATAACCAAGCGCTGCTTACTTTGGGGCCATACAGTTGGTGTGTTTGTCTGGAGATTTAATGTCTATCGGACTGGGGAAGATACTCCGATTCACGCAAGTTGGGATAAGGAAATTAAAATTGAATGCATCATCTGTTTGCGTTGGGCACTACCACGGAACATTTAAATTCATATTATTTTAAGTAATCAAGTAAGATACGATGTTTTTACCAATGTAATGCGGTTTAGTTTGAAACGACCTGGCTCCTCAGAACAAACATCTACTTCTTATAGTTGCGGAGTTTCCCGCATTATCGGTCTCGTCATGTGAACAGCTGTAAGCTCGAGTCAGTAGCAGTCAGATAACATTCTGATTACAAGAGAAGCTGAACCTAGTTGTTTCATGGGGGGCAAATGTTCTTCACCAGGAGGGCGACAGGGCACATTACCATATAGTATTTCAATATTCATTCACAATAAAAGAAATGTCCCAACACGCAAGGAGTCTGGGCCAGGTCTTTGTGCACTTTATCAAAAAGTTGTTTAAGATGCTTAGAACGCTTTTTGATTGTTAAATTGTTATTCAAACACTTTGTTTATTGGTAGGAAATGAAATTGTGCAATATGAGTGTGCAACACAAACAAAAAACATCATGCCGGAAAAATGTCATTTCGACAGCTAATTTATTTGTCAATTTTTTTAGATGGTGTACCAAGACCTAGCCCAGGTTAAGACATTTCTTTTGTTATTACAAAACTATTATTATTCATAACGCGTTGGCACTACAAAACATTTTGCGAACGTGATTCAAGAAATAAACCCATTGGAGTTATATTGCGTGCCTCCAATATAATAATAAACCTAATAACCTTATCGTTACAGATGGATTTACCTTATCATCCTTAGACAGTAGTTCGGCTAGAGCATATCTGTGGTCCTTCTTGAGCTGCTTCTTGGCGTCGCGCCACGACAGGTCCGGGTTGCGCACCAGGTCCGCCAAGAGGGCGTTGAAGTGCTGGGAAATACATTGTGAAATAATTTGATATTAATGCTGATTTTTACTTCGCAATAGTCACCTGATATTTGGAATTGCAATATAATTGATTGCCCTATGTTTTTGGGTCGTATGGTCGTATGTATGGTTTTTTGTTGTCGAACGGCGAACACTAACTCAATCTGGAATACTTTTTTGTAAAATACTTTTTTGAACACCCTGTATAGCTGTATAAATATTTACATCGCGCCCAAACCGACCGCATCTCTTTACCTCGATTCTATTCTAAAACGACTTAGATGAATGCAACGAAATTATAATTCAGAAACTCTAAAGAATCTTACTTGCGCTCGATCAAAAGATTTGCCTGAAAAGCCTTGTTTATTTAGGACAAAATCCTCTTCAATCGGCTTCCGTCCTTCCTGTTCTGACCTCCATTGTAACCAAGTTTAGGTTGATGGGAAATAGCAGCCAGTGCAATTACTGGAGTTAAGGCACAGCCAACTGAAGCCATCAGGCAGCTTGATAATAATCATAAATAATAAATCCCCAGACAAACACACTCACTGTACGGCCCCAAAGTATGCAGAGCTTGTGTTATGGATGACCATACAGTGCACTGGAGGGGACCCAGAATTATATCAACACCCATGGCCCGAGAACAAACATCTGTGTTTATCACACAATAAATGCCCCAACCAGGACTCGAACCTGGGACCTCCGGCATATGAGGCAGGGCTACGTACCACAACACCGCTCGGTCGTCGATGCTTGTGTGCCAGCTATGGAACCCCACGAACCTGCACCGCCTCGTCTCGCTGGTGATGCTGCCTCTCCTTATCGCGGTCTCTCAGACTGTTCGCCAACACGCGCTGGACCTCCTTCGCTCGTTCCTTGACCGCCCGCGCCGCGCGCTCCTTGGCCTCCGCATCCGCCTCCAAGCTCTCCGCGTCCCCTTCACCTTCCGCGTCGGTATCGGCGGTCGTGTCCGCTTCCGGCTCGAGTTTGTCGGATTCGGTGCTCGTGTCCGCCTGTTCGGAGTTTAAAGATTTGTAAAAGTTTTTAGAAAAGCCAAATAAAAACCTTCAAATTGTAGATTAGCTTTGGGTTTGGCTCTACAAAACTTCACTCCGCTAGTTGAAATAATGGCCACCATTTTGACGAGGTTGGTGTCACATGTTTTCAGAATATCTATATGTACTATACGGTATTCGATAGTCGGATTTTATGTGACCGTTTAGCTAACAAAACTAATTAGACTTGCCGAGCTAACAGATGCTGATAAGAACAACTTTGTGCAGACATGAGCCATTATAAATTTACCCGTAAAGTTTCTTATCAGTTCTTCTTCGCGAAGGTTTCTCCGAACTGGTGGTAGAGTCATGTTTTATTTGACGTCAATAAGAACAAGTAATTGTCAATGTTGAGAAATAAATATTTGAATTTGAATAGCACAAGTATAAATTCCCTTTAAATAATAGGTCTTTACCTATGAAACTGCCGTTTTGCCGTACTGGCCATTTCAAATGAAAATATTTTTTTTTTTGACTGATAATTCTAATTTCAAATTAATTTTATTTGACAAACATGGAATTCTTTTTCTAAAATCGTCATTTGTTTAATAGTTAGTGTTTTGTTTTCAACGCATTCGAACATTTTTCGTCATCATGGATAAGTTAAAAATTCGAGTAATTATGGAGTATGAGTACCGCCGTGGCAGCAAAGCGGCACAAGCGGCACGCAACATCAACGACGTTTACGGAGCGAACTCTACAAACGAACGCACCACCCGTTATTGGTTTACCCGCTTCCGTTCTGGAAATTTTGACCTGAAAAATGAACCCCGTGGTCGTCCGAAAACTTTGGTGGACAATGACGAATTAAAGGCAATTGTGGAAGCTGATGAAACTCAATCCACGGCTGAATTAGCAGCAGCTTTCGACGTTAGCATCAAAACAATATTGGTCCATTTGCGTCAAATTGGCAAGGTAAAAAAGCTTGACAAATGGGTACCCCACGAACTCAATGACCGCCAGCGCGAAGTACGCGTGGAGACGTGCCTTGCACTGCTCAGCAGGCATACAAATGAAGGAATTCTGAACCGCATTGTTACTTGTGACGAGAAATGGATCCTGTTTGACAATCGTAAGCGCTCAGCAAGTTGGTTGGACCCTGGTTCAGCACCCAAACAATGCCCTAAACGAAAACTTACCCCTAGAAAAGTGATGGTCACTGTTTGGTGGTCTAACGCGGGTGTAATTCATCACACCTTCTTGCCAAACGGGACAAGCATTACTGCAGATGTGTACTGTGAAGAACTGAACACAATGATGGAGAAGCTCGCACGTCTCCAACCAGCTTTGGTCAATCGTTCGGCTCCACTGCTCCTGCACGACAACGCGCGACCTCATACTGCACAGCAGACGGTCTCCAAGCTACAAGAGTTGGGGTTGGAAGTTCTCCGTCATCCGCCGTACTCACCAGACCTTGCGCCTACAGACTTCTACTTTTTCCAGAATTTAGATAACTTATTGGCGGGAAAAAAATTCAATACCCGAGAGGCAGTACAAAATGCCTTTGAAGAATTTGTTGCCTCCCGTCCAGCTGATTTCTTCAAGAAAGGCATCAATAAGCTACCAATGCGTTGGCAAAGATGCATTGATTGCATGGGTGATTATTTTGATTAATAGAAATAAAAAATATATAAAAAAATTACGCTTCATTTATTTCGTGAAAAACGGCAATTTCATAGGTAAAGACCTAATATTTCAGTGTATGTTAAGGATATTATTCAATTAATGAATATTTTAAAGACACCGAATTATAATGTTTAGACATTATATAACCTCAGAGTGATCATTTATATTTCGACATTGTATTGTACTGGATTTACTTGAAACTAATTTGACATTTAACAATTTTATGACATTAACTTAGAAATACTTTATGTTTAATTTAATAAACATTTGCACGCTGACTCTCAGCAGAAAATGTTGATCTGGATGGCATGTTAAACCAACTTATGTACACATTTTCACGCAAATAAAAATGATTTGATTTAATTTATCGAGTCTTGCGAACTTTCAAAATTTTCCCCAGATGCGAGCTACCTGATGGTTGGAAATTTTTCGGTAACACCCCTGTTTCATACTAAAGTTATTCCATAAAAATGTACCGTACAGCGTGAGTGCAAAGACGGTCCTCAAGGATTTCATCTTCACATTCACCACCTTAGTTCATTATGTATTCTTTGTACGAGCTATACTAAACTAGATGGAAGATAAATAAAGATAGCTGGGAGTTGTGAAAAAATATAATGAACAGTTTCGCTCGTGTTAACATGTGAGCAAGGGGCGCAACTCGCACATTCGGGTCGAAAGTATTTGTTGAACGGCATCGGCCGGGCAGCGCTGTTCCCAGGTCACCTACACGTCATTTGCCGTCTTTATCTTAGGTAGCGGTCAAATACTTAGGTAGCGCATATCCACAGTACCTATTGCTATCGCTACTGCCAATTACAGAACGGACTCGGTTTATACTGAATACTGCAGAGAGCATAAGGTAGGCCGGTGCAGGGACTCGGCCATGTTAAAACACGTAGTCCCCGCTGTACCAGACAAAACAAGCATTACTGCATGCGACTTTCATTCTTATAATTACAAATATGCACTCAGTAAACACGTTTGCCTTCGTTTTATTTTAGAAAATAAATGTTATTAAAATACTTAGCCGTTTATGTTTAATACACCAAAATGGAATATACTAACATTTCCATAATAAATACGTAAATTCATGCAAGCACGCGGACTTCGATTTGGGCAACAATTTTTACAATTTAATTGTATGTGAATTACATTTGTTTTACGGTCTTAAATCAACAATACTCGTAATGTTGGGTCGTCTCACTAATTAGCTAGAAGCTCAGTCGCTTGCCCGCCTGCCAGTAAAGCTTAGCGCTGCAGTGAGTCTGGCGCCACGACGCATCTGCGTTAAGTACGCCAACAGCGAAAAATACTTATTTCTATCAAGTTATTATAGTGATACTTGTTACAAACCGCACTCTTTAATAACCTAATATAAAATAAAGATTCCTCGTCGCGCCTACTGATGTTTTCTTCAACTTGGGAGTCTTGGACTCGGGTAAAACAAGACGGTGTCTCAGCTGGCACTTTTTAGTTCCCATTTCGAACATTAAATCGTTTCTCCGTTTACTTGGGGGGAGGGAGACTTGCCGAGCTAACAGATGCAGATAACAATAATTTTCTATAGACATAAGAGTCATTCTTAATTTGTTTTGAAAAATGACACATGCATAGTTTCTTGCCAGTTGTTCTTCACGGAGGTTTTTCCGAACTGGTGTTAGAGTCATGCTTTATTTGACGTCAGTAAGAACAAGTAATTGTCAACGTTGAGAAATAAATACTTGACTTTTCAAAGGTTGGTTGAACGATCTAAGGCTCTTGTACTACTAGGATGTGAACCGAGTGATGGCAAAAATGTATAGTGAAAGAATTGTACGTTATCGCACTAATAATAGCATGGCCGGATTTGGGGGAGGGCAACCGGGGCGACAACCCTCACAAGATTAAATTTACCTTGCCTTCATACTTTAACGGGCATTAACAAACACGTGTAACTAAACTCCTTTGTTGCTCCGGGGCCTCCACATCTCTAAATCCGGCCCTGAATAATAGCAATCGCCTAACATCGTCTACACTACTAATTCTTTCTGCTATTGTATTATAATCAAACGCTAACATTTATTAGTTATGCTACGTTCAAAGCCAAGAGTAATTTTAATTGCAAAATCCTTAGTAAGTTACATCCTTAGTAAAACCAAATTATACAGCTCAGACTGACGGTAACGGCAGAACTTTGGCATGGCTGAGCCAACTTCCTTCAATCACTGCAATAAAATAATGCCATTTCAATCGGTCAGTTCATATGGAAAATGCGATGCAACAAGTCGGACACAGCAACGTTAAACTCACAACACTCTTCCATTTGCGTCGCGGGTTTATAGCCTTTATAAAATAAGAGTAAACAAAGAAAAAAGATACATCAATACAATCATATTTATTCACAATCCTCCAATCGTTTTCTATAAAAACAAATACTTCACAAAATTATAGATCATAACCATTTATTTACAGTTCAATTTAAATTATTTGTTAAAACAAAAAAGGCTTATCTTATATAACTTCTGTACTTAAGTGTACCTTACTGGCTAGCTTCAAACATGATATATTCCCTTAAAAGGAAACGTTTCACAGAGAATTGAAACCACAACAAAATTTTTAGGTAAATTTCGATATTTGGGCATGCGCAACGCAGGCTGTTCGTTGCGTGAGACATTCAACTAAAAAGCTAGCTCTTTCGTTGAACGAATTTGGTCAGCTAACTGGCTTTTTATAAAGCAACAAATATATAATTTATTATTTACTTTCCTACAAACTTGTAAATTGTGCGTGATCGAACTGAGTGAGCGTGGTGCGGCAGCACCCGGTGAGGAGCCAGTCCAAGAATTCAACACTTAATAAATCATAACACGTTCAACCGAACGGCTGGCTGTTTAGTTGAATGTCTAGTTCAACCATCAAATTGTAAACCCAATTCAAATAAAATCACTGGAACAAATCATTTTTCATTATTATATTTACAACAATTGAGACAGATCTGTATAACTGAGTATTAAACAACCAAAATATAATTCGAAAAGTTCATCTGCTCAGTTTAGGGTGGCGCTGCGTTCTACGCGTCAGTTAGGACAAATGTTAACTTAAGACGGTCCTAATTATAGGTTTTGCTTAGCAAATACAGACTATGTGAAGTATAGATAAAGTATTAATTCACTAAACAAAATATATACTTAGGTGCACCTTATGTAACTATGTCACGTTGTGACCGGTAAGCACATAACACGCTGTAAAGTTACTAAACAAACGCCTGTACTTCAATACGATGTCAAAAAAAACTATCCATTTGAAATGTCGACCGTACAGGAGACACACGCGACGCGACCGTCACGTATCTATGCATGCAAACATCTGGTTTATTTGTATTGCAGTAGGCGGAAATGCTTAAGCCCTTTTTTATGGTACGTATAAAAAATCAACCTTTGTATGTTATCTATATGATAACGATAAGAGAGTTTTGTTTGTTTGTTTGAATGTAGCCAATACACTATGAAACTACTGGACTGAATCTAAACATTATTGCAGCATAAGGAGGACACATTATACCGAAGTAACAAAAGGGGATTTAAGAAACCACACTTTCCTGAAACTCTATCACGTATCGAGCTTGACATTTCTTCGGAACATTTTAATTTAAAATTTCTGTCAACACCAAAAAGAGTGATTTTTTATTTATGTAACTGTAAATTAAACAAGCATATATCTAAATAATAATAATACATCGCCCGACAACCACACCAACTGTATGGCCCTAAAGTAAGCAGAGCTTGTGTTATGTGACAGCGAACTGGGGGGGACTCAGAATATGCATACATATATAATATACACAACCATGTGTGTGTTCATCACACCCCCATCATGCCCCACCCAGGCGTCGAACCTGGGACTAGGAGTCGAGTCAGGGATATAACTACGCCATTTCGCCGTCAATGAAGTGTCAATATGAGAAAACTGTCACTTTGTGTTACGAAATGTACTTAGAATACATAGGACTGTTAATTTTACACAGATTTCGAAAAGAATAATATGAAGTAAAATAAATCAATACAAATCTCTTAGTTCAACGATAGACAAGAAAATTAAGCCCAATCGCCTTGTTAAATCAAAATAGACCAACACTACTCACTTATACATCCGCAGAGAAACATACCAACATATCTACGAGCTAACTTAACCTAGATCTATACAAAACACTAAATGTTCTTATAAAAGAGAATGTACAATTTTGTCCAATATTTACAACGTCCAAACGTTTTCACAATTAACGAGTGTATTATAATTACGAGTTACAGTGAGCGTCCACCGCAGCAACCGCCGCGCCCCACTCCTACACCACAGCGCGCAACCAGGAGAGGGGCGCGAGTTCGCGGATGACATTCACCGTCAGTCCTTATCAATATACTAACCCTATGTTGTTAAATCTATATCTTCACAAGAATTCACTGCAAGTATGCAGACATACCTAAATTAGCGGCATTCAATTGAATAAAACTTTGAAACAAGAACAACACAAATTAATTCCTAACAATATATCTAAAGCTGAAACCAACGCAGGTGGAATTATGCTAAAATGATAATAAACAAACAAATTCTATCATATTAAACGTTCTACATATAATTACACTGCAATAACTAAATAATATTCATATAATGAACTGACCACAAACTATTCAAAATGAATGAAAGCTGTGACTGTGACGTCAGCGGCCTAATTTAATTTAGTGACAAACATATTTATACCCGTTCCGATTGCCCGTGAGCGCGCTCACAGCGATATCGATACGTCATCAATCACGTCATAAACGCCGCCATCTTCCCGCTCACAGTGCCAACGCTACGGAGCATGGTCGCTGTGAGCGGCCTGTCAAAACTGATACATGGCGTTACTTCGTTGATGTTTTTATTAGTCGATTAAAGATTTTAAAAGCTTGCTTATTAATTTTCTTTCGTAATAATGTAAAAAAATGGCTCCTGCTTCATTCAGGGTCAAAGATCTTAGTGAAATTGTAACTTTAGACTTAAGCGACGAACAATCAGAATGTTAGCGCGCTATTTACCGTTCCGATTGCAATATCACTAATAACACTTTTAGCGCGCTCAAACGAATCGGAACGGTTTTGAGCACTTTTAGCGCTGTGAGCGCTGTAATCGGCAAACGGAACGCAGCATTTGATTTCTTGGGTCGTAATGAAATTGTCGTTTCCTGCTCAACATTACGCAATTACTAGTTTCCGTTCCGGCTAACTCTAATTACAACGGCTTTTCTAATCCAAATCTAGGCACGCACTGCGGATCCACTGCAATACAGGTCTTTGTATATAATAATTACAAATATAAAAGATTCGATTCTGCTTTGCGGGGAAGAAATCGCATAGGACAAGTTCCTTTTACCATTTTATTTAGCTACATTTACAAAAATAACCCATGTCTTCCTCCGATAAACAAAAAAATGCATTTTACCGAGTGATCACTAAACATCAAACCGCCTGCGTTTAATTTCGAATCTTATAAATTATTGTACAACGGCGATAAGCGAGGGCCAATATGCGATCTTAAGGTTGCAGTGTTAAGATCCTTGCGTGCGATTAAGATCTTTTTGCAAACGAACCTAACACGGAGTACCCGCCAACGCTATGCAAATAAGCTCGATGATTATTTCATAACATAACAGAATAAAAACTTTATTATTTATGCCATACAGAAAAAGAAGACTTGTTAGACACAGTAATATACAGAGCGCTAAACGTCACTCCGTACGAAAAATGTCGTCCCTGCCTTTTTTTACTACCCCTGTCTCCTCTCCGCGCTGACGACTGCACGCGAAAATGAACTAAAACGCGAACGCAATACGGCATCTATTTCGCTGAGCTCCGCCGGTCGTTAGCGCGCGAGTACATTCAGTGAATATATCATTTTGCACAGAAGCCTTCAGCGCCCTCTGCGCTCATGTTACTCCTATCTATTTTGGAAAAATATCTAAATCCACATAGCTTTAGGGGATGCGCAACCTGAGGTTGTAATTGTTCTGTATTCTGTAATATATTCTACACTGTAATATCTTACGATATTCTCAAAGGGAAGCTCGAATTTTTAAAAAGATTTCTGCAAATACTTGATAAAATAAAAACGTTTACCGTAGATAAGACATTTCACACATTTAACACCTGTATGTTAATTATAATTATTTCATTAAGATTTGAAATCCAATCAGCTTTTACGCAGTTACAGCAGGAAACACTCGAATACAATTTAACGAACATTACATTTACGTCATTTTGCAAAACAGTAGTCAAAACGTAATGTTTACAATTAAAAAAAAGACCATTTATTAAACTATTTATAAATGAGCATGTCAAATATTAAGAAGAAAACGTCATATTCGGTTTCTTGACGTTCAGCGAGGATCGCACCCTTACAGCGCGGTAATGGCTGGTCGGTGTTTTTCGACGAATGTCTTCTTCAAGTGACAAGTTCTACAAATACTGCATGGTTAACAACACATATTCAAACATTAAGTAACAAATGCAAGGGTTGAACCCACAGTATTGCTCTAATTCAAATGCATAGTACCTATTCACGGGCTACATCATAACTAATTAATAAGGGCACACTTATGAGCCCGCGAAACGGATCGCTCACTTAAACCATTCGCAACACTTCCTCAAACGATATAACTGTAAACGTCTGGACTCGTTATCAACGTCTCGCCAAGAATCATGGCTTGCAAAACACGTTGATCAAACACTATTCTTTTTCTGACTTTTTCCGACTCCTCTTTTCGGTCTTCTCCTTTTTCTCGGTTTTCCTCTTGGACTTCTTCTCGTCCACTTCAGGTGACTTCGCGTCGTCGGCTTTCCGTTTCTTCGCTGGCGATTTCTTCTCTGACGCTGGAGTCTCTTTCTTGGACGATCGTAATCTTTTCGGTGATAAGATCTCTTTTTCTGGCGTGCTTGAGTTTGACTTGTCAGAGTCTTCGGATTCTTTAATGCTTTCCTTGCTGCTTCCCGCATCCGAGGAGTCCGTCCTCTCCTTCTGTTTCGAAGGCTTGTCTGGGGACTTTTCTTTCTTTGGGGTTTCTTTAGCTTTTCTAGATTTCCTTCCTTTGCTTCCTTCGCCGGGGATGCCGAGTATTTCAGCCCATTGGTCTGGCGGAGGCGTCGGCTGCCGTTCCTCGGACTCTTTCTGTAAACAGACGTTAAATCGTATTTTAAAATGTATGTATGTATCGCAATACTTAACCGCGCAGAACTTGAAAGAAGTTCTGTGTAAATCGGCTATAAGTAAACGCAATTTGTAAATACGTACGTCAAATACAAGATCATTTTTGAGTACATAAATATTTCGCAACAGTTAATGTTTTTTTAAAAGGACGCACGGTGCGACAGAAAGGCAAACCAGAAATATCATCATTTAGGACACTGAACAACCCGCGTCGAGGAACAACAACAATAATTGATGTTTGTTGTTCCCATAAATGATCGTCAATCGTAATATCGTCAGTCTAGGTTTCTACTGAACGTTTGATAAATACAAAATAATGGAAGATATGTGACAAGCTCCGGACGCACGGACCATGTATATCTTGTCCTTATCGCTTGAAATAACTCAGTCGCCATCCGACTGTCACTACGCGATGAGAACCGAGCTGATACAACACGACATCTGTCTTGCTCGCGCACCTCGTTGCAACATTCTGTCTAATTCTCAGTTTTATATAATGAGTTTTAAACGAGAACGAAACAGAGCGAGAGAGGGGGAGATATTCCCTTTTACATGTGCATTTTTCAAGTTCAAACAAAACAAAATCAAGTGCAGACCAGTATTAATTGCAACATTTGACATGTCAACTTGAAATATTCTACGTAAATGCGCTTACAACTCACATCCGAAGCGCGCTCGTGGAAGGAAATATCTATACCAACGTAATGCCAAAACTATAGACGAAAAAATTCGCCTACACGAGGATACGAATAGTCCACCAATTTACGAGATTTTATACAATGACTGACTGATATTGATAGAGTTGAAATTAAGAAATGGGCCATTCTGTCGCAACCATTTTGAAACAATTCTTTGACTCGACAAATGAGGAGCAATAAATTTTTATTATTTATTAAGATCTTGCATTTAAAAGAGCCTGCATCGGACACCAACATGACATACCTCCGGCCTTAACAATAAACAAAAGTTCGCATTGCAAAAACAAAACGTTTATAATAATGATAAATAAAATAAAAAGCTTCCATATTCAAAATCAATTTATTCTCAATACAAAATCGGCTATTTATATAAATTACAAATAAATTTAAAAACCTACGGCCGTATGTCATGTCTGCAGAGCGAAAGTGACAACAAACTAATCAAATATATATATAAACATATAGATAACTTGCTAAAAAGGCGTCCGATGAAGTTTCTGGGGGATCACTAGCGTTCCGCTTGCCTTCGCGCGATTAAAAAAAATCTTTTACGAAAGGAAAAGTGCGCGAAACCTTTTTGTTTACTAGAATCGTGTCCGGGCAGCTTCATCGAGCCCCGCAGACAATGACAATCGGCTTGTTATATTAGTCAATTATTTTAATACAATTTGCATTTGTTGTGTGTAGGCGAATCTGAGACCAAATAATTCTTTCTAGTTTTTAGTTTTACGAGTCTTAAGAGAAGATATTCTTCTTCGTCTTAGGATGTCTGTCCAATTAGTGAAGTAGTGATCTTCCTTCAAAAATCGTGTCCAATGACTTTCATTCTCTCATTACTCGAGTATTTTTCTTTGAATGCATACAAAATCTAGATACACAATAAGTGGCCCAAAAACATTATCGCTAAATTAGTGCTTAAACGATTATTTGTCCAGGGATCTTGTCGTTTTTCTAAATTCAATTTTAAATCATGCACGTAGCGTTGTATTTGCAGTAACACAGGTTGTTACGTACCAATTGTCATTTCTTGTCAAACTTCTAAACCATTGTGTACTGTTTAAAATCTAATTGTGTTTCAAGTTGTTATTAATGATAGAAGTGTTTATTTAAGCAAACTATTGCTATAACATTAAACGTTAAGGTTTAGCGAGGGCTTCCGCTCTACTAATTAATACAGTAGTAAATTTGAATGCCATTTCATCCAACTGACTAAAAAAAACCACAGACTTAGCGTAATGACTACCAGACGGCGTAGTCCTTTGATTTGTCATTGTGTGAGTGATATAGCCATCCCTACTACGTAGTAAATGCACAGAGCCGACCACTTTATCCATTAATTCTAAATGATTCTTGTGGCAACTGTGAAGTAAAACATTTTAAGATAAAAGAATTTAAACCGAGCTGCGAAAAAAATATGTTTACGGAATTTTTCTTCAGTTTGACGCATAAATCGTAAGCGCCATGTTTTCGACAACTATTTGAAAAGTTACCTTGTTCAGTTACGTATCCGATGTTATGGCTGTAAGTGTTAGCGTAAGAAGATCTACAGCAAATTGTCTGAGCCTAGTTTATTTGGTCTTAGATTCGCTTTGAAAACTGGCTTGTTTAAGAATATTAACAGAACTCATTCAGGCAGGCGGAACCAAGCCAGGATATTTACAAATATAATATGATATTCATTTTACTATTATTACATAAAATTTACATTTATTTTTAACGTTACACTTACCTCGAAATTTTGACTTTTGTCATATAATCCTCTTCTTTCTTGATCAGGTTCCACTTAGGTTGCACAACTAAAAAACGGTCTCTTACTGCTGCTACTGACAAAACTCAATATTTGTCAATAGTTTTGAACGCGAGAAACACATACAACACGCGTACACGAGTACCGCGTGTCTAGCCAATTGTGCACGCAGCACTATGTGTGCGCTAAGCTTGTATATATATACAGAAACTGTGCTTTTTTTTTCGAATTGGACAGTTTGTGGCCCTAAAAGCCTTTGAAAATTCTTTGTACCTTCGTATATTGAAACTGCCGCTGGCTCGGAAGGGTCACCTACTGACGAAGAACCAGCAAGCAACTCAGAAGGACCGCGTACAGTTTCCAACTGGAACACCGGCGTCCCTTGTTGGAATGGCGTCGTCGGGATATGTTAAGACGTTACGCCACAGCAACTGCGCGTGCGTGACATGATGCACTGACTGCACACGCACACAAAGCGACGCGAGCACGTGCTGACAAGACGGCGGCCGCCGCACAAAGTTACGTAGTATATTTACTAGCACACACACATATTACTACGCACAAATGAGTTTGAGTTATCTATTGTGTACCTGTAATCGTGATTAAAATTTTTTAATTAAAAACCCGACCGACAAAATTGTAAATTCAGTTCACCATTTTCTTGTTTTTTTTCGCGGTAAACTTTGCGATACTTTGTTTTCTCTCAACACAATAACTTGCACATTGCATCACCCAAGTCTTGAACTTTTCAAATGGAAGTTCAAATGAACTTTTCAAATAATCGCTATCGTTTTCCAAGAATGGCTCACGATGTAATTCCAATATTTAAAAAAAAACTTTCTTACAAAAATGCTATCACGGTTAATAACAAGACAGCTACGGATATAACGTTCCGTTCTGAACGGCCATATTTGTGTCCGAGGCAGCAAAACTCACAAATATAAATATCATATTTAATTAAATTATTTAATAAAATCTACTATATAAAACAAAACAGTTCCTAGTTTTGACAATAATTTAATTGTGGCCATCCATAAATTAATAATAATAATAATAAATAAATCCCCACACAAATCCCCCACAGCGCACTGGGTCACCCCAGAACAGACATAGGTGCATATAAACTAAAGATACAAACATCTGTGTTCATCATGCAAATGAATGTCCCGACCAGGACTCGAACCTGGCACCTACGGTGTATGAGGCCCTCGGCACTCCGCACTACACTACTCGGTCGTCATTAAAGGGTTGAGTTCAAAATGTTCGTGCCGTCGGCCACTTATGTTTCAGTAAAATAAACAGTTATAATTATTGTTATTATATTAATCAATAAGGTTAATACCATATTTTACAATCACATGAGCTAAATACTACATAGTTTTATTTTTATTTGTTAGTGTTAAAATAGCCATCATTACAGTATTTATTGAGGGTTGCCGATCAAAGAAAATAACTTCGCACATAAACCCAAGCAAAAAAGGCACAAAACTAAAATATTTGACTATAAAGCTGACATAAATATATTTTTAGTGATATTATTATAATAATATGTTATTATTTCGACCTTTTTTAAAGTAATTAAATTCAACTGAATATCTATGTCATATATTTTAAATCATAAAGATTACCTCAAGTATTTCTTTTTGCATAATGATTCACCTATAGTTCGAGAACCTTGTCTGTCGGTAAAGATGCACGCAGTTACATGTTCTTTGATTTGCTTTCATATCTTTTATATAGTTATATACATAATTTGGTTCGAACTTTCTTTTTAGTAATTATTATAAAATGTTATAAAAATTAGGGTATAGTCATTTTTTGCGTAAAGTACTGAAATCAAAAGCTTATTGAGGGCCTGGAAAGAACTCAACTATTTAAAAAATTCCACCGACCTACTTACTCAAAGCAGACGAATATAATAACCATATTGGTTATTTTTCATAGTCAAATTGTGCGTGACCCACATATCTATGAACTGATAATTTAAGTTTCTTATAAGGTTTATAAATATGTAATTATGCACTCTTCTGTGTTGCCAAAGATCTGTAAAACCTTATCTCACCCCCCTTTGTTATTGTATTGTTTAAGTTAAATCAATGCTCGAGAGACTGAAAAGAAATTATTTACAAGATTTACTAAGTAAAAAGCGCGTGCGCCCGGTACAATACTATTCAATATTTGTTATATGAAATGTATACACAAATAACACATCCTTCTACGACCCCATTACCCGCCTGTGCCGAGCTTACAATGAATTGGTAGCTTCCGCTGGTAGTGGCCGGGATACAACTATCGATCTAGATATATACAACTTCAGTTTCAAAACCTTTAGTAGGAATATTGCTATACGTATAGTTTTCAATATCTACAAACTTCAATTTTTATATGAAAATCAACTTAAATAATTGTAATTAAAACCTCACATTTTTGACATATTTGTGCTTAGCCACTTTACGCATGCTACGTGTACTACTCAGGTTCGCATTCTAGGTTAAGAAAATTTTGTCATTAGAATAAGTTAGCTGTAATACGATTGCCTGTTTGTAGACTTAATAAAAAAAATAAAAACTTGAAGGTTATGGCAACGAGCCGTCGCCGATAAGACTTGAAAACCACTTGAAGTGGACTCATGTCCATACTGACACAACCTCCCGTCGCGTCGCGCCAATCATCAATCTGTCAACCTTTGTACTCGAGTATGTAACTGGGCATGACCAACATGACATCTGCCCACAGCAGCCTACTCAAGCCGAAGTCAAGTTGCAGAAGACTTCCACCGAGTGTTCATTGTTTGTACCTATTATGAAATAAAATATTTAGATTTTTTTTTTAAGTTGACGCTGAATGATACCATTTGACGAACATTTTAATTTCAAATAACTTAGTAAATAAACAGATACGTCAAAATTTAAGATTGGTCTAGGAATTTGTATTATTTATACTAATTATCAGGTATTTTTTATACTGAGACTTGACGAGTGTCAAAAGCAGAGGACACCGCCGAGCGCACTCGCTCAGCTTCGGCGGACGCGCGCCCTTGCATCCCAGAGACAGGTATGATTTAGGTTGTTCCGAGAGCAGATTTTATCTAATCATATCATCGGCAATTGTACGCCATTTTGATTGACGATGTTTTATCATTGGCCAGGTTACGCAGTTACGATAATTGTTCATTATTTTGTACGAACATACTTCCATACCAAACATTACCTTTTTTAGATCTTTTAATATAATTCATGAATGGCCACAAACAATTCCACAATTGACAAAACGCAACTAGTAAATTTTCAAAATACCGAAAAATAGCTCCATATAAGTTTTAAGGGAAATATTCAAGTAAGGGTTACTTACTTCCTTCTCTCGCTTCTTATCCTTCTTGCTATCCTTGTCTTTCTCCTTGTCCTTGTCTCTGTCCTTGTCTTTTTTATCTTTTTTGCTGCTTCTCTCGCGCTCCACTGTGGAAACAATAAGAACTTTTAATTAAACAATAAGAATTACTTGTTCTTGTTGACGTCAAATAAACCACGATTCTACCACCAGTTCGAAAAAACCTTCGTGAAGAAGAACTGGAAAGAAACTTCAAAAAAAGATATACAGTGTCTCTTTATGCCTATACAAAATTATTCTCATTTGCATCTGTCAGCTCGACAAGTCTCCTCTACCTTACTAACAAAAAAAAACACAAATGACCAACCTTTCTCTTTCCCCTCCTTCTCTTTCTTCCGCTCGTCTTTAATCATCTTGCCGTATTCCCTGAAGTAGTCCTCCCTCAGGATACTGTTCTCCACGGCCTTGTACCTCGCGTCGGAGTCCACTTTCTTCTTGACATCGAGCCACCTCGCGCGGCGATCCACGCTTTTCTCTTTTAACAGAGCTATGAAGTCAGTCTTGGCCTAAACAGAAAATAACGTAATTGGCACGTGTTGGCCCAGCGCTTGGTGCAAGCGTTGGCGGGTACAAACGCTGTTGGCCGACAGTTTGAAGCAAGAATGGAGTTTCGGTCGGGTTTTCAATACGTTCGTTCTTTATAAATGCAAACATGACATTCATTGATGATATTTAATAAACACTTTTTTTATGATTTTAATTAATAAAGAAATGTATTAAAATACTTGAAAAAGAAACTAAAGGACGAATATTACGTGTTATTACAATAGAATTGATAATATATTTAACTATCAAATTTACTTTTGATATTTAGCCCCATTTGCTTAAATACAGCAATTTATTCCAGGCCAACTCAAAAACAAACTACAATTATAAATGTTTTAAATAGAAAAAGAAATACAAATAAAATCTTCTTAAATTAAATACAAATAAAAAAATCTATTCAGGAGAATATATATTTGTGAAAAAAATTCGCAGAGCATCTAAAACTCCATTCTTTATAACTCTCTACCAACATACATTAACTAGGGACACGGATTCTTATGTAAAACTGAAAAACACCAATAATCATTTAATTTCACATCGTCTTTTCGAATATTTCTTGCGCGTTGACATGAAGCAAAGTAAAAATTGCCAACACGAGAAAAAAACATATGTTTCATTACCAAGAGGTATATTTTTTTATATTACATAAGAATCGAGTCGAAATGATCGTACGTGTGTGGTACAGTCAGTTCCTGTGGACTTAGAGAAGACAAAAACGAATTAATGGCTGAAATACAAGTTGATATAATAGATTAGCAGCTGAAAAGTAACATGGAGATTAGGGCCTGAAAGAAACATGTTTATTAGGTTATTCAAGACTACACAGCGAAGCTAAACGCACAATCCGGAGTCGTCTTCGAAGTCCATCACAATTTTGTTATCATTCGTAAATATTTTTTTATTTTCATTGGTCCAAATTTAAAAAGACTCATTCCGTTGCGTTTGTATAGTTTTTTATCATCAAATGCAACATTATATAAATACGGTTGTTGTTACAGCTGCGTAAACCCAAGCATGTTGGATTCAGGTCTGTGAGTGTGCGTCGAGCAACGGATACCCTTTGGTGTCTCGGACGAGATAATATCTCAGTTCAGTAACACCGGCGCTATTGTAAGAAAAAATAAACGCGATGAAACCAAATCAAACCTTACGTATTTAGAGACCGACGGAAATAAAGATTACCTGTCTCATACTTCCGTGACGTTATAATCCTGCGTCCTCATGCCAGAAGACTCCGAGTTCAAACTATTTTATATAAAAAATTATTTTATCTATTAAAACGTATATAATTAATTTAAAGATTCCCCAAGCAGAGCCTGTGTCATGGATGACCATACAGCGCCCAGAATCCCCAGGGAACCCAGAATAATCATACATACATAAATACATACAACCATGACCCGAGAACAACCATCTGTGCTCATCACCCAAACGAATGCCCCGGCCAGGACTCGAACCTGGGACCTTCGGCGTATGAGGCAAGGCTACTTACCACTACACCACTCGGTCGTCAATACGTTTTATTAGTACAAAGGCAATTAAGTATTGTGTTCTTTGATAAAAATGTATAATTGAACCCAGAATTACGGGGAGATTTTTTATGTTAAAATAAGATCGCAAACGCCACAATCTCGAGTAAATTTACCAAAGCCATGTCTGTGCCGTCCACGTTTCACAGAAAGAGAATTTATAAACGTTATCTATCTGTCAATGTCTGCATTGTTCTATTGTACACAAATCCTTGTAATACTAAATAAACTGTCCCTCGACTCGGTATTCTGATATATTGAACATAGGCCCGGTCCAGCCTAAACTACACGGGGGAAACGCCGTCTGACCTATAAAACAACTGATTTCCGTTAATGAAATTGTCTTTGTCGTTTTGAAAACTCCCGACCATTTTAATCATCAATCAAAATCATATCGAGTCCAAGCCAATCCCTCTGGACAAGTGGCATTCGACGATTGAAATAGAACAGCGAATAAAATGCTAAATGTATGAAACTGACATATTGCTAAGGGTGTTACAACACCAATCGATCGATCGATGATCGACGCCATCGATCGATAGTAGAATAGAACAGCCGACGTCGCTCGACAGTTTAACCAGACCAATCTACATTGATTTGTGCGCATTCTATTCACTTTTCTATGTTATCGTCGAATTCCACTTGTCTAGTGAATGACAAAGATTGACTATTCATTAAAATATTTAACGATGGTTTTCCAAATGCCAAAAGGATATCTTTCCTATAAAGTTTAGGACCAATGGTTATGAACTAAATTTATTAAATTCGATATCCAGCTGTACAGAAACTAAACACAGCCCGACTTCAAAACCACAATTAGGTGCATTTACCTCCGCCGAGAGTCACACATTTATTGGAACTAACTTAACTGGTGTATTGCATTGTCGAGTAAATTAAAAATCAATAAGTCAGAAAAAATAATGCATACGGAGCCCTCAAGAGCTAATGTCTTAGCTCAACTTGGACATGCAAATAGTTTTAAACTGCGAAAAGGTTAACTTTAGAGAGAGGTATATCATAACTAATAAATAATTAATAACAATATATTTTCAAAGAAAGAAACACGCCAACTGTATGTAAGGTACACCCGTAACACAGAGCTTATGTTACGGGTGACAATACAGCCAACTGGGGGGGGGACCCCAGAATAAACATACAACCATGACCCGAGAACAAACATGCATGCCCCGACCAGGACTCGAACCTGGGACCTCCGGCTTATGAGGCAGGGCACCACCGTTAACACTACTCTGGGTTGTTTATCTCTCTCTTTTCGACCATTCCCCCATTACCGCTTATCGTAACTCCTCTCGTTTCCCTCCAACCGATCCCGTCTGTTTGTTTGTAGTCAATAAACTGTGTAACTATTGAACCAATTTGACACTATCCCGAAATAACATAGGCTTTATTTTACCCCGGAATGCCCACGGGATACGGGTTTACGATCATTAAACAAGGCATAGAATTTTTCACACATTCAAACAATTCAATTTTTATAAAACAAAACCGCATCAAAATCGGTCAAGCCAGACACACAGATACACACGTTATAACAACACCTCATCTTTGCGTCGACAGTTCAAAACTATTACGCCACATCGCTAAACATGTTAAATTCTTCACCAGTTAAATTTCTTCCAAAATTAACTTCCTAACGTAATCGTTCTCAACTTTATTTACTTTTACATTTTACTTTATCATCATTTGAAAAAAAAAACATTACTTTTTAATACTTTTAAGAATACAATCCATTCATTTTTATTACTTTACTTGTATTAACTTCAAATAAATTATCATTCTTATTATAAATTCGAATCAATGATCACTTCCTAATTAAAAAATGCTTTTTGGAATGAAACAAAAAAATACTCAATCTGTCCATAATGAAAACCATTTTTGATTCTCACACAAACAGGGTGTCTGATTATATTGTGTAAGATTGCTGAACCGATTTCGATGAAATTTGCCTTACACAAGCACCAAACATTGCCACTTATTCGTGTACAGATATGAAAATAATAATACTTTGGTATGTACACATGGAAACATTCTTTATGCACAGATAAGTTTTCAAAATGGATGAGCCTGAAAAAAAATCATGATTAGTCATTATAATTATAATTCAACAATATTTATTAAACTTTCTTTCACAGTATTTACAATAATTGCCATACATTCAAGTTCATTAATTTTATATGGCAACCCATCACCAGACTTATCAATGATCTACTGAAAAAACTGCCACTTTGGTAGTTTTCAAATACTGGCAACATGGTTTTCTTCTAAAAAATAAGCATGCTCGACTTCCTAACTTTCGTGGACAAAGGACTTACCAACTAACAAAAGGTAAGTTATTCTTCAAGATTACATTTTCTGTTACTTAATATTATATTTTGTTTTGCATAAATAGCTTCTTAAATTAATTTCTAACCTTATTTAAAAGGGATTCGATAAGTGTGACCATTTGACGATATGATTTTTCTACTAATAGTGGTTTTAGCTTTTTATTCAAATACACGTGGACCAAAATTAATACGAGGGAAGCCGGAAGAAAAGGGAAATCATAATCTTATTAAAACAATTACCTAATATTAGTGGAGAAGAGTTATTTATGTTAACTGTCAAAAAGTCGATAAGCAAACGAATAAACAAGATTAAAAAGTTTGAATCCAATTTAAAATTAGCGACGCTAAATATTAAAGTCCACTTCACATCTGACACTTTCATGCGGAATTGGGTTAGATTTTTTGAATTCACCTCCAAGCTTCAACTTACTAAACCGATCGTCATGAAATTTCGCTAATACATAGTCAGATGTACAGAAAACCACGCCGAGAAAAATTACTTATTCAGAGGAATTCACGAGAAAAAGCTGGTTCACTTATTAAAAAATCCAAAACTTCCCTCAGTCCAAAAAAAAAGCCAAAAATCATAAAAAAATGAAATCGTCTACGTTATAAAGGGTTGACATCGCCTATTCACCATTTGGACTCCGCCACGGTAGGTAGCTATAGGCAATATGTAATGCGTCTTTCGTCAATTGATCACATTCGAAGTACTTTCCGCTCCGCCGGGCCCGCGCCGCGCCGCTCTAGTCGTGGCTCAGCCTCGACGAAGCTATACAAACAGGCTGCTTCTAAGAAATTTTTCGATATTTGTTTGTGACATGTCTTAGTAATATAATGGATATGAGAAGAAAATATGTCGTCTTAGCCCTTTTTCTCCAAAATTTAAGGATTTCATTACGTGTATTATATTTATAAAAAAATATGTCAGTTTATGTTATGCTGATGATTTTTTTTAAAGATTTCTACGCAAAAGCAATTTCATACATAAAAAATTATACATTAAATTTTTCGCATCTATTCACATTGATTTAGAATTTTCTTTATATTCATTTACGTCAAAAATAAGACCAGGACACGTATTTTCTCTCATTGAATAGAAAAAAAAACAGTTCCTATAAAAGGCATTTCAAAATTATCATAATTGTATCATCAAATAAAACACTTATTTACTTCATATTGCTCAATGATTCATCTACGGTAGCATATAGCAAACATTCATAAAACTAGATACTATTTTTTATACCAAATAAAAGGTCTTTACAATCATATATTTATACCTCTATACAGTACCATAGATAAATGGAGAAAAATGACTTTAATTCTAAAAACGTATTCATATCAAAAACATTGAAGTATTTAGTATTTAAAACTAACAATTAAAAAATTACTAAACAGAAAATTCGCAATAGCTAAAACGTTTATCGCACGCAATATAATATTTAAATATACCAGATATAAATGATTACGGGATTCGAACCCAGTACGGGTGAAAACTATTTTTCAAATCTAGTGTACTTAATTACATAAAAAATGTGATTATTCAAATTAATAAACAGCCTGTCCGTGACGCCAGAGTATTGTTGTGCTCTTGGATTTAATGAATGCAAACTGCATTACAGTAATTCTACTGGCTGTTTCTCGATTTAAAAAAAAATTGGTATCCGAAACGAATATGTCTCCCGGAAGATCGAGCCATTTCACAACTTAACAACAAGCACATACACTAGTACACCATGAGTTAGATATTTACGTTACACTGCCGTTGTATCCTTGAATTCTTGCAGAGTACATTGATCGCAAATTTTTCAAGTCTGAGTAGTTTTTAAAGCTTTTAGCAAAAACTTGTGATATTATGTCTATAAAAATGTTTTACACATTAATCTTCAATCAGCAAAGAGATTCGATTAAGGTTATTAAAGATCACTATTTATTACCAAGTCAATTAAAATGCATTATCTACAAAAACTGACAAAAAGGCGTTGAAAGTCTCGGCGCGCATCAATTTAAAGTTTACGCATGTAATGAAACCAAAATGAAGTATTGTCACAGTAGTACACAACAACCACTCATGGAACGGGTATTCGAAACCCGTTATTATTAAATGAAGTGTCTCGTAAAAAAGTTTAACTTATTGACGATATAAATAGTTTTGTATTATTAAATTTTGAAATATTTTCACTACTTGTCTCGTTTATTAAATATAAATATTAAGATGATGACTTAAAACGATGTAACAAGTCTAATCATCTACTACCAGTTTAAATCAACACAGCGGAAGACAGGTGCCGTTCTCGCGTGTCCTGCTGGAGCAGATCTGGTGCTCACACCAACTCAATTATATCACATTTGCGAAACTTTCAGGAATCAAACTGAGAAAGAGACAGGACGATGTAGAGACGTGGCGAGCGTAGCGAGTGTCCGATCGACGACAGAACTTACACCGTCAACAAGTCAAACTTTAAACTACCCTCGATCCATCACCCCGCAGTCCGCTCCCCGCGACCTTGACGTGTCCCCACTGACCTGCTCTCTCTTTCTCTCCCGGTCCTCCTTCTCCTTCTTGCGCACCTCGGCGATGAACTCGTTGAAGTACACCTCCCTGTCGCGCGCTTTCTCGACGGCCTTGAAGCGGTCTTCCCGCGAATGTTTCGACGCGAAGTCCGAGTATGACGATCTGGAAGTATACCTCACATTACAGTTTGTGCGCTGGAGAGTACCTCACTAGGATGAAGGGAATAACTTGTTAGAGTTAATCTTTGAGCAGCGGGTAAAGTTCAACAAGCATCGCACCGAAGTTATACAGGGTGTTCTGAAACTCAACGTCAAGCTGGGACCGGGTGTCAAGTCGTGACAGCTATCAGAAAAATAAAAACGTGCTGTGTACTGAATCAATCAAAGTATGAGTCATTGACATTTAATGCGACATCGACGAATTTTAGAGCTAATTCATTGTAAACCTAAACTAAAAAACCTTTTAAACGCTCTCGACTCATTTAGCATAAAATCGAAAAAACAAACATAGAACTCGAACACACAATATACCTCTATCGACTTTTGAAGTAATGAACTTCTCTTTGGGGCTCGGAACTGTTCGAAGCAAACCGCGAACGCATGCAACATTGCTGAAGTAACAAACATACTTGGAATGTACTTTGGCTTCCTCCATGAGCTGTCGGAACGCCTGCTTCAGCTGCTGCAGGCGATTCCGCTTCTCCTTCCGCTCAGCCTCGGCCCGGTCGCGCACGAACTTGTCGAACACCTGACAAAATTCATTACACATAAATGAAGTTAAATCGACATTTGCAAACTGATTAAATGGAGAAAAAGAAAATGTTAATATTTGTTGAATAAATATTTTTGAACCTGCGACCTCCGGCGTATGAGGCAGAGCAACCGACAGTTGTTACTGAAAACTAATAAAAATCGAGAATTTGAACGTTTTCTGAGAAAATGTTTTTAAACCCAAATACACGTGGAGTGTAATAAATGTTCTAATTGCAATGCAAAATAGCTGATGGCAATGTGTTCAAGGACATAGGAGGGAAATCACCAATAAGATTCAACATTACTAAATTAAATTGTATATATAAAACTCATACATCATGATATACAGGGTGTAAAAGCAAATACTGTCAATCCTGAAATGGGCATGAAATTGTTTAAACCGATATTTGTTCAAAAAATATTAGAAGTCTTCGCAAAAAAAATTCTTATTATATAATAGCTTATTTGGTGTCCACAAGTTTTCGAATAGCGATTAAAATGCATAAAAATGAAGAATATCATTAGATGTCTCGAATAAATGAAATATATCATGTCTACATTACACCATTACATAACAATGAGACATATGCCTGTGATCTGAGAAACATTATTATATTACTACCGCACTAATATGTGTTTGGACTTTTGTCGGTCAATTACGCAAAATCGAGTGTAAACATTTATTTCGAATTTGGCTTATGCATAGAAAATTATGTAAGTGCCACATACCTGCTTCCTTTCCTTACAATTAAGCATAAGGTATCTTTGGTCAAACACGATTTTGTGCAACTCCTTCTCCCACGTACTGAACGCCGACACCTGTCGACGAACACAACACATAAGATACAATATCAGGAGTTTCTTGCCAGTCTTCTTTTAGCTCTAATTTTAAACCAATCCATTTTGTCTTCACAGACAAAAAATTATTCATACTAATAATAAATTCCCAGACAAACACACCAACTGTATGGCCCCAAAGTGAGCAGAGCTTGTGTTATGGCTGACCATACAGCGAATGGGGGGGGAGGGCGAAGCGTGCAGCATAATGTGAAAAATTGTTTTAAGCCATCCTCGGCATTAAATTAAGGATTCAATTTAATACAATATTTGAAGTTACAGCAATCAGCCGCCGCTACTTAGCGGTGAATCATTTGTCAATCATCAGTCATGGAGGCGACGTGAGAATGAACAAAATTTTCATTTTGAAAGACGAAAGAAATAATACAGCATTTCTTTGCCGACGATACATGCATTACAGCGGCAGATAAAGATATTCAAAGGGCATAAAAATTATAAAAATATTTATGGTAAGAGAAAATGGTAATATGTATTACCAGACATCTTAAACAAATTACTTAACTACATTGTCAATTATTATGTATCAGGACGCAGATTCGTAGTACGAGGTAGGTGCCAGCCTTAGGTCACGAGTTCCACTCACCAATCGCCTCGCCAGCTCCGTTGCCCTCAATGGATTCAAGTTAAGATTTACTTTTTTATTTGTAACATTATTTTATTTTATTTTATAAAAGATAAATTATTTAAAAAAAAATCAGGAACTAAATATAAAACTTATCTCAAACAATATTTTATACGAATAGCTAGAGCTGTATTAGTTAAGTGCGTTCATTTACAATCCATAATAGTTTCGCGAACCCGCCGCCGCGTCTTGTTGACGGTATTATGTAAAATAAAAACATCGTTTGTTTTGTATGCCTTGATCAATAAAACAAATACAAAACGAAGTGAAACAACACAGTATGTATGGAAAAAGCATTCGACGTAAAACGTCAAATTGTCACTTTTGAGACATTTGTTTATATGACGGTGCATTCTCACCTGCTTCTCCACCATGAGCTTGGTGAAGGCCTCGGCGCGAATGTCGAACGGCACTTTGGCGCGTTGCTGCGCGGCGGCGATCTCCGCCTCCGTCGACGAGTCCGCGCGCTGGATCACCGACGCTTTCTTCGCTGGAATCATAATAATAATAATAAATCCCCAGACACACACACCAACTGCATGGCCCCAAAGCAAGCAGAGCTTGTGTTATGGATGACCATACAACGCACTGGGGGGGGGGGGGGCAGGTGCCCAGAATGAACTGACCCGAGAACCAACATCAGTGTTCATCACACAAATGAATGACCCGGCCAGCACTTGAACCTGGGACCTTCGGCGCATGAGGCAAGGCTACTTACCCCTACGCCACTCAGTCCTCAGTATATATTAAATTACCAGTCTGGAACTTAGAAATGCTACTTCTTCTATACAGGATGTGAAAAAAAAAGTGATCTGTTAATCCCGAAGCAGGTGAAGGTTGCTTCAACTTTACAACTTCTCCCAAATGTGTAATAAAAGAAATACAAGTAAAATGGTTGAGCAGGGCGATGGCTGGATCCCGCGTTAACTCGTGAACGGGTGCCGTTTGGATACGTTTGTCGTTTGGATACTTGGGGGGAGGGAGGCTTGCCGAGCTAACAGATGCAGATAAGAATTGTTTTGTTTAGACACAAAGAGACACTGTAAATGTAAAGTTTCTTGCCAGTTCTTCTTCGCGAAGGTTTCTCCGAACTGGTGGTGGAGTCATGTTTTATTTGACGTCAATGAGAACAAGTAATTGTCAATGTTGAGACATAAATATTTGAATTAGAATGCGTCTTCGACGTTCACGCCTCGGCTTAAGCGTGTTCGCTGCTGCTCATTGCATCAGTCAGCCAGTACACAATGGCTGGAGTAGAGCGGGGTTTTGCGGTTAAAAGAATCTTCCTGTTATGCAACTTGAAGTATGTTTCTAATAAATTGTTCAGTTTTGGACAGTAATAAAGAACCTTAAAATAACCATTTGCTCCCCGTGTTCGCCCACGTTCCAGGATTAACAGCACTAATAATGATTACACTGTTATATTAACATGACACTTACGCTCCTCCTGTTTGAGTTTCTTAGCGGGCTCCACGTCGGAGTCCGAGTCCGTGTTGGCCGCCCGCTTCTCTCCGTTACTGGCTTTGGTGGCGGCGGCGTTGGCCAGCGCGTTCAGCTCCTTCACCTGCGACACAGACACATCATCGTGCGACGCCCGGCGCAGCAGGACACCGTGCGCTTGTGGCTAATTCGTGCGCCAACAGGTTCGCAAGGAGACTCGAGACTGCGGCACTCACTCTTTCTACTAAAAGAGTGAGTGCCGCAGTGGTCACGGCGCGGGCGTCTCTGGGTTCAGTGCCCGGTGACTGCCAAATTTACCAATGAGATTGAAGGACTAATGTACACAGAGCCGACTGCTCGGGACCCGGCACGAAACACTCGCAACAGACACGGTGAAAGTTCACGTTCTTCCTTAATGTGCTGTGTGTGTCACATCCGGCACACAGTCCAGCTGATGGTTAGTAGCATCAGTGCCTACACACATAGCTAATCCTAAATGTGTTTATTAATTATATCGTTTAACAATTACAGGCTTCATTTACTAATTGCCCTGGCTGTTCTTCCACTGCATCCGGAGCGCCAGTATGGGAAGGAACAAAAAGTAACAAACTCCGACAACGAGGCGCGCGAGCGAGACGGATGCCGTATCGTACCCTGTCGCACCAGTGCTAGTTTCAATATACGTCCATAGTCGAGGTTCGCGCCCCTCGGTGCCCTCAGGCAGCCGTCCCACTGCGGCGAGGAAACCACTAACTATCGGCTATTTTCTCGCTCAAGAAACGTACAAAAGATATACATTCCGTGTAAACAAAAGAGATGCATATACAAATAGTTGATCGCTGACTGTTCACACTGCCGGCGAGGCGCTGAGCGACAAGAGCTATGAGAGATAATACTCGCGCAGAACTCTCGCCGCGAGAGCAACCAGCGGTCATCACTGTGACCTAGTTCAGACGATGACGATGCATTATGTGATGGGCGTTGTGTAGTGGCAGCGGAGTAGCCGGAGGAGCAGGACCCTCAACTCGACGTCACACGCTCACACAAGGGGAAAAAGCTATAAATAATATTCAAATTAACGAAATAGCGAAAAATGCCGGTTACAACCAGCGCGATAGTGCTGCCGTATTAAAAAAAAAATTAATTATTATCTTGCCCACATAGGTATTCATCGCCTTAGAACAGTCAATCCCCCTGTGCTGTACGCTGGGCCGCTGCGAGCGAGTGATGCGAGTAATCGCTCGTCTCACTCGCACACTCGCTTACAGCCGAGCCACACAACTATCGGAACTACGCACTCGCTCCCCGCGGCTCGCCAACTCGTGTCTACATTGTAGCTCTACTCGCTACTCGTTCGTCGTTGCCGGTGGGACAACTGCCTTAGGCGTGTCGTATGCAGGAGGAGTTTAAGTTCCAGCGCCGTCAGCGCGAAGCCACAAAGTCCGGTCAAATTTAAAAGCCCAAATAAACTGTCGTATCGTATCGGTATAGCGCGGCGTACCGCGGGCGGCGGCTGCGCCACGGCGCGGTCCACGTCGGGGCGGTTGGCGAGCGCGGCGGGCCGCTCCCACACCGACAGCCGCGCCGTCGGGTTGTAGAAGAACACCAGCCCGTCGCCCGTCCACACCACGCACCTGCAACCGATCCACATTATTACAAACAACTCATTTCTAAACATATTTAAATAGAAAACAAATCTAAATATAACATATTTTCTTGTAACTCTCGAACCATTCAGCTTTCAAACAAAAATCTGCATCAAATTTTATTATACAAACATTAAAAAAAACCTAATTTGGTTTAAAGGCATTAAAAACTAAATATGTATTTAAATAATTGTATTTGCATTTGATCATTAAATTAAATAAATAAATATAAACTTATAACACTCCTATTTTGATGTCGGAAAAAACGATTCAAAATTTAAATTTTAAGATAAAAAAATCTCCAAATAGGTGTTAATTTATGATTTTGACATTTTCTATAACTCCGTAAATCCGTTTAGGTCCTTACTCCTTGGTCAAAAGCAAGTCTATACTTGTACGATCTCTCTACGAATTGTGTAAGTATAGGTAAGCAGAAAATTCTCACACATTTTGATATTAAATGTCAAAAAGTAACTATTTCTTCTTTAAATACTAAATATGTATATTGTTCGAACATTGCGTGCTGCTGTCACATATAATTGAGTCTACGACTTGCAATACCTTGTTACAACTACTGTCCAAATGTGCAGTATTTGTTGAAAATTGTTGGTGATCTTATAAAAAAAAACAATTTTGGTCTCTTGAATCTATTTCATTTTACATACTTATATAGTATATTAGTATGTAACACATAGTAGCACATGTGTAGCACATAGTAATATCATATTTATAGATGGGTAAGTAATTTGCGCAGCCCCATGTTGCGTGTCAACATGCAAGTTAACTGCGTGCGGCGGCCGCCATCTTGTCAACACGTGGTCGCGTCGCTTTGGTGCACACACACACAGTGGCTGTATATATACAACCTTAGAGCACGCATCACTTGAACCATCTATATTAAGAATGCGATAGATTATCTGATATATCAAACAAAATATTTTCTCATTCCACTCACCACGGCGTCCCAGAAATAGGGGTGGTAGAAATCGGTCGACTTCTATCTTGTTTCGCCTTCTCCTTATCCGCCTTCTCTTTCTCCACCTTCTCGCGTTCAGCCTTCTCTCGCTCCGCCTGTTCTCTTTCAGCCTGCAATAGTTTACAAAAAATATACTTCGTTAAAATTGTAAAAAAGTTCATTAATATTATTATAAATTGGAAAGGCTTTATCGAAACTACTGAACAAATTTTTTTTATAACTTTGGAAAGGAAAATTATCTAAGTGTAAACATAAATAGGTAAATAAATCTCCAGACAAACGGACCAACTGCATGGCCACAAAGTAAGCAGAGCTCGTGTCATGGATGACCATACAGCGAACTGCGGGGGAACCCAGAATAAACATACATATACAGGGTGTTAGCTAAATTCAGAATATATAGTAAAGTTATGAACTTTTGAACTTTGTTTCTTCTATGTAAATATTTCAAAACGCAAAAAAATATCATTCAATAAAAGTGATGTGTCCGTGTAACTTCGCGTGTGTTCGTGTGGCGTCGGACGCGGTCGGCTCGGTTCGCGCGCCGAACGACAAGTCATTTGACAAGTAATACCAGAAGAGCGGCAACAAGAGTTTCTGTTTGGTTTGTTGAGAGCGCGTCATCCAAGTTCCAGTGTTGGTCCTTAAATAAGTGCGTTATATTTTGTTGTAGCTCAATACACAACGATATACATTTTATGGCAATTTTTTTATTTTTGTTGTGTATTCCACACCAGATCAAATTTAATGTTCAAAGTCAAATATTTATTTCTCAACATTGACAATTACTTGTTCTTATTGACGTCAAATAAAACATGACTCTACCACCAGTTCGGAGAAATGATGAACTGGCAAGAAACTTCACGGGTGTTACTTTTGTCAAAATAAATTTACAGTGTCTCTTTATGTCTATACAATATTATTCCTATCTGCATCTGTTAGCTCCAAGTATTCAAACGACGAGCACGCTCAAACTTGACTCGTCAACAAGTGTGTAGACGAGTCAACGCGGGATCCAGCCGTCGCCCGCTAACCTAACTAGACTTCTGAGATCCGTGGTCTCGGAGCTCGTCACCTGTCCCCCGCCAGTTTAACGTGAGAACAAGTAATGTAAACCGAGTGTAGAGTATACCTGCTCCTTCTGCTCGCGCTCGGCCTCCGCGCGCTGCTCGGCCTCGGCGGCGGCCGCGGCGCTCGCTTTGGCCTCGTCGTCGGCGTCCAGGTCAATCACTGTCAATCAATCAAAAATACCTTAGTTTAACACATTCTCGAACAATTTGGAACTATTCATTATCATCCGAACTAGGCAGAACTTGAAGGAAGTATGTAGGTGATAACCTAAAATGTAACGAAACTTTGATCTTTAGTTTCATTCTATTATCTTAAATCGTAAGCAGGCGTGTGTGTGAGTATGTGTTATATGTAATTATTGTTATGATATACCATATATAATAATGAAATAAATATATATATATATATATATATATATAAACTATCGTCACATCCGCCAATATAACGACCTTACATAAAGGGTGTAACTGATACGATTGGGCACTGAATGAACCGCAAGTTGAGTATAAGGACGATTTACCGCCCTTTTACTAAAATACGACAACTTTTGCGATCCCCAAAGGACAAAGGCCCTCTAGGTAGACCTGGCGTATACGAGATTCCCTGTGACTGTGGTAAGAGCTACATAAGAGAGACGGGCAGAAACATCAATACGAGACTCATTTTACACATACGAAGTGTGAAGAAGATGGATGAAAAGACCTTTGCAGTTGTCCACCATGTGTTAGACACTGGTCCGTCGAAATTCATCCGCTTTGATAAAGCTAGAGTATTGGTTCAGGAGAAAAACTTCGTGTCTCGGAAAGGCTGGACTGTACCCGCTGCGTGGAAGTGGACACCGCTCTCCAATGACACCGTGAGCTCAGCATGGCGCTACACACCGGCATCGACCGCACCACCGTCACTGCCTGCTCCCAGGGCGCCCGCGAGCAAAGGGCTCTTTTTGAACAACATTAACTCTTAAACGATTAGACTGAGAGCAGTGATCCTTATATCAATCTGTTAAGCAACTCAAATATTGTTAGGCAATTAGAAAAATAAGATGAGTTAGTGGTGTAGCATTCGCACATATTTAGAATAAGCGTAAAAATTTTTTGCCAGCTTTTTGTTATGGTATCAGTTACTCTACACCTTTGCCTTTAAAATAACACCAACATTGCGCCCCTACGAGACGTTGAACTTCTACCGCCGTTGTTTTACAAATTGAGGTTATTTTTGCTAAAATAAAAATAAAGTGGCTGCAGACTGCTAGGGTTTTGGAATTCACCCCCCCCCCATATGGGATATTTTCGTCGGTGAAATAGTTTAGTAGTAATAGTATGTAGTAGACTCCATGGCGGGGCACATTGTATACATAGTTGATATTAAAAGAGAACACCATTATATTGAATTACCTTCAATCTTGCTCTCGTCGATTTTCATTTTCTCAGGCTTGCCTCCTTTCTCCGCTGTTATTTTCGCTTGCAACTCTGAAAAGACGGTGAAAAATCATTTCTAGCTCCCAGGTAAGTCAGGTTGCTGTGGTTTGTGAATTACTGAGATACAAAAAGATTTATATTTCCTAGCATTTTCTATAACTCGAGTAACCTATGATCCTTTAAGAATACAGAGAAAGAGAACCAGATCAATGAAAACAAAAAAGTTATTTACGTGACACAATGTTGTCTCACCTTGTTGGCAACACGAGGGAAGCAAGAGCTTTGAAATATTAAACTCGGATGAAACTAGTTTTCTGACAAACATTTTTTTAAGCCAATGTTTTTTTTTTCTCTCTCGTTATTTATTTTTTGAAACTTCTATCTTCTACCAATGAAAACTTAAAAAAACTCAAAAATCCAGCGAGGATAAGAATTGATAACACATGCCTAAATTGTATCCAATAATTGATAATTCTAGAAACAATGTTATTATAACTTATCACACTAATTTGAAAATATAACCCGGTATTAACGAAATAAAATTGCTCTAGTTACTTACAGTAAAAAACAAAACAGACTTAGACGTTTTAAATATATATTTTATACTATTAAAATATTTTTTATTTAATATTTATACTATTTAGAATCTTATTTCGGTTTTTAGTCTTTAGTTATCCCAATGTTCTGTCCAAATTTTTTTACTTACACAAATTAGATTACACAGCGCGGCTTGAGGCCACAACACATTTGACATGTTTTAAAGGAAGGAAAAATCTGTTAGGACACACAATAGCAAAACTAAACATACAAGGACAGCTTCAACCGTGGCCTTCAGGTAATAGCTGAAAATCTGTGATTTGCTCAACAGAGCCAATGTAACCAGCTATGGTCTTCTTGCAATGTTACACACACTTACAACTTTTGCGTAACAAGAATGTTTGCCCATTTTTTTCTCCTTTTATTTTACTTAATTTTCTTGTTTTTTTTATTTTTTTGTATCCGTATCATATTTTATAATATGTTCTGTTGTGTGTCTAATTGCAAATTAACCGATATTCTATTCTATTGTAAATGAGCAACATGTACACACCTTCGAGCGCGCGCAGCGGCGGCGGCTTCTCCCACACGCTGAGCTGCTTGCCCGCGTTGTAGTAGTAGGGCCGGCCGTCGGGCGCGCGGTGCGTCGTCCACTCCGCCGCCGCGCCCTGCACCTCCGCCGGGATCACCTGCGAGCGACACACTCATACAGTCCATAACGTTACAAGGTGCCTCAATCTATTTCTACACCGGAGGAGCGTGCAGGTGTACACATAAACATGTAACACTACAGGCCTAATGTAGGCAGCAACATACACAAGGAGGGCTCATTATAAGAAAGAATACATCAAATCAAACCAAGACGTTATTATTATTACACGAATATCAACTTAAATAAACTACAAATGTGTCTAAATAAAACACTTTTTACCGGATATTATCGCGTATATTTTAGTTAATTTTAAAATTATTTCGACGTTTCGGCATCTTTGCAGTTGCCGTGGTCACGATAGACTTTTAAAAACAGTCTATCGTGACCACGGCAACTGCAAAGATGCCGAAACGTCGAAATAATTTTAAAATTAACTAAAATATACGCGATAATATCCGGTAAAAAGTGTTTTATTTAAATATGTATCGTGAAAATTTAAGAAAATACAAATGTGTCGTTCATGTATTCACTTACTGTATAATAACATTTTTGCAATAGGAATTCTTTTAGTCTTTTACTAAACAAATTTATTTTTTATATATTTTTATGTAATTCGGAAGGTGATTATACATGTTTATGGACATTACAAGCGGACTACGTGAACGCATATTTAGATTTGATTTCTGTTGCACAATTGGGTTCTTTCTAGATGGTCTGAGTCCGAACGCGTAGTGCAGTAATTAGGGTGGTTTCTTGAGAATGTACTTTATTTCATAAACATATAAGCTCATTAATGTGAGAATTTTTTGATTTCGAAAGTGTTCCGTACAGCTATCGGTGGGGGGTATGTTCACCAGTATTCGCAAGCCTTTTTGAAATCAATCCCGGGATACCCTGTGTCATTGGACGATCATACAACGCACTAGGGGGGGGGGGCCACAACAAACATACATATATAAACGAAAAACTCGAACCGAAGGACTGCGGCGTGTGGCTCTCGGAAGTCAATTGACTTTCGGTTTGATCAAATTAAACTAACGTTCTTACACACTCAAGAAACTGTAAATTAATAAAACTTAGAAAGAGACAGTGCAGTGCGACGACGAGGCGCGCGAGCGAGACGGATGTCGTCGGGTCGCATCGCTTCGGTTGTTTTCGGGTATTCTTTTTTTCGAAATGGACAGTTTGTTATGGAGGTGAGCAGCCTTGCCTTTCATGCCAGAGGTCCCGGGTTCGAACCTAGTAGGGGCAGATATTTTATCATATTTGCTTTCTAGTCATGGATGTGTATGTATGTTTATTTAAGTTTATTTCTAATATTTATATATAAAAAAAATCTATGTGTGTTTATATATTTCTTAAGTTTAATTATCCGTTATCTAGTATCCATAACACAAGTTCTTAATGATACTTAACTTGGGCTGGATAATGTGGTGTGATTGTTAGAAATATTTATTATTTATTTATTTATGGGCCTATCAGCCTTTTAAATTTCCTCGGACTTTGTGGGGTAGCGTTAGCCGGAACGTGAACTGCTCCTACATACGACACGCCTAAGGGCAGCCGAGAGGGCACGGACCTCGGCTTAGGACGTCGTATATTGAAACTACCGCTGGTGCGGAAGGGTCATCTCCTGCCAAAGAACCAGCAAGCAACTCAGTAGCAATGCGTGTTTTCGGGTAGTGACTTCGTCTATCTTCTACTTTCAGTAGTTCGTCGTTTGAATACTGGGGGGAAGACTAAGGGGGGAGATAAGAATTAATTTGTATAGACGTAAAGAGACTGTATATTTATTTTGAAAAAATTATACCCGTGAAGTTTCTTGCGAGTTCTTCTTCATGAAGGATTCTCCGAGCTAGTGGTAGAGTCATGTTTTAATTGACATCAACAGGAACGAACAATTGTTAATGTTGAGAAATAAATACTTGAATTTGAATTTCGCATTTGTTTGCAATGAATAATAAAAATTAATCATATGCACATGCATCCTTGTGAGAACTACTTTTACACTTTTTTCAGAAAAATAAATAAAATAATAACTTACTGTTTCTTGTTTCTGAGGAGCGGCGGCGGCGGCGGCGGCGGCGGCGGCGGGCGCGGCGCTCAGCGTCGACGCGACGGCCGCCGGCTGGCTGTTGACGCTCGGGGCGTTGCCAGCTGACACTGAAAGACATATATAGTTAATATTTTGGCCAATACCTTTTCAAAATCCAAAAATAATAATAATAAAATAAAGTGTCACACAGGACAGCCGTAATAATCCCGCCGCTGATATCTCGGCCTCACATGTGCCCTGGCTAAACGTGAAGTGGTCAAACTGCATTCATCAACAACGGAATCTGTAATCTATCAAAATTTTCACAAGTAGAATTGTATTAAGAACCACCTCACATTATAAAAAAAAACGTTAGGAACATTGCATATTTAAAAGAACACAAATGTCTACACAAACAACTTAATACTATTATGAAAACACCCACAAAATGTAAATCTTATATTTAGATTTAGATTTGTAAGAACTTTACAATATGTGTATGTAAAACATATACACCTTTATAACAAAAGCATACCTCTAGGTGGTTGTTGCATGGACCCCGGCGGCTGATTGTTCAAGGGCGGCGGCCATCCACCCCAGCCGCCCCACGGAGCTCCCGGGCCACCCATCGGTCCACCCGGACCTCCCATCGGACCTCCCGGTCCTCCAGGTCCACCTGGAGCTCCCATCGGCCCTCCAGGTCCGCCCATTGGGCCGCCTGGTCCACCCATGGGGCCCATCGGTCCGGGACCCCCCATAGGCCCTAAAGGACCTCCCATCGGGCCTCCCGGACCGCCCATGGGCATCATCCCGCCGGGCATTGGGCCTCCAGGCATTGAATTCGAGGTTGTATTTGGTGGGTTCTGATTGTTTTGGAAGGGCATCATGTTTCCTGGTGAGAAAATAACTTATTTTTAAAACGCGAACAATCTAAATTTACATGTACACCAACACTAACTTATAGTAGAATAAAATATGTCGAATCAAAGTTAACAAATACTCAGCTAATTTTTACATTTCTTTGAAGAATTTAACAACTTAATGTTTATTCTGTGGGGCCCACATTTATAAACGTCAAATTAAACACTATAATTTGTACAAATTTCTTAATATTTACTTTCTAAATTCATTTTAACATCATGAATATTAAAAATATGATGTATGGGAGCCCTTTACACGGAATTAAAATAAAGTACAACGAACAAGACAAGACAAACAGAAGGACTAGTCAAACATTTAAGTCATTTTAAAACGAATTTCAATATACAAAAAAGAGGAATGCTCTATAGATTTCTACGAGTGCATTCTGTTTAAATTACCACAAATGTGGAAATGATATAAACCAGAATTAGGTACAAGTTTATAAATTATGATTAAATATTATCTATAGACTGACTTCCATGTCTTTATTCATTAAACTTAGTTATAACCCCGAAGTAAGCAGAGCTTGTGTTATGGATGACCATACAGCACACTGTTGGGAACCAAGATATATATAAATACATGCAACCATGACACGAGAACAAACATCTGTTTTAATCATTTAAAAAAAAATTGGAAGGCTCTACAACCATTCCAGAAACACTTTTGTGAAAACGAACTATTAACATTCTTCAATACAAGAATTGTCAAATATTATAAGTGAATCCATTTCGTCACATAAACGTGTGTAAACAATTAGATAAAAGTTTACTTTATCTAATTGTTATTCTTGTTATTCTAGTCAACCTAGAAGAACGCGTTAGTATCAAGTTTCAATGGGTGCCCTCGCACAATGGATTGAGGGGAAACGAAATTGCAGATGACCTGGCTAAAGAGGCAGTTTGTGATGGTCAGAGTGTGCCTTGCAAACCTTATTTTATAGAGGTGTTTCAATCTGTGAGGCAAGCTTGTTTGACGAAATGGAGGGCGTATTTTGCTGTAGCGATGCCCGATACGTATCGATATATCGATGTATTGATACAACGGAATATGATACGTCGATATTTGTATCGATTCACGCCAATGCAATATTTTGCTGTATCACATGACGTAGGTAGATAGATACCAATAATTTATAAACAGTGTTGTGTGCAGCTAATCCATTAAACTTGATTCATCCCGTTGTTATGGCTCCACCGGTGAACTCGAATGTGTGGTCATTTTTTGTAAAAAGTGTGAAATGATTTGATTGAACCACAGACAGAGCTACATTCGCACTTAGAATATTAAGTCAAGTAGGGATTTTTGATTCGATATTTTCGATAAGATTATTTAACATATCGATACAGAGGCATACGATATGCGTCGCATATCGATACAATAAGTTGCGATACGATATACCGATATAACGCGACGTATCGGGCATCGCTTTTTGCTGTATGCTCGAATTACAAAGGACTATGGTATAGAACCATTCACAGCGAGCCACATCTAAAACCATGGTTTGACAATGCTTGCCTCTCCAGAACTAGTTTGGTTGCAGCTCTAAGATTGCATTCAGGGCACATTCCACTCAACACATTCTACCACATGATTGTGAAAGTGACATCTCCTCTGTGCACTTTTTGTGGTGTCACAGAGGATCTCATACATTTTTTGGTGGACAACAGTCTCTATGGGGGGCAGATAAACTGCATATTGGCTGAACCAGTGGCAGATGAAGCTAGAATGTGGTACAAGTTTTACACTGTACCATTGGACAATAGAACTTAGTTTTAAATGTTGAATGATTGTTTACATTTGTATAATATTATGAGGCTGGCTGGCATAGACTACAAGAGAGACTGAAAAAGAAACGCTCTGTACAAAATGATGTTACTGTAAATGAATGTACTGTATTATTGTACTGGTTTTATTTATATCACGACAAGCTTCGAAAAGTAGTCAAATATACGCTATTTGACTACCTTTCTCACATTATTTTGTATATATAGTATAGAAATAATATTGATTTTTATTCATTTTAAGTATTTCGTTCACAAAAGCTCCTTACAAAGTGCACTGATTATGTAAACTGTCAAAACGCTTGCTCCGGCAATATGACGTCGGCACCGCCTGTGACGTCACGCCGTGGCAATCAAAACCGTCTCGTGTGTTGATGTTCCAACTCAAAATTATTCAGTTTATTTGTGTATCTTTTTGGAAGAAACATTAATTATTGTTTATGTCTAGTAATGTGAATTGCTTTTAAAATACATTATCTATCTATGCAATGATCAGACGGCAATAAATATTTCATAATTTCTTATATGGTCAAGTCGCCTATTCTGAAACCCTAAAAAAATGTTCCCCCTGCATAGCTTCTACTCACCGTCAGTGGAATAAGAATCTTTAAACTCAATTATAGTTCTTTTATATATGAAATACTACTCTAGGCTCCTGCTGCAAGGGAATCATCCAGAAAGTACTGCTCCAGAGCTGAATGATGAAGTGAGCACAAGTTACTCAGCATGATCAATATGCTTACCATTTGGTGGTTGCATCCTTGGCTGCTCCAAGTTGGATTCATCATTATCTGGAGATACATCTCCGCGGGGTTTATCTTTGTCTTGTGTAGCTGCAACAATTACGAATTTATTTACAGTGATCGGCCACTCTCAGAGAGATGATGCTAACGGGTTCCTTAGTATAGATTTTGCTTAGGAAATATAAATTCACATAAAATATAGGCCCAATGTTAAAGGCTGTGCATTGTCAGTCAATCAGTATTATCATTTTATTAAGTTGGTGACTATAATAATTATAATAAACCTAGAGAAAAACACACCAACTGTATAGCTCCAAAGTAAGCAGAGCTTGTGTCATGGCTGACCATACAGCGAACTGGAGGACACAGAACAAACATACATATATAAAAAAATATACAACCATAACCTGAGAAGAAACATCTTTGTTCATCACACAAATTATACCGAACCTGGGTCACTGTCCCATACGCCACTCGGCCGTCAGAATTATGAATTCAGTCATAGTTCATGTGATGCTCCTTCTATGACTTCTATGTTTCTTAATATATGAAACTAAATTAACCCGCACGGTTTCGCCAGTGTATTCTATCCTCGTGGGAATTTTTGAGATAAAATATAGTTAGCTATAAATAGGTAGTTAGATTATAACCTAAAATGAGATGTAATAATTGCAAAACATACCATCTTTAACCCACGGAGGTGGCTGCATGAATGGAGGCATTCCAGCGTTTGGTCCACCAGGCATAACGCCATTGGGCATTCCTCCCATTGGCGGGCCACCCATCCCTCCCATCGGGCCATTCATAGACATTGCTGGCCCACTCATGCCAGGCAGTTGACCTGCAATAAAGGAACATGTTAAAGTCCAAGTTTGAAAAGGAAAATTTCTAACACCAATATTTAAAAAGTAAAAGTAAGTTAAACTAATTAAATTTGTCCTCACAAAAAGAGATGACAAGGTATTTATAAACTTTTTGAAATATAAATAACTTTCAAAAACCTGAAGTCAACAAAAGAACAGATTTTTTGGGGGTTCCTCAGATTACTCTAATGGTAGCCTGAATCCCATGGGAGTGAATTCAATTAGCCTTTGTTTTCATAACCTCATGGTTTTATTTTTTGCTTTAACAGGAACACAAGCAAACAAACACACTTTAATGACAGTTGACTTAGGAAGCACCTTTATTTCTGTGGTTTCTCTTCTCTGCTTTAGTAGGAATGCAACCATGCAAATGTGGTTATTACATCAGTTAAAAAACATTCTTACTGAGTCTTAGTGGACAAAGACGCAGTAGCAGTAAAAATGAATGTATAATTGATCTTACCAGCAGCTGCCATAGCTTCCATCTCAGCCTGTGTGACGACCTTACAGGCCGGGGACTCCTGGGGCCGCGTCCAGGTCGTCTCACGCGTCCTCGAGTGGTAGTAATAGGACTTCCCGTCATCTGACTTAGTCTCCACCCATAGCTCAGGTGCTGATTGCTGTGAAATATAAGTTTTATTTAAACACAAATTAAAAAAACCCGAAATGTGAAAAGTTTGCAAGTTTTTAATTTTTAACATGACTAAGAAATTTTCAGATTCAATCAGCTTTCATACAAAACAAACCACATAAAAATCAGTCCACACACAACCAGGTGACATAGGGGTGTTACCCCAACGATGTCGATCAACGGCAGATCGATTGGTGTGGCAACACCCTAAAGCCGCAGGGAATTAAATAGGATTTGTGGAGTTGATCAGATCTTCCCTCTTTTCGCCATTGAAAATTTTTTGGTTCTTGATGCCAAAGAGTAGAATCAGAAAAGACTGCCTGGGTCTATTTTTCCAGATAAATTTACCTATGGAGCTTTCCAGAGTGGCGTGCATTATACTAGTCTTATCAATAAGTTCATTTTTAATTCAGAAAATTCTGTTAGTTTTATTTTAATTTAGATTTATGATTTTAATTTTGTTTTAATGTAACTAAGATAACTTTTAATTATTAAAAAACGAATAAGGCTAAATTGGCAAAATAAAGAAATTTATAATTATTATTTAAGTTCTTTAAGTTGGTCTTGTAACTAACAATGAACATGTATTTTGATAGTAAGAAATATAGTAAAAAAAACATAAAATAACACATTGTCATTAGGTAATAAAACATTGTATGTACCCACCATATTCGGCGGCATGCCAGGCGGTCCCCCAAAAGGAGGCGGCTGCCCCATCATATTAGGCGGGGGGCCCATCGGACCGCCAGGCGGCATCATTCCTGGTGGGGGCCCGAACGGCGGGGGACCGCCCATCATTCCCGGCGGCGGAGGTCCCATGGGCCCCCAGTTGTTATCGAAGTTAGGACCGTTGTTAAAGCCGCGTGGGCCTCCTCGACCACGAAAGAAGCCACGACCACGCATTGGGGGTCCAGCTGGCCCATACCCTCGCCCTCGGAACCGCATAGGTGGTGGGGGCCCGTTCATCCAGCCAGGAGGTGGCATGCCCCGGCCGCGGTTTCTGTAAATATGTTGAAGTTAGATTTCTTTACTTGTAAATGTCATTGTTTATTTATATATATATATATATCTGTACTAATATCAGAAAGATTTTTATTTGTTACAACTTAACGCTGGAAATAGTGAACCATATATTTCAATTCTTATAATATATGGCAATCAGCTGTCGCTATGACGCGACAAACTATTACTGCCAGTGTAGAGAACCAATATATATTATTTTTTTCAATCTTTTTATATGTGAGGCTTCAGGCTCCTTCCCCTCCAACTTGCCAACTATTTTACTTTTTATATATTTTTCTACTGCCCAATGCAAAACTTGTACAATATTCTACACTGTAATTACACCGACAATTGAATACATTTACTGAAAAACTGTGAGTAGTATGCTCCTCTTAGAGATAGGCTGCTTAGGAATGTCAATCTGTATATTTAATGGTTCACTTGACTTATTGTTGAGTGAGCCAAATTCAGGTGTTTCAGGTGCAGTGCTGACTGTAAATAAGATCATAAATAGCTATGGAAGATAGTGAGTAAACATAATCTGAATATCCTCATGGGGCTAGGAATGGTCTGTGTACCAAAGCCTCTTAAAAAAATAGGATAGAAAAAGAAAAAAGAAACCATGTGAAACACCTTTTGTTTTTTAAAGCAAATAATACAGTAAAACAAAAATATAAAGCAGACTGAAAACAATAAACTAAGAATATAACATCTGTATACACACAAACAAACATGGTCTTAATCAGCAGTAAAGGCTCTAGCTCCTCAATATGAGTGTCCGGGGTTTAATACCAATTCCTGACAAAAGTACTACTGCTACTTAGACTCCTTCTCACAAACTCGTCTTAGCCTTGATACACTTGCACCAAAAAAGTATAAATATTTCACTAAACCCCTGGATTACAACATTTGATCAGTATATAAGTTACATGACAAAGCACTCACAAAATTCCAGGAAACAGGTAATAAAGGACACAAGCTCTATTATAGGAAGCTTAAACAATTTGATGCTACATTCATTTTAAATAAAAAGATAGCATATTGAATATTTTACTATAAGACAAAGAAATAAATTTTAACTCTTAACATATATAATATAGAGAATCTATTTATGTTATTAGAACTTACACACAGGTTCTCAGGTTCTGAAATAAACTTCCCATAACTATCCCTTAGAGCAGTCATGTCAAAGATACAGCCCGCTGGCCGCATCCGGCCCCTGGGCCATATCAATAAGGCCAGCGATCAAGATTATTTTTAACAACCGTTTATGATATGCTATGTAATTGATTAATAAAATGTTATAATTCAGATCATTTTTATTATTTTCAATCTGGCCCGCATACAAGTTCAAAATTTAATATATGGCCCTCTGCAAAATTGAGTTTGACACCTCTGATTTAGAGGCTCTACCCCATATATCCTGCCAGTATTTGTTAGCAGCGTTTGGAAGAAATGCCGTCTGGATTATGGCATTTGGGTTTGGTCTGAATGGACTACCCGATCACCACTAAAGAAATATGAGTTGCAATTGCTTAAGGCCGGCCTTGTCTACAAAACCGAATATATGGGTAGTGCCCCTATAAGAGTTAAGTTTCCAAATATTGTCTATATTTTACACTATAGTATGTAAAATGACATCCAGTGATATACGCATTAAATTAATCAAGCTTATTTGTTCACCATGTTTGTTCCACACCAGTTTTGTTCTCTATGCCATTGTGTTTAATACTGACAATATAATTTACAAATGTACCATATTTCTAAAACCCATAATTTCTTCATAATTTTTGTATATTATTACTTAATTTGATGGCAATGCCATAAATAGAACAATAACAAATACAAAACCAACTGAATAAAACAATGTTGTATCAAATACATGGTTGATGCATATGAAGACACTGTAGGCACTGTATTTACTGTAAGATAGAAATGTGTGGAGATCTATTATAAAAATAAATTTCTTAACCTAAAATAAGTTGGTGATTCTAAATAATCTACTGAATTAAGCTTTATAATTTAGAGATCAGCACAAATGGTACTTGAACATCTAATTATAAGTCCAATATTTCATGAAATGATCAAGGTATCAATTCAAGTAAATGCTAGTTCGCGCCGCTCAAACTGTAAGTATCATTACAAATATCGCCAGCAGAATTCTATGTAAAACCGTCGTACGTGGTCTTAATTGCGGATAAACCTGGATCATATAAAATTTCCAAACTCGAGTTATACTTAAAATTGTAATTATGGTTGCCAAGCAAATAAATTATTAATGATAATGGTTAACAGTAGACGCAAGTCGAGTTTGGCCTTGAGTGATAACCAAACAAGATGATATTAAAGAAAATCAATTTATGAACCTGAAATTTCCTCGCATCCTATTGTTTCCTCGGAAGTTGTTTCCACCATCTTCATCTTCATAACCTTCATCAAAGCCGCCTTCTCCAAATTCTTTCGTATCCCCAACGTTTTCGTTGGCCTCATTGGAAATCCTATTACCACCTTCAGCGTCTTGTTGTTCTATATATTCGTCTTCCATTTGGTCTGTTAATTATATTGTTACTTAGAAATTATGTCTTCATGCCTTTAGAGCCAAAGTGTACACGACCATTCGCAACTACAACAAAAATTCACGCGACAATAAAGCGCTAAAATGGCGGCGACGGCGGCGGCGGCACTTTTTTTTTTCTAGTGCTGTGACATCATACCTACACAAATATTACGATAACACCCTATGAATTCAATCAAGAGTTGATTGAGAATTATAGTTAGTAGCAAAAAATTATATTAGGTCTTTACCTATGAAATTGCCGTTTTTCACGAAATAAATGAAGCGTAATTTTTTTATATATTTTTTATTTCTATTAATCAAAATAATCACCCATGCAATCAATGCATCTTTGCCAACGCATTGGTAGCTTATTGATGCCTTTCTTGAAGAAATCAGCTGGACGGGAGGCAACAAATTCTTCAAAGGCATTTTGTACTGCCTCTCGGGTATTGAATTTTTTTCCCGCCAAGAAGTTATCCAAAATCTCGAAAAAGTAGAAGTCTGTAGGCGCAAGGTCTGGTGAGTACGGCGGATGACGGAGAACTTCCAACCCCAACTCTTGTAGCTTGGAGACCGTCTGCTGTGCAGTATGAGGTCGCGCGTTGTCGTGCAGGAGCAGTGGAGCCGAAAGATTGACCAAAGCTGGTTGGAGACGTGCGAGCTTCTCCATCATTGTGTTCAGTTCTTCACAGTACACATCTGCAGCAATGCTTGTCCCGTTTGGCAAGAAGCTGTGATGAATTACACCCGCGTTAGGGCATTGTTTGGGTGCTGAACCAGGGTCCAACCAACTTGCTGAGCGCTTACGATTGTCAAACAGGATCCATTTCTCGTCACAAGTAACAATGCGGTTCAGAATTCCTTCATTTGTATGCCTGCTGAGCAGTGCAAGGCACGTCTCCACGCGTTCTTCGCGCTGGCGGTCATTGAGTTCGTGGGGTACCCATTTGTCAACCTTTTTTACCTTGCCAATTTGTCGCAAATGGACCAATATTGTTTTGATGCTAACGTCGAAAGCTGCTGCTAATTCAGCCGTGGATTGAGTTTTATCAGCTTCCACAATTGCCTTTAATTCGTCATTGTCGACCAAAGTTTTCGGACGACCGCGGGGTTCATTTTTCAGGTCAAAATTTCCAGAACGGAAGCGGGTAAACCAATAACGGGTGGTGCGTTCATTTGTAGTGTTCGCTCCGTAAACGTCGTTGATGTTGCGTGCCGCTTGTGCCGCTTTGCTGCCACGACGGTACTCATACTCCATAATTACTCGAATTTTTAACTTATCCATGATGACGAAAAATGTTCGAATGCGTTGAAAACAAAACACTAACTATTAAACAAATGACGATTTTAGAAAAAGAATTCCATGTTTGTCAAATAAAATTAATTTGAAATTAGAATTATCAGTCAAAAAAAAAATATTTTCATTTGAAATGGCCAGTACGGCAAAACGGCAGTTTCAAACCTATTAATAGTGTTTGGCCGGTTTACAGGCGTTAAGTAGTTAAGTTGGTAACTAAAGAGGGCCGGTCAGATATCGACGAGATGACACAGAGACGCGTCTTAGTTAACAAATATATCATTAAAAAAATAGATTTTTTACTGATATTAAAGCAATTAAAATTGTGATAAGACAGTATAAGAAAAAAAAATCGTATTTTAATATTTACGAGAAATATTTTTTTGAATGCACCCAATCTATTATAAGTTTTACAGAAAGCTACCTAATGAAGGACTGAAACTAAAAATTATATTAGAGCAAAGATCAAATTAAAATAAAAATACTAATATGCCATATATTTATAATGATTATTATAAAATATAAAAGCTGAACATAGCTATTAGATATGAGATGCGGGTTCTGTCATTCACACACATCAATCAGACTTCAACTTTAACGTGTGATTGATATGTATTTATTTTCTTCATTTCTAGCAGTCCCTCGTTCGCGTGCTGTTGCGTCGTTGTGTAATGTGCGATCGTGTATGTATGAAAACGGAAGAGAAGTAATAAAAGAGTATTGTTGTAATTGTATTGTTGGCCGTTGCACAGTAGGATGTTGTGCTCATGTTATGACAATGGCGTGGTTCCTCTGTTGGGCTAGATTTCAGAGCATATTGCTGCAGCAGTAGAATTTTTAGATCATGTTGTAGTTAGGGAGGATTATGAATAAACAAAATTAATATTAGAAATGTTGTTTCAATTAAACCCTTGACAAATGAAAAACAATATCTACAGAGGCTTATTTTAAATGATGTAAGTAATAATATAAAATCTACCATTTGCTTGTTGTTAATATGTTGACATACTGTAAAGGAACCTAAAACGTCATCGAGGAAATAAATAGGTAATGTATAATATGACCACTTCTGTGAAGATCTCTAGTTCTGAACGATGCAGGATCTCTAATATTTCATGTCATGATATTGACGAAGGTCTCAAACCTTGGCGAAGAAAACAATGACGTAAGTTACTCTCTTAACCAACTATGAAAAATAAATAATTTATTAGGATATCATTTGCAACAACATTTAAAGTCCTATGTGATAAGATTATGTTAAAAGGGTGTTTTCAGCTTAATTTGCCTCGTTTTTATATTAATATTTGTTACATTGCAGCAGGCCGCTTATTGTTACGCAAGGATTAAGCAATTTGTCAATTATTTTCTTAAACTTGTTGATATACTGATAAATTTGCGACTATTCGGCTGCGACATCTATACAATTGTTTTTTCGTAAGTCATTGACGCTTGACATTGCCGCTTAGAGGTTATGTATTTATTTTATGAAATAATTTTATTTCTTCATCGAATTTTAAAATATTGATTATAGATTTAGATATTTAATACAACAAACAACTGTTTTAAGCACTAACGAATTCAAGACGGGATCAATAATAGAATTTAAGTGACAGGTTTTTGAATGTATGGAGAGTGACCAACCTTCTTTTAACTAAATTTTAAGTTAAAAATTACGTGTAAATAGTCAGGTAATGGCCAGTTTACACGAGTTAAGTGGTTAAGTTGGTAACTAAATTTTAAGTTAAAAGTTGCGTGTAAACAGTCACTTAAGTGACAAGTGGTAACTTAAAATTTAGTACGCAAGTGATTAAGTAGATTAGGATTCGTTCTATTTTTCGTATAAGTGGGTGGGCGGGGCTTCTCACTTAACACGTTTGGACGTGATTATTTAGTTAAGTGCATAAGTTGACAAACCTGGTGGCGGCAAGAGCTCGTATTTATTCTTTCTTTACTCTTTCTTTTTTAAATGTCGGAGAGGAGCTTATTTTCAACTTTAAAATTTGTTGAAGAATATTTAAAATAGATACGCTTGTAGAATAAAAATTTAGAAAAAAGCATATTCTTGTAAAGATTTTAATTTCCGAATAAAATTCTTCTCTGAATTTGTCCAAAATCACATTTACCAATTATCTAAGTACAGAATTGACGAATTCCTTGAGATTCATCACTGCTCATCTTCATTGAACTTATGAACTTAACTACTTAATCCGTTTGGACACACAAGTGACATGCAGTAACTTAAAATTTAGTTAAAATTTAGTTACCAACTTATTTATTTATTTATTTATTATAAAGTTGCGCCAACGAACTCAACACTAATACATACACAGTACAGATGAATACATAACGAAAAATGAATCCAAATGTTGGCTCACTTATAGGCACAAACAGCATGCAAACACTTACAATAACATTGATAGAATAAAAAGTAAAATACAATGACAACATAAAACAAATATTAAAAATGCATTAAAAACAAATCAAGACAAGTCATAATAAATTAAAAATATTATCGAAATTACATTAAATCAATACAACATTAATAATATCAATTCAATAAATCACAATATACTGTATCAAATTCAAACAATATTAAATTGTACCAAAATGAAATTAAAATCAACATGAATATATTTAATCAAAATTGAAAATAAAAAATAAAAATAAAAATCAGAATTTAAACTGCTGAACAGAGTGTCAGCCCAATAGCGATCCTAAAACTATGAAGCCTGTTTGAGAAAATATCAATTTCATAATGTTGTCCCGAACCACCCTTGTGATCAATTTGTATTGTACTCTTGTTATGAACTGCATTGTAGCTATTAAACATTCTATTTAACGGGGAATTTTGACCCAGATTTGAACGAGCAAAACTTTTCACGAACGGAGTAAATTTGTTCTTTCTAGGTAGCCTCCTGGGAACTTGAATGGTTACTTGGGACAGTAGGTAAGGGGTGTCTGTCAGTCCGTTCACCAGCCTAAACAGAAACAAGCTGTCCAGGGCTGTTCTGCGCTCAAAAAGAGAATTGATGCCGAAGTATGTAAGGCGATCACTATAACTGGGTGACTTTTTTGCTCTATTATGGCTATATGATAAGTGCCAAAGGAAACGCTTTTGCACACTCTCCAAACGTTTTTTATAGATATCATAGTGTGGGTTCCATACTGCACTGCAGTATTCAAGGGAGCTGCACACGAGTGAATTGAAAAGAGTTATCTTGGTGGAGGCCTTTTTGAATTCCTTGCAATTGCGTAAAACAAACCCAAGCATTTTAAAACCCTTTTTTACAATGGAGTCAATATGGAGGTTTAGACGCAACTTGCTATCGAGTATAACTCCAAGGTCACGAATGTGATCGACTTCCGTCAGTGCTTTGCTATCTGCGTAGTAAGTTCTAAAGCTTGAAGTTCTTTTTCTTGAAAAACGGACCACACAACATTTTTCAGTATTTAAAGTCATACCATTCGAACGACACCATGACACGAGATTGTTTAGATCACCTTGCAGTAACAAGGCATCCTCAGGTGAGTTAACAGGCCCAAAAAACTTGAGATCGTCGGCAAACATGTAAAATTTAGAATTGACGAAGCATGACCCTATGTCATTTACAAACAAGTTAAAGAATAGTGGGCCCAAATGGGATTCCTGAGGAACACCAGAATGAGCAACAAAGGGCCCAGATGAGTGACCGCCAATCACAACTCTTGATATCCTACATGTTAGGTAAGATCTGCACCAATTTAAGAAACTCCCGCCGATTCCACAGCGGTACAACTTGTACAGTAGTAGTTCATGGTTCACTTTGTCGAAGGCCCCGCTGAAGTCGGTGTAAATTGCATCTATAGACTGTCCATGATCCATGGCCTCAGTGAGGTCTCCGACAAAGCATGTCAGATTGGTTGCTGTAGACCTTCCCTTCATGAACACATGCTGTTCTTGTACGACAATTTGTTTAAAATGCCAGGACAATATAGGACATAGCAACATTTCGAATACCTTTGCGAAAACAGTTAGTAGCGATATCGGTCTATAGTTCTTTACCATACCACCTTCACCATGCTTAAACAAAGGCAAGACAAGTGTCTCTTTCCAAACAGATGGAAAAACGCCCGAGCTCAGAGACTTATTTATAATAAAGCTTAGAGGCCCAGCTAAAGCACTTGCACACTTCACAACAAATATCGCTGGTATCTCATCCGAGCCAGCTCCTTTAGATGCGTCAAGTCTTTTTAACACCCTGTAGACCTGAGTTTTGGCAGAGACTAGTAAATAACTATAGACTGACCATCTCCATACAAAAATTCGTGACTCGGAAAAAGCTCAAAATCCAAGCTATTACTAGATGTCGCTCTCAAATAGCTTGGACCAACCTTGTCGTTTTTAATTTTTATATGAATTATTACTAGATGGCGTTGTGAAATAACCTGAAACCTTAGCAAGTAGGATTTATTCCTATCCTGAAATTGGAAAATGTCATCATTTTATATCATTGATTTTGAAAATTTTACTCAATAATAATAGGTAGATAGTAATTTATTCTTACTTTATAAGTAGATGATAAAATAAAAACTACAAAAGACCATAAACATACTGGTATAAGTTTATTTTGTTCAGAGACGCCTGGGCACTACCATCCTCCTTATTTTAATTGCCATAAAAACCTATTTAAAAGCTTTTATTATCACAGTTGTGATAAACGCACATGTTATGCGATATATGTAGCAGCCAAAACGTAAACTTAATCAAGGTCTATAAATTTTTGCACGAGTCACAGTAGGCGAGCAAAAATATTGTGAATTCAAAGAAATGCAGGGAAAAGTTCCAAAACAAACACACACCCATAGCAACAACAACAAACGACAAAGAATTCAAATTGTCAAACAAATAAAATGTTGTCATAAAAAGAACAAAAAAGTTGATGGATAAAGAACATTTTTTTAAATAATAATCCAGCAAGAAAATATTTTTTTAACTACTGCAAAATAGTTATGAGTTATATGCATTATAAATAAAAATCATGCACTTATTAAGACATAATTTTTATCGATATCAAGAAATAAATTAAACTATTATATACCTATTAATTAAATGCACTGAAATTCGTTTTATTATGTTAAGGCAGATAAGAACAAACTGTGGAGATGAATGCTATATTTTGTGGGAAAAATTATATACTGGCAATACAGTAACCCAGTAACACTACAAATAATATCCGGGGTGGTGTAAAGTTTTCTGTTACTGAATTATAAGAGCGGCAACATAGCATCAAATAATATAATGCACTAGCTGGCAACGTCTGTTGTCGCCTGATACCTACACGGATAGTACTTGCAATGAAATATCAAATGATTTTGTAAACAGCTCCATCTTAAGTTTTTTTACGCATTATTTTGACTAAATTTAAATAACTTGTAAATGTAATACAACTAACGCCATCTCTCTATCTTCAAAACAACTATTTTTCAAGTCACAAAATTTTGTTAGACATGGTTAGTCTATAGTTATTTACTAGTCTCTGGTTGTGGTTACCGATATCTTTGTCAGACTACCAATAGTTGGTTTACAGGAATCCTCTGGGATAGGAACAAAGTCCGTATTATATACAGCGGAGAATTGAGTGGCAAAGAGATTACAGATGTCAGGCCCGTTTGTAGCGACATTATCAGCAGAGGACATTTGAGCTGGGTACGTGGAACTACTTTTTCTTTTGTGTTTTATATGTGTCCATAGTAATTTAGGGTTAGACTTCAAGGAAGTTTCTAAGCTCTCTCTAATACATGTAACCCGCACATAAGTGACAAGGGGTAACTTAAAGTTTAGTACGCAAGTGATTAAGTAGATAATGCGCGGTTTACACGCGTTAAGTAGTTAAGTTGGTAACTAATTTTAAGTTACTACATGTCACTTGTGTGTCCAAACGAATTAAGTAGTTAAGTTCATAAGTTCAATGAAGATGAGCAGTGATGAATGTGAAGGAATTCGTCAATTCTGTACTTAAATATGTGGTAAACGTGATTTTGGACAAAAGATATGTCCCAACCTGGGCTAGGTCTTTGTACACCATTTAAAAAAATTGACAAATAAATGGTAATTATAGGAAAAATACAAATAATTTGATTTAATCAGTAGTTAGATGGTAATAAAATAAAAAAGTCAACATTATTTGTGTTCGTTTTAGCGGGCAACATTGACAATGAGTCTTTTCTATGGCGGAAGTTGTCAAGTGAAGTTACTTCATTAAGCAGAGGGGACAGCCACGTCACTCACAGCACAATTCACTCACATCACATTGATAGTTGTCTGTTTGTGTGTTTGATTTTTCGTTGCACTTGAATTCTTTCTTTCGGTTTACAACTGTTAAATAAGCTAAAAATACACATAACAATTCAATTCAACCAACCAGCCATCGATACCACTCGATACACAAAACTAAAAGATCTAAATAAACCTTAGCTGTCAAAATGACATTTTTTCCGCCATGATGTTTTTTGTTTGTGTTGCACACTAATAATGCTCAATTTCATTTCCTACCAATAAACAAAGTGTTTTAATAACAATTTAACAATCAAAAAGGGTTCTTAGCATCTTAAACTATTTTTTGATAAAGTGTACAAAGACCTGGCCCAGACTCCTTGCATTTTGGGACATTTCTTTTAGATAAGAATTTGATTCGGAAATTAAAATCTTTGCAAGGTACCTTTGGTAAGGTGTGGTACCTTTACTAATTAGGTACCCTTTATAATCACTGGAGGGATATCAGCCTCTCCCAACTGAAGGGTGGCGTCCGACAATTGTAGGCCATCACGCCTACTGCGGGTAGGCAGACTTACCAACTCAGGGGTGGTGTCAGACAATTGTAGGCCATCACGCCAACTGCGGGTTGGCAGACTTAACAACTCAGGGGTGGTGTCCGACAATTGTAGGTCATCACGCCAACTGCGGGTTGGCAGTCTTACCAACTCAGGGTACGTGTCAGACAATTGTAGGCCATCACGCCAACTGCAAGTCGGCAGACTTACCAACTCAGGGGTGGTGTCACACAATTTTTTTTAGCGTAATTTTTTTTTTGTGATAAGAGATCGTTTTAATTTAGTTAAGGTAATAAATAAGAGTGGAGGTGTTATATACCTAGATAGTTCTAAGTTGTCTTTTGGTACGTCAGTCTCGAATACAAACTGTTACTCGATACCCGTGTTTTATTCATCAGTAATTACCAAATATTTTTGTATTCATACAAACAAAACATTAATTTTTTTCTTGAAAACATTCAAACCTAGAGATTTTCCGATTATTCCCACTGTCCACCCCCTGCAGCAGGTCAGAATGCCGCGACATTTTAGTAAAGAGGTCTATTGAATTAAAAAGAAACATTATTTGAATATGTGTTCGACATCAAAGAAATTAAAGAAATAATACATTCTGACTTGCTGCATCATAGGAGTACGATGTAATAGATCATAAAAATATATAAAATAAAAGGAATAAGTTATTAAAATTAAATGTTTTAATTGTATTACTGTAACTACTTTTTGTCTATTACCATTTCACATTCACAATATTTTCTGTGTTCTTTATGATAACGTTATTATTCGCTCTACTGTAACCATGTCATTTGAAGCTACCGTTTCTTCAGGTACGTTTTACATTGGAAAGGTGGAACAATTTTATTACATGCAGGGTATGAATGTTTTAAAAAGCGAATATATAATACTGGTTTAGAAGTCTGGAAGCGCACTGAGAGAAAGAAGAATAAGGGCAGGGTTCGACTAAAAATAAAAGTAAGTAGATAATTATATAACAATAGTTTATCCCGGATTTTGAGTTTTTAATGGACAGTGTTCGGGATCTGCGCTGCCTATCCACTTTAACGCTAAATTGGGTGCCCGTGCACTCCACTTAGTATTAGCGAACTGTAGTAATGCTGCGAAAGGTGCAAGGAAAATTGACCTTTATGGTGGTTATGCACAAGGGGTAGCGGTATATCGGTAAGAGAGGTGGCACTGACTGCCGTACTTCCGTCGCTACCCGAATCAGAAGTAATGAACGGGTGGCTGTATGGAGCAGTACAGTTCCTGAGTATTAAGGAAATACGTAGAAGTATAATTGGCTGCATGATGACTTTTTTACTGTCTAGTGTGTTTCCGGCGAGAGACATCGCACAACCGACATGGTCGAAGGATGGCACATAAAATTAATAAAGCCATGGGAAAAAATCCAAACGCACTCCTGGCTTTAAGCGTTCTTAAAGAAGATGCAAATTTTTTCGTAGTGTGAAAAAAGCAATTATGCCAAGGGATCAAAAATACCAACAAACGGAAATATATTTTAAGTGATCAGTTTATTCACGACATGCAAACGAGACTTGTTAATGGGGACTTAACTATTCATATATTTTTAGAAAGAATGAAATGAAATGAAATGAAATATGAAATGAAATAAAATGAAATGAAATAGTAGAATAGAAAAGAGGTTCTCATGATCCTTCTTTTATCACGCATGTTTACTTGGACAAATAAACTGATTCTCTGCAAGTCACGTTTGGGGACGTCAAAATGATGATCGAAATTATAGCGAGATTAGGACGACATAATAAGTATTTTAATTTATTAAAAGATAAACAGAAAAATAATAGCAAAAAGAAGATGGCCGAGTGGCTTAGCAGGTAGTAGCCCTACATCAGATGCTGGAGGTTCCAGGTTTGAGTCCTGGTTGGGGCATTAATTTGTGTGATAAACACAGATTTTTGTTCTCGGGTCCTGGTTTTTTATATTTATATATGTATGTTTATTCTGAGTTCCCTCCAGTTCGCTGTATGGTATGGCTTGCCATAAACTCCAATCCTTTTAAAACTGGCTCGAAACTGCCGATCATTCTACAGATCAGGTATCTACTCTACCAATGTTACACCCACAATATAAATGTTGCAATATCTTGGATACCTGGCCATGTAGGCATTACAGCGTGGTTGACAACTTTGCCAAAGGATCCATTCAAATCGGTTTATTAGACCAATATAAGTGTAATACCCAAGACCTTGGTACTCTGGCTAAAGGACACCTGAATGTGACATGGAATTCTGATTGGAACCGGACCAGGAAACTGGTAGGTAAACACTATGAGGATGTCCAACCTGCGGTTACCAACAAACCTTGGTTATCCAAATATAAAAACCTAGATAAAAGATCAACATCAACAATTTGTAGGCTCAGACTGGGTCATTGCTGTAGTCCTGAATTTCTGTATAGGATAGGTGTACGAGACTCCCCACTCTGTGACTGTGGTCTAGAAATTGGTACAATAGACCACATCTTTTTCAACTGTCCCCTCTATTCCACCTCATTATATGATATCCTTCCACCACATATTCCCAGGCCCACTAATGTTAAAACATTAGTATCCACTCTCAACCCCCAAATTTTGAAATCCGTTACTAATTATATCCTCAAGTATAAAATATACATGTAAACACAATAAATTAGTACATGTTGTAGTTTTCACTAACCATAAGTCCTTTGTATAAATAGTTTTTAAGTGAACTAACAGGTTTTGGTTTTTGTTTTAGTGAGTCTGTTGTGTCCTGCTCTGAGGAACCCATCGTCATTCAATAACCGTGGCTTCTCCAATACCTGACACTAGCAGTAATAGTCTGTCAAGTCGTAACGACGGCTGATTACCATATATTACAAGAATAGAATAGAATAGCTCGGCAAGTCTCCCTCCCCCCAAGTATCCAAACGACGAACATCCTCAAACAGCACCCGTTCACGAGTTAACGTGGGATCCAGCCATTTGAGAAGAGAATCATGATGTCAGACATCTCAATGAGAATATAAAGATAAAGGACTATGGGCAAAAATGTATCGGCTCCGTCCCCACCTACCAACACACATGGAACTGATACCGATGTGTTCCTGAAGTGCCCCCTATCTGATAACAATCCTTTCTTTTCGATAAATCAGTGGGAATGTATATATATATATATATATATATATACATGTTTTTATTTTACAATTATAACCATATTTATAAAATAAGTAACGTTATAGTACAAAATATGATAATACAAAGTAACTAAACAAAAATATATAAAATACCCGATTTACTTTGGTAATTTACTATTGGTCCAAAAAATATTACTATGTCCCTAAAATGATAGTGAATTTCTAAAATAAAAGGGTTTTCTTTACATTAACAACTTGCATAAATAACTTTCACTACTCATTAACAAACCACAATAGTACAGGTGTATACAAAAAATGCATAATCTTTAAATGATAAAAAGGTTGCAAAATTAAGTAACTATTAATTAGTAAATTTTTTATTATCAATATTTTTTGTTTTAATGTAATTGAAAAATAATTTTGGTTGAATATTATTTACTTTTACCCATTTTTTTAAAGTTTATCCCAAATATTGTTCAAAATAAGACCACCGATTCCTTACACACGCACGAAGTCTCTTGAGCACCTCCAGTTCGATTACCCGCGAGGTGATTGCTTGTTTTATTTGATTCACTGCTAATAAAATGCGTTTCCGTAGTTCTTCCACATTGTTTACGGGCATTGTATACACTAGATCTTTCTTCTGAGACCAAAAATAAAAATCACATAGAGTTAAATGATGGCATCTTGGTGGTCAAGGGATAGGATCCAAGGGATCCATCGCCGAGGATAATTTTCGTCCAGGCATCTGCGCACACCGAGCCGGAAATGAGTGGGGCAGCCGTCGTGCTGGTAAATCTTCATTCTCCTTGTCTCCAGAGGAATGTTTTCACGAAGATGTGCCATGTCTTCTCTTAAAAATATCACGTAGACTTCTTGTTTAAATTAATATAATATAATAACAGGGAGAAAATAAGTTACTATCAAAAGGCTGTCAATGATACCCATCCACATGTTTAATGAAAAACGCATTTGATGAGCTCTCTCTTTCTTTTTTTCGGGTTATTGTCTTTTTCGAACCAATAGTGGAGATTGTGATAGTTTGTGATACCATCGTGGTCGAATTTGGATTCATCGGTCCATAGTATATTCTTCAAAAAATGATAATCCTCCACGTCGGCGTTGACCATAAACCTTCAGAATGGTAATTTTCTGATAGGGTCTCCTCCTTCAACGGCTTGCACAGGCGTGTAATGATAGGGGTGCAGAACGGCTGTGTGCACAGTGAACCACACCTTCCACGACACCTCGCTGCAGCACATGTTGATATTTTTGGCTCAGCTTCAAATATCTGAAGAAAACGCTTCCACCTGCCTGCGCAACAACATGGGTTCGGGGAGCGGGGAGAGGGCGTTATTTTGTACTCGGTTATGTTTTTGAGCATGCACCGCCCGCTGCTGTGCACTAATGAATCCTTAAATGACTAGGTATTTTGCAATTACTCTTTAATAATACGTCAACGACATATTTGTTTATACCATGAGAACCCCGCGCATTTGGGCAACGCCGCCATAGAAAAGAAATATCATCTTGGCAAGATATATCAATTAAGCTACATTTCATTTTTGTTGATGGGTGGGGAAGATTCCGCCCATGGTGCTTTGTTTTGACGGCCTGTTCGGTGTGGAGGTAAGTAGCCTTGCCTTCCATGCGAGAGGTCCCAGGTTCGAATCCTGGTAGGGGCAGATATATTATTATATTTGCTTTCTAGTCGTGTATGTGTATTTACGTTTATTTAAGTTTATTTCTAATATTTATATAGAAAAAAAATATCTATATGTGTTAATATATTTCTTAAGTTTATTTATCCGTTATCTAGTATCCATAACACAAGTTCTTAATGATATCTTAATGATATATAATGTGGTGTAATTGTTAGAAATATTTATTTATTATCTTTATCGTCATCATTATCATACATAACAAAACAAGAAGATATTATTATATTTATGATAGCTCAGATTGTATGGCGTAGATCCTCCTTTCTTATAAGATTAACGATAAGAAAAATCACACACACACACACACACACTACAGGCTGCATGGGCTAGATCGCTTTGCCTTCCCCTAAGGGTGAGAGTTAAAAAAAAATACTTTATATATTACATTACAAACAAATAAATAAACAAGTAAATCAAAGGAATAACGAATAACGATATCCTTTCAAATTGTGAATTGATTTACCAACTAATGTTCATATGGTAAATAAATGGTGCTGATAAATAGTAAATGAAAATTTTTCAACGTTAATATTTATATATGGTATAAAAAAACATTTCATCAATTATATGCAGTATGTGGAATTGTTGTAGAACGTGTTTGAAAGAAAGTCAGTTATCGAATATCTTTCGTATTCCAGACCGACATCGTGAATATAGCGACTTGCTTTTAAAGTGCACTGGAATAGAGGTGAGAAACCTTTTATTAATTTATAAAGTGTCAGATTTTGTCTAAATATAAATTTAAAAAAAACTAATAATTAAGAACAAATGAAAGCTGACTTTCTACTCTGTAGATTATTGAAAATGCAGTTGTGACGTTATGAATTCAGTCCACACTCCGTACAATCACAGAAATCTTTATGAAAACAGTTTTAACATTACAAGTAACTTTATGATTTTTATGTTTTATGGAAATGAAAATACATGAATACCAACTTAAGCAACAAAGGCAATGGTTATTTAAACCATAATTGGGGGCTATTTGCATGTCATCCCTGGGTTTGTTGATAGGCAATTACAAACACAAACGGTTACCTCATTTTTCAAAGCTACTTATTTAAGTACATTTTTAAGTACAGTGGAATCCATTTATAATGACATCGCAGGGAAATGATAAACACCTCATACTAAGCGGACATCATACAAAGAATTTTGAAGAAAATAAACAATCTCCTGTTTTTGTTAGTATGTATTTATTTCAATAGAAAATTTAGTGACTCCTTAATGCGGTTTTTTGTTTTTAAAAATCATTGAGATTGTCGAATGACCAACCCCGGGTTCCTTTGCGAGAGATGAGTTAGATTCTCCATTTTCTAATCTGCATGTTATTGCACCTTTCCCTTCAATCGTACATGCTGTACGACGAGGTTGAGATGTAATTTTTTTCACAAATCACTAACGAAAAATGCTTGACCTTCAACTATGAAATACCTACAGAGACTCAAAACATAAAAAAGCCATGCATGCGCCGAACGTCGTCAGGTATCACGTGACTCTCCCGAATACTTCCGATGGTGTTGGGAATCATGTTGGTCACTATAACTGGACCCAATTCAGTTAAAATGGGTCAAAGTAACCGATTTACTTATAAAGAATTTTATATGAAAACCAAACTTTGCTGTGTAATTGCTTCATAATAAGCGGTTGGTCAATATAGGCGGAGTCATAATAAGCGGATTCTACAGTATTTATATAATTTTTTTTTAATTTCATTTGATTGTACTTTAAATAAAAAGTAAAATTTGTAATGAAACCTGGATGTATTAATCTTAAACTTTCCGTATGCCAGGTGACTAAATGTCAAATTCAAATTCACACATTTATTTAACATGTACTACAACACAAAATATAAATAACCTAAGGAGCAAAAAGTTGCAGAAAGTTATGAAATACATGCCATACTGGGTGTGGTCTGAGAAACCACCAAAACAAAAATTATGTGACAAGCAGATTATAATTTTTTGCAGTTATTTTCAAGAAATCAATAACATGACTAATAATGATTGGGTTTGAGTAAAATACATACTTAATTACAATTTTAATAGACGTTTATTTAAAAAAAAAACAACTTTTTCTGTAGCTTATAAATTATTAAGCATTGACCTCAACCAAAAAAGAATGTGCATACCCAAACCTGAAAAAAAATCATAAAATGTCGGCCATTTTAAGGGTTGCACTGAGAGTATCAAATATATTATCTATATTTTAGAACTAAATATTATATAACAAACTTTTGTAAGAGATTGATGTAGAAAAAATAATCACAGTTTATTATTTATTTACTTTCATTATAATTCCTTTAATATAAAAAATAAAGAACTATACAGTTTATTTTCGTAAGTTATACTCTTGTCAAATTAGCCAGAAAAATAGTGTTCAGTTTGCATGAATTCTCAACATGCTGAATTTTGGTACAGACCTTGGGTACACTATTATAAATAAATACCGAATGTTTGCTTTCAAAAGTTATTAAGTATAAGTCAAACACAAAGTTTTCGGTTCAATCAATTATAGTCCCCCTGGTCTTCAATGACTATGAATCAAAAATATACAATACAACTACCTGCCTAATGAAAAATAAAACTAACAGTTCTTAAACTTCGCAAACTAAACCACTCTTTCTTCACGCCTTTTTGTTTCAAAAACACACGCACAATGGTAAGCAAAGCAAATACCGTTACAATATGATTTACTGCGTAAGCGCCTGTTATCATTTGCATCGATCATATGAAAAATAAAAACATATTGATTATGATCATCGATATCTGGTTAAATAATCAAAGCTCCGGAACCTCACTTTTGACAGCTTTTTTTGATAGAAAAGTAACAATAAATGGCGATTTGTGGCACCCTAGCCACCTGCTATGACGTCACTACACAATTGATATTTTAGTGACAACATTCAAAAATAGTACTATCTCTTTCTTTTATTGGCATTTTTGTATAAGTAGAGGGAAACAACCAAGTTCTTCCTCTTTCTATGATTCGATATACATAACTACTTATTTAAATAGGACATTACGACTACTCCATTAATTTATCACCTCGCTGCTATTAAGTCTTTTCTTTGGCACTAAATTTAAATGGCACAAGTTGCAATCACAGTCTGTGCATATCTACTAATACAAAACAATAATTGTAACATAAATACTATACAGGTGAGTCGAGACCATCAACTACAAAGTGACTGCAATTTTCACATGAAAAAGTTGCATGTTCTAAACATATGGGATGTAAAATTTTTTACACATGTACCTAGCCTTCCTATCTTTTATACTAGAGCCCATCTCTGCACTGTGGTCTTTTTGCTGGTGGCCTTTGTAGCTGTTCGGTAGTTTCAAGGGGTTTTGGGAAGTATTTTTCTATTCTATGGCGCAGATCTGTTGGAAGTCTTTGATTTTGACTTCTTGTATCCAAATGGGGCTGTAGTTAGGCTAAACCTAATTCTCTTATGTACTTTCCTCTGAGATTTGTTTTGTTTTTTTCAAGGCCTTTATTGAGCATGTATGTAAACATACAATTTATTCCAGCATGACGGAGTAAACCAAAGAATATTGTAAGAGGCCAACACTTTAAATTCAGAGAAACATCATAAGTTCTTGACATTTTATCAACTACATCAACACCACTTTTAGTTTGATTATATAGCCGGTTTTTGCTGACTTCCTGTATCTGTCAAGTTCTTTGTCGTGATGTAGTCACGACATCATGTACACCATTTTCCGCGGCTTTGGTACATAGGACAAAACTGAAATTTCTTTTTGAAATCCAAACATTGTGGAATTTACTTCACGATTTTTCTTTTAAATAGGTGGAATGCAGGTTTTGTTAGCGCAAAGAGTTTTCAGTGTTTTCAAAACTTGTGAAAAAATTACCCATTGAGAGATACACTGTACCAGTCCATCTACAACGGCATTAGGTTTGTTACTGATAGCATAAGCACTGTTTCTAGGTTGTTTGCCGCTATATATTTCCATGTTTAGGGTGTAATAGGTTTTATTGTCCAACAAAGCATATATTTTTATACCGTTTAGATGAATTGTACTGGTGGAAACCACAGCGACCTCTAAAGGCAAGCCACTCGTCATCTAAGGTTTCCGTATGAAATGTATGCATCGTAACAATTTTGTACAAAGGCTTGTAATATACTGCTGATCTTTATTCTCTCACCTCGCCAACAGTTCAGTTTCTGCACGTTGTATCCCGAAATATATCCATTCCTGTACCACCACATAGGTACATACTGGCCCATAGGTCGATGGTGTTTTGACCAGGGCAGGATTTAGAGGTCTGGAGGCCGTGGGGCAATAAAGGAGTGGAGGCCCCAAATTAAGTTCCGAATAAAATGCGAAACAAACTCAAATTATTAGAATTAACACGTTATTAAACAATTAATAATAGTTTGTGGACATATTTGTGTAAGTTTTTACTTTGTAGAAGTGTTAATAGTTACATCCTTTTTAACCCCTTTAAAAAAAAAACAGAACAGCTTTGCGAAATATATTTTCTTATTATCCCCATTCTTGTGGAGGCCCAGGGCTGCTTATGGATCTCTGATCTGACATAAAGATAGTTATAATTAACAAAATATATATAGGGCATTATGAAAATTATCTTTTCGATCTAATATAATAATAAATAATAGCAATAAATCTAAAATCTAAACAAACACACCAACTGTATGGCCCTAAAGTAAGCAGAGCTTGTGTCATGGATGACCATACAGCGAACTGGGGGGGGAACCCAGAATAAACATACATATATAAATCGACTCGAACCTGGGACCAGCTTGGACTACTTTGATAAAAAAAAAACTAACACAGGCGTTAAAGTAACGCTGGATTAAGTATATTGGGTTATTTAAATACAATCTTCATAATTTAGTATTCACGTTAAATGTGGACAGGTTTAGGTAAAATAAAATGTTAAATTAATATCTATACGTGGAGGTTTTACATAAGAGGTATTAAATCCTTGATAGCATGAGCTGTAAACCTACCTAAAATTTCTAAAATAAAATAAATCGATATTCTATTTGAATATAAAAATATATCAATTGAAGATAATTTGTTTTTCAGATAAAACTTCAAGATTCTCTGCCACAGCAGATGTGCGAAGAATGCATTACAAAAATAAATACTTTTATGGAGTTCAGAGGAAATTGTTTTCGGACCTATAAAGTTTTATTAAATAAAGTCAAGAATCGAGAAACAGAGATGAAAGACTCCAAACATGACCACTCGTCCTCAATCATGGAACATTACAGCATAGATGACGTTTCTGTAAAAGAAATCGATGTTAATAATACTCGCAATAATGAACAGTATATAGAATTTGAAATGTCTGTGGACGCGGTCATAAAAAGACAGTATGAAGTAGTTTTTCAGAATTCAGTTAATTATAAAAAAGTCAATTTGGTTTATGAAGACGTAAAGTCAAAACCAGATTTAGTAAAACAATGTACCAGCGATATTGTATGCAAATATTGTTCTGCAAAGTTTGATGATAAAATAGCGATGTACAACCATTACAAGACGCATACTGGCAAGCTGGTGATATGCGAGGTAAGGACTAACATACTTGTAGAGAGCATTTTGTTTGACCGAATTTCAAATTCACTTCAGCCGATGGGCCACGCTGCAGCCGTTGTCCACAGGCGATGTTATGCTGATATAAATGATGATTGTTCCACGGTAATAATAATAGTTTGTTAAAATGTTTACTGGTCGTTGATCGTCCAGACATTAATTATTTTACAGTTTAAAATGCTAAATTATGTGCATTTGCTCACGTGACGTACTCAAGCGGTCCGGGACCCTTGATGGACTAAGTCTACCCTAGGGAGGTCTTCCTAGCTAACAAGGGAAAAACACTTTTAACATTTAATCCACTTTTATTAAAGATGAATCTATTCATAATAATACTGCAATATATTTTGGTTATATTGCGGGTGTTCTTAACTTTTTTTAGGGTTTCTTCAAATAATAAGACATCTTATCCAATAGACGGAGGTTTATTGACTGAATAATTTTTACATTATTTTCACACGGGAAACACAGAAGCAAGTAGGTAACAGGTCAGCATAATATGACTTAGGCGAACATTGCAAACTGATACTTTTGTTTTTAACCTGAATATAATATTATTTTATAAATGCGTACTTACATACTACATCTCCCCCGAAAAGATACATGCAGCCCCTCCGCTCATCAGGGAGAAAGATTTTTTTTTTTTACACAGTACTTACATACTAATGTTATGCGCACTTATTTTTAAAACAGACTTTATTTGATAAACAATTTCGTATTATTTTTATGTATCACATATTCATTATTTCCTTTTTTAATTTTTACATTGGGAGACATATCCTCAATTTCTTCAAATGGACCGTTATACACACTATCTAATTTACTTCCTATTTGGTTTTTTAACAAAATAAGGTCACCTTTTTTATAGTAAACAGAATTTTTATGCTTATCAAACATACACTTCCTCTGCTGCTTACACTGTAATACACTATTGATAATTCTTAGACTATTTTTGGGCTGGGAATGGGCCCGTGATGGGAATGCCATGGAACAATCTTCCATATTCTATCTATTTTACAATTTACAAATAAATTAAAATAATGACAGTCTTATAAGTTGCCAGTCATAATTGTCGGCAAGTTTGTTTGTGCGATAACCTCTTTTATTAGATACGGCACAAGCAAACGTTGCAGTACCTATCATGGTGGTTAAACATGTCAGCCAATTCTTTGCGTTGTATGCTGCGCAGTGCCAGTCGCTCAAGTGAGTAAATAACAACGGTTTTAATTAAATTCATCATTCTCGCTCCGATCGCCGCCGGTACGGACGTTCCAAGACCACTCCCGATATTCTGTGGTGCTCAGTTTACTGACGTCACAGTATAGCGTGTTGGTTCCGTGATACGGTTTTTCTGGGTTTTCCTACTCCCTCCGAGCGCTATCGTAGTGATTGTTCTTTGTGACTAAGCCTCTTAGTCCTCAAAGTGCTGTGCTGAGTTGTGTTGTGCTTGTGCTGAGTGCTGTGTTGTGCCCAGCGTGAGTAGTCTGTTTCAGTACAAAGGATACTTAACGGTGACAACGAATTTGTACTGATCCAGTTCTTTTATTTTTATTTATTCCCTCTTCTATTTTTTATTTGTTTTTCCTATATTTCATATTTATTTTATAATATCTGTGTGTTTTCGTGTGCATTCACCCTTTCTGTCGGTAAAGGTTGACCCTAACGCGGTGAACTCTTTACCTGCGTACCCTTTTTTAGGTTTCTAGGTAGCGGCCTTAGGCGAACTACGGTTAGTTTTAAGTCATTCTCCCCAGCCCCCCTACCGCTGGTAGGGAGGTTAGCCGCTAGGGTTCGCTAGGTTTTTTAGGAACTCTAGGCATCTTTTATATACTTATATATACATATAATTAGTCCCCCTCCCTAATGGATTCGCAAAGCGTTATAAACTTCGCGAAAGCGTTCGCCCAGGCGCTCGCCGCGTCAGGCAGTCCGATATCGGACGAGGTCTTCTCTCAGGCCTTATTAGCGCTTAACGCGTCCCCGGCCCCTTCGCCCCAACTCCGGCCCCTCAGGCCACCAACTCCCAGACCCCTCAGGTCTTTACCAGCTCTCCCGCGTCCCATCCGAGATGGACTGTGTTTCGGACACATCCTCTCGCGCGTCGCATAGCAAGCGTACCGCTCCCGCGAGCAACTCCGATTCCGCGTCTGAACCGTCGTCGGACGCCGCTACTTTAACAAGCGCTCTAGGAAGCGCACAAAGCAAGCCGCGGTGTCTTCAACACCCGTGCCCACCCCGGTGTCTTCAACACCCGCCCCCGCGCCGCTCATGTCACTCGACGTGACCGCGTCTCCGTCGGTCCCGTCGAAGCCAGCGATGCGCTGCGCTCTCGTCCCAGCTAGGCCTCAGCTACTTTCACCCGTCTTCCTCCGCGAAAAAGCGCGCTGGACCGCGGTTTCTAACTTATGCAAAGAGCACAAAATTAATTACTTAAAAGCCGCCAACGCTGGCGAAACAATTAAAATCCAGGTCGCGACCATCGACGTCTTCCGGTCTTTTACTAGGCTTCTATCGATTAAACAAATCGCGTATCATACTTACGCCCTCCCGGAGGAGCGCAAGGTCCGCGCGGTATTACGGGGCGTCCCGTTCGAACTCAGTAACGACGAAATTCTTGAGGACCTTAAGTCCCAAGGCTTTCCGGCTGAAGCAGTGCACAAGATGCACTCCAACCGCGACAAACGTTTTCCGTTAGCATTAGTTATCCTAACCAATACTCCCAACTCAAGGGAGATTTTCAGAGGGGCTCGCACAATCTGCGGACTCTCGAACATCTTCGTCGAGCGTCCTAACCGTCGTGGGCACCCTGGGCAATGCCACTCTTGCCAGCTTTACGGCCATGCAGCGGCTAATTGCTCAGTCCCTCCCAGGTGCGTAAAGTGCTTAGATCCGCACATTACGAAGGAGCGCACTCGTACTCCCGACTCCACTTCCGCCCCTGCATGTGTGCTGTGCGGCCAGTCCGGCCATACAGCCAACAACAGGGGTTGTCCGCGCGCTCCGCGCTCTTCCGTAAAGAGGGCCGCGCCTAAACCGGCGCCGCCGCTCACTCCCGCCAACTTCCCGCCGCTGCGCAACCGGGCTCCCCCGGAAGCAAAGCCCGTGCAGCCGACGCCTACTCCGGCTCTGTCCTGAAGACAGCGTCCGGCCGCTCCACCTGCACCTTCCCGTCCAATCGCAGCTCCCGTAGCTCCCGTAGTCCCGCGTCCCGCTCCGTCGTCTTCACCTCGGTCGTCGTTGGCTGAGGACATGACGTCATGCAAAACGACGACATTAAGGAAATCTCCGTACTCGCACGCAAACTGTGAGCCGCCCGCTCTCCTCAAGAGCGTCTATTTGCGTTAGCCGAGCATCACTCGCTACTTAGCTCTTTATAAATTCTATTTTTCGTATAAATTCGTTAATAAATAAATATAATGTCTAGACCCGCAAATCCCGCGTCCTGTTGTATCAAACCCAAGGGCTTATCCCTAGTTTCTTTTAACGTTCGTAGCCTTAGTACCAACCTTCTTGAGCTCAAACTGTTCCTTCAGAACAACGAGCCGGACTTATTGCTTCTCCAAGAGACGTGGCTCACTCCAAACCGCACCAGGGCATTCGCTATTCCTAAATACGCGTTCACTCGTAACGATAGGCCCAACTCCGACGGATACGGTGGCACAGCTATTTACTACAAAAGAGGTTTCCATTGCGCTCCTCTCCCTACCCCTCCTCTCCTCAACATGGAAGCCACTGTGTGTAGATTGGCTATGACTGGTCATCAGACCGTCATCATAGATTCAATCTACCTACCTAGTGGCACCAGACCTATCCGTAGCGACTTCGAGGCCATTATCGCCCTCGGCCATTCAGTCATTATGTTCGGAGATTTTAACTCCAAACATACTGACTGGATGTGTCTATCGACTAACACCAGCGGTATCGATCTCCTTAACATCACTGAGCAACTCGACTTAGACGTCATCTCTCCCGTCACTCCCACTCACTATTTTTTCCCATCAGTTCGGCTTTCGCGCTAAGCACACCTGCCCACAGCAAGTCCATCGAATCGTCGAGTACATACTTGACGGCTTCTATCCGCGTCGTTATAAAACAGTCGCGGTTTTCTTTGACGTAGCCAAGGCTTTCGATAAAGTCTGGCACAGCGGTCTCTTTTATAAACTCTACAAAATAGGCTTACCGGATCGCCTTGTCAGGTTAATCGCGTCGTTTCTCAAAGACCGTTTCGATTTAAACATGAAGGCACGCTTTCCGCGCCTCGTCCCATAAAGGCTGGAGTCCCTCAAGGCTCAGTCCTCGCCCCTCTGTTGTACACCGTGTACACCAACGACATCCCCATCCCGCCGAAAGGCGTCGAACTCGCCCTCTTTGCCGATGACACCGCACTCTACACCAAAGGTCACAGTGTCCCGCAGCTTGTAACCAGACTCCAAATGGTTTCAAAAATGGCGCATCGATGTGAATCCAGACAAGAGTTCTGCTATTCGCTTGGACCCCAAACGCCGTCGTCTCGCTGGCGATCCCCACATTCCCATCCCCTGGAAGCGCAGTACCAAATACTTAGGCGTCACCTTAGATCCGACGCTTTCTTTCAAGCCACACATCGATAGAGTTTCGAAACTCGCCCGTCACTACTTAGGCCGCCTAAATAGCATGTTAGGTAGAAAAAGTAAAATGTCTTACAGAAACAAACGTACACTTTACAAGGTCTGCGTTAGACCCGTCATGACATATGCCTCGCCAATCTTTGCCCACGCCAAACCCTCCGTCCTGCACAAACTGCAGGTAGTTCAAAACCTCTTTTGCCGCAGGGCCACAAACCCACCGTGGTCCGTGCGTAACGCGGACTTGCACAGAGATCTTGAACTGCCTACAGTACAACAACACCTCAAAACACTCTCTGAAGCGTCCCAATCCTCTAGTTCGAGATTAACTCGAATTAATTTAACTTCTTTAATATTTATTTAATTTTATTTCAAATTTCTATTTTCATTTTGAGCACCTTCAGTGCTATGAATTCACCTTCAGTGCTATGTAAATCCCAGCGGGTGACCCCTTCTGGGCCCCGCTAGCGCGGCCTCTTTCTCCAATTGGCCGCGTCATTCAGGGGTTTTTTTAGTGGGTATAGACTCTGGTAGGCTCGGAGTGACGAGTCCCACATAACTCCGATCGCGCGTGCGGAGTATGCGTAAGAGCATATTTTAATTCCTCCTGCCCTCTCCGTGGAGGGGAACAAAAAAAAATTAAATTCATCCTTTAGTAAACAAACTAATATTTACTTTGTATAATAGTCGTATTACAGTGGTTTTGGTCGAACATCTTTGTCGGGGTAGATGTTTTGCAGCTTCTCGAAAGCTGCTCAGCCGAGTTGGACTCGGCGATTGGCCGGCCTAACTAGATTTACATAATTCGTATGTAATATCAATGACTAAGTACTGTAATTTATCGAAGTCGTTCCGGAGAAATAAAGTTGATCTTTTTGGGGTTTTTCTCGGCTCCCGTTCAAAGGTTTACAGATAACTTGACATAAATTTATTATTCGATCAGACCAAGGGGAGATGGTTTGGATCTCAAAAATCTTTTCAGGCAATTTTTCTTTTGTTTCAGCATTGTGGTTCAACGTTTTCCACCAAGAAAAGGCTGCTGGTCCACTGTAGGGCGAAACATGGGTACGAGAAGGTCGACAAATGTGCATATTGCGATTACGTAGCGTCTAATGCAGAATCAGTCAAGGTGAGCTGGTAATTTAGCGCTGTTTGTACTTGTTGCGTTAATAGCTTGTCTTGGAAAGTCCTTTATATTTAGCGTTTAGTGTTATTTTGAAAGGCAAGTGAAATGACTGCGACACGACAATTCCGATCCCAGGATCCTCAACGCATCATTTATCGGAAACACCACAAATGTCAACGGATCACTATAAAATATTACTTATCTGCGCATAGGACGCATTTAACGTCATTAAAAATATTTTCAAACCCCTTTTTTAGATCCATGAAAGAACGCACACAGGAGAGAGGCCTTTCGTTTGTGAAGAGTGCGGCGCTGCGTTTCACCGAAGAAGTTGTTACTTGCAGCATCTACCTATCCACCTCACTCAGAAAACGGTCCAGGTAATTAAATAAATAAATAAATAAATATTTCTAACAATCACACCACATTATCTAGCCCAAGTTAAGTATCATTAAGAACTTGTGTTATGGATACTAGATAACGGATAATTAAACTTAAGAAATATATAAACACACATAGATATTTTTTTTTTCATATATTTAAATATTAGAAATAAACTTAAATAAACGTAAATACACATCCATGACTAGAAAGCAAAATATAATATAATATCTGCCCCTACCAGGATTCGAACCCGGGACCTCTGGCATGGAAGGCAAGGGTACTTACCTCCACACCAAACAGGCTGTAATTATCTATCGATACTGAGATTAAACAGTAGGACAGTTTGTTTGTCTGTAATCGATTAGCACAGAAACCTACCGCTTGTTGTTTATTTTCAGTGCGAAGAATGCTCATCTATGTTTAAATCGGTAACATTAATGCAAATCCACAAAGCAAGACATAGAAAGCGGAAACGCTGAACGATCGAGTGTGGATGGAAGCTCGGCGTGTTACAGACGTACTCTCAGAGACGGGAGTACTTCTGCATCTTACAGAAGTACATATATTAATTTCAACATTGGAGTACAGAGTTAATCTTGGAATTTTGACTGTTACAAATTTTTTTAAATATTTGTTGATCTATTAACTAGATTTAGTAAGATTTTGCGAGGTATTCCTCTAAGCGCAACCATTTTGAAGCGCACCTAATGAAGCGCACCTAAACTATTCCTCGAAGCGCACCCACGTTTAAAAATAGGGTAGAGCATGAAGTAAACGTAATAAATGAAATATCGATGATATTTTAAAACTCATTTATGCATCAATACCATCAAAGTTATATAACCAAAAGTACCAGATTGACAGAAAAATATGTTCTTTCTTAGCGCACGAATGTGTTATATGTTCATACAGAAAGGGATATTAATAAATAAAACGCATAGATAAAAATAATGTGTGTTTAATAATCACATCGTGGCAAAGCCTACATAATAATTAAATTAACTAAAATCACTTTGTTTGTCCTTATACCTTACCTTATTGCCTCACTTTGTTTATCCTTAATACCTTACCTTATTGTCTATTAAAAAGCTATTAAATCACAGTCTGATTTGTAATCACAATGATAGGTAAGTCTTAAAACTAATAGTGTGAAGTAAATACTGAAGGACCTCGCTTAACAAAATACGATTCAAAGTCAGATGGTTCATCTTCACAATAGACAATGTTTGATAATCACAAATAGGTTACACTAAATCACATTCTGAGTTATAATCACATTAAGAACAATTATTAAAAATATTTTGTTATTATTATTATTTTATTATTTATTACTTTCAAAGGCTTAAGTCCATAGTGTTTGAGCCGTCGGCCGATGATGTTTCAGCATATAATACCCTCATGATTATTTTTAATAGATTGACTATACAGTCATAAACCATATTTAAAAGGTTATTGAACTAACTTTTTTGTTTTTGGTATTTAAATTAAATAATGAAGTCAAAGGAAATCTTACGTACAACACTAGAGTCACGTGACCAAAATCTTAATTATAATATAGAAAGAAAACACATTTATACATTAGACTAACCTAAAGGCTTTTAATGGAAGAGGTCTGTACCCGTGACAAGTCGAGGAGGTCTCAAAATGCGAGAAACTGACGCTACTGAGGCTACTACTACTAACATGGTAAGAAAAAATGTCAAAAAAAAGGAAAAACCGAAAGAGCACACCCACTCGTTGCAACAGAGCGAATTGGATTGACGTATTTAAATTTTGAAGTTTGTTCATAGGGATCCCGAACTAAAAAAAATAAAACTAACAAAAAGTTATAGTTGCAATCGAAATAATGCTTTGCAAGATTACACAATTAACATAATTAAGTTTGTAATATGTTTTTGATTTTATTTATTTAGTTTTAAATGTATACTTTATATGTTTACTTTACTGTTTATGAAAAGCTTTATGCCTTTATCTTTAGAATAAGCCACCAGCAAAACTTCTTTTGCATTGAATCGGTAACCCCAACGTTGCGCAGCTATTGTATGGAGACTCCTCACGTTTAGTTTCTTATTAATTTAGATAATTTTATTGGGAAATATTTTAGTTCTGATACTTTTTTTAATAATCATTTACATAAATGATATGAATTATCGTGCATTCCATTCGTCCATTAAGTGCTGAAACATAAAGCTTACTGACGGCCTAAAATGGACTTAACCCTTTACGATATATTAAAATAGAATTAAAAAAAATTAAAATCTTAACAACTCTAGGCAGTGTCCTATAGAGATAGAACCCGTTGCATATTCATTTAGTACACTTTCAATTACGTTGTTTCTCTCTTGGGCATGTTTTTGGTTTTCGGAAATGATCATTTTCACTCTTATATCAGCAAAATTATTGCAGTATTTTTGCAGGCATCCTAAGAGTTTGGCTAAATTTACACCGCCCTTTTGGTTGATTTTTTTATTAATTTCCGAATAATGTGATTCCACAAAATTATTTGTTTTATTCTTTTCACCGTAACAGGTAAATTTGTTTTTCCAAAACCGGTGTTCTAACCATTGGGAAACCATATAATCGTTAAATATTGTAATATTTTTGTCTTGTGGAGAGTGGCTCATTATATAAAGCCATGCCTCATCTAAATCTGTGATGGGTAAATGAGGTAATAAAGTGCATAAAGCAATATGTTTCCTGAAAATACTGTTTTTAGATAGATTTAGTTCCTTAGATTTTCTTTTAAGAGCTTGTTTATAATGAAAAAAGCACCCACTAGCAACTACGTTTGGAAACACTGCTAGAAAACCTCTGACCGCAGCTTCCTCAAAATCGCTTTTAAAAAAATCCACTTTCATATTGGGTACTCTTGTTTTCATTAATTGAAATAATAATTTATAGGTTGATTTCTTTTTACCACACAATAAAGCATAAGCTAATGGTTTGACAACGCCATCAATTTCACCATGGATGCTGTAGATTTGTCTAAATGGTTTTGGCACACTTTTGAATGTCCCGTCACAATATAAATGACGACACCTTTCTAGTTCCTCTTTACTCTTCTGCGTAGCAAATAAAATTATCCTTATTTTGCCGTCATTATAATCAGCAAGGATAAATTCGTGAAATGATTTTGGCACCTAAAACAAGGAAATACTATTTGATGTCTCTATTTACATTGTAATCGATCGGTTCACTCGTGTTTGAAAAAAAACTAATGACAATTGGTTTTTTAGAGTTCACTTTAAAAGCCGATTATTTGACAAACATCATATTTAGCAAGCATATTACTTAATAAGTAGTCATTAAGTAAGAAAACACCACAGGGTGTGCCACAGTTTTAAATTAGCTGACCTAACACAAACCTAACCATTTCAGTTCAATTAACGTACGTATATGTTGGGTAACTTTGAATTGAGGGGTAACTTTGAACAAATCTGTAAAAAAGATTTATAATTTTTTTACATGGAAACGTTTTGATGTTTCAATATCGGGACTGCGTAAAACGAATCGCCAAAATGTTAAGTAGAATATGGAAAAAAAAAATAAACTCTCGATGTCATAATTTTGTAAAATACCCGCCTTTCCGTAATGAAGTTGTTATTACTTACTTGCACATGTATTGGAGATTTCGCAAACAAACGCTTAATTCCAAGGCTTTTATTCCTTTTATTATACACCCCGGTTTTGATATTTTTGAATTTTGGTATATCGCGTGTTAAATTAATTCCCTGGTCTAGCAAATCGTTCAGCTTTCTTTTATATACCTTAGGAACAAGGTCCAAGGTGGACAAGGCTTCTTGATGAATATCATCAACTACCTCCCGTATAAAATGTGTTGCCTCGTTATGCCGACAGGAATGCTCGTTCTTCTTTAACACATCTTCGTAGCTGCTGAGAGTAAGGAGAGCTCCACATGTCTTTATCGTACACCGCCACAAAGTGTTCCCATTTTTATTTACTTTGATTGGTCTGTACGTGTTATTATTATATAATATAACTTGCTTCCCGCTTCTGCTTTGTACATATTTAATTAACTTATTTCGATTACTTGGTCCAGCAATTGTTTCCATGTTCACAAAACTGCAAATTATTGCAACAAAATTACTGCAAATAAAAAATTGCACAAACTTTCTTAACCGCTGACTTTTCCTGTCAACTACCACTTGACATGCGGCTGTCTGCTCCCCAGTCGTCTATTTTATTGATATTTGCTGTCAATTTTGTTTTTTTATTTGATTTGCGTGTACCCTTATGACACGTTAGCCAAAATCAATGTCTTACAATGAGTATTCAACTTTTGGAATCAATATGAAAATAAAACTCATCAGAACTCAGAATCATTAGATTCATATAAATTGTGTTCTGATTACCGACAAAGGGAAATAAAATACATTTTTAACAGCTATCTGACTTTTATTTAAAACTAAATAATTAGGTTATTACTTTTACAAGGAAACAACCATTTTTGTATAATGTTGAAAAAAAAAATATTTTCATTTGAAATGGCCAGTACGGCAAAACGGCAATTTCATAGGTAAAAACCTATTATAATTCTCGGTGCTTTGCTGTGTGGTAGTGTGTGGTTTTCGTGGCAAAGTATTGTATGCTGCATCTGTAGTTCCAGTCAATAGCTGAAATAAAGTTATAATTGTAATAAAAAAATACAATATTAAACTATGAGTATGAATGTATTGCATTATTTTTATCCAAAGGTTTTTTGTGATAGGGTGAACTAGCGGCTATAGCAATTATTAAAACGCAAATAATACTTGAACACATTGTGTTTACTTGTATATGAAAAAATACAACCCATAATGACATCGCACATCAAAAGTAAAAACATAATATAAATTCAAATGCAGTGCATCATAGACAAGTATACGTGGACAGCATCACGACCTTCCAACATTTTGTATTGGCAATTGATCCCTAAATTGTTTCCCCTACTGAAACAAGAGAACCATGAATAATATATATAAAATTCACTCATAGGCCCTTCTACAGACCACTTAGTAATAAGAAAGGTGATTTTTAGACCTTAGAACAGCAAAAATTTAATTAAGCGGATGAAAATTATTACCTATAGTAACAAAACGATTCGCCATCTTTAATCGAATGTGTTTTTGTTATAACAAAACTACTACTATACTACGTAGTCACTATAAATACTTGTTATACCAATTATATTTTTGGTCAGTTTTATTAAAACTACTATAACCATATTTTATTTAGACAGTTTTTTGTTGAAATTCTCAATAAATTAATGTGGCGTGTAAATTTACTTAATAAACATATACGCATTTTGAAGTAAATTTAAGATCCCACTTGATTTTTCAGTACAGATATAGCACAAAGTTGAATAAAAGTATTTGGTACTTACAATTATATTATATTTTGTAGTTGTCACTTAAAAACTGTCACACGCCATTAATATTCTCAACATTGCTACTACAGAAACGAAACGTACGTATGAATTAACAAAATGTAATCGTTCACTCAACCGTTCAATCAACAGTTCAATCAAAGTGGCAAATCAGGGGTACAGGCGCTGCAATCTGCACCTTTAGGCACAATATGGTACGCTCTAGACCTGCTATGCGATGTGCCCACTTAGGGCCATATCAGTTGCATAAGGGTTCTAGAGCAGGATATAGATTGTGCAGCAACCATTTGTGCTAGTTGGGAAGTGCCCGTCCTGGCAAGCGAGCGGTTAAGTAAACAAACTTTCTACGAGACACATTCGCGCAAATAGTGAGATGTAACACAACAACAAAACAAATGCAATTTTAATGTAAACAAGTTCTGGAAATGCTCGGCTGGATTCGGACGGACTCGGTCGGTGAACGCGACTATCTAGGATTCAATGGGGCGCGCGATTCACGCGCCGCTTATAGCTAGGATCACCTTAACTCTGTCAAAAACCAACCTAAGCTCACGGAGTATAGAGTTTTTGCAAATTGTAAAAAACAGAACGTGCATTACTGTTTATCGATAATTTCAATTAGTACCCATCTCTATTCACAAGTTAAAAGTGGGTGCGCTTCGAGGAACAGTTTAGGTGCGCTTCAATAGGTGCGCCTCAAAATGGTTGCGCTTAGAGGAATACCTCGATTTTGCAAGTTTTTAGTCGTTTTCGTTTCAAATTATGACATAAAAGTTTAATTAACCTGTACTCTGCATTGATGTATGCCAAACCAAGACCAAAGTGGTGGACCAAGTTAGGTGGACGATTTGGGTAACATTGTACCGCATCATCTCTACATCATACTCTGCACCGTTTTGATTTTTGTTAAAGTATTTGTTTTACTTTAGCCTTATAAATCAAAATTGATTGAAAACTCAACCATAGACACTTTTTTTAATCCCCATCATGTTTTTTACGAAGTGAGTCAAAACTTACCGTTACTGAGAATAGTGGATCTTTTACCCAAAAATCAGTCTTATTCAAATCAATCTTATAAATTGTTTAGTATTTTGTAGTTAGCTAAAGATATTTAGAAACGTATTATCAATGAAATAAGAAAATTTATGTTTTTTTTTTGTGTATGCCAAGTTAAAACAAGTATATGATATAATTAGGCAGAAAGAGAAAGATACCCGGATTGGCTGTATGTTATTGTACTAAATTCTCTACAAATGTAAAATACAATAAATATTAATGAAATACTATTTGTAGTTTGAATGCATCTTATAATAATAACAAGATTTTGCAAGACTTCTTGCTAGACATTTTTTTGGTCTAATATTCTTGAAACGAGAGGCTTTATGCTTTAGATTACTCTTATATGACTCGATACGACCATTTTGAGAAAGGTTTTGAAAACTTTTTTGATCCCTTAATTTTTCCCACTACCTTTTCTTCGGGTTCTATCCATCGGAGTATTCGACCATAGACCAAAAACTTTGTATTGCGTGTCTTCTTGTACGGCGCGCACTGTTCCTAAGAAAGTACCGCACGTGCGCGATAACTTGAGACCGCCCCCCGCTTCCCCTGCACTTCCCCCGGTGGCGCCCGCATTGTACAGTAGGCAACGCCATTTTTGTCAATGATCAACGAAGACTTAGTCGTGGGTGAAGTCGGAAGCTAGTTATATTTTTTGTGCACTGTACAAACATGCGACTGTGACGTCACGGCGCTCAGGTCTCAACTTATCGCGCACGGATAGTAGGTACTTTGAAGTCTATGTACCCACAGTAGACAGACGTAGTAAGCTGTCCCTATGTGACGTCATGAAATGACTTGTCATTTCACGAATTAAAAAAAATTTAAACGTGATAAAAAAAACTAAATTTGCTACGCACCGAAAAGGTTGCAGTTGAGCACAATGCCTCCAGCCTAAACTGAGGCGCTGATGTTTCATTTCGGTTCGTTGCTACTAGACCCATTAACAGTTCTATGATGGAACTACTGATATTTTTTTAAATCTCTAGTTCCATTTTTTAAAAATCTGAAAATAATGGAACTGATGTTGAATTGTGTTATCCCTAGTTCCACATTATTATGTTTTAGGCTTTTTTGAGGGTTGAAACCACTAGAGGAAAAAACGTTTAGTTTTTATAATAATAATTCGATAAATGCTACAAATACATGTGGCGGCAAGCCACATAATTTAACAAACTTGGTATATACCCAATATTATCAAACACACCATTACATTAACATATAAGTATGTACGCATATATAGTAATCATAAGTACATAAATAATTATATAAGTACTCATATCTATTATAAAACCATACACATTTATTATATTACATACTTGTAATATTTATATAACAAACAATATTAACACTTAACAACTACACTACTCATTCATACTAAATATGCAGATAATATTTATAATTATATTTATTACATATTTATTTAACCGACATCATCGAGTGCATGGAGTTCCAGCGTCGCTTCGAGCAATGGAAACGCGCCGCCTAGTAACCGCCTAGTAACCGGCCGGACCGCATTCATCCACCTCGCGCGCGCTTCGTCCGCTTGCCATCGCCAGCGCATTAGACTGCCGTACGACGGACCCGTGCCGCGCTACCGCTCACATACCTACTGCTTGCTTACGTAGTCACGATCGCGTACGATTCGTATGTCGACTGTGCTGTGCCTTGCTGTTATTATTACTCATCTTGCTTCCCTTCCGGTTTCGCATAGATTATGTACTGTGTGTGTTTCTGTTGGATTCAATATATGTACTTTAAACCGTGAGTAACTGTGTTTGTATATTCTAACAAAGACCAAAAATAAAATACCACAGTGGTGTATTTACCTTCAGTTTGTTTTGATGAGTTTTGAGAAAGATGGGTATACTTTTTCAATCTTTTTTTATTAAAGCTGAAATTCTGTAGATAATTTTGATTGGGTATGACATGCTTTGTTTTATTTTGAAAGTGTAGTTATTAAACTGCACAGTGACAGCCGCGGTGACGTCAACCGGCGCCGCCAGAAACTCTTATTTAGCCTCAAGCTTCTCAACTCGGCATCCTGACAATTTGGTGACTGCTGCAGAAATCCATTTCAAAACCTAAGAGCGTGGCGCTGTTGGGCTTACATATATTATGACGTTTGTCATTTTCTATGCTTGTCATTGTAGAATGTTGCAAATCCATGAAAAACATTTTCTGAGTAGGGAAGTCGAGCGTTAGTACTGTAACTACTGACGCTTGGGGTGGAAAATATAACTTAGGCAGGCTTGCGAAGCTGCGGGTATATACTAGTTATACATTTGCAAAAGAACTGTCGCGAACGGGTTCGCCTAAATAATTTATTCAGGTGTACACCCTTAATCATCACCTTGCACCATCAGATGAAGTGAAAGATGCACGCGTGTCCAATAACGTGGGCGCCATTCGAGAGGCCACAGTGAAAGTCATAAGTTCCGAAGACATACGACTGCTGGCAGTAGCTTTGAAATAACTGTAATTAGAAGAATTATCTGTAGAAGTTATATGCTGTCCAATATCCAAGAAAAAGGTATTGAGTTATTTAAACCAATATTGTATTTTTTATAAGATTAAGTATTTTATTATTTTTGCTACGCAACACGAATTAAAAAATTTTGGCGATTCCTAATTATGCAGATCAACTTTGTAAAATAAAGCGTTCGACAACCAGATGTTACGTCGAAATAATACAACGCATAAGTAACCATAGAGAATATAATAAATAAAACAGTGCAGGTTTAAAACTCTAGATCGGCGGCGGAGAACTTGACGCGCCGCGCGGGCAGGTCGAAGATCCGCAAGGTGGCGTCGGTGTCGCCCGCAGCGATGCGGCACGTGCTGGAATATTAAATAAAATAAATAAATACACTTTCACAACTCTGCCTCACCTACCCCGGGTTGGCACACTCACACATACCTGTGAATTAACTTCTTAGGTATATATGTAGGTTTCCTTCACCGTTATAACAGTCGACTTTATGAACTTAAGTTGTAGAAACTCTTTGGTACATTTTGCAGTCACGGGGATCGAACCCGAGACCTAGAGATCGAGGACCCAGCGCCGTAACAACCTGGGCCAACGAGGCCTTATTGCTGTTATACAAATCAGCAATAATACATATTTGAATTATTAAACACATGCGTTCATCACACAAATGAATGCCCCGCTAAGGCTCGAACCTAAGACCTCTGACGTATGAGGCAGGGCTGCTGCCCACTACGCCGCTCAGCTGTCAAATTCAAATTCAAGTATTTATTTCTTAACAATTGAAGAGCACAGGGAAAGAGTGATCGAAGTCACTTTACCTAAATTGTTAGAAATAATGCTTTCTAACTTTATAGACTTGTATTCAATTAATCAGTGTGACACATTAAAATTCTATTATACAAGGATGAAAATTCTATTATACTGATTTGGAATATTGTGCTATACATAAAAAATAAAAATAGAACTAATATTCGTTATAATTTTATTATTATCTTAACACATAAACATAAATTGAAATAATGATCGAAAACTTGTACACACGATCAATGTCGTATGACTTTGATTACCAATAACTTTTAGGCCAAAATATTAAAGATAATTTTTCGGCACTTAGAACGTTTTTGCCCATTTCATGTTTCGAGGCTTAGCGTATTGCGAACAAGATGGCGTTACTAACTCAAAAATAGCTTTAGGGTGACTGTGATTGTTCTTTCTCTGTACTCTTCAATTACTTGTTCTCATCGACGTCAAATAAAACATGATTCTACCACCAGTTCGGAAAACCTTCGTGAAGAAGAACTGGCAGAAATTTCACGGGACTTATTTTCAAAATCAATTACCAGTGTCTCTTTATGTCTATACAAAATTATTCTTATCTGCATCTGTTAGCTCGGCAAGTCTCCCGCCCCCCAAGTATCCAAACGACGAACACCCTCAAACGGCACCCGTTCACGATTTAACGCGCGATCCAGCCATCACCCTCCTCAACCATATTAGAGGGAAGTGCTTAATACATGTAAACCGCACATGAGACTATCGATAACGCGTAAGCTGTATGGAGCAGCACGTGGTATAACGACAGTCACCTACTACGCTCCATACAGTTTAAGCGTTTCCAATAGCGGTAGCGATCGCAGACTGCAACTTGGCAAGACGCCCTGGTGTAAGGACAAGTCTCCGCATGATAATCGTTCGTATATAATTAATGTTTGATGATTTTGAATTGATTTGATTGATTTGAATGATTTAATTTTGTTTAAAAGATTCTATTTCGATTATATGAGACGCCCTCCGAATTTTTGATGGTTTTCGCGGAGAGTAGTTTCGAAGAGGACATTTCACTCTTTATAACTTGTTATATATTAAATATATTTTGAAAGATACCCTCTCTGAAGCTAGCTGATAGTGTCGGCCGGCTTTAGTTGATTTTGTATTAGAATTGACCATCTTAAGCTTAGGCAGGCTAGCTAGGAATGCTTTTGAATTGTGTAAGTATTATGAAATTTATTTATTCGTGATGCGAATAAATAAATTTCCAGTGTGCCCGGGGAATGTGGCGTTCGGCCTCTTTATGTCGCCGCCGCCTTAGTAAGATTCGAATTTGAATAAAATAAATACCACATTCCCTGACATTAAAAGAAAATAATGTCAGTCGTTTTACGGACCGTCCCCGAGTCCGGTCGATTTGTATATATAAATTATGAAAGAAATATCAAGTGAATTTCTAATAATAAATCTTTTATTATTACAGCTAGTTCCGCTACTCTCCTCACCCTTTACAGTACCTAAATATTCACAATTTACATAGCTGGCAACTGGAAAACCCTGACCTCACACGCCAGGATCAGTCTCAAGTCCAATTTAAAATGAACATTTGGTCTGGAATATTAAACGTTCAAGTAATAGGACCATATGAGCTACCAGAAACACTGACGGGACCGATTTATTTAGTGTTTCTAGAAAACCTTTCAGCCTCTTGCAACAAGACAAAACATGTGGCTACAAAATGATGGCTCCCTGACACATTTCGCATGAGCTATTCGCCGCCACCAAGATCAAAAATACCCAGGAAGATGGATCGGGCGTCACGGCCCAATTGAATGGCCAGCAAGATCGCCTGACCTTAAACCCCTAGATTTCTTTTACTGGGGTTGCTTAAAAGATTTAGTCTATGTGACGGAGACTTTCAACATTACGCAGCTACGAACAAAAATAGACAGAGCTGCAGAACAAATTTCAAGAGAAGGACACGCCCGCCCCGTAAAAAGGTTCATAGGTCTATACAAGGTAAAGATGCATAGCATGTGTAAGGGCAAATGGCGGGTATTTTGAATATTTATTATAAAGTACCAAATTAATAAACTGATGATTTGTATCCATACTGTATTTATTTCATTCTTATACGATCATATTCTTACATTTAAATGAACTAAGCACATTCCAAAAATCAATATTCCTCCATTTGTACTATCATTAAAAAAAAGTTTCAATGTTAGGTTAAATAATTATACCATTTTGGAATACTAACCAAGCAAATTTTTAAGGTTCTTGGCACGATCAGCTTAGTAAATTTTTTTAATACCACAGGCTATCAAAGTTAGCTGTTAGCTGTTAGAACAAGTTCGAAATTTTTTTTTGGAAAACTTGTTTTTTTACGGGGGTTTTCAACATTTTTGGATATAATTTGGCATTGTGTTTAATGAGTTAAGTAACCACGAGTACTTAAAAAAAAATGGGACCTAAAAATGTCGTCATTTTTCAAATTGGCATGCATCAAACAAAAAAATTTTTTTTTTCAAAAAAAATCTAGAGATACCTATTACTCAAAAATTATAAGGCTTTTACCAGAATTTTTTTTGTTTTTGAGGTAGGAAATGAATATACCTATCCGCAGGTGAAGGATGATCCTTCACTTTCTGGACACCCTGTATATATACAGGGACAGTGGGTATTCCCGTTGTAATTGTATCATGGTCTCACAAAACGCACGAACTAAATGCATGAAGATTAAATGTTATAATTAAAACGAAACTGACTATCTTATAAAAACCTTTTTTTAAATAATTTACGATTCCTACTGATTTCACTCACACTTTATGGAATGACTCACACTGTCTCATTCAAACCACAATCTGAAAGCTACCGTCGCTTTGGGTACTCTAGAATCATTTTTAATAAATTAAGAGAAATTGTTCGAAACATTTTTTGCGCCCAATCTAAGGAATAATGTAAGTGTTACACCATTTTAAAATCGTTATTAAGCGCGTTACTTTTTTAAGACATTTGCCAAAATGGTGTAGTACATTTTTTTTTCAGTAGAGGCAGGTAAATACAGCCGAAAATTTAATTTTGTATACTTGGTTTGTCATAAAATGATATCCTCTTTCAAGCTGGAGCAGTTGGCTTAAAATGTAACGTTATATAGATTACAGAAGCACTGTTCAGGAGGTCGTAAGAAAAAAAAATGGCCTAAAGTAAACATTTGTAGCAACTTTGAATAATTTAGATTCACTAATACATTTGTCTTTACGATGTATGAGTGAGTTTTATTAGTGTATGCCTAGAACTCACCCATTCTGACACACGCTCAAGGCAGTGACACTGTGGCCGTCGCCGAACCCATCCACCGCCACCGCGCGGCCCGTCGTTAAGTTGAACAGCTTCAGTCGCTGGTCGCCCGCCGCCAGCCCGACCAGGACCAACCAGGGGTTCATCGGCAACCAGGATATGCAGGACACGTTCACGTCTAGGTGGTACACCTGGAATGGCAAGGTAGCTGCATGACAGTAATAAAGCAAATTTTGCTGAACTTAGCAAGGGTTCTGTTTAAATCAATGTGTTTTACAATCCTTCAGGGAGGATTCAAAGGAGTTCAGAACCTTCATAATTATAGCTTGAATTAAAAGTACATCAAATATGAATATAAAATTAATGGCGATTTAAGTACAATCCACATATTATAGCTTAATTTTGGTTATACAGGGTGTAAAAAAAGGACTGTTAATACTAACAATGAACAGAAATGTAGCTTCCAAAAACAGAAAGAACAACAACTTTATTCGCTGAACATGGTCAAAATATACAATAGTCTTAAAAAATAAAAATAAATTACAATTTTAAACCCAATTCTGATAGTGTAACAAATAAAACTTTCACCAAGTTGACCTATGTTCTTTTATAAAATTTCAGTTTTCATCTGTTTCAGCGTTAACAGTACTTTTTTACACCCTGTATAACCAAAATTAAGTTGTAACACGTGAATTGTATTAAATGTACTTGATGTTTTAAAACTACGGTACACGGTATGGCGAGCGCATTTTGAACGTGCCGACTGTCGACTTCAAAATAGCTTGACACATATGACAGCGGTAAGATTTGGCGCGAGAAAATAATTATGTATACAATGTGCCTTGTTTATACCTATTCCTTTTGTAGGATACATGTCTCGAAAGTAATGATTTAATTATATTAATACTTTTATTATATTAAAACTTGAAATTGGCAGAAATAGTTATGGTGTAGTAACTACAGCTGATTGCCATAAAACACAAAATAATAATATGTAGCTACTTGAAATTGTATAATGTACCGACTGATGTCAACTAATTTTGTACTATCTCACATAGTCATCGATGGTGTTTGTGTATCAACCTTGTAATTAAGGAACGCTTCATGCAAATAACTGTGTTTTTCAGATATCGCCCGACATACCAATAAAACGGCTTTAATTAAAATGATTATGAAAAATTTTAAAATTGGAAAAGCAATATACATGCTTTGTATTATTTTTCGAAAAGTCTAGTTAGCAAGATTCAAAATATAGCGTGTTATTATGATTTTAAGCTATTTCTATATAGAGGTTTCATACAAATACATATCTATACTTATATAAAATATTCACGACTCTTAACCAAAGATATCTGTACACCAGTATCAAAACCTACAGCTTTAGTTTGTGACACAACCTAAGTGACTAAGAGTTAACCTTCTGAAAGAATATAAACAAAAACTTACTTTCAACGGACTAGGTTGGCGGACATCGTACATCCGTAGCACAGAGTCGATTGAGACAGAGATGAAGACGCCAGGTTTCTGTACGCTGAAGGCCACATCCAGCACGCACGCGCCGTGGCCCTCCAGCACCTCGTACACCGGGTCCACGGTATTTTCCCCCACCCGATTGTCCGACTCGATCTTGCACAGAAACAGCTGTCCAGACTTCGACCCAACTACAAATATATCCTCGGATATCTTCTCATCAAACGGCCGCAGTGGATACGACCTAAAGAAGTCGAAACACGTTATATCTGGCAGTTCCTTTCGAGATCCATTTATGGCGTAAGTTATTATGATCTGAAAGACTTTCTGGTTGCCGTTGACTTGCCAGGCGTTGATGGTTCCGTCACTGCCAGATGTGAACAAGACTTGATCGGAAGCGCCGCGTCTTTTTCCTTTCAAATTAATTTGCATGACTAAATAAGTGTTACAAAGGTGATTGTCAGCCCATTGGATGCAGGATACTCTCTTAGATCCGTGACAGCCAGAGGGAGATGTCAGTTGCATTTCGGAAGCCGTCTTCGCATTTAATAAATTACAAATAACAACCTCACCGGAAGTAGTGCCGTACGCTAATAAAGCCGCCACGGAAGGATGGTATTTTACTACAGAAACACAGTTTTTCTCGTTTATATCTAAAGTGTGGACAAAGTTGTCGTCCGCTGCACGCTTAACGGTGTATATTTTAATTATGCCATCATGCTCACACCAGTTTTCATGCTGCATATAACCTAAAGACATAGCAACAGAGTTTCCCGCGCTGCTCCAAGATATGCTCAAAACGGCCAGCTCATGATCACCCCCTCCTAAAGACTCATTCTTCGCTTTTAACTCCTGGAATAGTTTCGCGATAACCACTTCATCTTCTTCAGAATCTGAAGACCCGAAATCTTTATCAGTTAGTTCCAACTGTTCCATCATACCAGGAACTACGCGCCGCAAAAATTCATTCAAACCTGGCGGAGGATAGTCCTTCAGGATTTCGGCTTGCGCGTTGAAATCTTCAGGGCTGGCTGTAGAACCACAGTCAATGGATATATTTGTTTGAGAAGCTACACCGGCTTCGGCAAACCTGCTTGTTTGAGTGCCGCTGGACGTCTCGGAGCGTTCAGTTTGAGAAACCGAGTCGAAGCCGACCGCGTCACTATCGAAGCCACTCAGTCGAGACATGTTCGGACCTAATCTTGAAAGGATTCCGATCAGCGCTCAGATAAATAAGAAAAACGCTTCGTTTGTTTACAAATGAAGTTTTGTTTGTTTCGGTTGCTATAGCAACGGTGTCACAGTAAAAGAAGTATGTTTTGCAAATTGAGTGAAGTTTTCTATTAAAAAAAAAGGATTTTAATTAGCCTCGGAAAAGATTACAATAAACAAACATATATGGGATTTTAATAATATTCATGTCTTGAAAGCAATGTTTTAATTTTATTAATACTTTTATTATACTAATTCTTGAAGTTGGCAGAAATAGTTATTGTGTAGTAACAACAGCTGATTGCCATAAACACAAAATAATAATAATAACCTGGTTTGTGATTTTTTATTAGAGCAGAAAGAAAAAAAAACCTTTTGTGCTATTTGCATTATATGTACCTACCTACATATGATTTCGTGATTAGAGGTAGATACGAGGGAGCGTTTTAAGTTCGCGGAATGAGGGGGTTGAAAGGGGATGATCGCGCTCTTTTGTGTAGAAATGGGTTCAGTGACTCATAATTCGTGACAACGCTCAGTTTCAACGTAATTAGAACGTCTTTGAACTGTCGTCGATCAAGCAACATAATCAACAAAAGGTATGGGAAAAATCGAACATCGTGCCGTCATTAAGTTCCTTACCAAGCGAGAGAGATCTGTTCAGACCATACTGAATGAGATGTCTCGGTTAAGAAAAAACCATGGTTTACAAGTGGCACAGCTTCAACCAAGGCAGAGAATCATTGGAAGACGACCCACGGCCGGGTAGGGCCGTCGAGGTGACCACCCCAGAAATTATACAAAAAGTCGAAAAATTATTACCCATCCTAGACTAAAAAATAAACAACTCGCAGAAATGGTTGGAGTATCCGATAAAACCATTTTAAAATTTTACATGATGTGTGTGCTCATGCGTTTTTGGACGGAAGGCCTTTTGAATAGGATTGTTACTGGAGATGAAACTTGGGTACATCACTACGAACCTGAGTCTAAACAAGATTTCATGCAGTGGCATAAGAAGGGCACACCACCGCCTAAAAAGTTTAAGGTGTCAGATTCGGCTGGGAAACTCATGGTGACGGTCTTCTGGGATTCAGAAGGGATTCTTTTAATAGATTATAAAGACCAACACCTTTCTATAACCGGAGAATACTACGCTTCAATATTTAAAAAATCAAAAGAAGCTATTCGAGAAAAAAGATGGGAAAAATTGACGAAAGGTGTGTTGCTTTTGCACAACGCCCCCGTTCACAAGTCGCGATGCGTTCGGCTGCCCTGCATGAGGTGGGCTTCGATGTTTTTAATCACCCACCCTACAGTCTGGACCTAGCTCCCAGTGATTCTTATCTTTTTCCAAAGATGAAAAAAGAACAGTGGGGTAGGAAGTTTTCCACCGATGAAGAGGTCAAGGAGGCAGTTTCGGCGCATTTTTTAGACAAAGAGATATCATATGTTTTTGAGGGTATAAGTAAACTTATTGAAAGATCTGAAAAATGAAAAATGGATTTTTTTATTTTCATTCTTTGTATGTTCTATATTCCCCTATTCCGCGAACTTAAAACGCTTCTACGTATGATTGATTGTGGTCTGTATAACAGATATTATTAGTAGTAAGAAGGTATGTCAGTTACGTTAATTCCAGACGATGACCATCTAACGCAGTGTGTGTATGTCTACACAGTACAACTTTTACACTTATCTATTATCACTTATCACTATATATATAATTTTACCGACTTATCTATGATTTATCTACACTTTTTATTTTAGGCGTTTAAAATAAAAAGCCTGTTTTCATGCGACGACACATCCTAGGATCCAGGTGCCGAGACTAGTCTGTCTCTGTCTGGAGTAGTACAAAATTAAATTCAAAAAATTTATTTCTCAACATTGACAATTACTTGTTCTGAAGTTTCTTGCCAGTTCTTCTTCACGAAGGTTTTTTCGAACTGGTGGTAGAATCATGTTTTATTTGACATCAATAATAACAAGTAATTGTCAATGTTGAGAAATAAATATTTCATTTCATTTAATTTAATTTCTTATTGACCACAAATAAAACATGACTCTACCGCCAGTTCGGAAAAACCTTCGTGAAGAAGAACCGGCAAGAAACTTCACTGGTAAGTATATTTTTTTCAAAATCAATTTACAGTGTCTCTTTATGTCTATACAAAATTATTCTTATCTGCATCTGTTAGCTCGGCAAGTCGTCCCCCCCCCCCCAGTATCCAAACGCCGAACACACTCAAACGGCACCCGTTCACGAGTTAACGCGGGATCCAGCCATCGCCCTCCTCAACCATATTAGATTGATGTGAGTGACCCGTCACCCGACGCTGCCATAAGAGGACGTACTATAGTGACAATGATTCATCGGGATTTCAACTCAACGAACAAACATACACATTACACATGTTTTGTATCAAATGCTAGTAAAATCCTGTCAATGAGGGGATGATACCCAATGGCTTTTATCATCCAAATAATTGGATAGTTTATGTGCTTAGCACACAACTTCTGCTTTAGTTTCTTTGAATTTGTCAATAGGAAGACCTTGGGTATACTCAGGAACCTTATTATAAAAGCGTATACATTGACCCATGAATGAGTTAGTGACTTTATGAAGCCTACTATTATGAGCTGCCAGCATATTTCTTCCTCTTTTATTAGTCTTTTATTCCTAAATTTTATATTATTATTATTCTTATTCATTAATGAAATTGTAATACATTAAATTTTTTTATAAACTATTATAATTCATATGCCATTAAGGCGAATCATGGCTGTACAAATAATAACGTCTCACCACCTGTAAAATCCTCCTGTGATTATGAATAAATGATTTGAATTTGAATTCTGTGTTAACATGGTGCAGATCGTTTTTTCTTTTGAACAAGGTTGTTCTTTTTACGTACATAAAATTTTCTAAAATATAATTTAAAATATTGATTTTGGATGCTTTGATAGTGAACTCTAGGTTGAAAATTGATTTAGACAATTTGACATGTTGTGGTAGGCTGATGAGCAGTTGACTGTTGACAATCATTTAAACTAAAACATCTCGTAAAGCTCAAGTAGAGTGGTTTAGTAACTAGTACTCCGACTGCACCTAATACTTATTTCAAGCTATTGGTTTACAGTACCTACCTACGCACAAGCAGCGGCATGGCAAATCCGGTTTGTAGGGAAAAAAACATCTGATTCTTGTTCTGAAACCGTTTCGAGGTTATCCATTATTATTATTATTACCATTATCACTGAAAAGTTTGCAGATAAACGGCATTAAGCTTATTCTAGAACAACAAAGAAGAACAAGTAATTGGCAACGTTGAGAAGAATAAATATTTCATTATTTCATTTCTAACCAATTAGCGTAAAATAATTTGCCGTACAGTCAACCTCTATATGTCCTTATAAAATAGCATCATTTTCTAACTTCTTTTTGGTAAAACTGCCATGTTTAATATCTGTCATCAAGAATCCATAGAAAATTGTAGTTGCTCATTTCAGGTAAATATTACAATAAACTTTCGTTCGCGATTTTAAAATGATAACTACGTGACGTCGCCATCCGATTTTCTTTAAAATTAAATACTGCACATGCAAACTGTTTTGCCAAAGTACCAAATAAAAAAATATACAGGGTTACAGGTTAAGTCGACCTAGATCCGTTAAGGAGAGGTAGTTTCTATAATTTCAGACAGATTTCACTATGAAACACCCTATGCCAAACTTGACCCTTTTCAAGATATTGAATTTTTTAAATTATTTACAAAAATTGACTTATTTTTTGTGTATTGGCGAATTTTTTCGTAATTTTTAGGTCTAATATATTCGTTTTTTATTTGTTTGTACAGTAGATGAGTTACTTTAACATTATCAACAACTTAAATGCAAGGAACAAACTGGTTCGTCACAGGCGATTGATTGTTAGAAAAAAAAAAATCGTAAGAAAATGAACAAAATATTTCTTTCTCTTAAGAATACTGTAACAAAAGTCTATGGACCTTAAGGGGCAGATGAACTTAAACATATCTACGTATAATCAGCTTTCCAAAAAGGTACAACAGTCTAGGGTTATTATTAAACTCTCAGCAAAAACTTAGATGAAGCGCTATCAGTAGTAAAAGTGCTTATGGGGCACAATTTATAATTTGGGTCAAAAACCAAAATGAGACGACACGGAATCGTACGTACCATTACCCTCAGAATTTTCCCGCGGCGACATGGATTACGAACGCTCAGAGGTTCGTTTTTTAAATAATCTTTTTATAAAGTTTTATTAAGAGAATAAAACTAGTAGTATTCCGTTTGTAGCGGTGACGCGCTACTCAACCGACCAATCGCCATTCATGTTCTACATCGCAATATCAACTTTACTTAAGCGATTAGAATATATACGACTTTCCGACCACGACTGTCGGGCCGTGGGCCGCGACCTGCTCACCCTTTTCTATCGGTGGGAACGCGTGGTTAAGTTCCCTAAAGTGGTGGTTACGTCATGAATCCTCAATTCTTTAGTTCTGAAAATACATAGAGTTCTGCCGTCGTCCTTTAGGTAAACACAGCCTTATTAAACTGTCCAAAATTTAAAAATTATTGTACGCTTATCCGTTAATTAAGTTGATGAATTTTCTCCTAAGATTCGTTTGCTCCCTTTAACTCTCAGAATAGGTTTGTGACAATTCCGTCATCTGCTTCGGAGCCAAAATACCCTACTCCTTTTTCAGTTTGTTCTAACTGTTTCATTACATCAGGGACTAAGCAATGTAAGAACTCATTCACATCTGGACTGTCCTTCATCGTTTCAGCTTGTGTCTTAAGACCTTTGGAAGACACAGTTTTTGGATATATTCTCGCCAACTAACACACACTCGGACATGACATTTTTAAGGTTACAGCTTGAGAGGGGCGCGAATTTTGATGCAGTTTTGTTTGTTTCGGTTGCTATGGTAACCTGTTATTGATTTAAACTGCCCAAACTGTCAGTTTTGAATGAAGTTTTTTGCTGAGTTAATCATGGAATTATTACGAAACTTAAAAACAAACGCAATAAGTACATATTACTTTCATATAGGCAAGCTTATTGTTTGATCGAGACGAAAAATAAATTACTTTTTCACGTATCAAAAGTTGTCGAAAATTGCCTGCTGGATACATTTAGTGTTATAAATAACATTTTTAATTAAACAGGCTTTCTAATTGAATGACTGACATGTTGGTAGCTTTTGGTAAAATGTAGTAATTGATAAAAAGTATTTTTTTTAGATAGATGAATCAACATTTTTGGCCAATGATTGTAGATAAGCTATATATTGTATTCATTTCTTGGTGGAGTGGTCTAAACAAATGTATTTTTGGTACTAACTAGGGCCAATTTTATAAAATTTGACATCTCCCCCCCTCCTTAACGCTCACATAACTAATGGACGCCCCCGAAGGTATAAAAATAAAATAACCGCATATTGTGTAACCATAATATAATTTAATAAATACATCATTATTTACACTAAAATAATCACTTGACATGCGGTTGAATAACATACAAAACTAATTACCAGTTATCACCTAATGATCAAAATTATTTATTCACAGAGAACGAGTGAGTGAACGGAAACGAATTCAACTTAACATATAGGAACAGACGCTTTCGACACATGCAATTTCGAACAAAGTTTAAAGGATAAAATGAAACAAACAAAAAATTCCCGCCATAATAAAAAGTGAATTGTTTTTTACTACAAAACCACACCTTTTCTTTTTGACGTTTCTATTTTAACATTTCAGGCTTCCGCTTCTTTTTTTCGTACCTTCACTTTGGTAACTCTTTCGTTTCGAATATAAACCGAAAGTCGTTGTATAAGGGTGCGTTTCCAACAAGGCTGTGCTAAAATGTCAACCAATAGGAGTATAGATGGTTCAAGTAATTTGTGCCCACAGCCCCATGTGTGCGTGTCAATATGCAACTTAACTTCGTGCGGCGGCCGCCACCTTGTCAACACGTGATCTCATCGCTTTGGTGTGCGTGTGCAACAATCACATCTGTCACGCACGCACAGATGCTGCGTAGATACATGCTTAACGTACAGATAGCGTTGTTCAAAGGTGAGTTGACCCATTTGTACCTACTGCATTTATTTCTCCCCTTTTTTAATATGGAATATAGGACAATGACATATTACATATAGGCCAGTTGTCCACTTTCAATACTGGGAACGCAAATACAAGGCAATTGCTCGATTTTCACTTAGTCTTGTGCAACCCAGTGTCATGGCTGAACGTCAAACAAAACTTATTCCATATTCGGTGTTTTTATAACGTTTTCTTGTGCGTTTAGATAGTGTACTTGTACAAAGTACATTTACTTGTCATCGATTAATTCGCAGTTACAGCAATCAGATGTAGATTTGTAGGTCATATGCGTTTTTGGTTAGTTTTAATTTCCTAGTTTTAAGTATAGAATACGATCTTATTTATTATTACATCTTACTACTTACAAACGTGCACTCGCCTTTCTTTACATTATTACTTACTTAAAACCACCCTTACATTTACATCCTTACTTTACATTTCTATATGTTGGATTAAACCCCAACATTGTTTTTTTTTTTTTTTTTTTTTCCAATTCCAGCTTTTTATGCGTCAACCAAGCATTCAAAAACAATCAGCGTTTGAATTAAAGAAACTTTATGACGTCACTATGGAGTCTATTCATGCAATTAAAAATCTAGGCGTTGATATCAGTAGTTGGGATCCTATGTTAGTACACGTGTTATGCGAGAAACTCGATAGTGAAACCTATGGAGATTACATGGAAATACGAAAAGCCCCGCGTGAATTACCTTCGTTTAACGAGTTCATGAAATTTTTAGAAGGAAAATTTACAGCCCTAGAACCTTTAAATAAGAAAAGAATTGAATCATTTACTCCTTCTAATAGTTATAATTCTGCGAAAAAATTCAATAGTCCATCGCAACAAAATCAAAGTCTGACGAAATATAGAAAACCTGCCCTAAACAATGCATTTCATACATCAGTAAAAATCACGTGCCCATTATGCAATACCGAACACGCCCTATATCAATGTCATAAATTTTTAAGCATGGCATCCGATATACAGCTTAAGATGGTTAAAAAACATAATTGTTGTATTAACTGCTTATTCCCACATCCGAAAAATTACTGTTCATCGGAAAAACGCTGTAAAGAATGTAATGCCCGACATCATACAATTTTACATCCCGCATTTGCCTACAATAACTCAGTTACTAAAACTTCTGTAAATAGGTCAATACAGCCGTCAGGATCCAATTCGCAAATTCAGACTCAGCAAAGGTCGCCAATGCAAAACTATTACGTGTCGAATAATGATGACGAGATATTATTACCTACAGCAATGATACAAGTATTACGAAATGACGGAATATACATTACTTTAAGAGCTATAATTGATCAAGGCTCTCAAATAACCTTGATATCAGAAGATGCAGCCCAAAGATTAGGTTTACAACGTAAGCACTTTAGTGCTAATATTTCAGGGATAGGATCATTATCTAATAAAACTAAGGGCAAAGTTCAATTACGCTGCAAATCAATTTATGATGAATTCACATTTTTCACTGAAGCCCTAGTAATGAAACACGTGGTAAATATATTTACCGAATAAAACATTTTCAAAGAAAAACTGGCCCCAATTACGACATATTGCATTAGCAGATCCAGATTACAATAGTTCCAGGGGGGTAGATATACTCCTGGATGCTGACGTTTACGCACAAATTTTAATGGATGGCCTTATCAAAGGTGATAGTCCGCAACCCATGGCGCAGCACACAAAGTTAGGATGGATATTATCAGGCACCGTTAAATCCTACAATTGTCACATTACATTAAATAATATTGAAGATATCAGTGCGTACTGGGAGATGGAGGACATCGGGGGACAAGATAGCAGTAAAACTAATTTGACACCGGGTGAGCTATTTTGTGAACAACTTTACATTGACACTACACGCAGGTTAAAGAACGGTCAATACGAGGTCAAACTACCTATGAAAAAAAACTATCAAAATTTCTTAGGGTCCTCAAAAGCACAAGCTGTAAATGGAGATGAACCACTCTATGGTGAAATTATTTATGATTCACCAGATGTTAAAATGAACTGCAACGAAGAGGCAAGGGAAAGACCTACAGAAACTACAACCTTCATTGACAATGCTGCACTAGAAGTTCCACCAAGGCGCGTTTATCCGCGCTTACCCACTGGGATGAATAAGGGGCTTTACATAATGGCTTGTGTCACGATCTTAAGCTGCTTTATGAATGAAGTGTCAGCATGTGACCAGGTTTTATATATTTCTAGTAAAGGTACAGTCTGCATTAAAGATAAATGCCAACCAATTGATACTTACATAACAACAATCACAAAAGGCCAATTACTATGCTTCAATGATTTCAACAACAACATATTAACTTTTGAACTGAAGAAAGGCACACATATAACAAGGTATAGTAAATTATATAAAACATGTGCTTATGGTGTCACAACTGAACGGTGGTATAACTGTAGAGGAAGTGGTGCTTGCTGGTCTGGAAACAAGTGCACCATCGATTATAAACTGAATTTATTGGATAAAAACACTACTACACGCTAAGGGTATGGAGTTCGGGGCAGTGACTGCCCGTTATGGCGAGATAACTATCCATGGGTTTGCAAGTTGCCAACTAAATATCAATGATAGGGAAACCCTGGAAATAACTAACAACACTGATATTGCCACAGTACCAGGAGTTCACTTTGGTTTGATAAAGTGGAATTGTGACAACAACAATAAAGGAGTGACTGTATTAAGAGTTGAATGCACACCATGTGGATCATATTGTTTGTACAATCAACAATTCCTTAAGTGCCAAGACAATTATACTGCCATAATCATTGGTTGCATATTTGGAACAAGCATAACAATATTGTTAATAATGTTTTATTTATGTTGCATGAACTCAGTGTTTTATAACTGGGCCATCACAATTGGGGCTTGGATAGTAACTAAATCAGACAGGAGAAGGGCAGCCAAAGTCAAACAACACAATAAGATAACAGGAAGATCCGAAACCGTTAAATTCAGGCAGATTTATTTCTGCAACACAGATCTAATGTCCAAAATAATAGAAATCAGGCTAAAACTGAGAAACAAAAGAGGGCTGATAAACGGAGTAGGCTACGTAGCAAATGCATTGTTTGGAGTCTTGGATGAGAGCTTCGCCGAAAAATATGCTCAAGATATACGAACTGTCAACGAAAATGAAAATCACGTCATTAATTTATTAAAAAACCAGACGCATATTGTCGAGGCACATAATAATATTATAAAGCGAAACGAAGAACTCATGAACAGCCAGTTCATATTAATCAACGAGCACCTAAAGAGCCTTACATTGCAGTCAAATTCCTTAAAACAAAGCTCTGATAATGCAATATATACTATTACAGCTAGCTACGCCGCCGACAAAATCATCTCACATCTTAAACAAATTCAGCAGTCATTACTAGACTGCCTTACTGACCTATATCGAGGGCATATAGATATGCATTTATTATCGCCGACCCAATTACAAAAAGAATTCAATAAAATAGCACTCCACTTATCACGCGACTTACAACTCCCTGACACATCGAGTACATTAACTGATATTTATAAAATACTGAGAGTCCAAGCACGCATGACAAAAGAATTTATTATATTTGAAATAAGAATTCCACTTCTAAGCAACACTAAGTATGAGCTTAATAAGTTGATAAGTTTGCCGGTGAGCTTTAATAAAAATATAGCAACCTATGCTATACCTGCCTCTGAGTACATTGCATTTGATGTCAACAAAGATACTCTCATTTTGCTACAGAACTCTGATATAACATCTTGCCTTACGATTTCAACAAACAAACTACTTTGCCATTTACATCAACCTGTTTATAATATGAAACCAACGCAATCCATTTGTCAATTAAAAATAATAGAAACTATTAAACATGATACATTTTGTAAAACTGAAACATTACACTGTGTTGATAAGTGGGTCAAGTTAAACAATCAAAACCCCTGGTTGTTCGCGTGCTGCGAAGAATGCTTGATACGCATCTTGTGTCCAAACGGACTGGCGACAGAGCGATTACATGGGAAAGGACGTATTACCGTAGGTCAGGGATGCGTTGTAAAAACTGATATGTTTGTGTTGTATGCTAATAAGGAATACACAAGTCAGTTATACGTCAATGAGAAAGTTACAATGCCTATGATATCACCTTTAAATGAGCTTATGAATACCTCCCTAGCATATTCTGAGATAAGAACTGAGTCGCACGATCAGATATTTCGAAATATTCAGAAGGACATTAACATCTTAAAGGAACAATCCAGTGTTACCTACATATCAAAACATGACATGCACCATTACATAATGATTTACACCATAGTTGGAATTGGATTACTGAGCATTATATTAATTACTTGCTGGATAATAAAAACACGTCGACGGGACGCCAAGTCTCAGAGAACAGAGCGAGGAAGCTATAGAAGAAGACAGAGCATGGAATTGCAGCAGGGAAAGCCGCGACCCGTCGTATTTAATATAGAGAATGCGACTCTACCGGGTCCATCAGTGAAATTTGACACTAAATCTGACAATTAAGTGCATCTAAAGAGTGATAATTGACACTGTCGTTTGTTTACAGAAATACCTACGTGTTTCATAACTTGCTTAGTGATAGATAATAATTTATTGACAGTTACATAATTGCATTAGTTTAGTTAATTTTATATTTTACTTATGTCACAAAATGATTACTGTTTAGTTTGCAAATATTTCGATTTCCATTCTTTGAATTTTAGATAATGTTTTAAGTTATATTTTACGTATTGTTAATTTTAAATGTGTTTTATGGTTTGTGTTACTTCGGTGTGGCAGTATGTACAAAGTACATTTACTTGTCATCGATTAATTCGCAGTTACAGCAATCAGATGTAGATTTGTAGGTCATATGCGTTTTTGGTTAGTTTTAATTTCCTAGTTTTAAGTATAGAATACGATCTTATTTATTATTACATCTTACTACTTACAAACGTGCACTCGCCTTTCTTTACATTATTACTTACTTAAAACCACCCTTACATTTACATCCTTACTTTACATTTCTATATGTTGGATTAAACCCCAACAGTACTCATTACACTCTTACTGTAAAAGAAAGAATAAACGTTTCTTTTCATGCGTAAGTACTATTATTTATAACTATCTTATTTATTATTTTATTTTGCTATTTAAAATAACGTTTTAAAATTACATGGCTATAAATTTTGACAAACTCAAAGAGCGAGATGTAATATGATTTTGTATGTGGGAGTAAAAGAGACAGCGCTATATACTGCGCCAAATTACGCGCGAAGCAACGTCACGAAGTATGTACATAGATATCTCTTTCTTACAACAAGTGAACCGTATTATTCTTTCCTTCTCCCACAAAATATATTACCTGCATGTATCGGGTAGGTATCTATAGTTACGTAGCCACCGTTTCTTTGTGCGGTAATGTTTGGGTATGACTTGTCTATATGTAATATGTCATTGATATAGGTCCTATTGTTGGATCATCTTTTAGCACAACACTGCACCTTCTTGCACACCTTTACTGGATAATCAACCTTATGGTCAGTAGTAAAAGATCTAGTTTGAGAAAAGATAAACTTTACGATCAAGCGGATGTTAATCAAATGACACTTGGTCATGGCTCCGGTTTGGTTTTAACCTTGAGGTGCTTCCGTCGTAACATATCACTAAACGATTAATTCAACCTCAAATAATACATTTGCTGTACAGTAAATATCACACTAATATTGCTAACACACATATCTAACAATAGAAGAAAAAATATTGTTCATAGTAACTTGAACGTGCATGCAACAACTGGTTAAATACATAAACATCCATAAACAGAATAAAGTTTATTTAATTAACAGCCGATTTAAAACATCTTTACATTAATTTTATTTGTCGAATAACTTTGACACTTGACACGACTTTTTATAGATGTCAAATTCTCAAAATTATTCTACAGCTAAAATTTATCTGATCAATGAATGAGCCCTAAATTTATCAGTGCAGATTGTAAATACATTGATAATAGAATGTTAACATATTTCTCCGAATTATCCCAAAATTTCACTCCCGTAGTTCCGGATTCCGTTTTGACAGCAGCCAATAGATGAACTAGTTTATGATCAAATCATTATTAAATTTCGCTTAATAATATTATAAATGCCAAGCTTTTCCAGCTTCTAACTTTCAAACCATTGAAGTAAAAACAAAGGAACAGCATGAACTTCAAGAGTTCACTTCAGAGGCCAAGCATTCCAATTTGAATCATATATTAATTCCATTCAGGTCGATTCTTGTTTGCAACAGTTTTTCACCTTACACCGCTTCGACTAGCCGGCGCACACCGTATTAAGCAGCTTCGTTTGCATGTCTATTTGCGTATTCATACGCGATTGGTTCGGACAGTTTGGGTCCATTTCGTTATACGTGAATTATCTATAAAGGATGAACCGCATCCTGAGCGCGCTGTGTCGACGCTGGGACTCTCCAATGCTCGCACGTTGGATGCAGGTCAACGCTTATCTCCCCCCACGCAATCATTAGTCAATATATACAAATTATATTTATAACTGAATCTGAACAATTCCAATGGTCAAATTAATTTTTAATCATAATGTTTTCATTCAATGTGATACAACTATTTGATTTAAACCTTATCCATAATTCTCTTATAAAATTGACGTAATGTAATGTAATATTGTACTAACACAGGTAGTAAGATTTTGTATTTCTAACACATATGGACATGGTCTGAAATTAAAATGATTTGATTTGAATATTCGAACAGATAACAAACAAAATCTTCTACAAGACAATAGATCTATATGTTTTTAACTTTGTCACAGCCGGCGAACGCTCACGTGGTGCAGCTGATGGCAAGTGGCGTGCGGGCCCATAGACATCATCAATCCGAGATGCTAATAGTTATTTGTAGATTATCGATGAATGATGCGTTGCCGACCAGAGCAACTTGCTAAGCTAAGTTGTGTGCGTGTGTGTCGACACGCAACACCAAGTCTATCTCGCGCTGCACACAATCTACTAATTCTACGTTTTGTGTGTAAAAGTTTTACTCTGGTGTAGTATTTCTTGTTTCTTTTTCAATTTATGTATTTCCTTTCTTTCTTTCTCACTGATCCGGAACCCCGCTACATACACGTAGTCATTAACTAATATTGTGTATTCTAAATTTCTATTACGAATAAGTTTTGAATCTGCACCGTCACTAAGTTTGATCTGTATGAAAGCACTTCATGAGTGAAAGTGCCTCGACATCACACGGCTATCTAGTGCCGAAATACGTGCAAACATTCAATGACAATAGTTTTCATGCCAAAAAAAAAAAAAAATAATTTTCGCGTTCCCCGATGTTGAAAATATCACCAAACATGTACATTGATTCATGGCTGATTGTTCAATGCTCAGAAAAATTGCCGGTATAATTATTTTGAGAATTTGACATAACATCTATGAAAAGTATTGTCAAGTGTCAAAGTTATTCTCCAGTTGTTACAAATCTGATGATTGAAAAATCAGTTCTTAAAAGATTACTCAATAAGACAGAATGCTATATTTATACCGAATAAATCGATGACATATTACATATAGACAAGGCATATCCAAACATTACCGCACAAAGAAACGGCGTCATCTTAACTATTGCTACCTACCCGATACATTAATATAATTTGTGGGAGAAGGAAAGAATAATGCGGTTCACTTGTTGTAAGAAAGAGATACCTATGTACTTCGTGACGTTGCTGAAATGTATAGCCATGTTAATTTAAAACATCATTTTAAATAGAAAAATAAAGTAATAAATAAGTCCTTACGCATGAAAAGAAACGTTTTGTTTTTGTCTCCAACAGTAAGAGTGTAATTAGTACATTGACCGTTTACACAGGAAGGCATTGTACGGTATTAATAACACAGGTTTGGGAATAAGTTTTGTTTGACGTTTAGCCGTGACACTGGGTTGCACAAGACTTAGTGAAATGGCGGGCAAATGCCTTGCATTTGCGTTGCCATTATTCAGAGCGGACAACTTGTCTATATGTAATATGTCATTGGAATAAATAACAAATTCGTAGTTTATCTTAGTAGTTATCGAAGGCTCAACTCATCTGTGTTCGTCAATACGCAACTGCACTTCGCGCGACGGCCGCCATCTTGTCGACCCGCGCTCGCGTCGTGTGCGCACGCGCGCCGCACACAAGATGACTTGAACCATCAATACTAAATTTGATTTCGACTAAACTTGACTTGATTACAAAGTATTGAAACATTTTTCAGTGTGATTATTTCTACTATACACGAATTATACTATTATTTTGTATGCATACCACTATCTCATTCTCGCGTTATATTATTAAAAAGAGAAAGACAATAGTTTTTCGTTACATTATTATATCTAATGTTCTATCACTTTTTATAGTTTGAAACACACTTTGGACTGTAAATAAGTTTTGCAAAAACAAAGAACTATTGAACTTTTTTTAAAAGACGTTATTTTGTTTTCATAGATACATTTGAACAATGTGTATTTGTTTCTATGGTATATTTGGATAAGAAACTAAGGTACCAAAGTCACCAAGATCTTGGAAATCATAGTTTATACAAATATTATGTGAAAAAGATTTAACAGTTTATATTCTTACTGTGACGCAATTTACGACAAAGGCCCAGGGCCTCGGGATCCCAGAACATAACATATGTGAGTTTTTTTTATTAGAGATTTATCTACTGAATTTGAAAGACAGGTTCTAAACCAAAAAATCACTCTTATTTTAAATATATGTCCAATAAATATTGCTGTAGGTTTTAATTCAACCGAAACACAAAAACATAAAAATTTCGATAACATACGGCCGATACACCGAAACAAGAATTACCCTATTTGAGGAGTTCAGTCACCATACATCTTGGATCACGCATGAATCAACTAATTATATTTTGACAATGTAACAAACACATGACTTATTTTGTTCTCACATACATCATTTCTCGTCGACACATGTCGCGGGCGGATGGTTGTGTTGCCATTTAACTAAATAGCTAGCCGTTTCGTCAAACGTTTTGGTTTTAAATTTTCATAACGACTGCAGCTTTACAACGCTCACTTTGTTCGCTCGGCTCGCGAAATTCGCAGATATCAACGAGTTTGTAAGAAAATAAAAAACAAATCGCATATTTCTTGCTTATAATTAATTATTACGGCTAGCTGATTAGTTAAAAGGCTAAATCAACCATCGGCCTGCGACACATACATTGTTGTAGAAAATGTAGTTTTAAATATGTTTTTACACACATTTCAAATAGTATTTTATTATTTCCACGCCAACACAACTCCAAGATGTATAACAACTCAATATCCCCAAACGAACAATCCTGTATCTACAACATCGCGAGTTAATTCGCATCGTGGCGCCATCTATCGCTGCATGGAGGCCAACTTCTCGCAGCTCGGAGTTCTAAGTTTTTGGGCGTCGGAGACCTGCCTCTGGTCTCCAAAGTTCCTGGCCTTCCACATCATGCTTTCCTTATAGTTTCTTTCCCTTTGGCAGGCGTGGCGAAGGTTCACTGGGAACAAATAATGTTTATTTTATTTATTTAATCCATGGATTTTGTTTTTATACGGGTTTTTCTCCTATTACAGTAATACCCCGGTTTCGCGACCCCGTAAAACGCGGATTCACTATAACGCTCGTTTTGAATTTTCGCGCAAAACGAGTGCACTTTGCATTGGAAGAATTCGTAGCGAGCGACGGTGAACCCTTCAGCAACCAACATTTAATAGTGCTGCAAATCGACCAAGTGGGAAATGAAGAGGAACCTGTTGAAGATTCAGTTCTGTCACCAAGTTGTGTTCAGGAAGCGTTGTCGAAAATATATTTTAGTTTGAACCAGTTAAAAAGTATGGACCGTGACGTGGATCGTGTTTTTAATTTTAACCAAAAATAGTACTTTAACAATTCTTTTTTATGAGAAATGTAAATATTTGTTTTTAAAAGCGGCTTGGATGTACTTTCCTGAGTAAAATGTAAATAATTTCCTAATAAAAGTGGTTTCGTTCAGATTATTTTATTTAAACAGACCCCGTTATACGCGAAATTCACTTTACGCGATTTTCTCTGGAATGCATCTCTCGCGTAAAACGGGGCATTACTGTAATCTAGTTACTTATTCTAAATAATAATGTCAATTAAATTAAGAGTGTTGTTCTAATTAAGATATTAATAAACGATCTGCTTTATTCCGGAATTTTCTTGTCAAACGTCTTACACCCGCAGTAAAAGTACTTTTGTTTAGATACAAAGAGACACTGAAAATTTATTTTGAAAAAAATATACCCATGAAGTTTCTTGCGAGTTCTTCTTCACGAAAGTTTCTCCGAACTGGTGGTAGAATCATGTTTTATTTGACGTCAATTAGAACAAGTAATTGTCAATGTTGAGAAATAAATATTTGAATTAGAATTTATCATTAACTACTAATAAACAAAGAAGAAAATAGTTAACAAATAATATAATAAATGTATTTATTTTATCAACTTGGCCCAATGGTTAGTTTTACAATAATTAAAAGATATGTTAGTTATATTACAATAGAATAAAATTAAATGATTTGCAAGATCGCGTTTCGAACTGAGTATTCTAAGTTGCGATGCGCGACCCGGGGTGGGGCAGGGCAGGCGGTGCGCCGCGGCGGCGGGCTGGCTCGCCCGCGGTCCGGTTATTGAACAATACACTACATCCTTTCCTATAGCTAACAATAGGCTATTTCACTACTTTTCTCACTATATTTTGTGGTGTATAGGGACTCTAGAAATAATATAGATTTTTATTCATTTTAAGTATTGATTATGTAATATATGCACTGATTATGTAAACTGTCAAAACGCTTGCTCCGGCAATACGACGTCAGCACCGCCTGTGACGTCACGCCGTGGCAATCAAAACCGTCTCGTGTGTTGATGTTCCAACTCAAAATTATTCAGTTTATTTGTGTATCTTTTTGAAGGAATTATTATTGATTATGTCTAGTAATGTGAATTGCTTTTAAAATACATTTTCTATGCGAAGGGTAAGAAATACTTCGTTACTTTTTTTATATTGTCAAATAGCCGATTGGTTCTCGCGAGCCCGGCTGCGTCGCGTGGGGTGACCACGTGGAACTCACCAAAGTACTCCTCCTCGATGGTCATTTCAAGTCGTCGCAAGGAGCCCTGGTAGTCTGTGTGGAAGTTCTCCTTCACGTAGTATGGCACCTGGAGACGAGAAGAAGTACGTTTCAAACAATGTTGCATACATGAGGCAGCACATGACATCGACTGGTTAATTTTGCCCATTGGCGAATCAAAAACGTAGCTATGGAAGGTTGTTAAACATGAACCAGGAGAGTCTCCAATTCTAATTTGAATATTAATTGTCGTAAGTCGAACCCGGGCCCATAGACATAATTGATCGTACATGCTATTGATTCATTATTGTTGATTATCGAATAACGGCACGTTGCCGAACAAAGGCTTCAGCTGGAGTTGCCTGTGTTCCTCCCCTTGGAGCGGAACACCGCCACGGACACGTGGTCACCACGGCGGCACAACGAGGACTGCAGCGCCGCCCACACGAGATCTTTGCAAAGGAAACTCTGCTACCAGTACTTACATACAAACAAACAGACAGACAAACGTAGTATGATAAAGAGTCCTGACCAATGAGTAAAAATTATGTTTATGTATTTGCATGCTATAGAGCTAACTGGTATTCACAGAACCTTGATTCCAAAACAACCCTAATAATAAATAAACTCCCCCGACCATCACGCCGCCTGTGTGCCCCAAGCAAGCAGCGCTCATGTCATGGATGACCACACAGCGAACTGGGGGGAGCCCAGAATAAATAAACATATAAAAATATGAAAACCATGACCCGAGAACAAACATCTGTGTTCATCGCACAAATGCAGGCCCCCGTCAGGTCTCGAACCTTGTACCTCCGGCCGAGGCAGGGCTACTACCACTACACACTGTAATAGCCCTGGAGGGGCGCCAGCCACCCCCGTCAGGCACTCTATACTCCACCTCCCTTAAATACTTTATTTAGGTGTGTGGATTTGGTCACGATGTTGTCCTCCACCGTTAGAGCAGTCGGTTAAAGAGTTGTCCGTCTCGGAGGTCGAAGCCAGCGCCCGACGCTCTAGGAACATGATTGACACGCCTCTAATTGTGTAATGCGATTTGAACCAACGCTCCGCTATGAAAGATTTGAAGTTAAAAACTATGGCTCAATGTGTATTTTACTGTACACTACACATGTAGCACACACACACACACACACACACTTCTACATTTAAAAGAGTTACCTATACATTTTTCATTAATGAAATAAATATATAAACACAACAAAACTCAACAAACCTTAGCGTTATGCGTCTCCCTGGGCAGCGAGTACTTCGCACTGGGAGCCAGACTGTACAGAGGCTCGCTGATGAACAGGCCCGAGGTCATGCTGAGGAGGATCAGCACGGCCACCGGCAGGAGTTGGAGCAGGGAGCCGTGCCCATCGCGGGGGGCTTCGGGCTCCCGCGCGCGGCGGCGGGTGTACACGGTCGGGCCCGAGCCGGGGAACGCTGGAGGTGATCAGACAACTTAGGGTGTTACCACACCAATTGATCTATCGTCGATTTACGCCGACAGTTCTATTCTACTAAAGGTTGTGGTAACACCCTTACGCAAGTAGTTATATATTTATTTTTGGTCTTAAAAGAAAAGAAAATAAAGGTAAAAAATACTTTAAGAAAAGGAATATAGTTAAGCCCATTTTTCAGCAGTAAAATGGCAAGAAAAACTTAAAATACATGATTGACAGTAAATATTGACGGTAGGTGTATCGAATATTAGATTTATTTACGTACTGAAGTTAAGATGGGCGCACACATGCACAAAAAACAAACAAAAATCTCGATTACTTTTGAACAACTCGCCGGCCTGTTGGTGCGCCTGCTGGCTTTGATTGCTCACTAACATCAGCTGGTCTTCATGTCGATACTTCAAGAATGGATTTGAGATCTGAGATAGTGACGATACTGGCGATGGCTGGATCCCGCGTTAACTCGTGAACGGGTGCCGTTTGGATACTTGGGGGGAGGGAGACTTGCAGAGCTAACAGAGTCAGAATAACTTTGTATAGACATAAAGAGACTCTGTAAATTTATTTTGAAAAAGATATACCCGTGAAGTTTCTTGCCAGTTCTTCTTCACGAAGGTTTCTCCGAACTGGTGGTAGAGTCATGCTTTATTTGACGTCAATAAGAACAAGTAATTGTCAATGTTGAGAAAAATAAATATTTCATTTCATTTCAATACTGTGCCGAACCCCTTCAGCTCCAGCAACGCATATGTCGCCATTTTTGAATGCCAAATTGTCGTCTAGCAGCTGGGAGAGTCTCATGCCTGAGTTTAGTCAGATACTCGGATATGGTTTCGCCAGTTCTTTTCAGAAGAGATTTTAAAGACTTATCTCTAATCGTATTAGACACAATCTTAACCAAAATTGGACTAGGTTTGCCCGGAATGGGGTTACCAGCTTGTGACAGCACCTCATGTCGCCATGGTTAGTATCTTGCATCCTTAATTTCTCAGCTGTCACTTTGAGCACTGCAGTAATGACATCCTCCGTTTTGCTCATGAAACAAGAGTATTTTGTGACGTCTCTTCATCTCAAGCATGTCACAGTCCCTTGCCAAGTGTTCAACCTGACTGTAGTGCAGACATGGCAGAGAGGGCAACTTCTTGACTTCTGCAAAATCAGCTGCTGGTGTTGTAGTGGTTGGTGTTATTCTGCTGGACTTGTGTGCCTCTTCAAACTGTGCCTCCGTGTGATAACGCTTCCGTCACTTTGCGCATAGAATTTGAGCTTCAAGAACATCCATGGTTACTGTCTAATTGTGCTCGTAGGTTTTATTTACAGTAGTGTTTTAAAGGATTTTATTGCTCTCCAGCAATCCTCCGTATGGGTTTTTCTTACCACATAAACTTTACTAAAATTCACAAGAATAAATAAAAAAAATAACTTGAAATATAAATACAAAGTGCACAGCCAAAAACTTTGTCTGATTTCAACAAATACCCCCAACTAAAAAATCTCTTCTTCTCTCTTTTCTTTCATCTTCTTCTCTTTCTGTCTTCTTCTTTTATTATGATGATGATATAATGTATATTAATGAAAACGCAGAAGGAATAGTAAAGCGATGGCGTGGCTCTGCTATCAACGCGCGGACTTTTTGGAGCAAAACGAAAAACACTGTCTGTACTCCTGATTGGGGTTTCTATGTAACGCACATATCGATGAGTATTCACTGCACACTGCACTCTCCCAATTACACACTACACACTAACTTACATACACAAAAATAAAAAATCAATGAAGAGCACAACTTGCTGCGTCAAATGGCCGCCGAACCATAGACAGTGGATACCAGCTCACCTGTAGCTCCAAAGAACATGTTGAACAGCTCCTCAGCCGTCAGGTCGGACTCGAACCCTCTGGCGTAGTACTGGTGGTGCGCGTGCGTCTGCACGGGCTCGTCGCCTCGCGTGTCGTACTGCTTGCGCTTCTCGGCGTCACAGAGGATTGCCGCGGCGTTGCCTATCGCCTGGAAAGTGAACAGACTTGGTTAATTCCATGACAGAGACGTCGCCCTCACCCAACTATGGTTGAGGAGAGCGATGGCTGGATCCCGCGTTAACTCGTGAACGGGTCCCGTTTGAGGGTTTTAGTCGTTTGGATACTTGGGGGGAGGGACACTTGCCGAGCTAACACATGCAGATACGAATCATTTTGTATATACATAAAGAGACATTTGTAAGTTTTCTTGCCAGTTCTTCTCCACGTAGGTTTTTCCGAACTGGTGGTAGAGTCACGCTTTATTTGCCGCTTTATGGCCTAAGAACAAGTAATTGTAAATGTTGAGATATAAATATTTGAATTTGAAGGCAATTTTAGTTTTAAGCAATTTATAGTCCACCACAATTCCTTACTGCGGGTTGGCAGGCTTTACACCTCCAAAATAAATCATTTGGTATTGGGTTTCCTAATGATGGTTTCCTTCACGTTAAGTTTAAAACCTCATTGGTATATTCGTCAATTACCCAGGTAGAACCCGGGTCCTTGGGATCGAGCAGCCAGCGCATGAAGCACTACGCCACCAACGCACATCGGTACGTTGCTATCTATACAAAAAACAATATTTAAATATTGGTTATTGCGAACACTGCAGAAACTTCGGCATTCAAAAGTTATCATCAGTTGACCGAGCGGAATAAGCTCGTCGGATAAAAAGCCTTTCGGCACTCTTTCGTCAAAAATGTTCATTACAATTTGGAGGATATATGCAGGTAGTGTACTTTCGGTTCGCTATTGCCGTTCGGGTAAGGCGGCACATTCGGCTCGCCTCACCGAGTCCCGAACAACCTACGCCGGGCTTGATTCCCGAACATTCATATACAAATATTCGTCTTTGCCGCTTGGGCCGATTAACGTCGGCCCGACCGCGTGGGTAGCGCCCTAATATGAATGAAACGAATCACGCTGGAGATTCCTGGAGGAGTCCCGGTCGGGACTGCTCTTGCGTGATGGACACAGATGTTCTCGGGTCAAGACAGTTCGTATTAAGTAATATATGTATGTTTCCCCTAGTTCGCTGTGTGGTCATCCATAACACAAGCTCTTACGTTGGGGCCATACAGTTGGTGAGTTTGTCTGGGGATTTATATTTTTATTTTTATTATAACCACATGGGCTTACTTTGAATGCCTCCGAAGCTCCGGGGGCGTGGTTCTTGTCAGGATGCAGCTGCAGCGCCAACTTTTTGTACGCCCTTTTGATGTCCGAGTCCGTGGAGGACTTCGACACCCCTGTAATTGATAAACAAAACAACTTAATGAATATTTATTTATACAGACACAAATAACAGACTATAAAATAACATCATTAAAAAACTTCAAGAAAAGAAATAATGACTGTTTGTATACAGTATTTTAGTATAAATTCATCGCATTGGTAAACATATATATTCTAATATCCTATATCTTTTTTGAAATACATAGGTTAAAACTTAACCCAGTCTAAACTCAGACTTGCCTCAGGCAAATGGTCAAATGAAAAGCGACTATGTTCTTTACCAAATAAAATAGATATGGCCGCTGTAGAATGAACACCTTGTATGTCAAGAACTCACATTTGTTTACATTTTTTCAAATCTAAGGAAAACCACCTATTTCAATTAACCAATAACCCTGAACTACTGGTGTCATCTATGCCGTAAAACGAAAACCTCGTATTTATTACTTATAATCATTTGTTTCATTTCCTTTTATGTTTAGATCTTTGGAGATAGGACGTTGTCATCCTACAGCAACAATATTCTGAAACCATGTGACATATCTTGCCGAAATGGTGGCCATTATTTTTTTTTTATTATGTTACTATGTAGCATAAAACAAAGATGATTTTTATTTGATCACCGACACCTTAATAATTTCACTCTAAGATATTAATTACAAAGTAACAACTTTAGTAATTCAGATGAATAAACAATTAGAATGAAAAATATTAATAGTTAATCAATTTAATCCATATAAATTTATATAATTAGCAATTGGCTATTTTTTTGAAAATCATCTCACATTATTTTGTGGTGTATAAGGACTCCAGAAAGTATATTGGTTTTTATTCATTTCAAGTATTTCATTCAAAAAAGCTCATTTCAAAGTAGACTGATTATTTAAGCTGTCAAAACGCTTGCTCCGGCAATATTTATTTTATTTTATTTTATTTTTCGTCATGCTGTGGCGTCAATACACAACATGCATTGAAAGAAACAAGACTTATACTTGCCTGTGACATCATTCAAAACTTGCCAATCAAAACCGTTACATGTGTTAATGTTCCAAATCAAAATATATAGTTTGTGTATTTTTTTTGGAACAAACATTAATTATTGTTTACATTTAGTAATGCGAATTGCTTTTAAATACAGTATCTATGCAGATTGCAATATAATTTAGTTAGTGAAAATTTTTTTTTTGATCAACACATACAAAGGAAACAATGATTTTTTTTTCATAACACCATTACACCCAAGAAAAAGAGATGTTGTAATAGTTAGGGAGGCGAATCGGGGAATTTTTGGTAATACTCGAGCGTGGCAGTTTAAGATATGAGAGATACCTTAGACCTAATAGAACAACCTTGTAAAGTATTTAGCTCTATATGTAGTGACGCGCACCTAGGATAGACGATCAGATTAGTAAAAAAAATTAATAGTCTGAAATACTCGAGCACGTCAGATTAAGATATTGGGGGTTGATTTTAGTGTTTTAAGACTACATTTAACTAATCTGACGATAAGTCCTTGACGCCGCCGAGTTATAGGGTCGCGAACTTGTAAAAAAAAAACGTTAATCCGGCATTCTCGAGCGCGATTTTTATTTTTTTGTTTTGAAGAATATAATCTAAAACTTACTAAAAATACAAAACCTGCCGGTTTCCGCATGACCGGAAGTGTGGAGGAGCCATTTCGTCTTCCGAAAAACGCGTTGCGGCATATAAGTCGCGGACGATACATTTTACAAAAAAAAAGTTTAAATAAACAAAAAAGGTATTTTATTTTACACATAAAAGATCTCTTTACATTTTTGTCCAAAGTTCAAACTTTTTGACTTGATGCATCATAAAAACTCAAACTTTTTTGAGTATATCTCGAAAACTGAGGGTGTAACTGTATACAAAAGTATTATTAACATGTACAGTTTCATGTATGTATATTATTCAATAGCCTGTTGATCCTCAAATTGTTTTTTGGACGTACCGTAAGCAAAACGAAGTGAAGAATTGAAGCAAAAAAGAGGAATTTGCCATAAACATGTAATACAGACTGAGCACTTCGCGGAAATATGCCGTCCAGCAATGACGAGACGCTTGATTCAGGTAAATTTTTGTACTTCTATAATATTCTCTCAACAAAATTACTAAATAGAAATAATTGTTACGGATGTTGCAGGCACTCAGCAGGAAAGAATTGAGGATGAGGAGCCACAATATGAAAGTTCCAGTGAAGAAGAAGAAGATGAATTGTATTGAGCAATGTATAACAATACAATTATAAAACAATTTTTATATCATTTCATTTTTTTATACAATAAATAATACAATTCGTACTACATTTCATCTACTATATATCTTGTACATTTCTCTACTATGTATCTATCGCTTTATTGTCATTCTTAAATTCCCCGTTTTATCAAGGAGAACGAAAGGAAAAAAATGAAACCAAAAAACCTTTTTCGGTCAGATTAAGAGAACCCACCAACATTTTTGTCAGATTAAGAAAATATGCTTTCAGGATACCGAGATAAACCTCCCCTATGAAAATCTGACGCGCTCGAGTATTTCAAAAATTTTTTTTTTTGCATTTTCAAAAATTCATCGTAACTTATCGTCACGCCAAAATCGTCAGTTTTTATAAAGGGAGCTTCCTTGGGGCCTACTTAACACCCCTTCCGAAAATCTGACGCGCTCGAGTAAATTTTTTTTTTTGCATTTTTGACTACTTTATATGCCTACCCCCACCACGCAAACCGGCAGATTAGTATACCGTTGTTATCAGAGGCACTTGGGGCATACGTAGTATGAATATCTGACGCGCTCGAGAATGCCCAAGTAACTGTTTTTTTTTTACATTTTTGAAAAATCGTACACGCCAAACCTTCGCTAAAACGGTTTTTACCATACGAGACTTCTTTTCGAAATTATTTTATCTTTCGATTTTGATAGGTCTCGACGGCGCCGTTGAATTACGCCATTTAGCTACCTCGCCTCCCTAACTATAAGGTACTGTACTTCTAAAAATGACTCTGTTAATAGTTTTGTAAGCTATTACTTATTAAATAAATTAAGCTGTGCATAGAAAAATTAAGAGTGCTGGTTAGAGTGGTTAAGGCGCTGAAGTCCCACATTCGATCTCCAGTGACAGCGTGTTGCACCAATGCCTGCTGTAACTCTAGTGAAGGATAACCCATATATCTTAGGAATTATTTGGAAGGTATGTGTAGTGTTCTACCCCGCAGTGGGCAAGCGAAGCAGATAAAGCCCCTTAGTTCAATAAGGCTGATATCCTTGTGTTTGAAGAAATTTCAATTGACAAAAAGCACCATAATGAACTCTCTTTATCTTATGTTTTCAATATAGTTCCCCCAGCCCATTGGTTTTTAGTGAAAGGGTCACTAAAATGGGTTGGAGAACAAATTAAAGCAACTTAAGTGGGGTTCTTTGATTTTCTATCCTTTTTTGATAGGTAGTTAGATTAGATAAGTAATTTTATTTTCGTTTATGTTTTTATAAATTTTATTTAGTCACAATTGGCATATTTTCGTTTCAGGTGTGTAACTACATACAACCCTAACCTAACCCTCATATGATAAACTCTTTTTCAAGGATCAGTTTTTTTTATTTATGGCAGTGGGATCCACCCTGGTATGGGGATGGGAGGGGGTTGGACTCCTTCACCCTGTCTTTCACCACATTCATGCAGTATGAAACCAATATTCAAAAGTATCTGGTTTTTACTAAAAACAAATGATTGTCTCAAAATCTATTATAATTAAAAAGCCAATGACATTTTACCCTGATCTAAACTAGCAAATGCAAGCTTGAAACATATACACAGTCATACCTTGATAGGTTTACTGTACATATTTTGCTGAAAAATCTATGGACCAGAAAATAATATTGAAATGAGTTGATTCAATTTATGGAATTTAATAATAATATTTACACAACTAACAATTTAAAAATGGTTTCTAAGTCAATAACAACTATCATTTTTCACCGAATATCTCTGGAAAAAATAGAGCATGTATCTACAAAAAAAATTTATCTACAAATTTTCTCAGTATTTTATCATAGTAGCCCACATAGATCCACAGCTGTAAGGCACTACTCAAATGTAGACACTTTGTTTCTGATAAGCACACCATAGTAAAAACCATTGTTACTGTATCCAGTAGCAGCAGAGTCGCCGGTTGCTATTGGCAAACTCGGCTAAAAATATATTTTAGCTTATCTTAAGAAAGGAAAACTATTCTATGCATGTATTATCTTTACGACAACGCACTTAGGAACAGTTGAAAATGTACCAAGTCTATAAAAGTTATTTAAGTAAGTTCATTGTATGCGTAAGGTTGACGAAGAATACAAAGTCAAGGTCTTTAAATTTTTTGTAAATTCACTTTGTATTCAACACTTTAAAGTGGTTTAAATGATTAATGAAAAGTAATGTTTTTACTGATAATATATAAGTATAAAACTGTGACTTGTTAAATGTTTATTTAACAAGGTCACTTATTAATAGCAAAAAGAAATTGGATTAACATACCTAAGATTTCATAATAATCTTTGCATTTATTGATCCTTCTGACAGCTTCTAGCTGCTCCGCTGTGTACTCCCGCTGTGGGGCTGTATGTGATGGAGTTTTCCGTCTCCTGATATCTTCAGGTTTTGGGCTACCAGGAGGCGTCTTTTTGCTCGCATTTCCAGATGCTGCAGCTGCTCTGGCCCTTGTCAAAAGTTCCTTAGCGCGAGGACTAGGATATAAACGTTCAGCCTTCAACAAAAATCGTTCAGCTTTCTCAAAATTCCCAGACGATAAAGCATTTTGAGCTATTTCAATACATTTTTCAGCTTCATCTTTGTTCCCTTCGATAGTCATTTTGGTGTTTTATTGAGTTATATTTTTTAACGTTGTTGACAATGATTTGCACAATATATATTAGGCACTATAATGTAAATTAAATCAACGATTTGGATCGATAAATTATTTAATGCGAAGTTTCATTTCACCAGCAGCCAATACAAGGAAAACAAGTACATATTGCGTCACTTATGTCACGAGTGACAGTGACGTGACATATCATTTCATGTATTTTTGATGACTTGGATGAATAGTTTTTCTATTGTAATAATTTTATGCCGATTCTCACATTCACAACGAGGGATTTTCCTGAATCTTATTTTTAAAAAGTAGTTGCAATAACCTCGATTGATGGCGGTAAGAAAAGCTTGTCGCAAGACATAGTATAAGATAGGTTTATAGGTACTAAGTAAATATTTACAGACCGGGATGTATGGCGGTGTAAAGTAGGTACTTCATACTTTGGCATATCACAACGGCTCCAACACATTTCCATATTACTGCACATTTTTTTACATTCATTTCTATGAAGGTATTTGTGACATAATTTTGTTGCATTTGCGTGGATTTACCCACTTCATTTGTAATTTTGGAGGTTTTTATTTTTCTATGTTATTTTAGATATATTTCAGTAGGTGTGTATTGTAAACTTTTAAGTTATGCCTTGAGTGATTTATCCCCTACTGTTTAATTATAGTAAGATTTAAGATTAGTTTTACTCCTAGTATAATTAAGATTTATATTTACTACACGTACGTAACGCCTTGGTATTGTATCTGAAGATGTAAAATGTCGTTCCGTTATACGAAACTTTAAACACCTATTTAGAAGAACTACGCATCTCCTCAGGTGGGGAGGGGTAGCATTTGAAAGGGGGACCATCCCCTATAACAATCATCCCTTACCAATCCAAAATTTAGGATGCGTATTTTTTAACCCCACCCCGAATCGGGAGTATGCCGATATTACCATGGGCTACGGTTTGGATACAATGATATCATACCGGTTTGGATGACAAAATACCATGGATACAAGCGCTGCCCGCCGTGAATATCAAATCGTTATCCAAATCGGCGTATACCTTCTGTTGGTGTTTTTTCTCGGAATTATTTACATTTAAACTCTTATACCTATTTAAGCGATGTACATGGCACTACTAGCTGGTTAGGTCATTGTTTAGGGTCTAAAGCTGCCTGGAGGGCTACCGTGGCTGCTAGGGTCATGTACAATGTATCGTGGTCAGACCATTTTCCTCTTGTAATTGCATGCAATCTTGATAAATTAGAGACTAAGTTGACTATGAACAGGGGTAATATTTATTTATTTATTTAATAAGTTTTACCAACAGATAATACACAGTGATAAAGATATAAGAGTAACAATTTCTAAGAACATAGATATAGTGGATTATCCAATAACAGGTTAACACAACAATTACAAATTTTAAACACACAACAAGATTTGTATAGTTCTGAAATAAAATCAAAACATGATGAACAAAACCAAGTAGTGACAAATTTAGAGCAAGTTTAAGCACATTACATAATTTTACATTAATTAAATACATTACATAAAATAGTTATACAAAATAAAAGCAAATTGAATCTAACAAGTTTTTCATGTGTGAAGCCAGAAGAGAGCAATACGTATCAAAAGAGAATCATGGATTTAATTTACCTGAGTGATGATATAAATAAAATATATATAAATAAAAATGATGAATATAAATAAAAATGACGATATAAATGCCGATGACTTGAAATTCTTTAGAATTATAAACGACAATACAGACATTGCTCTGCTGCAGGAAGACTTAAACCGATTGAACAGGTGGTGTGACTCCAATGCTATGGCCCTTAATATATAAGGTAAGTCAGATATTTGTAATTTTTAAATTTAATGTATTGGTGTAACAGGCAAAAAATTCACCCACTTAAATATATACTACCAAAATGTTAGAAGTTTGCGTATGAAAACTCATGAATTTTATTGTATGTTGACGTGCACGAATTATGATGTAATTATTTTAACAGAGACTTGGCTATGTGATGGTATCCGTGATACGGAACTGTTTGATGATAGGTATTTTGTTTTCAGACGAGACAGAGACGCCTTAAATAAGAACGGCAAGATAAAAACTGGTGGTGGGGTTCTTATTGCTGTACATAAAAAATATATTAGTAATCGAGTAAACTCTTATGAATGTAATGCCGAAGATCTCTGGGTTAATGTTGAACTAAACAGTAAATGCTATACCATTTGTGCATTATATTTACCCCCACCAGTAAATAAGGAAACTCTTACATCTTTTGTAAATAATTTTAATCGTGTTGCCGAATGTTTAGGAGACATCCTTTTAATTGGCGATTTCAACTTGAGTTGTATAACTTGGCCCTGTGCATTGTCTGAAAAAGACAAACCTCTTAAGCATAACGGTTCTAGTCTTGCCAAAATATTGATTGATTTTGCATCGCTGAACAACCTGACTCAATTAAATAACATAGTAAATTCTAGTGGTAAAACTCTGGACTTAGTATTTTCTAATTTCAACGATGTTACAGTTAACAAAGCGATAGATGTATTATCTAAGATTGACCAGTACCATCCCCCGATTAATTTAAATATATCGACATCTCGGATTTCTTTTTTAAAAACCAATGATCAATTAAATATAACTTTTTTAAAGCTGACTATGACTTAATTATAAATGACTTAAACGAAATCGATTGGTTGACAGAGTTCGGTAAATGTGACAACGTTAACGCTATGACTAACATTTTCTGTAACCATTTATACACTATTATTCATAAAAATATTCCGCAGACCAAAAAAAGAAGCTATAAATATCCACACTGGTATTCTAAAATATTAGTCAAACTACTAAAACACAAGCATAAATTACTCTTAAAATACCGCATACACAAAAATCCTTTAGATCATATCTCTTTACTTATACTTAGTAAACGTTGTACTATTCTTGCGAGTCAGTGTTATAAAAAGTATATTTCAAATATCGAAAATAGCATTAAAAGCAATCCGAAATATTTTTGGTCGTTTATTAGGAATAAGAAAAACACTCAGTCTCATTACCCTGCTTATATGAATTATAGTAACCAGACTGCCAGCAACGGACAAGATATATGTAATTTGTTTATAGACATTTTTCGACAGTTTACGCCGATATAAAAAACCACGATTCTTTTTGTGACATTCCTACCAAAACTAGTATGATCCCGTGCAGCACTACCGGTGTTCACCTCTCATTAAAGTCGATTATGAACCAACTAAAAAGACTGGATACTACAAAAGGACCCGGCCCGGATAAAGTGCCACCATATTTCATTTCGAAATGCGCGAAACCTCTGGCTGTACCTTTGCACTTGATTTTTAACAAGTCATTGAGCTCGGGTATTTTTCCTGATTGCTGGAAATCAGCTAAAGTGGTTCCAATTTATAAAAAAGGTGATAAAACTAATGTTGAAAGTTACAGACCAATTTCTGTATTGTCCGTTTTTGCAAAAGTTTTTGAATCACTTATCTGCCCATATATACATACCCACATGAAACATATTTTTACTGAACACCAACACGGGTTTATAAAAGCGAGGTCAACTAACACCAACCTCGTTGCATTCACGGATGCCATTGTCGAAGCAATGGACTCGCAGCTCCAAACCAATGTTATATACACTGACTTTTCTAAGGCTTTTGATAGAGTTTGTCACAGCGTTTTAATAAAAAAGATGTCAAGTTATGGGTTTGGTGGGCATTTTCTTCGTTGGTTCGAGTCTTATTTAAGCAATCGCTCGCAGTTTGTAGTAGTGAATGGTCACGTTTCTGATCCATATTTTGTCTCATCAGGAATTCCCCAGGGATCTCACGTAGGGCCTTTATTATTTAATATCTTCATCAATGATATTGTGGATACAGTAAAACGCAGCAGGATTTACTTATATGCTGATGATCTTAAACTTTTAAAGGTGATTAAAAATGGTGAGGATGCTCGCTTGTTGCAGCAAGATTTGAAAAACTTAATTGAGTGGTGCGCAGATAATAAAATGACATTTAATATTGACAAATGCTATCATATGACATTATCACGTAAGAGTAGCAGTATTGCAAATCGTTACGAAATCGATGGAGTGGTGCTGAAACGGGTGGATACTATCAGAGATACTATCATGCCTAGGGCATTACAGTAGACTCCAAACTTTCATTTATTCCGCACATAGATGAGACGATTTCTAAAGCATTGAGAGCGCTCGGCTTTATTATAAGAAACGGAAGAGTTTTTAAAAATCCTGAAACTAAAGTAGTAATTTACAATAGCTTTGTACGGAGTATATTAGAGTACTGCAGTGTAGTTTGGTCCCCTCATTACAATGTACATCAGCTTAGGATTGAGCGTATCCAGAAACGATTCATGAGACACCTAGGCTTTCATAGCGGCTTAAGTAAGTCACTAACAAGCTATAAAGAACGACTGCATCATTTTAAAATCAGCAGTCTCCTTGCAAGAAGAACGTTTCTGGATATGGCGTTCCTTTCTAAAGTTGTCCGTAATGAGATCGACTGTCCTCAGATACTCGGCTCACTGAATTTTAGAGTACCGCGCAGACCACCCCGCGTTCCGGCGCCGCTATTCCACAAGCCCCGCGCTCGCACTAACATCCGCATGCACACCGCTTCGTACCAATTGCCCGACACATACAACAGACTGGACCGAGCTGTCGATATTTTCTTTGACTCCCGAAAAAAGTTTAAAATTGAGACATTGAAGTTGTTCGACGATGTTTATTGATACTTATATTTAATATTTACTGTACGAATGATTATTTATATTGTATTATAATTTGACATTTGATTATTCGTATATTGTAATTAAATCTAAATTTTTATTTTATTGAATTTTATTAAATTTTATAAATTTTTTGTTTCAAAGTATAAAAAATTGTTTGACATTTGGACATCTAATTTTACTTTAGCATATATGACCTTATTGCATATAATTAACTCAATCTGTAAAAGCATGTTGTGACAGCCTTCAACGGTTGATACATTTAATAAGATTTACTATAATTAGATATTTAAGTTAAGACATAATGTAATCTTCTCTGGCTGCCCTTATGATTTATAAATAAATAAATATTTAAAAGTGCTTTTCCATATTTTTTACCAGAAAAAAATCTGTGTTACATCCGATCTATACAATTGCAGGTAAAGTACTGTCAAATGTTGACCATATTCGTGATCTTGGGGTGTTTCTGGACTCCAAGCTGCGTTTTGATGTTCATATTGAAAGTATTGTCTCAAAAGCTTTTAGATGTCTAGGATTTTTACTGCGTAACTCACGAGATTTTAAATCCCCTACAAGAATCTTACTCTATAACGCACTGGTAAGGAGTGGTTTGGAGTACTGTAGTGTGGCATGGAATCCTTTTTATGATGTTTATATAAAGCGTTTAGAAGGCGTTCAGAAGCGTTTCTTGTGGCATCTTACTTTCTCTTGCAACTTAGGTAAAGAACTTGTTCGGTATAACGATCAACTCGAACACTTTAAAATAAGCCCTCTATCGGAGCGACGACGTATGCTTGACACCATGTTCCTTTATAAGTTAACTAATGGTATCCTTCATACTCCGGACCTACTGGAATCCATATCCTTTTCTACACCGGCTAGACTACCCAGAGCTTCTAGGTTTAACCTAATGAATTTGAGAGGTTTTAAATCCAACCTTGGTCACAACTCTCCCTTACCTAGAATCTTAAGAAATTATAATGTCATGTCTAAACTTAACATAATCGATATTTTCCATGATAGTGAGAAGAAAATAAAACAATGCTTTAAATTAGTTTAAATTGTAATATACTACTAATAATACTACTATTTTTATTTTTATATATTTTTTTATATTTGATGTATTTAATTTTTGTTCTGTGTAGGTTTATTTGACTTTGTTCCTGTGCACTAATTATCATTATTTTTAAATTAATTTCAACTACATATTATTAAATTTTTAAATTTTTATTATGAATTAAAGTTTATTTTTTAATTAAATTTTTGAAACATTTTCATAGTTTGACATTTTTGTGCTCATAAAATGTATCACTGTTTCTTCTGTTTTATTCACACAATCTGATTTATTTATTTTTGTATCCGAAATCTACTTTAAATTGAAAGATATTTTAAATCTGAATAATTTTTAGTATTAAGACTTGTATTTATTTTTTGTTTTTCTTGCTTAACTAATTTACTTTACTTTATATAATTTTCATTGTTTAAGTACATTTACTTAAACTTGCATGCTGTCGTCATCTATAATTGTGGTAATATTTAAAATGTAACTACTTTTACTTACACTATTGACATGTTATGATATTATTATGTTGGTGATCTATCTTAAATAAATAAAAAAAAAAAAAAATGAGTTTTAAAAGAATTTACAGAGGTGCAATGAAAAATGTCAACTTTGTTTACTTTACAAAGTTCATTGTGATCTCGACAGATTCTCTGAAAGGTATTATGTTGGCCTAAATTCGTTTTGCAAAATTGTAAACTAAACAGTTTATAGTTGCATAAACGATAGCTGGAACGTGGTACGGTGAAGTTGATTTTTTAAAGTAAATCAGGAGCTTCAATTAACCCGTTCAGGATTTTATAAAGAAAAATTTGTACTGCCACCCATCGGCGATCAGAAAGAGAAACCATTTTGAAATATTTTAACCGGTCGTTATAGCAGGATAATGTATTTGACTTATTGTTATGGGTTGTCCAGTAAAACAAGAATCGCTTTTGGATTCGCTCTATTCTGTCAACATTACAATTGTATTGAGGATTCCAAATAACTGAGCAGTATTCCAATATAGACCTAACAATAGCGGAATACAGAACTTTAAGAGTAACAGTAAGTTTCATGGGTTTACAGCTACGCCAAATAAATCCAAGAAGTTTGTAGGATTTAGCAGTTATAAAATTGAGGTGCATATTAAAAGACAATTTTTTTATCCAAAATCACTCCAAGTCCTTAATCTGGTCAACTTCTTCCAGTCTCGAATCAAGTAAGCTGTAAGATGTTTGCAGAGGTAAAACTTTTCTTGTAAATTTTATATGCTTGCATTTATTAGTATTAAGTGGAAGTTTATTCACTATTGTCCAGTTCAGTATGCTATCTAAATCACTTTGTAGTAACATGGAGTCATTTGGTGAGTTAATTGTTCTATAAATTTTAAGATCATCTGCAAATAGTGAAAATTTGGAATATTTTATAGCGTCTGATATATCATTAATAAACACTAAGAATAACATTGGTCCTAAATGGGAACCTTGGGGTACCCCTGATGTGATAGAATCCACACGTTACTGCTTTCTGCGCTCTGTTCTGCAAATATGAGGCAAACCATTGCAGCATTTTACCATGAACACCAAATCTTTTAAGTTTGCTAATTAGTAAGTCATATGGAACCCTATCGAAAGCTTTACTTATATCCGTATATACAGCATCTATTTGAGTGTTTCTATTTATACCATCTGCTAAATCCGCAACGTATGACGCCATATTAGAAGAAGTTGACATTTTATTACATTTTATATAGCGTCGGTTTAATATGGTAAGAAAATTCTGGACAAATTAAAGTTACGAATATTTTTGCAAATATCAATAGTAGAGAAATAGGCCTATAATTTTGTTTGTCTTTTTTATCGCCGCTTTTGGGAACTGGTACTATATTAGCACATTTCCACTGAGAAGGAAAGATGCCATGTAAAAGAGATTTGTTGTATAAAATGTGTAAAGGAGTTGCAAGAGTTTTAGAACAATTTGTTACAAAGACAGCTGGAATTTGATCTGGACTAGGACCTTTGGATTGATCAATTTTTTCCAAAGCTCTTTCAATATGTTTAATATTAAGAGTAATTGAGCTTAGTAGGTTATTGCAGTCTGGTATTGACTCGAAGGAATAATTGGGTGGATCAGTAACTTCAGTATTTTCTCTGTATACCGAGGAAAAGTAGCTACTGAATGCTTTACATATGGAGGTTGGTTCTTGAAAGGTTGCATTTTGGTTGAACATCTGTTTTGGAATTGAGCTTTTTTAAGAACGTTTCGAATTTATATAAGACCAAAAGGGTTTCATGGAATTAGTAAATACTGCTGACTCTATGCGTTCAATATATTTAATATAGCATTCTTTGATTAGCGAATGGCATGCAGATCTGATTGACTTAAATTCTAATTCGTCCAAAGGATTCCCATACAACTTAAACTTTCGCCTACAACGATCTTTTCTTTTAATAAGTTTAATTAATACTGCACTATACCAACTGGGGTAAATATTAGATCGATTTTTGACATTGGGACACGTTTAAAAATAACTTTATTCAAAATATCTTAAAAATTTTCGGTCATCGTGTCAATTGAGTCATCAAATTTTAAAATGTTTTTTGAGCCGAACTAAACGGTTCGATAGCTCATTTTTGGTTCGTGTTGCCAAAGAGTGGAACGATTTGCCTGCGTCTGTTTTTCCAGACAAATATAACCCTGGAGCTTTCAAGTGTAGAGTGAATAGGTACCTCTTAGACAGGCGTGTACGATCCTCGTCTTCATCGTCACTTTCCATCAGGTGAGATGGAAGACAAACGCCTGCTAATTATTAATAAAAAAAAAAAAAAAAAATGTTATTCCAATCTTGTTCAGGACTGTCAATTTTTCGTTTGCGGTGTACACACGGTTTTCGTCATTTGTCGGTTTTTTTGGTGATTTTGTTATCAACATTGAGTTATTTTAAGTGTTTCTGCTTTTCTCTTCCTCGCCTGGTAAGTGGTTGTATGAATTATCTAGCTCTTAATGAGCATGGATTGTGTTCCAATCCCTCCTAAGACCCCAGACCCAATCCCGTTTCCTGCTGTCAACAACTCCCCTGACCCTTTCTCTCAACATGTGCAAACAAGAAAACGTCCGAGTATAAATCGGGATTCGTCCCCTACTCCTAAAAAATCTGTTTCGAATGCTCTTCCATCTCAAGCCAATAACCTTATTTACACTCATCCAAGTCTTTTAGAAGAAAAATCTTACCATCCTTCTGACAAAGGTCCTTTCATTGTTCATGTGTCCAGGTCAGAAAATCACCCTAAGTCAGGCAGTACATTTAATCATCTAAATTTTGGAAAATTTTTATTCACATCAAACATTAAAAATATTAAAAATGATGGTATAAAGAGTGTTGGCAGAAATCGGGTCTCTGTGGAATTCTCATCTGCATGTGCAGCAAACGAGTTTCTCAGAAACCCGAGTCTTAAATCTCATAACTATATAGCTTTAATTCCTACATATAATATAACAAGAATGGGGCTGATTCGCGGGATCCCAACTTCTTGGTCAATGGAGGAAGTTGTATCAGCAATCTCCACAAGCCAAGGTGATATAATAATTTTGAAGGCTCGTCGCTTAAACAGAAAAGTGTCCATGGAGTCTGGTTCCACTTGGACCCCCACGGGTTCTGTAGTGATCACTTTCTCTGTACAATGCTTACCTGATAAAGTGTTTATATTTAACTCATCAATAACCGTTGATCCATACATTTTGCCTTCCATACAATGCTTAAACTGTTGTAGATTTGGCCATGTGAAAGCCCAATGCCGATCCAGTGCTCGTTGCTTCAAATGTGCACAGTCTCACTCAGGTGACTCTTGCCCTGCATCCTCTGAAGTTTCCTGCCTGCAATGCTCAGGCCCTCATTTAGCAACTGACAAATCTTGCCCGGAACATTCCCGGCAAAAGAATGTTAAAATCACCATGTCCCAAAAGAACATATCATTCAAGGAAGCATCATCCCTCTTCCCTTCAGTTAAAAAATCGTATGCAGATGCTTCTAAAAGTTCTCCTTCACTAAATCTTTCTTACAAAAAAACAATATATAAACCATCAAAACCCAGTCCGTCTTTATCTCCAGGCTATGACAAAATTGCCCATAATGCTATTATTTCTAATCCTCCATCTTCTAAATCGGGTAACGCCTTCCTCCCTACCTCTTCCTGCTCCCCTAATGCCAATTTTTTAGAACTCCTGATTTCCCTAGTTTTGAACATTCTTTCAAAATTTGAAGACATCCCATTACCGTCCTCCGTTGCTAAAAAGTTATCCCCTATTGCTAATCTTCTTCTTAACAATGGCCAGACTCCTGCAATGGAATAGTAGAAGCATCCGAAATAAACAGCATGAAATTTCTCATTTGGCTCATCAGCATGACCCTTTGGCTATTGCTGTCTCTGAGACTTGGCTATCCCCAGGCAGTCGATTCAAATTGCCTGGGTTTGTCTGTCTTAGAGATGACAGAGCAGATGGGCATGGTGGTGCAGCTCTCTTCGTGAAGGTTTCTCTTCCATACACAACTATCCAAATTCCCCCCCACTCATTTGAAATTAGTATACTTGCTGTCAAAATTCTTCAATTTGTTCTTGTTTCAGTCTATATATCTGACCCCACTATTTCACTTATAGATGAATTTCATTCACTCATTTCCCGTTTGCCGAGTAACCCTATTATTCTAGGTGACTTCAACTGTCACCATGTCCTATGGGGTAGCCAATGTTCACAGGCTTGTGACGGTCCTGGTCAGCGTTTAGCAGACATAATTGATGAGCAAAATTTATATGTCCTGAATGATGGTTGTCCTACTCGTTTTTCTGGCCCTCATCAGAACCCTAGTGCTGTGGACATTTCCATGTGCTCTGCTGCTGATGGTGCGTCGATTAGTTGGAGAAGACTTAATTCCCTATATGGCAGTGACCACTACCCTATAATTATAACCATACCTTCTTCTTGTCATATTCCTCCTAAGTTACCACCCCTTCTGCAGCATAAAATTGTTAAGGCCGACTGGTACAACTACACTAAAGCTACTAATGACTTATCCTCCCACATTCTCTCCCCGTCCTTGTATAATATCCAAGAGTGCTATGAGAGCCTAATCTCTTGCATTCAATCTGCGGCAGACTTACATATTCCAAAGAAGAACCCAGATAAAAGACTTCGATCATCTCCCCCATGGTGGGACTCAGACTGCTCTGACATGATCAGAATGCGTAGGTCTGCTATCCGCAAATATGCGGCCACTATGTCAATGTTTAATTACATTCAAGTTAAAAAAGTGTCAGCCCAGACCAGGAGACTATTTAAAAAAAAGAAGAAAGAGGCGTGGCGTAAGTTCTGCGAGAATTTGGCTCCTCGTTCCCCCTCTTCCCATGTCTGGAGCGCTATTCGACGCTTCCGCGGCTCCATGTCATACACTCCACCGGGGCTCTCTTACAACCCATCCCTTTGGCTTGATAAATTTCTGGATAAAATTGCTCCCCCTTATGTCCCGATTTCTGTTTTACAACCTTGCAATTAGTCTACTCTCACCTCATCTAGTCCCCTCGATGCTCCCTTCACCATGGACGAATTAAATCTTGTCCTCAATAACCTTCATGACTCAACCCCGGGTCATGATAGTATTCCTTATTCTTTCTTATCCAGGGCTGGTATCCTCCTTAAGGAATCCTTACTTAAAATTATTTACATCATTTTCATATCTGGTGAGATACCAGCTCCCTGGAAACTATATTTAGTAATTCCCATCCTAAAACCAGGCAAAGACCCAGATGTTCATAATTCCTATCGGCCAGCTAGCTCCAACTCCATTAAAAGTCACTGAACACCTTATTAAGAATCGCCTTGAATGGTATGTTGAGAGTCATAATCTGCTAAGTTCAACACAATTTGGTTTTCGGAAAGGCATGAGCACCATGGACAGCCTGAGCATCTTCACCACTGATTTAAGGTTAGCTTTGTCTAATAATGAATCAGTGATGGCGGTGTTCTTGGATGTCTGTTCTGCTTATGACAACGTTCAACTTCCCATACTTAAACAGAAAATGCTGCGATTAGGTTTACCGGTGAGGTTGACCTACTTCATCTACAATCTTCTTGTGTCTAGATCTGTCCAAATCAGACATCAGCACTCTAATCTATCTCCTCGTTTAGTTTGGCAGGGTCTTCCTCAAGGTTCTGTCTTAAGCCCACTGCTATATAACATCTATACTTCTGATTTGGACACATCTGTGTCTTCCTTTTGTAATATCCTGCAATATGCAGATGATATCACTCTCTACTCCAAGGTAGCCACAGCAGAGATTACTTCAGGTTGCCTCAACACTGCTCTTTTCTACCTAGGCAACTGGCTGGAATCCCATGGCCTCTCTCTCTCTCCCTCTAAGAGTAAGGCTCTTATCTTTACGAGGAAGAGACAATTTCCCACAATAGCTATCTCTTTTCAAGGTGTTCCCATTCCAATGTACAATGAGGTGAAATTTTTAGGTATTATACTAAATTCTAGTCTGTCTTTCTCATCCCACATAAATTATATAGTTCAATAGTGTGAAAAAAATATCAATTTGTTGCGCTCACTCTCTGGGGTTTGGTGTGGATCTCACCCTTACACTCAGAGACTATTATATAATGCACTAATCAGGAGCATTATGGATTATGGCTCTTTTTGCCTTATCCCATGTAACAAATCGGTGTTACATTTACTGGATAAGATACAAAGTAAGGCCCTTCGGATCATCTTAGGTGCCATGAAATCCTCGCCCATTAATGCTATGCAGGTGGAATGTGCAGAACCCCCTTTACATCTTCGAAGACAATTTCTGGCAGATAGATTCCTTGCCAACATCCAACAGGTTCATTCTCATCCTCTTCACACTAAACTTAACTATTTAAAATTTTTAACTTCTTCCTCTACATTCTGGTCCAATAAGGATATTCCTTGTTTGGTTAACAGTCTCTCTAATTTAGACTCTTCCCCTATTCCTACGTTCAGGATGGATCGTCAAATTCTCTATACCATTCCTTATGAAGCCCTTGTATATTCCCCCAATGTTATATTGAGCCTAGGTTTAGCTAAAAACATGCCAAATGCTAATACTGAATTTCTAAGGACTGTCAATGAAAAATGGAGGGATTGGACCTTAATCTTCACTGATGCCTCAAAAATTTCTCCCTCGGGGTGTGTCGGGGTGGCAGTATGGATCCCTAAGTACTCCATCTTGCTATCCTACAAATGTCCACCGCAAACAACTGTATTTACTGGTGAAGCCATAGCCATCCTTGAGGCCATAAAATACGTTTCGGATAATAATTTGTCTAACTCCCTTATTTTGACAGATTGCCTTAGCTCCTTACAGGCCTTAAAGGGTAACCCTTTCAAATTAGGCTCTAAATTCCCAGTTATCTTACAAATTAGAAATATTCTGTTCTCTTGCTATCTTAAATCCCTAAACATTACACTAGCTTGGATACCGGGGCACTCTGGTATTGCAGATAATTGTACAGTGGATAGTTTTGCTAAAGCATCTATCAATATGGGTACGCTAGAACACTTTATTTGTTTTGGCCAAGATTTGAAGCTTCTGGCGCAGACACGCCTAAGTATGGCATGGGCTTCTATATGGTGCAATTCAAGGCTAACAACAGGAAAGTACTATGGAGACATCCAACCATCCATCCTAACTAAACCTTGGTTCTGTAAATTTAAATATATGGATAAGAAAACAACATCTGTCATCTGCAGGCTCAGATTGGGTCATTGTTGTACTCCAGTATTTCTTCATAAACTTGGCATAAGAAGGACTTCAGTCTGTGATTGTGGTTTGGGGGATGGAACCACTGACCATCTCCTCTTTAATTGCCCTCTCTCACCAGCTTCCTTATATGACCATCTCCCACTCCAGTTCCCTAAACCTACAAGTATCAAAACTCTGCTCTCCTCTCAAAATCCTCTTATCTTTAAGGTTCTTGGAAGATTTATCCATTTGTTTAATATCAAATTATAAATATGTAATTATACTTTTCTAAAGATCTGTAAAAACTTATACCATCCCCCTGTTTTTGTATTGTTCAAGGTAACTCAATGTTCGAGATACTGCAAGTTCTACTCAGCTGTTCGCTACAAAATTATTTACCTCGTGTAGTACGTGTGTATACTAATACTTGAAATTGGCAGAAATAGTTATTGTGTAGTAACAACAGCTGATTGCCATTATACACAAAATAATAATAATAATAATAATCTTGTTCAGCTATTTCCTTGTTTATAATAGAATAGTCGGCCGCGAAAAAATTTCGCTTAGGTGTGTTGTTTTGTTTAAGATATCTTGCGATGGGGAAACTTAGTTGAATTTCTAATGGAGGCTGGTATTTGTCTATATTTACTAAAGGATCATGACCTGGCTCCGTCTTAGCCATTATATTTGAGCAAAATACAAGATCAAGGATTTTATTGTCTTCGTTACAAAATGTATTGATTTGATGAAGATTGTTAAGTGATAAGAAATCTATCATTGAGGATCCTATATTGTCATTGAAAGATTGTGAAGGTAACCATCATTTAGGAAAGAAGTGGGTAAATATTTCCAATCTAACTGTCCTACATTAAAATCACCTAAAACGAGATAGCTTTTTAAGTTGTTAAGGGATATAGCATCGCTCAAAGCATTTAATTTTACGTCTAGTTTGGAGTGAGATAAAGGAGGAGGTAGGTATACAGAACAAAGTGTAAATTTATTTTGTCTGCCATGATGATTACTCATTATGGTAACCCAGAGATCTTCGCCTCCGCTTTCGAGGTGACGTTCACGATTAGAGTTTAACTTTTTGGAAACAGCCACTAAAATTCCCCCTCCATCAGATTTCGCACTGTTTGTAGAACCTCCATCTCTACGATAAATATTACAAGTGGAATTTAGAACTTCTGCATTAAAAACGCTGTCGTTAAGCCATGTTTCTGTAAATACAATCACATCATAATCACAATTAAGACTAGCCAAGTGCAACTCGTTGAGCTTTCCACGTGTACTTCTAGTCTTCTGGTAATAAATATTAATCGACTACATTAGAGAAAAAGACATTAATATAATTTAATACTAATTATATCTAATTATTGCTTCGCGAGCTCAGTCAGCATATTAGCACTTTTCACCCAAATCACAGGAGATGAATCTTCTTTACGTAAGAAAACACGACTCCTACGAGTCCAAACATACTTGTATTGATGGTATTTCTTGAAAATACGAGTCTATGCTTGGAGTTGTCGATTGTACGGTGATAGATGTTCTGATATATATATCTGCTTCTTGTCTCCTCCTACTCCCAGGTGAGAGGTTGAGCATGTCATGTTTATTCTTCTTGTTGAACTGAATGCGTGCAGCTAGAAGCGTGTCTCTTGCGCGAGGGGAAGACAACTTGACAATCACTGATCGAGGTCGAGTAGAAGATGGAGACATTTTAGCATTTTAGCGACGCGTGAACATGATTGAATGTCATTTTTTCCATAGGACACGAGACAATTTTACCCAATTGGAGAACTATTGATACCAGATTCTCATTAGAGTGTTCCGGAACGCCTTGCATGTCAATATTACAGTCACGGGCCTGCTGCTCTATAAGTGACAGTTTTATGTTTAAGTTTTTAATATCCTCCTTCATATGTATGTTTTCAACTTTTCCGTTTCTGATTTAAGCAGGAAAAATTCACTAATCATCTCGTCATATTTACAGGACATAAATTCGACGGATTTAATTAGTTCTGGAAGTTTTTGAATTTCAGCACGGAAGGCTACGAATTCACTCGTCAGCGGCTCGATCGACCTCATAACAATATTGTCCAATTTTGCAGATAACGATGTCTCAAGGTCTGCCAGACGCTTATCGATGACATTAATAGGAGGTGAAAATTGCGAGTGCAGGTTATACCGTCACTTTTCACCAGTGTTTCGTCATTGTTTCCTATTTTTCTTGGATGCTTACATGTCTAGTTTCGATTCCATTTCCAGGAAGCCTTAGATTTAGTGGATTGCTTAGTGTAGTTTTCGTTAGACACTCCCACACAACTGCAGTGAAACGTACATCCACATAATGAGCAACTTTGCTTCTCTGTGACACTTAGGACGGCATTACAACCCCCACAAATGCTCATTTTGCTAAAGGCTCAAGGATTGTCTAATAAAATTCAAGTGGCTTTAAACCTCTGGATAAGACTTGTGGATAAGATTAAAGTTTATTATTTTGCTCAAAAATAAAAAAATAAAAAACAAAAAATTTTTTTTTTCCTGATTACTTTTACGATTTGTAAATCCTTCTTGCTTCTTCAGCCTCGCAATAAAACAAAAACAAAAAGGCTGCAAAGATCCCTTTGCCTTCCCCTAAATTAAAAAAAAACAAAAATCAAAAACAAAAACCAAAATAAAAAGTTCAAATATGTTCGGTCTCTGTATGAGTTGAACCTCGACTTCACAGATGCGATATTTTGAGTCAGCACACTTACGCTACTAGACTATTCACCTTCTCTAGAAGACGGCAAAATAAAGCTCATATTGAAGCATTGAACAAATTAATGTTGAACGATTATAATTATTGAGGGTGAATTGAGAAAAAACATAACCTGCACTGTCCTTAGTTATTTGAACTAGAATGGTTATAAACTTTCACTGTTGGTTAGGTTAGGTTGTATGTAATGATTACAAAAGTAGAAATTCTGTGCCCCAAAATGCTCCAAATGCTGCGCGTACTCTGGAACGTTCGGTACTTATTCACTTATAGTTACTTATTTCCGCTTTTTCTGGACTTACGAACACTGACACTACTAATCATAGGTTTAATTAGCACATAAACACACATTAAGACTTTCTCGACTCAAACTTTGATTTTCTTACAATTATTTTTGAACAGCTGATGTTGCCGTGTTTTGATGATTATTACGACCGGAAAAGGCTTGTGAATTATGACACGGTTACATGTTGAGTGACAATTTATTTGTTGAAATACTGAGCTCATGTACTAGATATAAACGTGTGAAATACAGTATTATCTAATCATCTCATGATCTTATTTTTATCACGTATGCTTACTGGACAGATAGACTCATCTCTGTAGGTCTCGTCTGGGGACGCCACAATGATGCATAGTTCGATGAATATAAATATTACCTATAATTATGACTATCTGGGGAGAGCGAGACCCGGCTCAAATCAAAAAGTACCACGAGTCTTGTAATAATATGTTTAAAAACTTACAATTCCTGCAAGAATTTGAAACATGTAGTGACAAAATGAGTAATGACAAAACTCATCGAGTAGTTTTTGGATAAAATGTATAAAACTATTGTAGATGTCTTAAGTAGGTCATCTGGAATAAGTTGCAATGTAATTACAAAACGTAAGCAATACATTACAGGATGGAATAGGTACATTAAGGAAGCCCATAAAAAGGCGCGAGTTTGCTTCCAAAGTTGGGTAGTTATTATGTGGAAAACCGTCAAAAGGTCCAATGTATGAGGAGATGCGCAGTAGTAGACAATTATTTAAAAATCAGCTTAAATATTGCCAGAACAACAAAGAGCAAATAGTACTCGGGCATTAAAGGTACGTTTCTGTACTGAAGATGTGGCTAGAGCAATTCATAACATGAAGAAGGGGAAGTCTCCAGGTCATGGCTCACTGAGTGTGGAGCACTTACAGCTTGCAGGCGTGCACTTGCCTCGTGTGCTGTCTATGTTCTACACTCTCTGCTTGGAGCTTTCTTATTTGCCGGAGGATCTGATGAGGAGGGTGGTTGTGCCAGTGATCAAAAACAAAACAGGAGATACATCTGATTTAAAAAACTATACGCCTCTTTCCTTAGCAACAATCTTAGCTAAAGTATTGGACAGCGTGCTTGAAACACAGTTGTGCCAACATTTAAAAATAAATGATGCTCAGTTTGGCTTTACGCCGGGTGTCGACAGAGAGCGCAGTATATTGTCTTAAGCAGACTGTCCAATATTATACAGCTAGAAATACTCCCGTATTTGCCTGTTTTCTCGACCTCTTAAGGCGTTCGACCTCGTGTCCTATGATCTACTGTGGCGTAAAATGGAAAATAACACTAGTATGCCTAAGAAAGCTTGTACCATTTTTCAATACTGGTAAATAACCAAACAAATTATGTACAGTGGGCTGAGTCTTCGTCTGAGCTATATATGTTAGAGTGCGGGGTGAGATGGGGGGGGTTGTCATCACTCAAACTATTCAACCTTTACGTAGATGGGCTGATTGCTGAGCTCAGTAACACCATGGTGGGTTGCTCTATCGACGAAGGAACTATGAACAATATTAGTTATGCGGATGATATGGTGTTGCTGAGCCCATCGATTAGCGGTCTGCGTAAGTTGGTTGCTATTTGTGAGCGATACGCCGAGGCCCATGGCCTCAAGTACAATGAAGCTAAAAGCGAGCTAATGGTTTTAAAATCACGAAATAAAACTGACGCTAACATTCCACCTGTGCTTTTGAATAGTGTTCCTTTAGCAAGAGTCTCGAAATTCAAGTACTTGGGGCACTGGGTCACGGAGTCGCTAAACGATGACTTGGATATAGAGAGCGCAGAGCATTGTCAGTCAGGTGTAATATGTTGGCCCGCAGGTTTGCACGCTGCACTAAAGAAGTGAAATTGTCTTTATTAAGATCATTCTGCCAAATCTTTTACACGTGCAGCCTGTGGGTAAACTACACCAAGAGGACATTCAATGCTTCAAGACATTCTATAATTACGGTTTTAGGATTCTGTTGGAGCTGCCTCGTTACTGTAGCGCTTTGGAGATGTTTGCAGCTGCGCAAGTAGATAGCTTTCATACAATAATGCGCAAAAGGGCAGCATCGATGATGACTATTGATGACGTGGGTGCGGGGCAGCACCAACGGACTTCTGGAAACGTTCAAGGGCCGGTTTGACTCAGCAATATTACAGCACTGGATTAGTAGGCATAGTGCGTGCTGGTCGAGTGCTAAATGACCATTGTTTTAATTAGATATTAATTATGTAAATTTGGACATCAGTTATTTTAGAATCATATGTATGCTTGAATTGTTATGACATGAATTTTATAAAACTAACATAGTTGTTAAGAATATTGTTACTAACATAATATGGAATAATTCCGAATTAAATTGATATTATTATTATTACTATTATTATCGTTGGCTTTCGTGAAACAGGCAGTTTTCATAAACGACAAGGTTATTAATTTCAATATTCAGTCATTCCTACAGTTGTCACAATCTACTTCAAACATTATTTAAATAATAGGTCTTTACCTATGAAACTGCCGTTTTGCCGTACTGGCCATTTCAAATGTAAATATTTTTTTTTTTGACTGATAATTCTAATTTCAATTTAATTTTATTTGACAAACATGGAATTCTTTTTCTAAAATCGTCATTTGTGTAATAGTTAGTGTTTTGTTTTCAACGCAATCGAACATTTTTCGTCATCATGGATAAGTTAAAAATTCGAGTAATTATGGAGTATGAGTACCGTCGTGGCAGCAAAGCGGCACAAGCGGCACGCAACATCAACGACGTTTACGGAGCAAACACTACAAACGAACGCACCACCCGTTATTGGTTTACCCGCTTCCGTTCTGGAAATTTTGACCTGAAAAATGAACCCCGTGGTCATCCGAAAACTTTGGTCGACAATGACGAATTAAAGGCAATTGTGGAAGCTGATGAAATTCAATACGGCTGAATTAGCAGCAGCTTTCGACGTTAGCATCAAAACAATATTGGTCCATTTGCGTCAAATTGGCAAGGTAAAAAAGCTTGACAAATGGGTACCCCACGAACTCAATGACCGCCAGCGCGAAGTACGCGTGGAGACGTGCCTTGCACTGCTCAGCAGGCATAGAAATGAAGGAATTCTGAACCGCATTATTACTTGTGACGAGAAATGGATCCTGTTTGACAATCGTAAGCGCTCAGCAAGTTGGTTGGACCCTGGTTCAGCACCCAAACAATGCCCTAAACGAAAACTTACCCCTAGAAAAGTGATGGTCACTGTTTGGTGGTCTAACGTGGGTGTAATTCATCACAGCTTCTTGCCAAATGGGACAAGCATTACTGCAGATGTGTACTGTGAAGAACTGAACACAATGATGGAGAAGCTCGCACGTCTCCAACCAGCTTTGGTCAATCGTTCGGCTCCACTGCTCCTGCACGACAACGCGCGACCTCATACTGCACAGCAGACGGTCTCCAAGCTACAAGAGTTGGGGTTGGAAGTTCTCCGTCATCCGCCGTACTCACCAGACCTTGCGCTTACAGACTTCTACTTTTTCCAGAATTTGGATAACTTCTTGACGGGAAAAAAATTCAATACCCGAGAGGCAGTACAAAATGCCTTTGAAGAATTTGTTGCCTCCCGTCCAGCTGATTTCTTCAAGAAAGGCATCAATAAGCTACCAATGCGTTGACAAAGATGCATTGATTGCATGGGTGATTATTTTGATTAATAGAAATAAAAAATATAAAAAAAAATTACGCTTCATTTATTTCGTGAAAAACGGCAATTTCATAGATAAAGACCTAATATAATTCATATTTGGATACTTTACTTACCATTAAGTATCCAAATATTGTCTCCGCTATATAATATTACATGATTTTAACAAAAACAAGTATAAAATCAGTTAAGGGATAAACCAATTTTCGTACTTAATTGGTTCGCTAGTACTTATCTGACAATTTTGCTGATAAATTGTGCCCTAGATATTTTAAACCTTTTAAAATAATGAAACAATTTAAATGATTTTATTTTCAGGTGAGCCGGGCAGAGATCGTGTGTATCACGCCGATGATGAAGCTGAAATTTAAGATTAATCTCAAAGTGATCACGCTATACTATAGGGTAGGTAGCCTGCCTTCTTGGCTTGTCGCAGTAGAAAGTGTGGTACACCATTCATGGAGCTGGGTTTCATCCGTACCATTATACGTCAGTACAGGCTGTTGAAGTGAGAGATCCTCTTAGAAGATTGCAGTTATGCCGATTTCTTTTTAATGTGGACTTAGAGAATCCGGATTTCCACAAGAAGATTTTATGGACGGACGACTCCAATTTCGACAAAGATGGTATGACAAATTACCACAACACACACTACAGGCAGGACTACAATTAAGAAATCCTTACAAAACGACAAAAAAGGGTCTCAAATAAATTTTCCGTCAATGTATGGATGGGCATCGTGGATAATACATTAATTGGGCCTAATTTTTTGCCAAATAATTTGAATGGGGCCCGTTATGAAGATTTCCTAACGAACACTGTTGGTGAATAATTAAGATGTTCCTCTAGAAACTCGGCGTGGCATGGTAAACCAACATAACGGTTGTTATTTTGGCATTTGATGTTGTCCGTGAGAAATGGATGGATTGGTAGAGGAGGTCCAATACCCTGGCCAGCACGAAGCCTAGATCTCACGCCAATGGATTATTATGTTTGGGGACACATGAAACCTTTAGTCTATTTTGATGCGCAACCCGTGCCAAATATCGAAGAATTAAAAAGGCGTGTTTCAGCTGCAGCCGAGGAAATAAGAAATAATCTTACTACAAGTGTGGTACAAACTAATTTGAGAAAAGAATGCGACTTTACGTTCGACATCGAAGTGGTCATTTTGAAAATGAGTTGTAAATTATTTTATTCACAATAAAAATAATGGTCAAGACAAAAACATTTTATTCTCAATCAACCCCTAATATTGTTATTTATTTACCCGACTCCATTGTCAAACCAATATCTGTGCCACTATGCTTGCTGTGTCGGATTGTAATACCTATTTAAAGCTTATGAAGTTTAAATGTTTTTAAAATAATATGCCAACTAAAGCTACAGTGTTTTTTAGTGTTAAAATTAAGTGTTTATGAGCAAGACTTGCAAAATTTGCGCTATGTTTATTTGTCTGAAGCACTGTAACTAAATGAGGCAAATAAATGTACCTTATTTAGTCTCGATTTAGTTACTGGAATGTAGCAAATAAAAATTCATTAAACGCTTAGAAAAAAACTGATAGTTTTAATTTCATTTAAGCCTAAAGTGGATTCATAAAGATTTTTAAAAAAAAAATATCGAATAAATATTTCAATTATATACTTTTAATAATATAAAAATATATAATTGAAATATCGCATTAATGATTGACTTTAGCACAATCATATACATTGCTAAATTTGTTGCAAATGACCTGTACAATACTCCGTTACCAGGGTGTTCTAGAGTCACCCTGTATAAAAAATTATAAATAGCAATTTTCCTTCGGAAACTGTTGAGGGGTGGGAATCACTGGCAGTCTACATCTTGGGTTTCTTGGGTTTAAAGGAGAATTTTTGTTTATTGAATTGAATAATTTTACACGAAAAATGGTCATTAATTTCCAAGTTGTTTGAAATTGAATTTCCTACAAATTTGTTCTTAATATTTTATTTTGGAAAAAGCCATAAAGGTATAAAAGCCCAGTTTATTGGAATTTTATAAACAAGAACATAAAGAATGAAGCGAACAAAAACAAGCAATTGAAATAGGTGTGAATACTTGTGATCGTGTGTCGGTGAGTACTGAAGTCCAGAGATGATTCTTGGGCTCATCTTTTTTAAGGTCATAACGCAATACTTAAATTTCAATCCCTATTTTCAGGTCTAAATCAAAAAAATATCAATCCTAAAAAAATAAATGGGGACCAGAATTGTAAGAAATTAAACTCCAAACAATTTTGATCATAATTTTTTTTACGTTAAATTGAAAACCACCTACGTGTCCCAAAAATAAAATTGCGTCCTCAAAGAAATTTAAATGTTGGTCTATAAATAGTAACATTTCAATGGACTAACACATCGCTCCGATGAAGGCTGCTTAGCATTCCCATGCCACAGCCAGAAAGGTGGTTTTTAGTGGGTAGGTGCCACTCTGGTGAGTCCCACATAACCCCGCAGACGGCTGCGGTGGTATGCATGACGCATCTTCCACCTCCCCCCCGTGGGGGTGCATCGGCAGCAAAAAAAATGGACTAACACTTTACAAATTGTAATTAATTCTTAGCGCCTGCATTAAAGTTCGTAGCAAAGAATATTCACAGCATCACAACTGCGGATACAGAATTGTATCTATGGTAATATAACTTGATAGGCTTTATACAGGCAATCTTTAAAGGCTTTGTTTGCTATAGTTACTATTTTTCTATCCTTGTTTGAGGCAGCGTTAGGGCTTCACTCATTAGGGTTCCACTCACCAGAAAATACAGGATATAGCCTTTGATTATAAGTAAATCATAAATCACCAGACAAACACACCAACTCTATGGCCCCAAAATAAGCAGAGCTTGTGTTCTGGATGACCGTACAGCGAACTGGGGGAAAACCAGAATATACATACATATATAAATATTAAAGACTGAGAACAATCATCTGTTCATCTGGAGAAAAGTTGACAATTATCGATAATAACTACATTTAGTTTTAAACTGTGTCGTAGACATTAACGCCCAGCTCCATACTGAGTGTTCAAAAATTACTATTCCATGCAAAATTAACAAGCATTAAATAAAAACTAAAAAAAAAACAAACAAAACGTAATTATTAAAAAAGTTAGTCACTATAAAATAATTAAAAGCGGGTGAATGCGAGTTTGTGAGGGTGTGTGTGTGTGCGAGGGTGTGTTTGCGTGTGTATACATGTCTGAGTGCATACATATAGGTATAAATTGGTAATTATATGTTTAATAAACATTTCCGTGTCTCCGTACGATAGAGTTATTTATTGATATAGTTCTACAGTCTCGGGGGTTCGGGAATACAGATCCAATACTTTATTAGCTTTATATTATAGGAGCAAGGATGTTAAAATATTGACTAAACAAAGTAGTTCTACATGTTTCTGTTTGGCATGCTAGATCTATTCTACGTTTGCTAATACTGGATATAAAAGGCAATTGAGAGTGTTTACGAAGTATGGTATTAAGAATGAAAAGGTCTGACATCAGTACTTTCACTATGTATAGAAAATAAATCTGATGAGGGAAAAAGTATAGGTTTGTGGAACATAACCTTTAAAATTGCTATTTGAGCTGTTGCAATATTTAACCTTCTTAAATTAAAGTTTCTACCAGACCAATCGACCGATCGATTAGTGTGGTAGCACCCTTAAGAGCGCTACCCGCAAATTAGGGCCCGCATTAATCGACGCAGGCGGGCGGCAAATCGAATAAACGCAGATAATTTTTTTGGAAAAAAATGCCAAAAAAAATGTAAATAACGTATTATTTATTTATTTATTTAAAACTTTATTGCACAATATAAAAATTAGTGTACAAACGGCGGACTTAATGCCATTTGGCATTCTCTACCAGTCTATCGCAGCAAAGGAGAGGTTTTCAAATTAAGGGGTGCATACAAAATACCTATGCGTACATACTAAAAAAAAACACATTATAATACTTATATACTATAAGATTGACTTTTAATATAATAATATATAAACGTCACAAACGATTTTTAAAAAATTATAATAAATATATCTATATATATATATATTTTACTTATCTATTTTATTATAATAAATAACAGAGATTATATTATAACTTATTACATTAATCATAAATACACATATATTATTTCTCATGATTCCCTGAGTGACTTTAAAAAATGAGCTCTAATTCGCTGCTTAAAAGAGAGTTTACTGGAAGCTTTCCTTCACTCCACCGGAAGAGTATCTCATAAACGTGTAGCCTGGATAACAAAAGAATAAGAGATAAATCCGGAATATATATCCTATAGGGATATGAAGGCTCAGGTTATATCATGTGTGGAGCTTGGAAACTGGAATTTACACTTAAAATATTCCGGATCGTGAGGATCATTAAGGAATGAAAAGAGTGTACAAAGTAATCTAACGTGCCTGCGCTGCCTAATAGGCAGCCAACCAAGTTGTTTGCGAAAGTTGGATATGTGATCATATTTGCGCATTCCATAGATGAACCGAATGCAGTTGTTCAGAAGACGGTCCAACTTGTTCAGGTGATCTTCGTTGAGATCTGTGTAGCACATATCCGCGTTATCTATTATTGGCAATACCAACGCGTTCACAAGTAGAATCATAGTCTGCCAAGGAAGAAAATATTTCAAACGGTACAAAGAACGCATTGGAGCTGTTACCTTTCGACTAACTTCCTAAATGTGCTTGTTCCAGCTGAGAGTAGCATCAATGTGTAAGCCGAGATCTTTGACGGAGGAATAGTAGGCAATAACAGATGCGTTTAGAGAAAGAGACGGCGCACAGGAAATAACAATTTTATTAATCTGTCGTGAGCTACCTAATATTATGGCCTGACACTTACTGGGATTAACTCTGATACCGAACTGCTGTGACCACTGGTTGATATGTGCAAGGTCAGCGTTAAGCAAATCAGCAGCGATATCAATATCATGTGTACTGGTTTGCGTGTAGGTACAGTTGTAAATCATCGGCATAAAGATGATACGAACGAGAGAATAACAGTGGAGAAAGTATGCCACCTTGGGGAACGCCAGCATCAAGATCCAGCCAGTCAGATGTGCTGCGATTATCAGGACTTATTTTTATAGCTTGTTGAAGACCATGGAGGTAGGAGGAAAACCACTTCGATACCACTGGGGAAATATTGAGCTTCTCAAGAGCAGCAAGAAGAATGTCATGGTCCACAGCGTTAAATGCGTTTGAGAAGTCAATAAAAACCAGCACTGTAATCTTTGATTTATCCATTCCTGCTCTTACATCTTCTAGAACTTTCAGAAGAGCTGTACAAATACTGTGTCCGGGCCGAAATCCGGATTGATACTGGTTCCATAAGTTGTGTGCTAATGTAAAGTCTGATATTTGCTTGTGCACTACTGCTTCAACAACTTTAGAAAGATATGGCAGAATAGATATTGGTCTAAAGTGGCTCATCAAAGAGGGAGTATTGGTTTTAGGTAAAGGCATTACCAGAGCTTTACTCCACATGGCAGGAAAGGTACCTGATGTAAGTGAGAAATTGACGATGTGAGTAAAAATTGGAAGAATCCATTCAGGCATTAGAAGTATCATTGTACGTCCTATTCCGTCTATACCGACAGCTTTAGACTTCAAAGATTTAAGTATTTTCTTTACATCGTCTATGGTAACTGGCAAAAATTCAAAAGTATCCTGTGTTAATTTCGGTAAAGATGCCAATTTAGATACAGTACTTGATTTGGTGCCAATATCGAGAAACAAAATGTTTATTTAAATCTTCGGGAGTGAAGTTAGAAAAACTGAAATTAACAGATTGCGAGCCTAAGCCAAGTGATTTGAGGAATTCCCACATGTTGGCCGAGGAGTTATCCACAATATTATTATGAAAATAACGACGTTTGACGTTACGTATGACATGATTGCAACTTCTGAAGGGACAGACGTGATGTTTGTTTGAAACAAATTGAACCGAAGTCGCTTTTCACGAAAGTCGCTTTTCGTGAAAAGCTGAAAATGGTACTTAATTTGATCCTGGCGCTTCGCCGGGTGCTGCCACACCACGCTCGCTTCGCTCGCTCGGCTCGCGCATGTATTAACTACATACCAACCTAACCTAACCCAATTTAATGGGTGCGTCTCATTTCGTAGTTTTCCTCCCTCCACGCCTCCGGGTTATAAAAACTCTCTAGGGCGGGACAGAAAAGTCGCGTGGTTTCGGGGTTGGCCAATTATTTCTGTATTATTGTACTATACATTTTGATTATAATGATATGATTATTTACAATTCATCATCATCATTTCTTAAATAATCTTGGTCAAATGTTATTATTTCTTATTCACGTGCAAGTCGCTTTTTGGCAAGACCTACATACTGACTAACCTGCTCCTCCTCGCTGCACTCGACGTCGCACCTAATATTATTTATTGTTCCTTTCAAGACTCAAAATAAAGTTGGTTCATATATCTGTACTTGATAAATTAGGCACCAAAAGTTTTTTTTATTACTTTACATTTATGACTTTAGAGGTTATGGATACTTCTATTATACGTTTTGTATTTTATTATAATTTATCTTTAGACGTATAACAGTTATGTCCTTTACATTTATGCAGTATAAAATTAAGATAAAGAAAATTAGAGTAAGTGAAACTTATGGCAATGAAACCATTCTGCGTGTATGATATTCTGCTTATCTCAATTTATGCGAAAAAACTATAAACTACATTATGATAAAAAAATTACGCGTCCGAAAGGGCTCCCTTGGCGACCTACCCGATCGGCACGAGTCTAATATGCTTAGTAGTTTGCTTTGGGCCGGCCTTGTCGTTTACCAAATACTGCCGAACCAATAACTGGGTTGCAACTAAAGAATGAAAATTGAATGTAGGTGAGTCTGCATGAAAATGCATCAGGTTTCTAATGTCTCTTCGTACGATACGTTTCAATGCCTCGTTTAGATAGCAAACTCTTTTGATTTTACTTTAAGTTAAAAAAGAAACACCCTTTATGGAACTCTAAAACCAAGAAAAAGGTTAAACAATATTTGTGAAATTATAACCTATAATATTTACAAATATTATAATAAAATAAAATAAAGATGGCTGACAAATGGCTGACAAGTAGTTTTTCAATAAAATGCTCCTTAATGAGGAATTTTCTAACAGCTCGGGAAAATAGTAAAGTTAAGCACTACGCCATGAAGCTTGGCCTGTCGTAAATATTTATTATGTATCATTTTTACATTTATTTCATTGTTGGAGTTATTAGGCGTTTTGTGGTACCTATTATAGAACCTCTCGTCTTATTTTCAGCCTAACTAGATAATATAAGATTAAGTATCCTATTTAATCGGAGCAGCTTTTCGTGGTGCCATTTATCGAGGTCATGGAACTATTTTTTTGAACATTAACCTAAAAGAAATGGCTGTTTCTATGCGCCTTACGGCAAATCATATATATAAGAAAGGAGGTAAACACCAATTTATCAAACTTCACCGGCCTTCGCGTATAACCCGACTATATGCAGAAGGTCCGCAACATCATGCGTTGCTGCGGGATGTTTTTGTTTACACAAATCGACCGTCTTATACGAAACCGGGTCAACGAATGATGTCATACAGTAGACTTTATTTTAAATATTACGTGTATTCCGTTCGTTACAGACGGTTGGATCTGTTCTTTAGTGTTTTGTGTTAGAAAATATAGTGAAAATGTCGTATCATCAGCAAAGAACCGCCGGCAAGTACTCTTTTGTATTTTATAAATGTTTTGATTGCAATGTTTTGACGAATGGTGTCGGTGTTTTTATTTCTGACGTGGTTCCTTTCAAAATAGTGCATTGGAGACTGGCATGGATTGTTAATCATACAGAAAATATTGAAAATATCATTACTTTTATAATATTACGTAAATAAGATTTTTAAATCTGTTAGTAACAATTTTGCATTCTTTCGAGGCACTAAAATAATTTTAGATTCTTTATTGTTTTGTATATACTTAATTAATGGCATTTACTATGTTTAAATACAAGTACACATAAAACAATATTTGTTTAAACACATAAAATCGACACCATTTTGAAATAGTTTCATTATTAGTAATAGTTAAGGTCGGTTTGACTGTGTATAAAATGACGTCATGTTTAAAATTAACGTTTATTCTTTACCGTTACATTTGAGATGATAAAGTTACTCAGCTTTGGTTATTATTCGTAAATTTCGTGTTTTGTGTTTTTGTTTAAAAACTGTCGTGTAGTTTCTTATTCCGTTGGAGTTCGGGATGAAATATCGTCTGTTCGTTTTGAATAATGCGGCTTGCTATGATGAAAGCGTTTTTGAAATAGATCCCGTAGTTAGAGCTGGAGTGGGTATCTGACGTTCAGATCCCGTCTGGGGTGTCGCTACAGTCCTTGCTTTTGACTTAACAGCTGTCTTGGCTATAATAATCATGTTTACGTTGTTTGCTGTTTATTTCATGTATTTTTTTATGAATCTATTCATTACAAAGCCATTTGTGAAATTTTATCTGGCGTTCTTAAAGAAACAATAAGTAAATCCCCAGACAAACACACCAACTGTATGGCCCCAAAGTAAGCAGAGCTTGTGTTGTGGATGACCATACAGCGAACTGGGGGGGGGGGCTAGAATAAACATAAATTCATACAACCATGACCCAAGAACAAACATCTGTGTTTATCACACAAATGAATGCCCCGACCAGGACTCGAACCTGGGACCTCCGGCGTATGAGGCAGGGCTACTGACCACTACGCCATTCGGGCGACAAGTTATGATAAACATATTTTAATAAACTAGGAAAACTTTCAGCTAGTTTGTTTACTACATCCATTTGTAGCGTAAGAGTATATCAAACGGCCAAGGCGTTCACAACACAAGCTCTGCCTACTTTGGGACATTCCGTTGGCGTGTTTGTCTTGGGATTTATTATTATTTTATTAATAAATACACAAACAAACAAACATATTCTCATATATAATAATAATACAGCTTTAAAACCTCACAGGCCTCAGTGATGAACTAATATTCTATAAGACTCTCGAACTATTTAAACTCATGACGTGACCGTCTGTCGTAACATCACAATTACATCCACCAACTCAACCGGTCAGTAGCAAAACCTGGAACTAAAACAACTAAACGTCATACTTCATTTTCGCGTAGCACGCAGCGCCACTGTTTACTGAATAGATAAGTTGGTGGATGTATAAACAGAAAGACACAAATCGTATTGGTGACTTTGACCCAAAACACGAGCATCCGTGTTGGATTGCGATTGCTTAAAAGGTAAGAATTTTGCCTTTTACGAAATAAGGTTGCCGTATGAAAGTACTCAAATTGACAAGAGCGCAAATGGTTACGACGTACCTACGTGCAACCTACGCACTGTTCTCAATATTGTTGGGAATCAGGCCAATTTATTTCATTTGCTGGTTTAGTTACCTATACGCACCTATAGTGGTTTTCATAAATAACCATCCCTTTAATGTGGTAGAGGAGGGCGATGGCTGGATCCCGCGTTAACTCGTGAACGAGTGCCGTTTGAAGGGTTCGTCGTTGGGATACTTGGGGGGAGAGAGACTAGCCGAGCCAACAGATGCAGATAAGAATAACTTTGTATAGACATAAAGAGACTCTGTAAATTTATTTTGAAAAAATTACACCCGTGAAGCATTTCCGAACTGGTGGTAGAGTCATGCTTTGTTTCACGTCAATAAGAACAAGTAATTGTCAATGTTGAGAAATTAATATTTGAATTTATTTATTTTATTTTTATACCAGAAAACATATAAAATTAAAATCTAAGCTGACAAGACAATCGCTGTTATTGAAACTATTGTTTAAGGAATCATCGCGATTTTTATTTTTGTTATCGAGTTCGATGTTTGAGTGGTGATTAAATCGCGGTTACTCAAAAACAAATCGAAATCGTGGTAAGAAAAGATCTATAATCGATTATCTCTGAATGTGCTGAGCCCATTTTAATCATTACTATACTGATTTTAATCATTATTTTTTAATCTATACTGTTAGATAGCTACATTAGCCCAAGGCAGTAGGGTTTCTTTGTTAAGATATCGTCTGGGAGGAGGGGGGCGCTACAGTCCTTCCTGTTTCGACTGCCGTAATATTCACGTTTACGAGGTTGTCTTCCGGTGAAAGGGAACCAGCCACTGTAGTTACTGGAACAGAGGCAATTCAGACTGAACCCTGCGGCTGGCAACGCGCGTTAATCGATATTATCATCATTGTAATAATCAACATTTATTTCATTTCATTTCATTACGGATGCCATTCAATAATGCCTGCGGATGCCACTCAAGCGGAACGAATGCTCGTTTGCTGGCTAAGAATTTAATTTAAAAAAACGTTACATACGAGATTATACATAAAATGTAATACAATCTAACCTAATAAGTCCGATGAGAACTTCCAACTGTGTTAACGTCCTTATAACTAGAATGTACATATAAGTGAATTAAATTAATAATTATACAACTTATTGCTAAACTGCGTCCAATTATTCTCCAGATAAAAGTTATCTGAGCATGGAAATAACGGCCCTTAATATAGATATATTTACAATGTATGGTTTCCGAACAAAATAAAATGAAATAGTCTAGGAGCATAGTGGTCAGTAGCTTTGCCTCATACGCCGGAGGTACCAGGTTCGAGTCCTGGCCGGGGCATTCATTTGTAGGATGAACGCAGATGTTTGTTCTTGGTTGGTTATATTTATATATGTACGTTTTTTCTGGGACCCCTCCAGTTCGCTGTATGGTTATCCACAACACAAGCTCTCCTTACTTTGGGGGCCATACAGTTGGTATATTTATTTATTTAAAGTCACACCAACAACATACATATTAAAATAATCATAGTTACAATTTCAAGTCATAGTTCTGATACATATGTGATAATTAGGTGTGATCAGCTTTTGCAAAACAACTCTGTGTACACAAAATTACAAATAACGTCAAAAACGAAAATAAAAACACGTTAACCAAACTTTAAGTTAAGAATATAAAGAAATGAATTTACTGAAAATATTTAGCAAATATGTCACTATCATATTTGTATATAGTTACTATCATATGTGTCTGGAGATTTATTATTATTATTTATTATATAATATACAAAGGATCTTCAATCGATTATCTCTGGTTAAAAAGATACATACCATTCTCCTGAAGTAACATAACCCGTTTTATAGGACCGCTGGTGAAATGTTGCGAAACGATAACCCAGCTAATATAAGTTAGTACATTTCCAAACCAAAAAAGTCGATTACTATTAATATTTGATAATTATTAATATTATCATTTGACCAAAGTCTTGTTACAATCGTCATCGCCCGAAATACTTCTCATTTACATAAATAGGTGATAGTGATGTCATCGTAGGACAAGTTATATTGCTGTTTTATAGATACGCGATGAAGGCAGTAAACGAGTACACATCTGTACAAGGTATTGCGCCTCAGCAGGCACCCTCCGCGGAGAGGGAGGTGGTAAATGCTTATCCCGCAGCCGGTCTGCACAGTGGCACCTATACTAAATACCACCTCGACGGCTGTAGCAAAATTTTGCCGTTAGCCTTCATCGGAAGTGACACCCGATTAGGGAAGGGGGTGAACTAGCGGGGACCCGCTAACGGGTCATCCGCCGATTGTTAAAGTTGCACTGAAGGTGCTCCAAGGGACATGAGGTAGTTGTGTCTATAAAACTATATGCCATGTGGGCTTAAAACCCAACCCCCTCCACTTGGCAGCCATTTTTGGCTTTACATTTTTTTTATCAAGGTACAGATACTGCAATGGTACTATTTTCTTTAAAAGCAGCGCTATCTTAATGAAAATAAACCTTGGTTGGCCACTTTGTCAGTATTGCCCACAATTATTTGCTTAATTTCTCCCACTTTCAAATAGAAATGCAAAATTCTAATTTTAGGGTGAAAGTTTCCACTGTTTTTCAGTTTAAACGATTTTCTGCATCAATATTTTTTTATTATCCTAATGAAAATAGGATAAAGTAGCCCTATAGAAGACATAACAAACATGTCTTTATGTAGTCCTAAACTGTTCTCTTCAATAAGTTGAAATAACTAATTTGCTGTTAGCATTTAGTTTTAAAGCAAGGTAAGAACTTATAGAAACACAAAAGCTATGTTTTTTTTTAATTCCCACATAAACACACCAACTGTATGGCCCCAAAGTAAGTAGAGCTTGTGTTATGGATGACCGTACAGCGAACTGGGGGGGCACCCAGAATAAAAATACATGCATATATAAATGTCAACAACCATATCCCGAGAACAAACATTTATGTTCATGACACAAATGAATGCTCCAGCCAAGACTCGAACCTGGGACCTCCGGCGCATGAGGCAGGGCTGCTCACCGCTACGCCACCCGGCCATCGACATTGACTGTACAGTCTTGGTATATATACAAAAGTCGCAGGGTAGGTACAACAAAGCAACCCTGCACATTCGCGCGGGCGGCGGCGCGTTTTTACCACGCCGCAAACTGGAAGTGTGATTCAAATATGTGAGAAAATTTTGAAAGCGGTAAAGCTTTTTCAGTAGCCAAATTGTTTTCATTGAAATAACGTAACTAGTTTTAAAATTATTTCAAATTAAGGACCTGCACATCGTTTAAAAAAACTAAAACCTAAAAATCGTAGCCATTTTAGAGGTATGGGTATTGACACCGCATGTATTTGATTAAATGTTTATGAATAAAAATACGAGTATTAATAGCCCTTGTAGTATGTAGAGTCGTTGTACAAACGCAGCGTTGCTTGCAGCGCACAGGTAGCTTGGGCAATACATCTTGATACTCAAACGGAACCAATCATTATTTTAATCTATCCCTGTCTCTTTCCAGGGTTACATCCCCCTCCCCCACTGCACGGGGACAAGCTCCGTCTGTACCACGTGGAGATGAACCCCTACGGCCACCGGGTGCTGCTCATCCTTGAAGCCAAGAAGCTGAGGTTCGAGGTCGTCAAGCTGGACCCTCTGCGCCTGCCCGAATGGTTCAAGTCGAATAACCCCAAGTGTAAGTATATTTCTTAAATAAATTTAAAAAAAAATTTATAAGTAAAAAGTAATAATTTCAGTTAGAATACAACGCCTACATTACATTGTATACAGGGTGTCCCAAAATTCAGCATCAAGCCGAAATGGGACGACAGGACAGGCGGTAACCATCCTCAGAAAAATCTGAAAAAATATCCATCCCATGTTCTTTAGAAATTATGGGCGTTAAACAAAAAAGTCAGAATTTCTCAACAAAATTTTTTAATGTTATTATGGTTAATGTTGGTTATTTTTGTCCACCATAGCACCATCATTATCTCGACTTGGTCAGAGCCTCCTGACAAAAAAAATGTAATAGAGTGCCTTGGCAAGTGCCATCAAAAGTTGGCGCCTTTAGTCAGGACTCCAAAGTAGTACAACACTTGACAAAAGTACACAACAAAATAGTATAATATTTACTGAAAAATATAGGTAAAAAAAAAATGAAGTAGTCCGATTTTATCCAGTTTACTTAGCTGAAATGTTTTTGATTCACACACACTCTTTGGTGGTCCTTACATTGGTGATGGCAATAACGAGCATGCCATTAAGGTATTGATAGCATGTTATATCTATTTGCTACTGCTATTGTTATTTTCATGTAGCCTACCTACAAAGAAGGGACGTATCGAAACAATCTAGTATTCAAATAGTATTTAATGCTAGATTCAAACAGCATTGTCAATCATTGAGATCGCATTGCACGTGGTCACTAAAATTGTTGCTATAATCGCATTGAAGTGCCACGTGGTTAATAACAATGTTTGAAAATAATTTGCTAGTTCCTAATTATTAATAATATTTATAATTAGCAGCTATTGCTATGTATTCCATCACTACTGTACATTGGTGTATTCACAACGTCTTTCGTTTGTTTGTGTTGGTATTTCAATTTTGTAACTTTGGAAGGTTTGTTTTGAATTAACATGATAGAACAAATCATGTTCAATCAATCAAATCAAATTTTTATAATGAAAACTAATTATCAAAATACTAAATACTCAGGCGTCACCTTAGACCCAACGCTCTCCTTCAAGCCACATGTCCACAGAGTATCGAAACTCACCGGTCTTTATTTAGGTCGCTTAAACAGTATGTTAGGTAGATACAGTAAAATGTCTCTTAGGAACAAGCGAACCCTCTTTAATACCTGCGTTAGACCAGTCATGACTGATACCTCGACAATCTTTGCCCACGGTGATCCCTCCCTCCTGTACAAGCTGCATCAAACGCACCTTGGTACCTGCGTAACCAAGAACAACATCTCAGAAAACTCTTGGAAGCGTTCTTCAAAAGCTCCGAAACGCATCCCAACCATTGTAATCGCGAGTCTGTCTCGTATAGGTACTGCCCAGTCCTAAACTCGAAGTGCAAAGTTGCCAGACCTCTGCCAGACGCACTCGCGCTCCAGTAACCCCCTAACCAGCTCTCGGCCGACCTTGAAGCCCTTCTGGCTGTCCAGGCCGTGACTAACTCTGATTCTCCTTGAGCACCTTCAGTGTTATGATATTTCCACTTGCGCGGCCTTTTCCTCCAATTGGCCGTAGCTTCAGATAAAGGTTTTTAGTGGGTAGGGGCTCTAGTAGGCTCGGAGCGAGTCCCACATTTACAAAAAATTATTTGAGTAGCGTAGTGGTTTGTAACCCTGCTTAAAACATCAGAGGAGCGGGTTTGAGTCCTGGCCGGGGCAATCATCTGTGTGATGAACACAGATATTTGTTCTGGGGTCATGGTTGTTGATATTTATATATGTACGTTTATACCGGGTTATAAACAATAATCTTAATATTTAAGGACAAAGATACAATAATACATGGACATTAAGATTGCTCAAATAACTATTATTCCACTCCTTTTTTGGATCCAGTAAACCAGGCACTGCCAAACATATTTTTCTAATAATATTATAATTATTTTATTATTATTACTTTTATTAAACCCGTATTTTCTCTTATTTCCAGTAAAAATCCCCGTCCTGGAAGTGCCTACGGAGTACGGAGACAAGCTGCTATTCGAAAGCATCGTCATTTGCGATTACCTGGACGAGAAGTACGCGAGAAACCCTCTCCACTCGCCCGACCCATTCGTGAAGGCGCAGGACAGGCTGCTCATTGAGAGGTTTAACGAGGTGCGTTCATAATTCTATCTAAGTAAATAAATCCCCAGACAAACACACAAACTGTGAGGCCCCAAAGTAAGCAGAGCTTGTGTTATGGATACAGCGAACCGGGGGTGGGAGGGAACAAAAATAAACATACGTATACAAATATAAACAGCCATGACCCGAGAACAAACATTTAAGTTCATCACGCAAATGAATGCCCCGACTAGGACTCAAACCTGGGACCTTCGGAGTACGAGGCACGGCTACTGACCACTATGCTACTGGTGTATTTCTATTGAAGGTTCCATTGCGTCGTTGAGTCATTAAAGAGTTATAAACAATTAACCAAACAAACCTTCACATTTATATCGTTCAAAAGTTGCATAATTCTGATTGAATGACATACAATTCAACCTTTGACAACATGTATGCATAATTTCGTGCGTGATAGCGAGACAAACGACCTCGCTTCATACTCATGATCAGATCGAAATGTCAACGTACGTACTCGCAGCTTCCAATCTTCCTACAACCACTGTACGTAGAAAGTATGAGAATTTGGGTAGTGGATATATTTTTGAGGCTCTGGCCTCGAAACCATGGGGTTCTGTGGAAAAAGGGCTCATCGCCTGTATTCAAACTTTGCGAGGCGATTGGTGAGTGAAAATCGTGACCCTCAGGCTGGCACCTTCCTCGCACAACGAATTTCTATTACAATCCAGCGCGGTGATTCGGCCAGCATTTGTCTAAGTCGCCTTCAATTGATTCTAGTTAAGGTGTAGGTTTTTATTTGTAACACTACAAATTCTTTATCCTTGTAATTATAATTATTTCAACATACCTCCTTTATTATGAAATAATTTATCATACGATATGCTAACCACAGCATCCAGACGGGGACGAGTAATTTAGTATCTTCGCCTTTGCGTATTTCATTACCACGATAGTTTACTTATCTTTTTTTTATTGAAAAAAGGATTAGACGTTTGTCTTCTATCTCACCTGATGAAAAGTGACGATGAGTGATGACATTATTAGAAGTTGACCAAATGCGAATTAGTCATTGTGAGAAATCGACATTATGAGAAGTTGCTTTTGAGAATTTGACATTTCAAGAAGTTGACTTTTTGAGAAAGGGATATTTTGCGTCCGGTTGTCATTTGAGAAGTTGACATTATGAGCTGATACGAAATTAGACTCCAATAGTTTCAAAAGAAAATGAAACTAAATGAAAAGATATCCTGTAAGCAGACTTTCTACCATTAAAGCAGTATACCCAACGCCATGCAAGGAGCTTGAGCTACGAAAATTCCAACAACGACTTAATTTCCTAATAAAAAAAAAAGATGAACACAGAATTCCAATAGTAGCTCTTTCGCCAGGGTTTAACCATTGCGAAGAGCGTTTCCGATTGTCGTACAGGATCCACTTTTCATCACAGGTGATTCGACTCAAAATCCATTCGTTATTGTGCCGGTTGAGTAATGCAACCCAGCGGTCGACGCGCTTCTGTCGTTTTGCTGCACTCAACTCATGAGGAACCCACACCGCAGCCTACAGCTCACTCGGACGTGGTCTGCGATGGATCCGCTTCCACAATAGCCTTCAATTCTTCATTATCAACTTTGATCTCCGGCCTTCCACGGGGCTTGTTCTGCAGGTCGAAATTTCCAGAACGAAAACTCTTTCGTAACACCGCCGCCGTACACAGCATCAATACTTCGAGCCATTTCTGCAGCACTGGTGCCACGGTGGAACTCGTACTCGTAAATAACGCGATGTTTCAAGTTTTCCATTTTGTGAACTAAGTGACGCAATGAAATAACCAAAAGAGGATAAAACAAATGAACTACGGTTTTTGAAACACAAATGCGTGAATAAATAGCTGTATATAGCTGTATAAATTTGAAATTGGAATTCTTAACCAAAGAGGAGATAATACAGATCAAAGTGGCCAGTACGACAAAACGCCAATTTCATATGTAAGGACGTAATATTAGGTCTTTACCTATGAAACGCTTCATTTATTTCGTGAAAAACGGCAATTTCACGAAATAAATGAAGCGTAATTTTTTTATATATTTTTTTATTTCTATTAATCAAAATAATCACCCATGCAATCAATGCATCTTTGCCAACGCATTGGTAGCTTATTGATGCCTTTCTTGAAGAAATCAGCTGGACGGGAGGCAACAAATTCTTCAAAGGCATTTTGTACTGCCTCTCGGGTATTGAATTTTTTTCCCGCCAAGAAGTTATCCAAATTCTGGAAAAAGTAGAAGTCTGTAGGCGCAAGGTCTGGTGAGTACCGCGGATGACGGAGAACTTCCAACCCCAACTCTTGTAGCTTGGAGACCGTCTGCTGTGCAGTATGAGGTCGCGCGTTGTCGTGCAGGAGCAGTGGAGCCGAACGATTGACCAAAGCTGGTTGGAGACGTGCGAGCTTCTCCATCAATGTGCTCAGTTCTTCACAGTACACATCTGCAGTAATGCTTGTCCCGTTTGGCAAGAAGCTGTGATGAATTACACCCGCGTTAGACCACCAAACAGTGACCATCACTTTTCTAGGGATAAGTTTTCGTTTAGGGCATTGTTTGGGTGCTGAACCAGGGTCCAACCAACTTGCTGAGCGCTTACGATTGTCAAACAGGATCCATTTCTCGTCACAAGTAACAATGCGGTTCAGAATTCCTTCATTTGTATGCCTGCTGAGCAGTGCAAGGCACGTCTCCACGCGTACTTCGCGCTGGCGGTCATTGAGTTCGTGGGGTACCCATTTGTCAAGCTTTTTTACCTTGCCAATTTGACGCAAATGGACCAATATTGTTTTGATGCTAACGTCGAAAGCTGCTGCTAATTCAGCCGTGGATTGAGTTTCATCAGCTTCCACAATTGCCTTTAATTCGTCATTGTCGACCAAAGTTTTCGGACGACCACGGGGTTCATTTTTCAGGTCAAAATTTCCAGAACGGAAGCGGGTAAACCAGTAACGGGTGGTGCGTTCGTTTGTAGTGTTCGCTCCGTAAACGTCGTTGATGTTGCGTGCCGCTTGTGCCCCTTTGCTGCCACGACGGTACTCATACTCCATAATTACTCGAATTTTTAACTTATCCATGATGACGAAAAATGTTCGAATGCGTTGAAAACAAAAAACTAACTATTAAACAAATGACGATTTTAGAAAAAGAATTCCATGTTTGTCAAATAAAATTAATTTGAAATTAGAATTATCAGTCAAAAAAAAAAATATTTTCATTTGAAATGGCCAGTACGGCAAAACGGCAGTTTCATAGGTAAAGACTTATTATAATCATTAACTGTTAAACTATTACATTTGTTTAATTACCTACAGATATATTTCTCTTCTGACTCCAGGTTATAAAGGGCAGTTTGGAGTGCTTCGACACGGACTTCGCTCACGGCGGAGAGCAGATTCTACAAACGTTACAAATATTTGAAAAGGAACTAGCTGAGAGAGGTATTTATGCGAGTATTTTTTCCCAGACAAACACGTAAATATATGGCCCCAAAGTGAGCACAGCTTGTGTTGTAGATGACCGTACGGCGAACTAGGAGAAAACCCAGAATAAACATACATATATGAAACCACCATGATCCGAGAACAAACATCTAAATTCACCACACTAATGGATGGACGGCCAGGACCCGAACCTAAGACCAATAAAATTATTTTTCGTAATTAGTAAATAACATACATTTTAAAACGAATAGAAAAGTACGTGACGTATGTGCGCACTAGGTACATACCATTGATTACAAAATTATCAATGAGACACTCAACCACGTCTTATAAGGATACCGACACTTTAGTATATTTCAACCTGCCCTATCTTAATTGAGACTAAGACCCCATTACTAATGTTTACCGACATCTGTAAAATGGTAAATAAGTTGGATTCCAATTTTCCTTCATACTTTTTACGGGCTTAGGACCGACATAATGAGCAAACATACTCATAACATATACTACATGGATCCCGCGTCAACTCGTGCACGGGTGCCGTTTGAGGGTGCTCATCGTTTGGATACTTGGGGGGGGGGGAACTTGCCAAGCTAACAGATTCAGATAAGAATAATTTTGTATAGACAAAAACATACTCTGTAAATTTATTTTGAATTAAATATACCCGTGAAGTTTCTTGCCAGTTACTCTTCACGAAGGTTTTTCCGAACTGGTGGTAGAATCATGCTTTATTTGACGTCAACAAGAACAAGTCATTGAGTGACAATGCTGCGAAATAAGTATCAGCTCTTGCCGCCACCCGCTGTGTCGACTTATGCACTTAACTAAAAAATCACGTCCAAACGTGTTAAGTGAGAAGCCCCGCCCACGTACTTATACGAAAAATAGAACGAATCCTAATCTACTTAATCACTTGCGTACTACATTTTAACTTACCCACTTATCACTGGCTGTTTACACGTAACTTTTAACATAAAATTGATATAGTTACCAACTAAACAACTTAACGCGTGTAAAAAACTTTTTACGTTAAAAAGCGATTCGATTCAGTATCTTCGTCACATAAAATTCACCATGAGCGATTATTCTAACTAGCCTTGTACGTTGTACAAGGGCGCCCTCTATAATGAAGGTATCGCCTATTCCAGGAACCACCTTCTTCAGCGGGGAGCGCCCCGGCATGCTGGATTACATGATCTGGCCGTGGCTGGAGAGGCTGTATCTGCTACGGTGCTTCAACCAGAGGAAGTTCGATGAAAAGCGGTCCATCATGCCGAATATGGTGAGTTTTATTGATTTATTTACACTGACCAAGCTACGAACAGCCTCTCTATCGCATTAGTATCATTTTGTGTAAGTTTCGTGTCGCTCAGCGAATGTATATTTTATCTGAATTTCATCTGAGCTTAGGTTTGCTTAGCAAATTATATAATCAAAAGCGCCTTGGGTATCCGTTTCATGTCTTTATATTATAGAATCAAGTAAATAAATCTAGAAATTTACTGGTAGTAAAGTATCTTTGTTAAGTTGTCTTTGTTCCTGATAAATGGAACAACCGGCGATATTACTGGAACCAAGGTGTTGCTATACCTACATTTGACGTGCTATTAAACGATAATCAATATATAATAATAGAATAAATAAATAACATCCATGATTAATGATGTCTGTGGGCACGGATGCTGGGAACCACCTGGTGGAACGCGTTCTCACTTGCGGCTATTCCATCACCATCGTACTGAGCGGAACTTTCTCGAAGGGCTCTCTTCGTTTTTTAGTAGTAAAGGGTTGAAAGGGGAATCAGCGTTCTCCCCGATTGCTAGTTCTCTTGGTCGAATATTAGTTTTTAAATAATACGATTATTTGAATTTTAAATAATAAATAATAATAAAAAACTAAGTAATAAACATATAAATATTTTTGAAGTCTATGTGCCGTGTGTATCTGAACTAGGCTGAGCCAGCGTCTCAAGGTCCATTTACATTGCCATTAGCTTCCCTCGCTGGAACGTCACTGCATCTTCTTGCCAGTTCTTCTTCACGAAGGTTTTTCTGAACTGCTGGTAGAGTCGTGTTTTATTTGACGTCAATAAGAACTAGTAATTGTCAATGTTGAGAAATAAATATTTGAATTTAAATTTGAATTTGAATCAATGTGAACAGTTTCAATCCAGTACAGCATCCATTATCCAGCGCTGGAGCGGAATAAACTCACATTTTTCGAAGCTTGTCCCAGTGGTGCCAACTACGGGATCAACTTAGAAACAAGTCTCTACCCGTGGTTACCATTCCATTGATTTTTTCATGCACACTTAAGGATATAATTTACTTATACATTCATTTTACACAAGTTTTATAACTACATATTGATTTGAATAACGTTTATACCTTCCCGTGATCTCATTTCCAGGTGGACTGGGGGGAACAGATGCAGCTGGACGAGGTTGTCAAGAAGCACGCGACGTCTCCGCAGGAATACCTCGAGTATTACAAAAACGCGCGGACCCATTCGATGGGCTATTTTATTTGAGATGGTATATAGTCAAATCAGTTATTATAGATTGAGGCTGCGTAACCAACGTTGCGTGAGGGAGTTTGGCGGTGCGTGGGGTAAAATGGATTAAAATTACTGTTATTATTAACATTTTTGATTATAGTTATAAAAACTGAGCGTTGTAAGCTTTGTTTTAAAAAACCGAAACTTTTGGTAATGTTATTAATTTTTCACTCCTATTCTTTAATTGCAGTAAAATATTGGAATATAGATGAGAAATCCTAAAAAAACGGACCTAAAACTCTTGTTGCCGCTCTTCTGGGATTACTTGTCAAATGACTTGTCGTTTGGCGCGCGAACCGAGCCGACCGCGGCCGACGCCACACGAACACACGCGAAGTTACACGGACTCGGAATGGTCGTGCTCGCAACAGCTGACGTGGCGTCTTTGTATCGTTCTGTATCGTCTTACGTCGGGAAGAGGGAGTTGTGTTCGAGTAGTGCCGGCCAATTGTCGGGAACCTAATGTGAGGGCGTCGCCCATCTTCCGATATTTTACTTTAATCAAAGATCCTGTTAGATTTGCTGTCTTATTGAGATTTACATATTTATTTTTTTATGTTTAATTTCTAATAAAACATCTTGTAGTTTCAACATGTTATTAAATCACTAACCCAACAACAAACAATGCTATATAACGCCATAAAAGTAAAATATACAAATGAGTATTTGCAATTTCTTTAGTATACTCGGCATGGTTTGAATATGGATGTGCCGAAGCGTCGAACTCAGAAGAACCTTATAGAAGAAAAAATAAAATCAGTACCATAAGTTAAAGTTTTTTAAATGAATCTTTGCCAACGCACAGCGGTACAAAACTATTCGTAAACTTTTCCTAGCGCAGAACCGAGATTCCTCGTATAGTTTCTATCAATTCGCAGCCTTAGGTCATGTTGGAGTGTAGGCACCTCGAGCACACGTATGTAATTAGTACCGATAGATGGCGTTATGTTTAAATTTCAGAATAAAAATTTATGATTTATTATTATAATACCTAGTTGGTTTGAATGAGAGGTTTGCAATTGCACTGTTAGTAAAAGGTAAGGTAGCAATAAATTCACCCTGATTTGTCAAAATCTCAGTTGAATTCTGAAAATTTTATTATTATATTATATTATTAATACATCAAATGGGAACGTTTGCTGTCAAACCCGCTTGAAACATTATTTTTTACTTTTTAAATTAATTACCAATGAGGAATTTTACCCAATTAAGAATATTAAATAGTTCCAATTACCTCGATAGATGGCGCTAAGAAAAGTTGGTTCGTATATATAGTGCGAGATAGGTAACTGAAAAGAAGAGGTAGTTTCTACAATACTACAAAATCAAACAGTGCTCAAGTTAAAATAATGCAATAAACCCGGCTGTATGGCGCGGTTATTTGCCTTTATTGTGCGATAGGTGTTAACAAAAAAAAATAGGACCAACTTACACTAGAACCACTTTTAAAATTGGGTTATTTTAAAAGTGGCTATTTTTGCGGAGCTGTCAGAAAATCCCTCATTGGAAACAGACCTAAAAAAAGATCGCGCAAGTAATTTTGTGTTTAAAAATTAGTAAGTAATATTTTAAATAAAATTATGCACTGTATCGGAGAGATAGAAAAGAAAGCACTTGCGTTTTATCAACAAATCTGTATATATTTGTTACAATAATTTAAAGAAAAACTTTTGAACTTGAGTTTTTCGAAATATTTATTAGAAATTTGATTAGGTAGTCTTATTTATTGTTTTTTTATACAAGAACGATTGTTTACAGTTTTTTAAAGCATTTTAAATAATGAGTTACTAAGATAATATTGGTGCTAATTAATTATCGGGCATTTGGTTTATTTTTGTAAGAATTTTTTTTTTATTTAATAATAATGGCACGCAAGCATTTACACACCATATTGACGGCCCAGTGGCGTCAGGGGAAGGAGCCCTGCACACATTCGCCGGAGGTCCAGTTTCTATTCCTAGCCGGGGCGTTCATTTGTGCGATGAACACAGATGTGTCTTCTCGGGTCATGGTTGTTTATATTATTTTATATATGTATTTTTATTCTGGACGACCCCCTGCTTACTGTGGGGCAGTTGGTGCGATTGTCGAGGATGATGATTATTATTATTATGCATTTTTATTTAAAGCAATGTTCCTACTATTACTGGCGACGGCATTTGACCGCCGGCTGGTGCCCATAACGATATAAATGTGGAGACAGCTGCTAATTATCATAATTTATATATATTATATTTGTTTTGAGGGATGAACCTCAGAGCATTAACAAAACCGTTCACTTTATGTACTTAATTAATTATGCTAAGCACAATTTAATAAATTATCTTACGTCTAAAATGTTAACCAAATAATATTACTTACTCGTAATGAAACACAATATGTAATATTCGTTGTAAAAAGTAAGCGTAGGTTAAGTTTTGTGTCCTTGTTTAGAATATTTATAATTATATTATATACTTGTTTTACAATTGTGTGTCTTTTATTTTAAACCTCCTAAAAACTGCAGGTTTACCTATTTACCAGGTTTGCCGCTTATTAGAGCGCACGTCGACTTCGTATGGCTTTCATTTGTTATCATTTAGAGTGTGGCCTGGGTGTAAAATTTTAGTTCACAAAGTTTTATTTCAAAGCTGGTTATTGGTATTCATTGCATAAATGCAAAAAAGTGGCGTTTCCCAATTCTTAAAGAAATTGAATTCTATTTCTTGGATGGGAATTGTTATATAGGATAGTACGGAGCAGGGGGATGAGTGAAACGAGCAAAGGCTGTCTCCCTCGCCGTAGGTGAGTATATGTTCCTTGCTGTCAACGCACTGACGTTTATTACACATCACAGATTATGTGATTGAAGCCATACGCACACTTATACAACAGGATGCAGCATTTTCTAATAGCCAATTGAAAAAAAAAACAAAGTTTTCATGAGCTTGATAGATGGCGTTGATGTGTGAATGTGACTAGCTAGATTCTAAACTGCTTTGATCATATCTTGGAATAGTGACACTAATTATTCTACATTGACTATAGAAAGTCATTCTGAGCAGTCCATCAACTATGAATTGTTAATCGTTGACTGGGAAACTGAATGGGGAATGCTTTTCACACATATGTAACTTTGTGGAACTGAACAAATGGCAACCAGAGCGGCTAATACGAGGCGAGCCTGTAACCGCTAGACGTGAAAGTAATATACGGTCCGTATTTTTAAGGTCAATTTCTTAAGGCCGTAATAGGGTTCCAATAGTATTATATGAAGTATTCCCAGGCTCCGTCTGTCACTTAGGTTTTATCACAAACATTAAGTATAGACGCACAAATCTCCTAAAGCGACACGTTTTCGAGTTCTGCTGTCAAAGATTTACAAATGGTGCAACGACCGTTATTGCTTTTTTGTGTGTGTTTTTCTGTACCTTTATCTATGGCTACAAGTAACTACGTATTTATTTTCAATTTTATGAATGCCACGTAAACGAAGAGCTAATAAAACAGCATCATTTATTAATACAATAGATAAAACAAACAAAAAATGTCATTTGTACAGCTTTGACAGCTCTTAACTCGGAAACATGACCTTACGAGGTTTTGTCAATCTATATTTTCTATCCGTATAGATGCGTACTATCGATTTATAAAGATTCCAAGGGTGATCGCCATTAAAAAAAAATTAAAAATTGTGGACGTCATCTGGGACAAAATATTCAAACTCCTTTTTTATTTTGTTTTAACTGTTGTATGTTCCATGGTAATATTTATCAATCTAACAGCTTACAGGCTGATTGATAATACAAGTTATCGCTAAGACAGAAATAAAACGAGGCATACTCTTATATTACTTTTATTTCTAGTAGAGCTAATTACCTGCAAAGTAAATGTTATCTGGCTTCTTTTTCTGTATCTGCGTTTTTTGACGGTTTCTTGGATGAATTATATGAGGATTCACCAGGTATGTCTTCTCCATCTTTATTTGGACAAGGGACACTCTGTTCTTCTTGATGGTCGGACATGGGTTGTGATGAATCTGATCTATTTTTATTTGCGTCTTGTTTATCTTTTAATAAAGTATACTGTGCCGGCGTCTTTCCTTTATCTTTCTTACAAAAACATCTCTTGGCCTTTTTTTCTCTTAAGTGATCTTGTTTTTCAGACGAGTCTTTTGTTATCTTCATAGTTTCTTTACAAAAACATTTCTTCCCTTTTTTTTTATGGTCTTTTGGCGGCATTTCCGGCGCATCTTTTTCATCAGATATGCTTTTTGTTTTCTTTGGTTCGGTGTCTAGTGTTAGTTGTTGTGGTTCAGCTTGAGTTTCTTTGATCACGCCTTCAGGGCAGCTTCTATTTGTTTCAAATTTAGCTGCTCCTAGAGGACCTCCTTTCTTTGGATCTGTTGGAGCAGGTTCTAGCGCACTGGCTGGAACACTTTTAGAAATGTTTTCAGGTGCATATATTGCTGCTTCCTTTGCTTTTCTTTTTGCCCGCTCTTCGGGGGTTTCTTTCGTTTTGTGATTTTTATTTTTGGGCAGCTTGTCTGTTTGAATGACTTTATCTGAGCTCTCTGGAGTTTGTTTTGTTGATTTATGTTTTGAAACATCTTCTGGTATATTTCTCAGAACATCGTTTCGTTTATCTTCTTTTGTATAACTAGATGCGTCCTTGGAAGTAGGTTTTTCTTGATTTTTTTTACCTAGGCCGGAGCCTGGCGTATGTTCTAGAGAATGTTTTGTAATATTTTCTATTTTATCGCTATCTTGTGGTGATTTTGAATCGTTTCTATGGATTCTTCGTTCATCTACTGTAGTTTTTTGTTTTTGTAAGTCTTGAGGAATAGCATCTATCGCACTTTGTGTAATATCACCTAGAGTTCCTCTGTTTACACCTGCTGTTTCTTTAAGTTCATAATTTTGTAAGTCTTTGTATTTGCTTTTTCGTTCTGTCGTTACATCTGGTGGTTCATTTGTTTCCTCTGTTGTAATATTTTGTGGTGTTTGGGTATTTTCTATTGTATTTAGTTTTGTTCTTTGTGGTACAACATTAGGCATAAATTCCAAATCTTTTTGAGTACTCTCTGGTCCAATGTCTGGTTTATAAGAAAACTCGCGTGTGTATTCTTGGCTGTAATGATGTGTTAATTGCGGAACAGTTTCTTGTGTGGTTGCTGGCGTGTAACTAGTTACGTCTTTGGAAGAATGTATTTCTTGAACTTCGATACCTAGGCTTTGTGTATCCTCTTTAGAATAGTTCGTCGTTTGGTATGTCGTTTCTGGAGAATCGTTTTGATCATCTTTTGGTGATTTTGCAGCTTTTATACGGATTTGTCGTTCATCTGCTGGAGTTTCAGATTTTTGTAAGTTCATGTCTTTGCTTTCTCGTTTTGCCTTTACATCTGGTGGTTCATTTGTAGTTTCTGGTGTAATATCTTTCGGTTTTTCGGAATTTCCCACAATTTTGAGTGATATTGTTTGTGGTACAACATTAGGTATAACTTTCAAATCTTTTTGAGTACTCTCTGGTACAATGTCTGGTTTATAAGTAAACTCGCGTGTGTATTCTTGGCTATAATGATGTTTTAATTGCGGAACAGTTTCTTGTGCGGTTGCTGGCGTGTAACTAGTTACGTCTTTGGAAGAATGTATTTCTTGAACTTTGAGACCTAGGCTTTGTGTTTCCTCTTGAGAATAGTTTGTCGTTTGGTATGTTGTTTCTGTAGAATCGTTTTGATCATCTTTTGGTGATTTTGCAGCTTTTATACGGATTTGTCGTTCATCTGCTGGGGTTTCTGGTTTTTGTAAGTTCATGTCTTTGCTTTCTCGTTTTGCCTTTACATTTGGTGGTTCATATTTAGTTTCTGGTGTAATATCTTTCGGTTTTTCGGAATTTTCCACTATTTTGAGTTTTGTTTTCTTTGGTAAAACTTTGGGTATAAATTCCAAATCTTTTTGAGTACTGTCTGGTTTATAAGTAAACTTGTGTTCTTGTTTGGGGGCTGGTAGCTCTTGTATATTGTTGCTTGGTGTGACGTTCGGTGCAGGTAGTGTGTCTTCTGGAGTAGGTTTTTGTTCATCATTACTTTTGTCCTTGTGTTTTCCTTTCTTATTATCAGTTTGTTGCTCCGTCTGTGTGCCACCTGACGAATTTGGTTTAACGTTTGATGTATCTTCTGCTGTGTTCTGCATGTACTGTGGTGCTGTTTGTGGTATGTCTGTATATTGTTGGAGGGTATCTGAATCTTCTTGAAGTGTATTTTTTTGTCTTGCTTGTCGAGAAGGTAAGTATTTTTTTGTGTATTCCTGTAAAGCATTCTGTAAAATGTGTGGCATGTCGTTTGGCGGCAGCTGTTCTGCATCTGTTGGGGGCCTGTGAGTTTCTTTGGGCACCGTTTTTCTTTCTTTCTTTTCATCTTTTAATTTTTTTATTAGGGTGTCTACTAACATATTTTGTGGTGTATCTTTTAAAGAGTATTGTTGTTTGCCATTTTGATCTTGTGGTAAATAAGACGAATATTTCTGAGTTCTTTCTTGATAATCTTGTGGTGTAGAGTTTGAATATCGTTGAGTAGTTTCTGGATAATCCTGCGGTATAAAAACTGTTGAGAATTCCTCTGCAGCGTTTGATGAACCCTGTGGCATATTGTTTGAAGAATATCGTCGTGAATAGTCTGGTAAATATTGTTGTGGATCTATGGATGAATTTTGTTTTAAGCTGGTGGATGCTTCTTTTTGTATATCTTGTCTCTCTGGCTGAGAAACGTGTGGGATGAATGCTGGCATTTTTTGTACTTTGTTCGCTGATGAATCTTTTGATATGTCGTTTGTGGTATTTTGTTTAAGAGAAATTATTAAAGGCGTGGATGCGAATCCTTGATCAGGATCCAGTGAATTTGATTGTATCTCATTATTTGTGTATTGTTGTGTATTCGCAGGTGAACTTAGAGGTTCGTTTTGATAATCTTGTGGCAAATCATTTGAATATTGCTGATTTCTGTATTGATAGTTTTCTACATATTTGGCTTTTTGTTGTTTATCGTCAGATGAACTTGGTAGTTTATTTGTACTAATATTATTGCATTCCTCATTTTGTGCGTCTTTTGGAAATACTTGTGGTTCGTAGTTTGGGGTGTGAGGTGGTGTGTGATCTTGGAGGTGCGGATAGTACGTTTCGACATAACGCTGGGTACCATCTTGAGACTTGTTTGGGTTTTGTTGTGTGTCATCTTGGTAAGCTTGCGGATCGTAGGCATTGCTGTAATGTTGAGTGCCATCTTGTGATGTGCATGCGTTCATGTTTTTTCGTGAGGAGATTGGGTACTCTTGTGGATCTATGTTTTGTTGTTCGTCTATGGGTAAAATTAAATTGGTAAGACTTGATCGTTTCTTTTTCTCTTTGCTCTTGCTGTTTTGTGTATTTTCTGAAGGGCTCTGTTGTGTATAGTTTGATGCATGTGATTGTGCGTCTTCTTGGTAGTTCGGCGGAAAATACCTTTCAGCATATTGCTGTGTACCTTCCTGATAATATTGTGGATCGGATGGGCTAATATAATGCTGGGTCCCAGCCTGAGGGACGTATGAATTTTGTCGTGTTGCATCTTGGTAAGCTTGCGGATTGTCGGCATTGTTGTGACACTCTGAGCTATCTTGTACTTTGTATCCATTTATGTTTTGATGCGTGACGCTTTGATCTGGCGGATCTTTTCTTTGTTGTTTGTCATCAGATAGATTTTGCGAGAATTTTGTAGAGTTGGATCGTCTTTTTTTAATTTTTTTTGTTTTTGTGTCTTTTGAAGCATCCTGTTGGGCATAGTTCGATGAATATGATTGTGTGCCTTCATAATATGGTGGGTCGTATGTTTGGCTTGTATGTTGTTGGGTTCCATGCTGAGGCGCGTGTGGGGTCGCTTGCGCCGGATCAGCTCGCTGATTGTAAGCGTTTGTATTATTTTGGTTTGAATTTTGTGGCAGATTGGTACTTTGGGTACCGTTTTGTGGTATGTACACATTTGGGTGTTCTTGAGTGACGTCTTGATAAGCCTGAGGGTTGCTTGGATCTACGTAATATTTTGCACCGCCTAGATAATTTTGTGGTGCAGACGCGCTGGTGTGTTGTTGGGTAGCATCCTGACTTTGCTGGGGCATGTACGCATTGGTGTAGTATCGAGAGCCCTCTTGTTGATATTGGGGTGCGTATTGGGCATATGGCTGCATGCTCATCTGACATCCATCCCTTCCAGATTCTTTGGCATTTCGTGACATGTTTTTCTTTTTCTTGAAAAAATTTCGAAACCGCCTGCCCAGACTCTGCTTTTTTCTGAAAAAAAAAAAGAATATACATTACTTTTACGTTATAGATGCAGAAACATCTTAAAGAATCATCTTTTGAAAACCTCCCTTTAGCGGGTTTTGTCGCTGTAAAGGCTCTTATGTAAAAGTTTTTCCGAACTGGTGGTAAACTCATGTTTTAGGAGGAGTTATGCGTGTGTGTTTGTGTGTGTGTGTGTGTGAGCGTGTGTGTATGTGTGGGTATCTAGCACCAATTAAAACAGCCATAGACTTGTAGCTATGGTGTATTACAAATAGATAAACGGTATTATATGTGTTCCGATATTCACCATAGTGTTGGGTTATGTTTGAGTTTTGGGTGTTTTTTTTTAACGGATAAACTATCTTATCGCATATAAAATACTTAAGTTCTATAACCGTTTCGTGTCAAGAGTGCCTTGCTGTTTCCTTTTACTTTAAAGCATAATGACAAACCCCGCAAAATTCATCTTCAAATTTTACCTTATCAACGTAAGTTTGACAACAACGGATAAAGTTCATCAATGTAATAATTATAATCGAATAACAAAACTTTTAAAGCTGACCAAAGGTTCGGTTTCGGTTTCAGCCAGTTTCACGAAAAAAGTCTAGTTTCAACAGTTTCTGGTCGGCCAATAATAGGCCGTTTTGGCCAACCAGAAACTCAGAGCTCGTGATCGTCGTGCGTCGTTCGGCAACTTCGGATGTGTTCATTGCCTGCGACTGCCACTTGCGGCCGGTCACTACATAGTCATTTAGGTAATTTTTAACAAACAATACAAGATCTCAGTAAATTATATTAATCATGAGAATATTGTGAACATAATAATAGGTAATTATTAAAATACTAAGAATACAAAAATTACTTACAATATAAAGTTTTTAACACAAGTTGTAAACACTTTATTGCACAATAACATGGTAGGTACGGGATAATTTGTAAAATTAAAAATAAATTGTACAACGGCGGACTTATAACAGTCAGGGATCTGTTCCAGTGAACCTTACAGTATCTAGTAGGATTTTTGTATTTTGGGTTGGCAGCTGGTTGCTGGGTACAATCATATTATTTTATTCAACGTTATGAAAAATCATATTTATATTATTATTTTTATTTATGTGAACTGGTAAAGACTACAACCCTCACTGCTGTCACAATGTACTGCTCAACATGGCGGCGTTATTTTCAATTCGGGACTCGTGCCAAGATCCTAGTTCAAAAATCGATTAATATGTATTGTAAGTAAAAAATGTAAGTTAAAAAAAATTATATTATAAATGTATCTCACTTCCCTCTAATATGGTTGAGGAGGGCGATGGCTGGATCCCGCGTTAACTCGTGAACGGGTGCCGTTTGAGGGTGTTCGGCGTTTGGATACTTGGGGGGAGGGAGACTTGCCGAGCTAACAAATGCAGAAAAGAATAATTTTGTATAGACATAAAGAGACTCTGTAAATTTATTTTGAAAAAAATATACCCGTGAAGTTTCTTGCCAGTTCTTCTTCACGAAGGTTTTTTCGAACTGGTGGTAGAATCATGTTTTATTTGACATCAATAAGAACAAATTTTATTTCATCTTCTTTAGCACGGAAATTACGCGCTCCTAAATCTACTTTCACCTCTATTTAGATATTCATGGTTTAAAATAAACAAAAATATTTTTTGAATTTATATGACATTAAGGTTTATGTTCATAGACTAGACTTTCAAAGACCTTCGCGAAACCAGAAATTACTACAACTATCCTATAATTTTCTTTATCCATTTTATTAACCGATTTATAAACAGGAACGCTTTTAGATTTCTTCCACATAGTTGGGAATATACTGGATTTTAGGCTTTTGTTAAATATTAAACTCAATGGTTTAAGGAGAGGTTTTTTGCACGTTCTTACAAAGAATGCTGGAATATTATCCAGGCCGGCTCCTTTGTTCACATTATCCACTATACGATATACCACGATATACCATCTGATATGGTAATAGATGATAAGGTTTTACTTGATTCGGGGAAATTTGGAATGTAATCTATGTGTTTTGATTTGCTATAAACCGAAGCACAGTGTTTAGTGAATAAATTAGCTATATCTTGACTATTATAAGCAATTTTCGCTTTATAAAGTCTATAAATTATTTAAAATTTGTATAAATTTATTGAGTCGGTAATTTAGTATCCATTCTCTTACTTTCTTAACATAATTCCAAAAAATTTTCTTATCTTTTTTAGGTTTTCCTCCACGTTCGAAATATATTTCTTACAAAAATTATAAAAATCTATTTTAGCCCTAGATCTCAATATCGAGATCTGTTGTAAATGAAAATAAGAGTAAGTTATTTGTTTAGTTAGTTGCAGAGAGTGACTGAACGTTTTGTAAACTGAAAAGCAGTAAAAGTAGATTGCTAAGCATACTGTATGTACATAATAGAAGTATAGACTCTAGTCTATACGTCTTTAAAGTCTACTTTACAACGTCAAGTTAACGTGTGGCATACGCAAATCAAATTCAAGAGAAGAGGTTATGTTTTAATTTTATGTTTATTATCGAACTAGACCTTACGATTGGCTTTATTATCAATTTTTGTGTGTGCCAATAAAGCACTGTAGCAGTACACAAGCTATTAAATTTTTTGCTTATTCCAAGTATAGCAACAAAATAAAGAATGTAGGAATATAGTAACATAGTTAGAACAAACAGAGCGTCAGGAACCTCTCTTTAGGCTCACCTTTTGAATAATAGTGACCTTCCAGTAGTTTCATATTAATTCCATGTTTAAACTACAAAATAAAATTTAAAAAAGTAAATATTGGAACAATCCGAGCGTCATCTTTTGATAATCAAAAATATGCCAAGTGGAAAACTATGCACTTATGATTTACCACCATTACAACAAGTCGCTTTAGTCATACCATGGCTAAACATGGCGATGTTTTCCATCTTCGTTCGCGCTGTCGGCGTAATGTAGATAACTCCTTGGTATTTTTGTCATGTTGTTATGGTAGCAGAAAAAGACGGTTCAACTCATTTGTGCGCGTGTGCTTGTAGTATGTAACTTGATTGTGTGGTAGCCGCCATCTTGGCAAACCACGTTCTCGACGCTTTATTGTGCTGTACACGCACAGTCACGCATCAGCACATTTTGTCTCGCACCCATGGTAACTGTATGTATTTAAAATCTTAACGCACACACGCGCGTACAAATCACTTGAACTTTCTATAGGTGTGTAGGAAGTTTCGCGCTTCGAATATCAAGGGTAATTTTAGGTACATACATTTACTGAATAATTGTAACCTTCAAATTTAGGCCTTGTGAAAAATTACACATTTAAACAGTTTTTTGAAGTTAATCTTTGAATTCGGTAAAATGAAATAATTGTAAAAAATATAATATCTTTTATTAAACTAATTACTGTCGTGGGTTACAACTCATATTGAACTAGATATCTGAAGACTTGCGCTTTTTTCTTTTTGATTTCGGCCGAATTGTAATTTGACTGGTCTGTGTTGATGTGCCTGGCGCGACGTGGTCGGCTGTCCCCAGGGCTTTGTCCCGCACATCTATAGCTTGTTTATAAATACTTTTGTCTGAAGTATTCTGAGCTGCGTCTTTTGTTTTACTTCTTGGGGTTTCACCTTCATATATGCGGTTTTCTTCATCTTTTTCATGAGTTGGCTTCTGGCCAGGCTTTAGAGCTGACGTTGTTGCATTGTTATGTCCCCATTCTCTTTTCTCCTTATGCACTTGTTTCTCTGTGTCTGGATATAGAACTCTACTTGAATTAGAACCTGACTTTTTAACAGCATTCTGTGCATTATTTTCCGCATTATATTGTATTTCCTGTGATGTTGATGTATCTTTGATTGTGATACCTTGGATTTCACTATGTTTTTGAATTCGTTCTTGTCTGCATATTGATTTTCGTCTGGTTTGTGGTACTGTATCTTTTGTTCTACCTCTTAATTTTTCCGAGACGTTTTCGCGATAGTCCACTATTCTATATTTTTTAAGTATTTCTCTTGCACTGCTTGTAATGTTTTGTGAACAAAGTGGCGATTTTTGTGCGTCAGTCTGTAATATATCTTTTTGCAGCTCTTTTTCTCGTTTAATTGTAATTTGAGGCATGTCATTTGGTAAATCATTCGTTTTAATTTGAAGTGTACAATTCTCGGTACCCTCTTGGAAGGATTGTTGTATTTTTTGTGTCGGCTGATGTGTAGTAGATGGAGAGGGGTTTTTTGTATGATTCTGTACTTCTTTATGTGGTTTGACTCTTTTCATACCTTCTGGTATGTGTTTTGATGTGCCCAGTCTGACTAGTATTTTACCTTGTAGAGACCGTCCTTCAGCTTCATCACATTGTATCTTTCGCATATAAAGTGGGGAATCCTGCGCTGAATCTGATTGATTACTTGTATTACCTAAAAATTTTTTTAGTTTATCGTTGGTTTTGAAGTCATATACACAATTTCCTGATTCATCTTGAAATAGTTCCGGTGTGTTATGTGTTGATAGTTGTATAGTATATTGCGATGTTTCTTCTATAATATTTTTTTCTTCTGTTAATTCTGTTGTTGAGCAATTAATCCCATTATCATCTGAGCTCTTTTTCTCCTGCGCTGTAGGTTGGAATGAATTTTGAGTGCTATGTCGAGCTGTATTTTGTACTGAAAGATCTTGATTTGTTTCTCTTGGTATCGTTTTTTGGGTTTGTCCAGATGTGTTTTCTTGTTGACTGTTTTCAAAGACCTTTTGTGTAGGTTTTGATGCAGTTTGAACTCTATGTTTTGATTCTTTGGTGGGCCAATTCGATGTATTTAAGGTTTGGTTCTGGTTTGCTTTTGAGTAAGATTGTGAGATTCTCCGAGGTGTTTCTTTTGCCTTGATTGGAGGCGATTCTCTGTAAGTTTTATCTTGCCTAGGTTTAAAAGTATGGTGTAATGTGTTTTCATCGGCGTATTGTGTTGTATGTTCTGATTCAAATTTTGGTGGGCTTTGAGAAGTATCTTTTGATATGTGTTTGCTTGATCGCCTCTGTGGGTCCTTAGCTGTACTTAGTTTTAGTTGCGGTTTTGCTGAATTAGTTGCACTATTGGCTGAATCTTTAGATCTACGTATATTTTGTTGCCCGTCTTTTTCTTTGTTGTTGTTCCGTGCGTTCTGCGGTTTTGGCTCTTCTGTGCCGTTTTCTTCATCTGCTTTGTCTTGATAAACACTTTGTGATGTATTTTTTGGCAAGTATTTTGATTTTTGTTCTATTGAATGGTTTTCGTTATCATTTCCTGCAACGTGATTTGCACCCTGTGGAACATTCGACGATAAATTCAGCAAAACTTTTGACTTTCGATCCAATAACAGATTATCACATACACTATCTTCTGGCAAACCTTTCAATGGCTCTTCAGTTTTTGGTTTCAGTAAATTTTTATCTTTATCCGTTCCTGTATTGCGTTCTTGGTCCTGTTGGCCAATGCTTGGTGATTCCCGTGGTGTTTCATGAAATAGAGGAATGACATCCCCCTTCGCACTCTCCGGCAGTGTATTCCCTTCGACGGGTTGTAGCGGGACTCCTAGTAAGGCTTCCCGATGTTTTTTTGGTTTGCGTCGAAATAAATGTATTAATTTGCTAATAAGTGTATCTTTCTCTGTTGCCTGTTCAGAATATAGCGATGCCGGTGAGTCATTTCGCTTTTCTTTAGATTTTCGTTTAAACAAGCGTCTGGCTTGTCTGCCTTTATTTCGTTCTGGATCTTGTTCACCGTTCTGTGCATGATTTGATTGCTGTTTGTCTTTCCATTGTTCTTTGTCTTTATTTTTATATTTTGTTGTGCCTTTATAATCTAAATCAGTTTTTGGCGCCCTGTTATATTCCGAATAATCTTTCGACGTTTCTTTGGAATCTTGCAACTTCTGGTCTTCAAGGTTTGTCTGCCGAATTTCAGTTTCTTCAATTGGGATCTTTAAAATAAAGAAAAATTAATAATTTAATTAATATCATATGTATCTTATTTTGTATTTGATGAATGAACCTAATGTTGTATGTACGGGAATTTTACAATTTTACATTAATTTTGCTACTATCTGCTACTATTTGTAATCTATTGAAGATTACTGATGTAATGAAGAGGTTCATAAGCTATTGCCAAACATTAAAATAAAATAATCGAAGTAAATGTAACTTTGATTTTGGCACGCAAAGTCCATGACTACTTTGGCGCGTATTTTAGGTAAAAAGATCGTTTTAAGGTGCACGTTTTGTTAATCAATTTATTTGATCTTTGAAGAATATTCTTACTGTAAGGCATGTGCACTTCCAATTGTAATATTTTCTTTTATTTTGTAATTTAAGTGATATTATGAACTTTTATTTAGAATCAATGGTATTATCCTAATATTATTCAAAAACGTGATGAATAATCTAAATAATAAATTCTAATATTTAATAATTTAATAAGTGAAAGAGAAAAATCTGAGGTGAGATTCATTCTTAAATCCACTCGTGTAAAGCTCGTAAAACTGCAGTTTTGAACATCAGAAATGAAATCACAAACTAAATAATATAGCTGCAGTATTGAGTCTTGTGCTTTTCCAGTTACAAGAAACCACAGTGTGCAAAAACAATAAACATTTGAAATTAAAACAACATACGACTACTTGAAATTAATACAATTTAAAACAATTTATACAAGTTGTTACAAAAAATATAAATAAATATTAGAAATAAACATACATACACATCCATGACTAGAAAGCAAATATAATAAAATATCTGCCTCTCCCAGGATTCGAACCCGGGACCTCTGGCATGGAAGGCCAGGCTCCTTATCTCCACAAAAGGCCGCTTGAGCTCAACCCAGGAAACAGGAAACCCTAACCCTTGGGATTTTTACGAGGAGATCTGTTTCTTTTTTAATTTTCGCTATATGGTCTTTTTGGGACAGTTATCCAAAATTGATTTCTGAGCCTAATTGCCCTTTTTCTGAACGGCCAAGAAAGTCGACTTGCCGGTTTATATAAACTGCAGCACCCAACACAGATCCTCAGATTAAATACAGCGTTTAAGTTTTTTATAATATGTCACTTCATATTTATACAGGCTGTATGTTTTAGTCATTCAGTAAACAATTGAACGACGTCTTTAACAATGTAATGTTTTATTGGCTGTTACAATATTTTAGTTTATGATACGTTGCTATCTTACCCTAACCAAAAAGAGGAAGATATCCGGAGTCAGATGACGAGACTTGAATTTGTGCCTAATACTAAGTACATTGTTTTATTTTTTGACAGAATACAGTGAGAGGTTTTCTATGTACAATCGCGCTTAACGTCTGAAGGCGTACGAACGTATCAGCCAACGTTTAGGACGTATATAAAATTAATTTAATATACATAGGTACATAGGTATTGATATATATAGACTGTACTTATCAATATAATATTGTTATTACGTCACTCAGTTAGTTTGAATATATGAATATAATATAATAAAAGTAATAATTTTAAATTGTACTGGTAAAATTATGAATATAAATGTGTTATACAAATGTTTTGTGAGTCATTCAAGAAAAGTTCCTTTATTCGTTCTTTAAGGGGATTTCCTTTTATTTAGAGGAAGAGCATCCTGTAAATGAACTGAACACGATCACAGCCGCCAGCGTTGGAGTTGATTGAACATATAAATTTGTGAACATCATCTTGGGTGACGGGTCGGGAATCCAATTTTGCCGCTGCTATGTCATCGTATATAATCTAGATTGTTTCTCCAACTAGGAAACTGAGGAGATGTGGTCATTTATTGAACGCATTCAATCTTTCCACTTAGGATTTAATGCGTTGACGTCGTCAAATGTACAAAATGCTTTGCCGTATAGGACCTACATATTTAGTTGAGTTTATTTCCAGTTGCCTCAAAGTCTGATCAACTTCAATCGGAACGTATCTCACGTCATCGCTACCAAACCACCCCAAAGCCAGTCTCTGACGACTTAGAGGTGCTACGCTTTTAGCTGGGCCGGGATTAAAAGCCGCACTGCCGGGTGGCAAAATCGAATATATGTAGATGAATGTTTGGGGAAAATGGCGTATGCCGGTCGGGTTTTTATGATCAATATTAGTCCCAACGGACTGCCCAATCGGCACCGGTCACAATGTGTGTAGTTGCAGTGGGCTGGGCTCATCGTTCTACAACTCCTGTCGAACCGAATGTGCGGACTCGAATATGTGGGCAGCGCCCTTAACGGCAAGGTGATATTTTAAATTGGGAAAAGTATAAATTGCGGTTAAATTAACAGGAAATACACATTTAATTGTTAATAGACATCACGAACAAGTATAAATTTGTTTATAATCAGCATCTATAAAACTATTTAAAAAGGCAATCGAACTCAAAGGTTTATTTAATAACAGTTGGATTTATAGACCATAAAATGTATCACCAAAACTTGTCACCATCGACTTCTGACCGCGATTGAGAAATAAACTTGCGATCCTCTACTAGGGGTTTATATCATTCCGTGTGATTTTTTGACCTCTCATATATAATCGGATGAAAAACATAGTACGACCTTTTGTTAATAATTGTATAGGCGATAAGGCCGAAATTAAACTCATGAATGTGGGTAAATCAAAAAGTTCATGGAATGGTGGGGAAGTGAGCTAAGTAAAATATAATAATAATTATTATTTTCAATATATTCTTGATTAACCCTAACACATTGCTCAGACCTTTCATAAAGCTTGCTGATACTCTCTGAAGACATGTTTTCGAAAAGTTAAAACTACTGACATTATACATCATCTTTAAAAATGTTTTATACTCGAAGTTCTTTACGAGGCAAGGTCTGGACTATATATAGTGTGGGTATTTTATTATTTTAAAACCACATTTTCACGTTTTTGTTTTTCCAATAAACTCACAGAATTCTTTACGAGTCCTAAAATATGGTAGCCACGAGCGGCAAGACCCGGGTTGCCTTCAATTGACTCCTTGCCTTACTTGAATTGACCATGCCACTTGTAGACTATGGTTTCTCCAGAGCAACAGTTCCCAATACCTGAAAACATTGTTTCCAAAATGGTTTGAGGCTTTTTTCTATGTTTAGCAAGAACTTTGATTGCAGCACGGATCTTGATTTTCTTCAGCACCTACAATTTCTTCCGGCTTGAGTGGTTTCGAGAGAGGTACCACAATAATTAATCCAATGCTAAAAATAATAACTGGTTTAACCAATTATATGTCTCTTAATTAGTGACACGTTTAAATTCCCTTTCTTCCCCTCCATTTGCCAAACTTTTTGACCTCCCTGGAATCTACAATGACATATATAGGCATGAATGAAGATGAAGTGTTTAAAAATATGGATTCGTTACTTACACACGGTTGCCAGAATTTTGCCCAGGCAAGGAAACACGTATGCACTATGCACTTTATGTGACGATAACCATTGGCTTTCCTGGGTTTTAAGCACTCAGCGTAAAACACAGATCACAGTTTGTCGGTTCGATACTTGGAGAGTGGACGTGTACAAGTTATTTTGACAAATTTAATCATACTTTGCCAATATAAATTCGTCCGTACAACTTAAAAAGTTAAGTTTAAATTCGTCTCGTACAGTGCACAATTAACGTTAGTGAGTGCATGCAGTGGCTGCATGCAGTGGCTGCATGGTTAAAACGGAGCATCAAATATCTCGCCGGCCTTGTTTTACTCGCAATTAACACATTATATAAGTCTTTGTCGCGCACACCACCCAAGGGACAAAAGTATCCGTCCAATCCTGACTTGTTTACTCCGGAGTCGACTGATAAATATGTTAATTCACGCAAGCGCAAGTTTCCTGCCGATCTTGACTTTGAAAAGATGGATCAGCTGATGGATCAGAAATTTAATGTTTATCTGAATACATTGAATGAAAAAATTGACAGTATGATTACGAGTTCCATACAAAATGCCGTACAGTCTATAATTTTTTCCGAACTAGCTGCAATCACGACGGCGGCTAACAACTCGAAGGCAGCTCTGCGTGAATATTATACTTCCATTCAAAAGTCTGTGGAGGAGATGAATCAGCGATTTTCTACAATGGAGGACTCGATTAATTTCTGTGATGGACGTCAAAATAACCTTGAAAAACGTTTAGAAGTTCTTGAAAATTGCTCTTGCAACTCCAACCACCTGGTTGATCAAATTACGTGCCTCGAAAATAAAATAGCCTCAATGGAACAGCAGGCTCGAGATCGTAACATCGAAATCTCCAATTTGCCTGATCGTCGTGGAGAAAACCTGGTGCAGATTGTTGTCGACTTAGGATCTCTGGTTAACCAGCCTGTTGCACCCAAGGATATATTGGCAGTGCATTGAGTACCTCATGCAGACACCAAAGACACTCGTCCGAAGAATGTCATAGTGAAATTTGTCAACAAAGTGTTACGTGATAACTTTTTAATATCGTGTCGTTCCAAAAAAAAACATTTCCACCGATAATCTTTCTATCTCGGGAACTGTGCAAACGATTTATATTAACGAACATCTCACTCTAAAAAGTAAACAATTGTTTCGTTTATGTAAGGAGAAAGCAAAGCAATGTGATTATAAATTTGGTTTAAGCATGGTTCGATTCTCACTCGCAAAACAGAAAACTCACCTGTACTCGTTATTAGAACAAATTCCAATCTTAACAAAATCAAAAACTAGCCATCTTTGTTATTTACTAATTCTCCTTGCTTTGTTTGTATGTTACGTTATATGTTTCATGGCAGAGTCTAAACAACGGGTATCTATCAAGGTAATGTATTCCTTAATGATTATTTATCAAAAACTTTTTTATTCATTAAACCAATTTGGCATTAATATAATAACTTAACCATTCTTACTTCGATATTTGATTTTGGCGGCATCATTTTATTTACTATATACCTAATACATATTTGGCACAAAAAATTATACTAGCTATAAATTGTTACTTTTGCTAAGTCTTATTTTTTAGCCTTAAATTTAAGGTCACCTAGCTTCGTTTAGAAGAAAAAGATTACATAAATATTGACCGAAAACGTTTGCAAAAATAACTCTTGGATTTTAAGTGAAAAATAAACAATGTTGTGTGAAAGTGAAATCAGTGACTCAATCTGAAACTAAACAAAACAAAAAATGCGATTAATGAAAAAAGTGACAAAACGATCAAGCAAATAATTGACAGTGAAGTGAAAAAACATAATATAGTGAATTTATAATAAATAACTAAAAACAATTGTAAATTTGTGAATAATAAAAACCGTTATCAAATCTATCTACCCTGCCAACTGATTATGTGCCTACTTACGAACATTAGTAACTGCTAGTGACATCTGTGGTTACACTTTTGAAACTTTACAATTTGCGCCATCTACTGAATAGTACTTAAAACTTTTGCGAAAATTCAATTTAAGGCAGTTGAAGCAACTTAGTACTAGCACTATACCGATAGAGGTCACTGACTAAAAAAAATATTTTTTATATATAAAGAAAACAATATTTTTAAAACATGGAAAATGTTACAGTTAGAAAATTAAGGAAAAAGAAAATCGTGGAATCAGAAAGTAATTCTGAAAATGACACGAGTTTGAGCGAAGCCGAACAATCCTCATATGATTCCATTCTAGAGATGGGAAACAAGAGCCTTCCTCTTAACAATAGTTCAGACGATTCAATGGTGGAGGACATGAAAAAGAAATTTGAAGAATTAACAAAAAAGCTGGAAATTGCAGACTCGGAGATAGAAGTCTTAAACATTGATAATGAGAATCTTAAAAAAAAAATCGTGAAGCAAGAAATAAAAATAAATTTTCTAAAGAAACTTAATCAACCTATAAAATTCAATAAGAATCAGCAAGATAAATATTCGGGTATTACACCAATAAAAAGACGACTAACAAATACACATATAAGAACACCTAGGACTCCTCTGTTGTTACTAAACTCTACGACTAGACATCTATCTGCAGCTTCCGCATCTACTTGACGAAAACCTTCTCAGCTTGAACGTAATGCAACCCAGCTATCCCAGCGTATCATCCCAATGGCTTCCGTTGTTGTTGAAACAAGCCAACGAAATGTAGAACAAGTCAAACCGAAGATTATCATTATCGGTGATCAACAATGCAGAGGACTCTCTTTGAAAATAATTAAGAACAGAGACAACCGATTTAAGGATAATTATGATGTAACATCGACGGTGAAGACATACGCTACTAGCGACCGGGTACTCAGCAGTTGTGTGGAAGTGTCAAAGACTGTAAGTAAAAATGACATAGCGATAATATCTGTCGGTGCGAATGAAAAAAACCCATTTGCTTTATTATCTGAGCTAAGTAATGCACTTTATTTACTTAAAAAATGTGCCAAAGTATTTGTTTTAAATGTTAAGCAAAATCGCTATTTAAATGTAAAATTACTAAATAATTATATAAATTTATTGACAAAAAATTACAGTAATTGTGAGTATTTAAATTACACAAATGAAAACTTAACAAACTTTACAAGTTATCTTTGTTACAAATTAAATATAGAAGTAGATTTTTTAAAGTATAAAGATAAGTTTCTAACCCCCTACCGACGTTTCCCAGTCAACATCAATGTAAACCGTAGCGAAATTGCTGTTCAAAATATAGAATGCAAAAACACTGACGTCGGAAGTGGTAAATTGGGTTCTTCATCAGATAGTTTTTTTCGATCATAAATTAACTCTACTACATCAAAATATAGCAGGGATTAATAAACGAGACTTAGTTGAAACGGCACTCACAACGCTCAGCCAAAAGATAGGTTCAATAGACATAGTCTGCCTCACAGAAACTTTCTAAAAAGCGGTTCGGAACTTAATCTTACCTTACGGAATTACACTCTAGCCTCCTACTTTTCAAGGCCTAGTGAACGCAGAGGTGGTTCTTGTATTTTAATAAAGAATGGAATAAAGTACTCCAAGATAAATGTACAAAAACCTAGCCTACTATACTTTGAGTACTGTGCAGTAGAGCTAACAGAATTTAATATATACATAGTGTGTGTTTATAGAACACCTACATCTAAAATAGAATTATTTTTTCATAGATTGGAATCACTTTTACAAAATCTTTTAAAAAATCCTAAAAACAGAATAATACTATGCGGAGACTTAAATATAGATACACTAAAGGATAAAAGCAAAAATTTAAAAAAATTACTCAGCATATTGTCTAATTACAACATTACAATTCATATAAACAAACCAACTAGAAAAAATGCTTGCTTAGATTTAATAATGAGTAATATAACTTGTTTCAAAAGTGACGTTCACTACTTATGTTTATCTGACCATGAAACTGCCCAAACTTCGACATTCACCATAAAATGTAATAAGCTGAAATTGACCCCTAAACATAATTATTATTTTGACATAAAACGTGACATGAGTCAAGAGAATATAAATAAATTTATTGAATGCATGTCAGCATTAGCTTTTGATAATATTTACAGTGAAAGTGATACAGAAATGGCTTTTAATATATTTCATGACTACATAACTCTTTTTTATGACCTATGTTTTCCTAAGATAAAGGTAAAAATTGTAATAAAACCTATAAGAAAAAAGTTTATTTCTATTGGTCTTAAAAAATCATGTATTATTAAACGACAATTATATCTAAGGTATAGAATGTGCCCTGACAATAAGTTAACAAATAAAAAGATATATAATAACTACAACAAATTTTGAAAAAATGTTTTCGTAGTGCTCAAAGAACCGAAAATACTCGGTATTTAGGCAACGCAAACAACATTTGCAAGGCTAGTTGGAAGTTGATAAAAAATACTATGGATAATAATATTTCTTTTAAATATGTTGACAAAATTAAATATGGTAATCATATATATTCAGACCCTATTGACATATGTACTATATTTAATAATCATTTTATAGAAGGTGCTAAGGTTATTGACTCGAAAATAAAACATTCTCAAGACAACTTAATAATTAAAAATAACCCAAATACAATATTTATGACACCCGTAACGGAAATTGACATATATAAAATAAATATAGGATTAAAAAATACACGATCGACAGGGTATGATTCTATCTCTACCCAAATATTGAAAGCAAGTGTCAAATACATAGTCGGACCATTAACACATATTATCAATTTGTCTCTATCTAACGGTGTTTTCCCTAGCCGCCTGAAAAAGTCTATAGTGAAAACTATATAAAAAAGGTGAACAACATGACGTTAATAATTTTCGACCAGTAACTTTAATATCGATTCTGTCAAAGTGTTTCGAAAGAGTGGTTTATGAAAAAGTATACTGTTTCTTGACAAAAAAAATATATTAAACAAACAACAATTTGGGTTCAGAAAAGGCAGCTCTACAACACTGGCCTGCTATTCCTTGATTAAAGAAGTAACAGAATGTCTCAATAGGGGAATATACCCTATTTCAATGTTTATGGACTTGTCAAAAGCGTTTGATCGCGTCTCCCATGACATATTGTCAAATAAAATTCAAGACCCATCTATATATATTATACCCATAAATATTCGCATCCCCCCTATTGTTAATTTTATAATTTTGAAACTAAATTCAGCGCACAACATTTACTCTGTTCGTGCTTGCTATATACCACCGGACCAAAAAGTAGAAATTTACTTTGAATATTTGCAAGCATGTTTTGAATCTTTGAATGATTTGAATCTTTGAATCTTATAATTGTAGGCGACTTTAATAGACCTAAACTGCTATGGGAAACAAGAAACAGTAACTTGGAGCCACTTTTTAATTAAAGTTTGGACGAAGGTTCAAAAATATTATTGAACTTTATGTCGATATTTGGGTGTTCGCAGTTAAACTATATCTCAAACATAGATAACCGATATTTAGACTTATTTTTTACCAATTTAGATGAATATGTCCTTGATGCTGCTCCGATCCCATTAGTTCCCGTTAATTCTAAACACCCTCCGTTTTATATATTAATACAATTGAAAGACAATATACAGAAGGTATCCAAAAAAATTAGGACTCAGTATTTTTTTTGAATGCAGATTATACTATCGTAAATGAAAAATAATTAAATATTTGTTGGGAAGAACAGTTCAAAAATGTCACTGCTGAAACAGCTGTGCAATTATTTTATGAAACCATATATAAAGTTATTCACGAACACATTCCGAAAAAACAAATCAAACAATCACAATTCCCTGTTTGGTTTAATTCATATTTACAACATATTTTCAAATGTAAAACAAAGGCCTGGGTTCCGATTATAATACTTTCTCTAAATTTAGAGAAGTTTTAAATAAAGAATGCAAAAAGTAATATTGTAATTACATAAATAAAATTGAAGAAAATATCAAAACAAACGTTAAACATTTCTGGACATATATTGCAAATAAAAAGAAATCTTCGGATATTCCTACTTCTATAAAGATAAAAAAGCTGATAACCCTGCTGATATCTGTAAACTGTCTTCCTACTTCTTCCAATCGGTCTTTGGACATTCAACCATCGGTTCTGATTTCTCTGTTTACACGTTGGGTAGAGAAGTTAGTCCTAACTCATGTATCAATTTATGTAATATACATATACCTAAAGATGATATTTTAAAGGAATTACTAGACCTAGATGTCTCTAAAGGTTCTGGTATTGATAATATACCTTCATTTTTTCAAAAAAATACAGCTTTATCCATCTGTGAACCCCTGTGTTACCTTTTCAATAAATGTCTACAAGATTCAGTTTTTCCAGATATTTGGAAAACAGCTCGTATAGTTCCGGTACATGTGGGGTGGGTCAAAAATAAATATTGAAAACTTTCGTCCAATATCAATCCTGTCTGCTCTGTCGAAGCTGTTTGAACGGCTCGTTTACAATTCCAGTTTTGGACCCTATCATCATTCCGCAACAACATGGCTTTGTTAATAAACGTTCTACAACTACCAATTTAATTCTTTATGTTAGAGATCTTTTCGAAAACATTGACGCCAATCAAGAGACCCACAGTATTTATACAGATTTTAGAAAAGCTTTCGACAGAGTAGACCACAGAAAGTTACTTGAAAAATTGGCATTTAACGGTATTCGTGGAAACCTTTGGCGATGGTTTAAGTCTTACATCAGTAATCGGACTCAAAAAGTTGTTATAAACTCATATGAATCTGACATAGTTACTGTTACTTCCGGCGTACCGCAGGGGTCGATTTTGGGCCCAATTTTATTTGTACTATTTATTAATCATATTCACATTTGTTTTAAATATTCGAAATTTCTATTATATGCCGAAGATTTAAAAATATATCACGTCATTAAAAATGCAGAAGAGCATCGCCAATTACAAGAAGATCTCATCCGGTCTAGGGAATATTGCATAAGCAACAACCTAGAACTAAGCATCAATAAATGTCATTTTATACCTTTCAGTAGAAAACTTCAAACAACAATTTATTCCTATAACCTAGGTGGTAGCATTCTACAGAAAGTGGATATTGTAAAAGATTTAGGAGTGCATCTTGATAATAAGTTGACATTGGATAGTCACATAGAAATTATTAGTAATAAAGCTTACCAAATGTATGGTTTCGTAATAAGGTCGTGCAAAGATTTCAAGAAACATAGTACATATCTATACTTATATAGAACACTAATCAGATCTCAAGTAGAACATGCCGTGTCAATATGGAATTCCTTTTTAACAAATATAATAACTGCCTTGAACGAATACAAAAAAAAACATTCTGAAATGCATGCAGTTTAAGTGCCATCGTGGATATTTGCGATACAACGAACTTTAAAAAAAGTATAATCTACTTGATCTTAAGTCTAGACGATATTACTTGGAGGCAATGCTACTACATGATATATGTCACAATCGATTTGATTGTATTGAACTTACTAATAAGATACAATATTTAGTCCCAGTTCGCTATCAAACCCGTCCATCACGTAAAAAATACCTGTTCGCCACTTCTTGGTGTCGTACCAATGCAGGAAAACGGTCGCCGTTCTTTAGACTCTGCCAATCGTACAACGAATATTTTCGTGAAATAGATATTTTCGCAGTCCGCCCTAGTACTTACAGAAGTAAAACTATAGATCGTTTAACCAGCACTCCAATTTTGTAGCTTTATTTTAAGTCATTTATGAAAAGTGAATCCTTAACACTTTCCCTTGCTATTAAGTTATTATTATTTTTTAAGCTATTATATGATATTAGTACTTATTAATACATGTAATTCTAAAATAATAAATTGTATTCACCTATGTCTCACGAACAGATTTGGGGTGGAGATCGTTTATAAACTGGAGTAATCCCGCTTATTTTATCTTGAAAAGTTATTATTTTTGACTTAATTTTATCTTACGCTGCAGTAACCGTCTAATCCAAATTTGCGAGTGGAAAATTCTACTAGTTTACTATAATATAACATAAAAAGAAAAACTATATTATAATGAAACGTATAAAATGCGACATATCTTTCTCTTTTTGGTTTTTCTAAGATTGGTATACCGATCATAGGACTTTAGTTAAATTTTCAGTGACTAGACACGGCGGCGACGTCAAGGCAAGTAGTTTATCTATTTCTAAAAACATTTTAAGATATAATAATAATAAAAACGTTTTATTGCCAAAACAAACAAAAAAACACAACCTATTAGCCTAAACTTTGAAAATAACAAGGCAATAGCTTAAAGGATTTATTTATTTATGCCTGAATTCAATCAAAGCGAACCTAGCTGAACGCAGTGTTGATTTTTTTAAATTAAATAAAAATGTATTAATTGATCGTTTTTCCTTTAGATAGCTTTTCTTGGATAATGGCACCCATTTAATGTCATGAAATCGTCATAACGCAAAATTTTATTTTTATATTAACGAGATCTTTCTTAAGATAGTGCTGTAAATACAATTAAAGCAATCGACGTAATTGATCGAATGACTGATTCACTATATGAGTTGTGATCGGGTAGTTGTTGTTCACGTTCGTGTCATATTATATCGAATTATATTATTTCAAGAAATGCGTGAAATAGTTGGCAACATTGGAGTGCCGTTCAGCTGGCAGACTCTGGAATAGTCCACCGTAAATAATAATAAGATATTATTATTTTATAAACTCATATCTAAAATATTCGTTCGTAGAGTCCATTAAATGTCTCATAATTGGGTACATGACAAATTTTTTTAATTTCATATTTAAATAGTTTATCAACAGTAAATAAATATTGCAAAAGTAACAGTATGTTTACAATCAATAGTTTTCTAGATACAGCGATGTGTTCGAGGAGCCGCTGCGAGTCGCCGAAAAACGCTCCATACAAAACGGTACTGAGCTGTGACGTCACGACTTGTGAATCATACTAAAATTGTATGGGCGTTTGGATAAAATATATAATAGCTACGTAGATAATGCGTTTACATGAATACTGTCATAGTAAAAATTGTTATATTTAATGTCAGTAAGCTAATGATATTTAAAAATTTAACATATACTATAATCAGTTTTTGCTTCTTTTTTTAAGTTTTCAAATCTATATAATTTCGATATTAAATTCAAAACTATATTTTTCAAAACATTGTACCTGTCAAAATAACTAATATTTTATAAATAAATTATAAAAACTTGCATTTTTAAATTGTGTTATCTACCCAATTCTGAGCATGTATCCTTCCGAACGGTAAAATATGGGATAGGATTTAGAATTGCACCTAGCAACTTCTCGTTTGATTTTTGTGAAAAAAATCAGCTCGCAAATTCTTTAGTAGAACATATATGAAATTGGAATAGAATATAAATGGGACTAGCCACAAACGCTTTCGTGGCTTTTTCATCTGTACTAACTACAACAGCTTCAAAACTCGTCATTGCGATCCCTTCAATGTGCAATAACTTTTATTTTAGTATAAAGGTGAGTTTGTTAACTAACTCATATTTTTCTTAAATGTAAATGAAATGCGTATTTATTTTACCAAAATGTAAATCTCTCAAAAATGCTTAAATACTCTGTGAGTAATACGGAACAGAAAAAAGGTACAACATTTTCTGTTTACCTACTATTGGAAATGATAAATATTATATATCATAAATGCTATATGATACCTGATACTTATTGTAACGAATTTTTTTATTTTAGAAATTTCATTGATCTGTTTCAAAAGTTTATATGAATTCTGTAAATATTTCTACATCTTTTTTAATGAGAAAAAAAATACATTACATACCCTGGCCCTGAAACAAAACAAAAATATTCAGATTAGTTGATCGTTTTGTTAAAGTAAATAACGTTCCGGATTTGTTCAAACAGTGTGACCTGGCTGGCGCTACAGCAAGCAACTGTCTGTTGACCGAATAGTTCCTGTCATCATACGACATGGCGACGGCTGGCTCTCGCATGAGGCCCGCGAACGTCGGTCCACGGAGGCCGTTCACGGAGTTTCCTAGTTTGTAGATAAATATTAAGAGTTATAATAATAAATCCCCAGACAAACACACCAACTGTATGGCTCCAAAGTAAGCACAGCTTGTGCTATGGATGACCATACAGCGAACTGGGGACCTGAGAACAAACATCTGTCTTCATCACACAAATGAATGCCCCGGCCAGGACTCGAACCTGGGACCTTGCGCGTAACAAGCAGTGCCACTCCTACACCATTCCGTCGTAAAACACGGAGTAATTGTAAATTTATTTTTAAAAAGTACTCCCTTTATATATACAACGCCCGGCAACAAGAACAAGCAATAGTCTATCTTGAATTTTTTAATATTTACATGTCTGTTTCACAGAGAGTTTCCACCAACAGACAAGATTCAACTTTGACGTTTCCTTAACAATCTTTGGTAATGTCTCACCTATTTCTATTGAAATTTTACGTAAACTAAAAGTAAAATAAAAATGTAATGCATTGCAGCTGATACGATGAAGTAGCTGCAATGAGATGAAATGTTGAAAGCCGGGTCTTTTAGAATCTTAGCTATAACGGCCTGCGTTAAGTAGAGAACTTACTTACTACCAGTAGGTGCGTCGTACTTTGCACCTGGACCCATTGCGCCCGCGTGCATAGCGCACCAAGGGCATACTGCGTTTGTCTGCATCGGTGCCCCCATTGGCATATTCCCAGCCGATACTGCCATGTTTAGACCCGGTGGGCCAACGGGTACTGCCATGTTTAGTCCCGGTGGGCCTACGGGCATTGCCATGTTTAGACCCGGTAGGCCAACGGGCACTGGCATGTTTAGACCCGGTGGACCTACGGGCATTGCCATGTTTAGACCCGGTGGGACAACGGGCACTGCTACATTTAAGCCCGGAATGCCAGGCTGCGCTACAACTGCCGGAGCCCCTACATTTCCAACGGGCATCGCGTAACTTTGGGCAGACGGTATTGTATAATTCGGGGGCACTATAGTTCCTGTAGATGTCTCGATGTGACCTGTGGGCACTACATATCTCGGGCCAACTAGAGTACCCGTCGAAGTTATAGTTGGTTGCGCAGGAATCATGAAGCTCAGTGCTGCATTTGGGTCTATCATGGAACCAGGAGGCAACACATAGTTTGCTGCACCGTATAGAGAGGCCGTTGCCTCTTGTACTTGTGGTCGTATTTCCGAATATGGAATGGTTCCACTCTGAATGGTTCTCTGTCCAGATGTCTGATCATGAGGTTGTCCAATCGAAGGCCCTATCGGTGGACTACTAGTTGGAGCAGATAGCAGTCTAGTGGTTGGATCATATAACTGATTATATGGACACCCTGTCATTGGATCGTATGCTTGCTCTGTGGTGGGGTCATATGCTATTCCAGTGTTAGCGTCATAGGCTAGTCCAGAATTAGGATCAAAAGCTATCCCACTGTTCGTGTCATAATATAATCCAGCCTTGTTATCAAAGATCAACCCAGTGTTGGGATCTATAGTGATATAATCACCGGTTTCTTTAGTCTTAGAATCATCAGCTTGTGTCGTGGATTGTTCATCAGGATTTTCAGTCTGGTCATTAACTGCCGGATCATACTCTTGCAAATTGGGTTTATCATACGGCTGTCCAGTTCTGGGATCGTATGTGTGGGTTGGTTTAAACGGCTGCCCAGTTGATGGGTCTATTGGCAGACCAGTAGTGTCATCATATTCATACGGTATTCCAGTATTTGGGTCTACATATTTCCAAGTTGAAAAATCGTATGGAAGTCCAAACATTGGGTCTATGGGGAACCCAGTATTGGGATCATATTTAACCGGATCAAAAGGCTCGCCACTGGATGGATCTATCGGTAAACCAGAAACGTCATCATGTTTATACGGTAGTCCAGTGGTTGGATCTATATATTTTGAAGTTTCGGGATCGTACGGTAGTCCAGACATGTGGTCTATGGGGTAACCGGTGTAAGGATCGTATACAATTGTTGGATCAAATGGCTGCCCAGTGGATGGTTCTATTGGTAGCCCAGTAACGTCGTCATATTTATACGGCGATCCAGTGGTGGGGTCTATCAGTTTACCAGTATCGGGATCATATTGATAAAGTTGGTCGTATTTAAATTCATATTGTTCTAATTCTTCTTTAAAATTTTTGTCCTTTTTGTATCTCTCCGCTCCTTCTTCTTCACTCCAGTCTTCTTCTGTGGCAGCAAAGGCTTCCTTTACGTCCCAGGTGGTACCACGACTAGTAACAAATATGGTCGATCCTCCATGTTTCTTGAGTTTTGGAGTTCTGAAAAAGAATAAAGTTTGTAAGCGGGTCTAATAACCATTACTTTAGTACCATTATTGAATATATTGGATTATTTATAAATTATAGGGGCCGTCCTTTCTAAAGCTCCTTAGCCCTTCGACAGATCTTGTAATATCAATTTATTAATTAAGTAATGCTCAGAAAAAGTCACGTCCACAATTTGGTCACAAAATAAAAGAACGCGTGTGTATTAAATATAAAAAAAATATACCTTATAACATTTTTTTATAACCGAATTCAAGCAAAACATTGTTGGAGTCAGTGGAATAATTTGATAAAAGTGACATAAAAATCCAACATTTATTTACATACATACAGGGTTGTAAAGTTGGTACATTTTACTGTATTTTTCCAAATTTAATGCTATACGTATTCGACTGGGACGTACACCCCCGTAGTATTAAACAACAAGGCAGGGCTTAAAGCATGATGCTGGCCATTGCTTAGAGAAATATATAAACACAATCGCTGTGCAAGATTCCGTCTTCCACCTAAGAACGGTCAAAGTATATCATACTTACGATTTTATATGAAATAGCCTAGTCAAAGGTTGATTGGGCTATTTCATATACAGGCGTACGTCCCACCACGTCACTGCCACCCTAGGAAGTCACTCCAAGTTCCAGGCACAAGCACCGCGGGCCAAAGTGATTCAATCGTAATCCGTGCTTGCGCACAACACAACGAGGAGAGTAAACGCGACCGCGATGGTTTGGATTTACTGTGTGATAGTTTCTGTACTGTTGACAGAGTAATGACTAAAGCTTTACTTGAGTGTCGTCTGTAGATATGTTAGCGACTTAGTTTTTAGTGGTCGTGTAAGTTTTTTTCTTTATATTAGCTAAATGCTTGTTGTGTGTGGCAGCTTGTCGATGGTTTGACATGACAACTAGGTCGTTTTGTATCTTGGACTGTAAACGCCCCTAATAGTTATATAGATAACAAAACGAAAGCAAAAAAGGGAAATAAACTTAATTAATTTGAAGGCACTGCAGTATATTGGTTAGTATTTTGTACAACATTTTTCGGAAGCGATACAACGCGAAAACTCAGCCAGCCTTCTGGCCACTTTACCCTTTGTAAAATTTTAATTGTTTATGTTGTGTCTGTGTATAAAGAAAGAAAGAAAGAAAGAAAGCATTAATTAGAACACACAATAACAAAACAAACAAAGAAATATTACAAAAAACGGGCAAAAAAGAGTAAATAAATAATAGGAACACACAAAATAGCTTAAACAAGACAAAAGGTTGATTTGTTTGTATTGTGAGTGCCAAATTGTGCCAACTCAGCTTATGTTCCAACCTAAGGACAATTTCAACGCTGTTCTTCCGTTGACACCGAAGATGGGGTAACGCGCATGCTCAGCCGCGCTAGGCCATTTCGCTCAGTATATTGAGACACTAAAGTATAAAGTATTAATATTAAGACACTAAATGTAAATAAAATAAAATAAGAACTATATCAGGTACTTTTAATAATAACAAGGCCTTTTAATAATTGTTTATAAATTAGTTATTATTAATTATATATAGCATAAATATATTTGAAGGATGTAGATATATAAAATAAAATAAAATGAAAATTCCTACTAATTATTATTGTTAGCAACATGTATTATAAAAGCTTAAGTGTTAGTATTAAAATGAGAAGACGGACAAATAATTATGTAACACTACACAGAGTTACTAAATTGTGAACGAAATACTTAAAAAAGTTTTATACATGCTCTTAAATTTGGACTTTGAGCCACACTCTCGAAAAGGCGGAGGTATGTTGTTCCAACACTTTGTAGCACAATATTTGAAACTGCCGCGAAATGATGATGTCCGGTGTTCAGGAATGGCGAGGGGGCGAGTGCATGATCGTACCGTATTTCTATTTCGCAACGATCTCCAGGACAATTTTGAAAACAGATACAGAGGATTTTTTGTGGAAATAACGTCAAATAATAGACAGGCAAAGTAAAATCTTTGTTTGTGTCTTTAATTACTTTTGTATTGCTTTTCTTTGTCCTGTTGTACATTTTTAAATGTTGTTGTTTGTAAATAAATTTTAATTTAATGTTTTTAATCAATGGCAGTCATATTTTTTTGTTTTAATAACATGTTGCGATGCTTTAGTTTCATTTCGGTTAAGATTATAAATAAATAAAACGTTTACAATAGCTGCATTTTTTCTAATACCTTCTCTTATATTTACCCATTCTCGACTGAACTACTATGCAGACATAATACAACGATAGTTATAAACAAGTATAATTTAAAATATATATATATTTTTACATGCTTATTATTGTTCACTATTGTACCGGTAACGTCGTTCCCAGGTCGCCTCTCACCTCTTTTACAGATGACAAAAACATATTGTGAAATCCATTTGCCGGCACATTTTTAAAGCATTTGCTATGGAGGTAACCCCTCTATATATTATAGAAACTCATTGCCTGGAATGAACAATTCTACCATTTTTTTATATTTACTTGATAGATTTTTTATGAAAACATTGACGTATTGACATTGATGTTACTCGATGAAATTATTTTACGCTTTTACTAACACAATAAATAAATAAAAAGGGATATCTGGAAATGGTTTTTGATTCTTTACATACCACATTTTGTATGTTAAGATAAAGGATTCCTTAATTAAAGTAAATGTTGCACCTATTCTACCTGGAAAAAAAAGTAAAAACGTAAAACACACATTTATTGTTTACACAGTACACACCGCAACTAAACTGAACCAATGCCTTAATAGACACTTGTGTGCACAACTATCTATTATTTTGTTAGAAGAACTTATAATCATAATAAATCCCCAGAGAAACACACCAACTGCAAGGCTCCAAGGTAAGCAGAGCTTTGTGTTGTAGATGACCATACAGAGGAGGGGGGAGGGGAACCCAGAATATATAATAAAATAAACGGCCATGACCCGCAACACATTCTCGCTCCGATCGCCACGCGGTGCGGACGTGCAAGACCCAGTTCTCCGTTGATCGGTCCCTTCCCGCCATTCCGTGGCGCTCAGTCTACTGACGTCACAGTCTAGCGTGTTGGTTCCGTGCTTCGGTTTTCAAGGTTTTTCTACTCCGTCTGAGTGCTTTCGAAGTGCGATTTTTCTTTGCGACTAAGCCCCTTAGTCTTCAAAGTGCTGTGCTAAGTAGTGTTGTGCTTGTGCTGAGTGCAGTGTTGTGCCCAGCGTAAGTAGTCTGGTTTCAGTGCAAAGGATACTTAACGGTGACAACGAATTTGTACTGAACCAGTCCTTTTTATTTTTATTTATTTCTCTTCTCTATTTTATTTATTTTTCTCCTATTTTCATATTTATTTTTATCATATTTGTGTGTTTTCGTGTGTATTTGTCCTTTCTGTCGGTAAAGGTTGACCCTAACGCGGTCAACTCTTTACCTGCGTACCCTTTTTTAGGTTTCTAGGTAGCGGCCTTCGGCGTACAACGGTTAGTTTTAAGTTATTCTCCCCAGCCCCCCTACCGCTGGTAGGGAGGTTTTCCGCTAGGATTTTGCTAGGTTTTTAGGAACTAGGCATCTTTTATTATACTTATATTTATATATATTATTGTCCCATCACTCCCTAATGGATTCGCTAAGCGTTATTAACTTCGCGAACGCGTTCACCCAGGCGCTTGCTGCGGCAGGCGTCTCCATCCCAAAAGACATCCTAACGCAGGCCTTGCAGGCATCAATCGCGTCCCCGGCCCCTCAGGCCCCAACCCCAGCCCCTCAGGCCTCCAACACCCAGACCCCTCAGGTCTATAGCTCTCCCGCGTCTCCCGTTCCATCCGATATGGACTGCGCGTCGGTCTCATCCTCGCGATCATCTCGTAGGAAGCGTACCGCTCCCGGGAGCGATTCAGACTCCGCCGCGTCCGAAGCTTCGTCGGTCGCCGCCACCTTAACCGGCTCTCCTGAGCCCGCCTTCCAATTAGTTACCAAACGCTCCAAGAAGCGTTCGAAAAAAGCCGCGGTGTCTTCAACACCCGAGCCAACCCCGGTGTCTTCTACACCCGCCCCCGCGCCGCTCATGTCACTCGAAGTGACCGCGTCTCCGTCGGTCCCATCGAAGCCAGCGACGCGCTGCGCTCCCGTCCCGCCGAAACCTGAGCTCCCTCCGCCCGTCTTCCTGCGTGAAAAAACGCGCCGGACCGCGGTTTCTAACTTGTGCAAAGAGCACAAAATTAATTACTTAAAAGCCGCCAACGCTGGCGATACAATCAAAATCCAAGTAGCGACCGTCGACGACTTCCGCGCGTTTACCAGGTTGCTCGGGTTAAATCAAATCGCGTACCACACCTACGCCCTCCCGGAGGAGCGTAAGATCCGCGCAGTACTACGGGGCGTCCCGTTCGAGCTCGCGAATGAAGAAATCCTCGAGGACCTTAAGTCCCAGGGTTTCCCGGCCGAAGCAGTGCACAAGATGCACTCTAACCGCGGTAGGCGCTTTCCGTTAGCTTTAGTTATCTTGTCGAATACTCCCAACTCGAGGGAGATCTTTAGAGAGGCTCGCACAATTTGCGGACTCTCAAATATCTCTGTTGAGCGTCCCAACCCCCGCGGTCACCCTGGGCAGTGCCACCGCTGCCAGCTCTACGGCCACGCAGCGGCTAACTGCTCAGCTCCCCCCAGGTGCGTTAAGTGCCTGGATCCACATTTTACGAAGGAGTGCACTCGCACTCCCGAATCCACTTCCCCCCCTGCCTGTGTGCTGTGCGGCCAGTCTGGTCACACAGCTAACTACAGGGGCTGCCCGCGTGCTCCGCGCTCCACCGCCAAGAGGGTCGCGCCTAAACCGGCGCCGCCGCTCACTCCCGCTAACTTCCCGCCGCTGCGCAACCGGGGTCCCCCGGAAGCAAAGCCCGTTCAGCCGACGCCTACTCCGGCTCTGTCTTGGAGGCAGCGTCCGGCCGTTCCGCCTGCACCTTCCCGACCCATCCCAGCTCCCGTAGCTTCCGTAGGGCCGCGTCCTTCTCCGTCATCCGCACCTCAGTCGTCGTTGGCTGAGGACATGAAGACCGTGTTTGACGTTATTCAAAACGTCAATATTAACGAAATTTCCGTGCTCGCACGCAAACTGCGAGCCACCCGCTCTCCTCAAGAGCGTTTATTTGCTTTAGCCGAGCATCACTCGCTCCTAAGTTCGTTGTAAATTCTTTTATATTTGTATAAATTCGTAAATAATAAATTATAATGTCTAGACCCGCGAATCCCGCGTCCAGTCGTATTAAACCCAAGGGCTTATCCCTAGTATCTTTTAACGCTCGTAGCCTTAATACCAACCTTCCCGAGATTAAACTGTTCCTTCAGAACAAAGAACCTGACTTATTCCTTCTCCAGGAGACATGGCTTACTCCAAACCGCTCCAGGGGATTCGCTATACCTAAGTACGCGTTTATTCGTAACGATAGGCCCAACTCTGACGGTTTCGGCGGCACCGCTATATATTACAAAAGAGGCTTCCACTGCTGTCCTCTCCCTACCCCTCCTCTCCTCAACATGGAAGCCACTGTGTGTGGATTGGCTATGACTGGTCATCCGACCATCATCAAAGCTTCAATCTACATACCTAGTGGTACCAGACCAATCCGCAGCGACTTTGAGGCCATTCTCGCCCTCGGCCATTCAGTCATTATGTTGGGAGACTTTAACTCCAAACACACTGACTGGACGTGCCTATCGACCAACACCAGCGGTATCGCTCTCCTCGACATCACTAACTCCCTTGACCTCGACGTCATATCCCCCATCACTCCCACTCACTATCCCAACAACCCGTCCTACTCTCCTGACATCCTCGACTTTGCAATTATCAAGCGAATCAATCTTGATCTAAGGTCTATCGAACCGCTCGATGACCTAGGCTCCGACCATCGCCCCGTTTCCCTCGTGCTAGGACCGCCGAACGATAACGTCTCATCTCCTAAGACCTTTACCAACTGGAAAGGTTTTAAAAATACGTTAGTTTCAGCCTTAGAGGCTCCGAACTCTCCACTCGCGATCTCTCCCGAACAATTAGATAGCCCGGATAAAATCGATTCATTAGTAAATTCTCTCACTGATGCTATCAACTCAGCCATCGGTGACAACGAAAAGGTTGCTAAGCAAGGCAAACCCACGCTTCCCTTAGCCGTTAGCAATCTTATTAAAGCTAAAAACGCGGCTCTCCGGAGAGCCAAGAAATATCCCACGCCCGCCTATAGAACAGCTGCGAATCAGCTTCAACTTAAAGTTAGGTCTTGCCTCGCGGAACTCCGAGACGCTCAGATGAACGATCTCATGGCGAATATCTCTCCGTCCCACCAAGCGTACTATAGCATGGCCCGAGCCTTACGCGTAGACACCGTCTCTCACGTTCCTCCTCTCACTCGTCCCGATGGCACTACTGCCTTCGAAGTCGAAGAGAAAGCCGAATGCTTCGCCGACAGCATTGCCGCACAATGCTCGCCCAGCACGCAACCTGCTGATCCCTCACACATCCAGGCGGTGGAGGACGAAGTCCTTCGCAGAGACTCTCTCCCCATCACCGCCGACCCTGTCACAGTCTCTAATGACGAAATCTTGCTTCTCATTAGAAATCAAAAGTCCAAAAAGGCTCCGGGTGCGGATGGAATTTCCAACCACGCACTTAAGCACCTACCTCAACAGATGCTTACCTTGTTAGCTATCATTTTCAATGCCTGCTTCGACCATAGCTACTTTCCAAAAGCTTGGAAAGAAGCGACAGTCATAGGCATTCCCAAGCCGGGCAAACCTCTGAACGTCCCGGCTAATCACAGACCCATCAGCCTCCTCAAGACAATGTCTAAACTTCTCGAGAGAGTCATACTCTCTCGAATGCGGAACCATCTGTTTCCAACAGATGGAGATCCTCTCATTATTCCCCATCAGTTCGGCTTTCGCGCTAAACACTCCTGCCCTCAGCAAGTCCACCGAATCGTCGAGTATATACTTGACGGTTTCTATCCGCGTCGTTATAAAACAGTCGCGGTTTTCTTTGACGTAGCCAAGGCTTTCGATAAAGTCTGGCACAGCGGTCTCGTTTATAAACTCTACAAGATAGGCTTACCGGATCGCCTAGTCAGGTTAATAGCGTCGTTTCTCAAAGACCGTACGTTTCGATTTAAACACGAAGGCACGCTTTCTGCACCTCGTCCCATAAAGGCTGGAGTCCCTCAAGGCTCAGTCCTCGCCCCTCTGCTGTACACCGTGTACACCAACGACATTCCCATCCCGCCGAAAGGCGTCGAACTCGCCCTCTTTGCCGGCGACACCGCACTCTATACCAAAGGCCACAGTGTTCGGCACCTTGTAGCCAGACTCCAAAAGGCCGTAAACGCCCTTGGTGTATGGTTTCAAAAATGGCGCATCGATGTGAACCCTGAAAAGAGTTCTGCGATGCGCTTCGACCACAAACGCCGTCGTCCCGATGGCGATCCCCACGTTCGAATGTTAGGCATTCCCATCCCCTGGAAGCGCAGTACCAAATACTTAGGCGTCACATTAGATCCGACGCTTTCTTTCAAGCCACACGTCGAAAGAGTTTCGAAACTCGCTCGTCACTATTTAGTCCGCCTAAATAGCATGTTAGGTAGAAAAAGTAAAATGTCCTTCAGAAACAAACGTACACTTTACAAGGTCTGAGTTAGACCCGTCATGACGTATGCCTCGCCAATCTTTGCCCACGCCAAACCCTCCCTCCTGCACAAACTGCAGGTACTTCAAAACCTCTTTTGCCGCCGGGCCACAAACACACCGTGGTACGTGCGTAACGCGGACTTGCATAGAGATCTTGAACTGCCTACAGTACAACAACATCTCAAAACACTCTCTGAAGCGTTTTTCAAACGCTCCGAAACCCATCCCAATCCTCTAGTTCGTGATTCAGTCTCATATACTACTCCTGTGTTAGACTCGAAGTTCAAAGTCGCTAGGCCTAGAAATGCGCAAGCGTACTCATCCACCAGACTGTCACGCGATCTCGAAGCCCTTCTGGCCGCAAATTCTAATTCTAACGTAAATTCTAATTCTAACGTAAATCCTAATTCTAACGTAAATGCGAATTAACTCAATTTTATTTTGCAATTTTTTAATTTTTGTTTTAATTATTGATTTTCATTTTGAGCACCTTCAGTGCTTTGAGCACCTTCAGTGCTATGTAATCCCAGCGGGTGACCCCTTCTGGGCCCCGCTAGCGCGGCCTCTTTCTCCAATTGGCCGTCGCTCAGATGAAGGCTGAGTGGCAAAAATGCACGAGCCGACAGGGGGTTTTTAGTGGGTATGGTCCTGGTAGGCGTCGGGACGAGTCCCACATAACTTTGGAATCGCGCCAGAGTATGCGTCAGGGCATTTTTATCCTCCTGCCCTTCCCGCGGAGGGGAACAAAAAAAAAAAAAAGCCATGACCCGAGAATGACAAATGAATGGAATGAGTCAGGCCTACAAGCTCATAAACTAGGCGTTAGATTATGTCGTAGTAGTTACAGTGAAGTTTACCAATTTCTTTTCACAGTCAATATGATATCATAGTCATTTAAAAGATTTTGAAATTCTTAGATATTTATTCGTAGTATAGTACAGTAGTATAATCCCCTCATTAACAGGATTGGACTAGTATTTGTAACAAAACATGTGTAATGTGTCTGTATGTTCGTTGAGTTCTTCGTCCCTATGAATATCTAAAGCGTCATTGTCACTAAAGTACGTCTTCTTATGGTAGCGTCGGGTGACGGGTCGCTCACTTCCCTCTAATATGGTTGAGGAGGGCGATAGCTGGATCCCGCGTAAAACTCGTGAATTTTGGATACTTGGGGGAAGGGAGACTTGTCGAGCTAACAGATGCAGATAAGAATAATTTTGTAAAGACATAAAGAGACCCTGTAAATTCATTTAAAAAAAACTATACCCGTGAAGTTGTGACGGTTGTCTATTTCGACCTCTTTTTGTCAGTAAATTTTATTTTTTTGTTGTTCCCGACGTAATTTTAAACTAGGAATTACGTAGTGTCGGAGAACGGCAATGTTTTGATTTGACAAGTCAGTCACGAAAAATTATTCATCAAAGCAACTTGAATCTATTTATTTATTATTTTTTCCGAGTTTATCATTCAAAATTATATAGTTAAGATATTTTATTATCTAAAATCAAAGTTTATTTTTACGTTCACGAGTGTGCGTAGCCAAAATTTTTGGTAAGGATTCTCATTCATTAAAATTTATTTTATTGTTATTTTTTCTTTTCAGATCAAATTTAATTGTATTAATATTTCTGTTCTATTTTGTGTGACTATTTTTTTATTTCAATTTTGTTTATATTTTTCTGTTTGTATTTACAGGCATCTTTGTATATTTTAAATTTTACCGAAAAAATAAACACAGGAGAGAATTTTGTGTTTTATTGAAACTACGCTACATACTGGCGCCCGAATATTCAAACGTAGCTTATTGAGATGAGAGGAGAAATTGCAACAGAAGGAACAGAAGGAACAAAAGGAACAGAAGAATTGCAACATTAAAAATAATTTTTTTATAATTATTATTGAGGTCAGGCATAAAACTTTATTTGTTACCATTTTCAATCATTAACATTCACTATAATATATTTATATATGTATCTACTATGATATATCTACTATAATATATCAAAATACTGCTAAATTATTCAGACATTTAAGTTTCTTTAGTTTCTTTCGTTATAATATCCTTGAAGAAATTTTCTGAAGACACAACATTCTATAACCCAGTAATTTCACTATTTAAATAACATTTTCTATTCATTTTCATCACTTGAAAATACGTATATTTTTAAGGCTCTATTCTGCATAACGACTATTAACAAATTTGTTTCACTTTAACATTTTTTTTTTGAGAGAGAGAAAAGCTAATTATCTCACGGCGAGCATAAGCCGATTCTTTTTGTCTTATTTTTTTTCTCTATGCACCTCATTATCGTTTGGCTATACCATTAACATTGACGTTGGTCAAAACTTATAATTAATTATCATCATCGTAGTATTAGGTTAACTTATTGTGTAATTTATTTTATATTTGCAATTCTAGGAGTGTAAACTCTTATTTTCAATATCTGTATTATACTTTATAGTATAATTTGTTAAATGTTATCAATTTTTTTTTTTCTCAATTTTTTTTTTCAAGCGGTTTGCAACTTGTAAAATTAAGCCTTCTGCACGAGCGTTTATTAAGGTAACTCGTTAAACTAAACCATACCTATGTGTATTATTTATACACTTGAATCACTTTCCTGTGAGAATTATTTTCATATGCTTTCCGGCATATTTATTTCAGTCTTTAACTGAAACTTGTTTATAGTAATCACCGTGCGGGAGTTAGCGACACGTTAAAGAAGCCATAAGCTATTAATATTTTCAGCGGATGGCAACTATTAAAGCCTTTTGCCGTTGCGTTCAACTCTATTGAGTTGACTTTTTTTAGGATACGATTCCTCATAAGCAACTCTAACTGAATGATGTTTTATTTCCAGTAGTTGGAATAAGACTAGTATGAAAGAGAATGTATGTTGTAATTATAATGTACGTTGATGGAGTTGAACGATGTATATTAACATTGTATATTTCAGGAACATGTTTAAAATTTTATCATTCATGAACCATGTAATTTAAGATAATTATTTAGGATTTTTTTTTTCTCTCTCTCGTCTGTTTTGTTTTCTTTTTCTATTAAATAACTTGTTGATAAGCATTATATCAGTATTATTTTTTTTTTTTCATATATACAGGATGTTTTTTCAGAAAAATTTTTCTATAGGATGTTAATATTAATTTTCATTTTGCTTTTAATTATTATTTTTTTTTTTGATTGTTCTTTCATTTAGCAGATTAAATATTAAAATTCGATATGTATATGCGGTTTATTTTGATTTGGTTTGAATTTGAAATTTTACTAAAAAAAATCTTTCAGATTTTTTTTTTCCCGGCCCCCGGGGTATTGTGACGGTTGTCTATTTCGACCTCTTTTTGTCAGTAAATTTTATTTTTTTGTTGTTCCCGACGTAATTTTAAACTAGGAATTACGTAGTGTCGGAGAACGGCAATGTTTTGATTTGACAAGTCAGTCACGAAAAATTATTCATCAAAGCAACTTGAATCTATTTATTTATTATTTTTTCCGAGTTTATCATTCAAAATTATATAGTTAAGATATTTTATTATCTAAAATCAAAGTTTATTTTTACGTTCACGAGTGTGCGTAGCCAAAATTTTTGGTAAGGATTCTCATTCATTAAAATTTATTTTATTGTTATTTTTTCTTTTCAGATCAAATTTAATTGTATTAATATTTCTGTTCTATTTTGTGTGACTATTTTTTTATTTCAATTTTGTTTATATTTTTCTGTTTGTATTTACAGGCATCTTTGTATATTTTAAATTTTACCGAAAAAATAAACACAGGAGAGAATTTTGTGTTTTATTGAAACTACGCTACAAAGTTTCTTGCCAGTTCTTCTTCACGGAGGTTTTTCCAAACTGGTGGTAGAGTCATGCTTTATTTGACGTCAATAAGAACAACTAATTGTCAATTTGAGAAATACATTTTTTGAATTTTATTTTGTACTACTCCAGACAGAGACAGACTAGTATCGGCACCTAGAGTCGTCGCATTCACTCTTTTTTCTTCTAGTGTAGTTTAGTATTATTTTGCAGTGCAGACAGGTAATCGTGTAGTCTGATACTGAACAAAGGGTTTCAAGGCAAACGAGTTAACCGAGAGTTTGTTTTGTATTGAATGCTTTAAACGAGTCACTTTAATATCAGGTCTGATTTAAGATTTTGTTTTTCTTGCTTTATAAGAGTTATGTTTTGATTTTCAATATTAAATTAATATTAAAATTATGTCCAATATTGGAATCAGGAGGACCGCATTTTTCATAAATTAATGTATTGAAATAATTCTACATAACTTGAATTACCGGACAATATAGGGCTCCTCGTCCACCCCGAAATCTTCAGGATCATCGACGAATTCATCGAACAACTTCTGATTGGGCACCGTCATTGGATCTGCTTCTAGAACTTTCCTTAGTTCTTCTAAACCAGTGGTTACCATGGAGTACCTGGGGTCCGCGCTGGTTAACTTTCTCGAATATTTGGATGAGTATAGTCTAGAAGAAGCTCTGGACTTGCACCGAGTGTACATGCTGTCAGTTCTGGTGTACCGGGAGCCGCAGCCAAAACTCGTGGTCGAGTAGTCATTGGCACGAGGCGGGTCGGGTTCAACAAAGCACTCTTGTATAAACGTAATGATTTTACCCTTAATTTTTTTTAACCAAGGCATCACTTATGATACAATAATTTACGATATTTTAGTTTTCTTGATAGTTTAGTTTATGAAAACCTGTAAAAGTGTTGAAAAGTTACACCGCTACTCTTCAAACGGATTTTCTTCTTCATCTTTCAAAGTTTCAAAATGTAGTGGCTTTATATGGCGACAAATATATTCACTAAAAGCAAATCGTGAGTTTTTGGATTTATTTATACATACTTATATTATTATATATTATAGATAATAATCTATACATATATTTACAAATCTACGATGACATTTGTTGAAGCCGCGTTGACACTTGTGATTTTTTTTCTATGAATCGGGGAACAAATGTTGTAGTTGAAGAATAATGATGGAATGTAACTTTGGACTTACAGCTTGAACCACAAACTAATTATACTGCTATTTATTCAGTTAGACTTGCTACGATTTCATCAAAATATTCGAAGATATTGAGGCCCCCACATAACGTATTTTTTTAAATAAATAATTAGCAGGCGTTTGTCTTCCATATCACCTGATGGAAAGTGACGATGAAGACGAGGATCATACACGCCTGTCCAAGAGGTACCTATTCACTCTACGCTTGAAAGTTCCAGGGTTATATTTGTCTGGAAAAACAGATAGATAACAGGAGTCAGTCTCATGTCTGAATAAGTGGAAAGTGACGATGAAGACGAGGATCGTACACGCCTGTCCAAGAGGTACCTATTCACTCTACACCTGAAAGCTCCAGGGTTATATTTGTCAGGAAAAACAGATAGATAACAGGAGTCTGTCTCATGCCTGAATAAGTGGAAAGTGACGATGAAGACGAGGATCATACACGCCTGTCCAAGAGGTACCTATTCACTCTACACCTGAAAGCTGCAGGGTTATATTTGTCAGGAAAAACAGATAGATAACAGGAGTCTGTCTCATGCCTGAATAAGTGGAAAGTGACGATGAAGACGAGGATCATACACGCCTGTCCAAGAGGTACCTATTCACTCTACACCTGAAAGCTCCAGGGTTATATTTGTCTGGAAAAACAGATAGATAAAAGGAGTCTGTCTCATGTCTGAATAAGTGGAAAGAGACGATGAAGACGAGGATCGTACACGCCTGTCCAAGAGGTACCTATTCACTCTACACCTGAAAGCTCCAGGGTTATATTTGTCAGGAAAAACAGATAGATAACAGGAGTCTGTCTCATGCCTGAATAAGTGGAAAGTGACGATGAAGACGAGGATCATACACGCCTGTCCAAGAGGTACCTATTCACTCTACACCTGAAAGCTCCAGGGTTATATTTGTCAGGAAAAACAGATAGATAACAGGAGTCTGTCTCATGTCTGAATAAGTGGAAAGTGACGATGAAGACGAGGATCATACACGCCTGTCCAAGAGGTACCTATTCACTCTACACCTGAAAGCTCCAGGGTTATATTTGTCAGGAAAAACAGATAGATAACAGGAGTCTGTCTCATGCCTGAATAAGTGGAAAGTGACGATGAAGACGAGGATCATACACGCCTGTCCAAGAGGTACCTATTCACTCTACACCTGAAAGCTCCAGGGTTATATTTGTCAGGAAAAACAGATAGATAACAGGAGTCTGTCTCATGCCTGAATAAGTGGAAAGTGACGATGAAGACGAGGATCATACACGCCTGTCCAAGAGGTACCTATTCACTCTACACCTGAAAGCTCCAGGGTTATATTTGTCAGGAAAAACAGATAGATAACAGGAGTCTGTCTCATGCCTGAATAAGTGGAAAGTGACGATGAAGACGAGGATCATACACGCCTGTCCAAGAGGTACCTATTCACTCTACACCTGAAAGCTCCAGGGTTATATTTGTCAGGAAAAACAGATAGATAACAGGAGTCTGTCTCATGCCTGAATAAGTGGAAAGTGACGATGAAGACGAGGATCATACACGCCTGTCCAAGAGGTACCTATTCACTCTTCACCTGAAAGCTCCAGGGTTATATTTGTCAGGAAAAACAGATAGATAACAGGAGTCTGTCTCATGCCTGAATAAGTGGAAAGTGACGATGAAGACGAGGATCATACACGCCTGTCCAAGAGGTACCTATTCACTCTACACCTGAAAGCTCCAGGGTTATATTTGTCAGGAAAAACAGATAGATAACAGGAGTCTGTCTCATGTCTGAATAAGTGGAAAGAGACGATGAAGACGAGGATCATACACGCCTGTCCAAGAGGTACTTATTCACTCTACACCTGAAAGCTCCAGGGTTATATTTGTCAGGAAAAACAGATAGATAACAGGAGTCTGTCTCATGCCTGAATAAGTGGAAAGTGACGATGAAGACGAGGATCATACACGCCTGTCCAAGAGGTACCTATTCACTCTACACCTGAAAGCTCCAGGGTTATATTTTTCAGGAAAAACAGATAGATAACAGGAGTCTGTCTCATGCCTGAATAAGTGGAAAGTGACGATGAAGACGAGGATCATTCACGCCTGTCCAAGAGGTACCTATTTACTCTACACCTGAAAGCTCCAGGGTTATATTTGTCTGGAAAAACAGATAGATAACAGGAGTCTGTCTCATGCCTGAATAAGTGGAAAGAGACGATGAAGACGAGGATCGTACACGCCTGTCCAAGAGGTACCTATTCACTCTACACCTGAAAGCTCCAGGGTTATATTTGTCTGGAAAAACAGATAGATAACAGGAGTCTGTCTCATGCCTGAATAAGTGGAAAGAGACGATGATGACGAGGATCGTACACGCCTGTCCAAGAGGTACCTATTCACTCTACGCTTGAAAGTTCCAGGGCTATATTTGTCTGGAAAAACAGATAGATAACAGGAGTCTGTCTCATGTCTGAATAAGTGGAAAGTGACGATGAAGACGAGGATCGTACACGCCTATCCAAGAGGTACCTATTCACTCTACACCTGAAAGCTCCAGGGTTATATTTGTCTGGAAAAACAGATAGATAACAGGAGTCTGTCTCATGTCTGAATAAGTGGAAAGTGACGATGAAGGTGAGGGTAGTTATGCGCTGGCCCAAAATCCCGTACCTACATCTATGTGGGAAAAACGGATACCGTCAGATCATTCCATATCAACCAAAACGCTAACAAAACAAGAGTTGTGTTTCGGTTTCACTTTCTCAGTACTCATCCTATATTATCTTAAACAAGTTTTGTAAAACCAATAATTTCCGTATAGAAGTCAGAAGCAGACAAAGTCAGAAGCTGGCACTCATTATTAATAATGTCTGTAGGGAACCTTTTATAGTAAAAAATACTATATCTTGAGTATAAGTGCCTGTATAAGGTTGTGCCCTTTCTAATTTTTATACCTCGATACCTTTATGGTCGAGGAGGGCAATGGCTGGATTTAACTCGTGAACCGTTAACTCCTGAACCCGCTTTAACTCGTGAACGGGTGCCGTTTGGATACTTGTGGGGAAGCAGACTTGTCAAGCTAACAGATGCGGATAAGAAAAATTCTTGTATATACATAAAGAGACATTGTAATTTTATTTTTGTAAAAATAAGACCCGTGAATTTTCTTGCCAGTTCTTCTTCACGAAGGTTTTTCCGAACTGGTGGTAGAGTCATGCTTTTTTTGACGTCAACAAGAACAAGTAATTGTCAATGTTGAGAAATAAATTCTTAACCCTTCTATAATTTGGTTTAAATTGTGGCTGGAATGCCCACACATAATTTTAGTTTTATCTGGGCTTAACTCAATACCTTTACAGCCAGCTTGAACCTCACGTTGGCCGGTCAATTTCTCCGCATTTTGAGCTACCACGTGTTATTCGCGTATTGAAAAACCTTGCACTGTTTAATGAGGCTGTTTAAGGAATTTACCGATCGATCACCGATCAGCCTTGATCAGTTCCTTCTAACTGAATTCACTCACTGAATTCCTACTTTTACTTTTACTACTAATTTTACTATTCCATTCTATAATTACACTATTTTGTAGTCTTTCTAAAAGTATATCATGCGTATATCGAACGCTTTAGTTAGGCTCAAGGAGGTGAAGGTAGATTAAATGAATTACTACGGTGAATGAAAATAAAATAATTTAAAAAGTTTTGTATGATTTCACTGTCTTTTTTTCAATTATTTTAGCTAATACAGGGATTATGGAGACTAGGCGGTGGTTCGTGTACGCATTAATAAATAATAAAATAATAGATAAATGTTTCCAACTAACACACCACATTATCTAGCCCAAATTAAGTATCATTAAGAACTTGTGTTATGGATACTAGATAACGGATAAATAAACTTAAGAAATATATAAACACACATAGATATATTTTTAAAAAATATAAATACTAGCAATAAACTGAAATAAACATACAAAAACATCCATGACTAAAAAGCAAATATGATAAAATATATCTGCCCCTACCAGGCTCCGAACCCGGGACCTCTGGCATGAAAGGCAAAGCTACTTACCTTCATACCAAACAGGCCGTCTTGAAAACACTTTTGACTAATGAAACCACTTTTGTGGATAGGTCTAACTGTACCGACTTTCAAATCATTTCGATACCTTCCGTTGGCGCTACTGGTATCTATTAATTGAGTAATTGCATCACTTATCTTGTCAGCTGCACGTGAGCTGGCAGAGGGAATTATCCCGTTTACTCCAGGGGCTTTTCGGGGTTTTATGGATTTAATCGCCTGAAAAACTTTGAGTTTAGTAGCTTTCGATTGAAATATGGTCTTATCTAATGACTTACAGTATGTGGATTCGCTGAGTAGATTCAAATTACATGTGGGTGTTATATTTTTTTTTATTTATGAGCAAAATTACCTTCTATAGTTTTATGATTGCCATCTGTCCCAAGAGCTTTAAGTATTGTTTCATCAATAGAGTTAGGTACTTATCTTGCCAGTATTTATTAGTTGCCGAAGTTTCCTATTCGCTGCCTTGCAATTAACAGTTTTTGATTTACAATATTCGTTTTTACTTTCTTAAACAAGCTGATTGTTCTTATTTTTTATTTCATTTTATTGTACTTTAACCGAAGTATTTTGTTGCCAGTATGTTTTAGCCATTCTTAATATAACTTACCTCTATAGTCGCATAATGTTTTGATCTTATTATCTTCAAATTGATATTTATTGCGTACTGAATTATTTACTTGTATTCGATTATTTATAGCAATCGTTAATGCTCGTGACTATATATTTATAAATTCATTTATATTAAATTATAAATTTATAATTTCGTTGTGCTGAAATATTAGAATTTTAATCCTTGTTTTAATCTCTTAATAAGATTAATAATGTGATTCCTATTATCATTTAGCTTTATTTTATGTAAAGTTTACGCACAAGTCATAATGCTGTGCACACAATTGTTTTTGTACCAATCTAGATCTTGATTGTTTAATATCCATATTAATACATATACTTATTTCTTTCTGATTGTTACCTGTATGTGTGTCTGAATAATAATAAATAAATATTTTCAGGACAATTCATGCTTTGAGTCGGATTCCAATTAATTTTATCTAATCATCAATTCAGTTTATTGTTATCAAATCGTGTGACATGTTTAGCTGGAGCAGCCTGCGCATGCAAATTATTAACATGCTTCAGCACAAGAACTCGATGGTCCGCCAGTTTAGTGCGTCTAGTAGCGTCTCTTGTCCGGGATCTTAGAAATATATTGTCAATCGAATATTTTTTTACCTCGATTTTGGTTGTTTGATTAATAATTTCCACCCTAGTATAAACTGACCATTCGCAAGAAAGACCGTGCTCGCTTATGACGTTCATGTGTGATTTTTGGTATCAAAATGAACCAAACATTTTTGGTATTTTTGGTTTTCGATGGTTTAAAGTTAATATTACAATCTCCAACTAGCACGTACTACTGTGTCTTTGCTGAGAATTTTATGTCAGTGTGAAACAAACAATAAACTATTAAAGACAACATAAGAACAGGCTGCCTGGTTTAGATCCCTTTGCCTTCCTAAAGGTAAAGAATAAAAAAAAACAAACAATAAACAAGTTCATTCGTGTCTGGAGGCCTGTACACAGAGCGCCGAGTTACTGAGTATATCGAGTTAGTGATTAACTTACCAGAAGTGAAGTTTTGTTATGTTCTTTATTAAAACAATCATTAATTTTAATGATTGTTTTTATGTATAACGTTATACCACTTCTTTTCCGATATTTCCGTAACTCTGTGTACATTGCGTAACCAGTTAAATTAGAAAGTGACTGTATGAGATTGCTTATAATAGGTTACCTATGAAACTGCCGTTTTGCCGTACTGGCCATTTCAAATGAAAATATTATTTTTTTTGACTGATAATTCTAATTTCAAATTAATTTTATTTGACAAACATGGAATTCTTTTTCTAAAATCGTCATTTGTTTAATAGGTAGTGTTTTGTTTTCAACGCATTTGAACATTTTTCGTCATCATGGATAAGTTAAAAATTCGAGTAATTATGGAGTATGAGTACCGTCGTGGCAGCAAAGCGGCACAAGCGGCACGCAACATCAACGACGTTTACGGAGCGAACACTACAAACGAACGCACCACCCGTTATTGGTTTACCCGCTTCCGTTCTGGAAATTTTGACCTGAAAAATGAACCCCGTGGTCATCCGAAAACTTTGGTCGACAATGACGAATTAAAGGCAATTGTGGAAGCTGATGAAACTCAATCCACGGCTGAATTAGCAGCAGCTTTCGACGTTAGCATCAAAACAATATTGGTCCATTTGCGTCAAATTGGCAAGGTAAAAAAGCTTGACAAATGGGTACCCCACGAACTCAATGACCGCCAGCGCGAAGTACGCGTGGAGACGTGCCTTGCGCTGCTCAGCAGGCATACAAATGAAGGAATTCTGAACCGCATTGTTACTTGTGACGAGAAATGGATCCTGTTTGACAATCGTAAGCGCTCAGCAAGTTGGTTGGACCCTGGTTCAGCACCCAAACAATGCTCTAAACGAAAACTTACCCCTAGAAAAGTGATGGTCACTGTTTGGTGGTCTAACGCGGGTGTAATTCATCACAGCTTCTTGCCAAACGGGACAAGCATTACTGCAGATGTGTACTGTGAAGAACTGAACATAATGATGGAGAAGCTCGCACGTCTCCAACCAGCTTTGGTCAATCGTTCGGCTCCACTGCTCCTGCACGACAACGCGCGATCTCATACTGCATAGCAGACGGTCTCCAAACTACAAGAGTTGGGGTTGGAAGTTCTCCGTCATCCGCCGTACTCACCAGACCTTGCGCCTACAGACTTCTACTTTTTCCAGAATTTGGATACTTCTTGGCGGGAAAAAAATTCAATACCCGAGAGGCAGTACAAAATGCCTTTGAAGAATTTGTTGCCTCCCGTCCAGCTGATTTCTTCAAGAAAGGCATCAATAAGCTACCAATGCGTTGGCAAAGATGCATTGATTGCATGGGTGATTATTTTGATTAATAGAAATAAAAAATATATAAAAAAAATACGCTTCATTTATTTCGTGAAAAACGGCAATTTCATAGGTAAAGACCTAATATTTGGTTCAGTACCTAATCATCTATCGAATTATTCGAATCTGAAATTTTACAAAAGTTTTTAAACATTAAATAATAATTATTGGCCATAACTAAAACACTAATAACAAAGAACTTTTAGACGCCTAAATCCTAAAATCACGTGTTAACTAGTAAGGCCCAATAAGCCACACAATCAGATCGCGCAGCGAACGAGAAGCGTTGTCATTCACATATCTGATAGGTACGGAACATTTTTGAGTTTTCATTCTTTATTTTTTTATTTAATATTTTATGTACACACAAGAATAAAAATATAATGAATGAGACTTAGAGACTAAAAATGTACAAAGGTCAGCTTATTTCTTAAAGAAATTTCTGCCAGCAGACCTGAGACTGGAGAAATAATACAATGCAAAGTTAGTGCGTGCGTACTACTAATAAAAATATTAAAAACTTATTTCCAAGTATAATATTACAAAATATACTTAAATACTTATACATAAAATACAATATCATATATACAATAAATATATAAATCTATATATTAACATCATTTAATTTGCATGAAAAAATTTTTTATGAAAGCTAAAATATATTTAAGATAAGTAGTATTCCCTAACTCTTTTCCTAAATATTGCTAGAGATTTTGACTCGCGTATTTTGAAAGGTAATGAATTCCACAATCTGACAGCATGTATAGAAAATACAGGTAGGAGAAGAAATCGGTTTTATGGGGTTTTACGGTCCTACGCGATAATACTCTTCCTTCTTTGAACCAGATAAACTTAAATAGAGTCTTTGGTTGTTGCTTATTTGTATTGTAGAGTGAGATGCTTTAGGTATGAAAATTTTTTCAGTAGCTGGCACTCCAGTCAGGTTTGGTCTGATTTCGCGAGCTAAGATATTGGTCTTTTGGGCTTTTTCGACTATTATTTGTCACTTGGTCTTAATTGATAAATGCTAAAACTTCTCAACCGATCCTTAAAATTTTCTAGCATTAGAAAGGTACATAATCTTGAAATAAAATAAGCTTTATTTTTTCAGAAATCCGCACAAGATCCATAATTACGCGATTAAATCGCAACATGAGCTATATTTGCATCCCCAAGTTCCCGTGGAATCAATAGTAACGTGGGTAAAATCCCTGACATATGCTATATTAGCATCCCCATGGGGTCGCGGGCTTTAATACTTGTGTAGGAAAAATAATGCAAGGGTTTCTGGTATTGATAACAAAATCCTTACCGTACGATATAAGGTTCTTGATCCACGCCAAAATCCTCCAGGTCATCGACGAATTGGTCAAATATTTTTTGATTGAATACCGCTTCCGGGTCGTTGTCCAGACGTTTCTCGATTTCACCCAGTTTTTGCAAATTGTCTTCTGAGGATAGCCTGGGGAGAACTTTGGATATCCTGACGCGCTGCATGTAGGACGAGCGGTGACTCGTTGGCACTTGCGATGACACCCTCGCAGAGTACCGACACTCATTGGAATTATCATATTTATCTTCTTCATTACTAAATACAATTTTAATCAATTTAAGCGTCCGTTGATAAAAAGCTTGAAGCCACGCTACGTTACACTTTTTTTTCATGATTTGTAACTTTGCCTTTTATTGTAATCCTGCTTCCTTTTTCATTTGAGTTACTCTTCGCATTAAATGATCTACATATAAGTTTCTCAGGTTAATTTTGTAGTCTACTTACAGTTTAGCTAGAGGATATTAACTTTCTAAACGCATGACTGTAAACATCCATAGAGTTTGAAGAAATAATTTGAAGATAAGCAACTGTGTGATTATGTTCTAAATCTTCTTTTCCTTGAATTTATTCGTTGCAAGATGCACCGCTTAAAATACATTTCGTCTCTTAAATCTACTTTAAATTAATTATTCGTACATCGGTGTAATGAAAGCCAATAAAACCAAATAATTTTACGCTTAGCTCTACATACTTTATTATTTATATACAAAGTTATCTATATAAATAAAAATAATGTCCTACAAAGAGCATGTACTTAATGCCATTTTAAGAACAGACATTCACAATGAGGCAATGGAATCAATTAGTACCAACTACCCTTGATTTGTACCACCTAACGACAGTACTACCAACCTGACGGACTAATCAATGCCACAAATTGTCTTTCTTGTATTTTTTACCATTCGCTTCATTTGCGTAGAAGCCTATGACCATTCTCAAAACCATGTCTAAACTTCTCGAGAGAGTCATACCCTCTCGAATGCGGAACCATCTGTTTCCAACGGATGGCGATCCTCTCATTATTCCCCATCAGTTCGGCTTTCGCGTTAAGCACTCCTGCCCTCAGCAAGTCCATCGAATCGTCGAATACATACTCGAAGGCTTCTATACGCGGCGTTTTAAAACGGTCGCAGTTTTCTTTGAAATAGCCAAGGCTTTCGATAAAGTCTGGCACAGCGGTCTCGTCTATGACCTCGGGCTTATCCCTAGTTTCATTTAACGCTCGTAGCCTTAGTACTAACCTTCCTGAGCTCAAACTGTTCTTTCAGAACAACGAACTAGACTTACTGCTTCTCCAAGAGACGTGGGTCAGTCGAAACCGCTTCAGGGGATTCGCTATTCCCAACTACGCGTTCACTCGTAAAGATAGGCCCAACGCCTACGGTCATGGCGGCACAGCTATTTACTACAAAAGAGGTTTCCATTGCTCTCCTCTCCCTACCCCTTCTCTCCTCAACATAGTCATCCGACCGTCATCATAGTTTCAATCTACATACCTAGTGGCACCAGACCTATCCGGTGCGACTTTGAGACCATTCTCACCCTCGGCCAATCAGTCATTATGTTCGGGGATTTCAACCCTAAGCATACTGACTGGGCGTACCCATCGACCAACACCAGCGGTGTCGCGCTCCTTAACGTCACTGAGTCACTCGACTTAGACGTCATTTCTCCCGTCACTCCCACTCATTATAGCGACAACCCGAAACACTCTCCTGACTTCCTCGATTTTGCGATAGTAAAGCGAATAATAATAATAATAATAATTTGTTTCAAAAAACAACTTTCTACATTTTAAGTAAGTGATTGAAGTCACATAATAAGCAAATAATGCCTGTGACAGGTGACAGGTGACAGCGCTCTGTCGTAGCTACAAAGGGTACTATTAATATTACAATTTATTTATACATATAATAACGCTGAAAGCCTCAAACTTTGAAAATATCAGAATTTGGGTGGTGGGTATATTTTTGAGGCTTTTGGCGTTGAAACCATGGGGTCCTGGGGACCAGGGGCTCATCGCCTTTTTTCGGACCTAGCGAGACGATTGGTGAGTGAAACTCGTGATCGAAGGCTGGCACCTACCTCGCACAACGAATTTCTATTGCAATCCATCGTGGTAATTCGGCCAGCCTTTTGGCTACGTTGCGTTTAATAATAATAATAATAATGTTTATTTGCCAGAAAAATTACAATAGGTACAAACATCTTATAAGGTTTACAAACTTAATTAAATACAGCTTAATTAATCATAAAATGGTCTTATAACTTCAGAAGTAAAGTTAATAATTATTGAAACATATTCAAATAGAACGAGAAACTATATTATAACTACGCGATAGACAAAAACAGTTTTTTATTATTGAAGCGGGTAGTTTGCTGCTTACAATTACTAGCGGTCCCCGCACTGGATAAACCTGTATCGCGGGGTCCCAGGGCCGATTTCCATTGACAGCTATACGGATGCGAAGCGATAACATCATTAAAGCTATTAGAAATATTGATGCTAAAGTATAGATTTTGATAATTTTGTACCTTATATGATAGGAGATACTACTTACAAAAGCTGTAGTTCACTATAAAGTAGATTTTAATCATTTTTTTTACATTTATCAGTTTTAATTTTAATTAACAAAAAGTCATAGTTAAAACAAAATTTAAAATAAGCAAATTATTTGCTCTAAATTTAATTGGTACAGTTTTGTTTTGTTTTTTTAAGGGATTTGTTCATTTTATTAAATATATTTTATACAATAATTTGGTACAATACCATTTAATTTGTTACACTCTTGTTGTTATAAATTTTTAATATATACTTCTTGCGTAATGTAAGGTAAAAGTACTTGAATAAAATAAAATAAATAAACAAAGGAAATGATTAAATATATTAATAAATAAATATGGAAATAATGACTAGCATATATTAAATATTAGGTAAATATAATAACTATGTAGTGACATAATGGTCTTAAATAAAAGATATCATTTAAATAATGTATTTGTCTGGGTAATTGCATGTTTAATTTTGTAAAATTATGTTTTAACTAGTAAATTAAATATACAGTTTTAATAAATATTATTACGATGTTTTTTGCACAATAAATAATTATTTAGTTATTATCTAACTAAGCAACCACATATACCAGGGCTTCAGTGTCTATGTAGCCGAGGCTGGTGAGCCAATCAAAGACTAGAATTTTTACTTCCTTTGTTGGAAGCTCACGAATATTGCATTTCTCAGCCACTTTGTTGTACAGCCATGGGTGCAGAAATTCACTATGCCTTCTTGCAAAAGATGATTTTATGGATGGAACCGGCGCTTTTATTTAAAATTAAGGGAAAGTTGGAAGAATTAATGAAGTGTTTATGGAATTTTAAAACACTTCGCATGATATAAAGTCTACGGACACTTAATGTACGGTATTTTCTATCGGTCGGTAGGATATCTATAATTCTTGCCAAACATCAGGACTGCGCGTTGACTTCTCTCAACCTTTAGCATTTCTGTTTTTGCGACTCCTTCCCATATGGTCAAACAATAAAGAAGAATAGACTGACACAAAGTCACGTATATTTTAATTAGAAGGGTTCTTTCAACACTATGCCTCAACAATCTAATTATGTGTGATAACTTGCGCATTCTTCCCGAGACATACCCTATGTGTACATTTAACGTTGGACGTTCGGTCTATAAATGGACAATTACACGAAGCTCTTGGGGACTCCATACAAGAGTGGATTTGAAGACCAAGTGACTTTGGAGGGGCGGTAGCAATGGTTTTAAAGAAATACACGCATTTTGTTTTATCTGTGTTCAAGGTTAAAAGATTTTCTTTTAACCAATAATTTAGGAGCGCCATACCGCTTTCAGCATAAGTTTTAACATGGTTCCATGTACGACCGTGGAACACTACTGCAGTATCATCAGCGTAGCAATAGATTTCTGCATCGCCAAGATTTATTGTTTGAATGTCGTTCAAATACATCAAGAACAAGGTCGGGCTGAGAATACTGCCTTGTGGTACCCCATACAATATTGTGTTCATATCACTAGTCAGTCCCTCAACTCTAATAAGTTGTCTTCTATCTGTGAGATATGATGTAAACCATTTGTGCGCTATACCACGAATCCCCATCAGTTCTATTTTACGCAACAGAATTGTCGTAGAAACGGAGTCGAATGCTTTTGCAAGGTCGAGGAACACGCCCATACAGCAGCGTCCCTCGTCAAGGCGTCTAGCGACTGATTTGTAAAAGCACTGACGGCAGCCTCCGTGGACACGCCTTGTCGGAATCCAAATTGTCGGTCAAAAAGTAAGTTATTTGTGTCAAGATACTTTATTAGGCGTAAATTGACAATCTTTTCCAGTATTTTCGATAGCGATGATAGCAATGAAATGGGTCTGTAATTGGAAGGCTCGCTTTTACTGCCACTTTTATAAATGGGACACACGACAGCAGTCTTCCAAATATCAGGAAAGTCTCCAGAAGAAAGACTCAGATTGAAAATAAGCGTTAATGGAACAAGAATGAGACTAGATATTCTTTTCAACAATATATTATTTATTCCGTCATTTCCTGAACTATTAAAATTCTTCAGCTGTTTAATTTAGAATTCAACTTCGTTTTCGTCGGTGGGAGACATGAAGAAACTAGTGCTTGGAGATTTATTTACTTTTGCTTTATTAGCAGCTTTATTAGCAAGGGAAGGTTCTGTCTCTTTGAGTTGAGACAGAATATTGGCTGCTTATTGACTACCTACTGTTGAGAAGTATTTGTTGACGTCATCGATTGATTCCTGTGCAGATGGGCGAGATGATAATAATTCCGAATTACAGCATTTGATTTTTTGTTGATGACTAATTGTTTTTATGGTCTTCCACAATTTCTTTGGGTCATCTTTAGCCTGAAGCGGCTAACTCTTTGGTACTCCTTTTGAAGGGTATGCAGTAAGTTCGAAAGAAAATGTCTGTGTCTCTTGTATGTTATTTGGGTGATACTGTCATCTGGGTTTTTATTTGCTTTAGCATGCAGTGCATCACGCTGTCTCATACACCTGATTAAACCTGGTGTTATCCAGGGTTTGAGGCTGAATTTTGAACGACTAACCTTTACATATCTTTTATTTTGCTCAAGTGCAGAAGAAACAGTGTTTGAGAATAGGCTGGCTGACTCTGAGGCAGTGGAAGCTCTGTAAACAGGTGTCCAGTTTATCTTACGGCTTTACGAACAAAAATGTTTCCGCCTGAGGTTTAACAGAAACGAAATCCATGTTGCTTACAGCAAGATCTTGTGTCCCGAAATAATAGTCTGTTCTTTTTTGTAAGCCGTTCATTAATATAAATATTTTTAATGGGACCAGAAATGAGTTGATCTGTTGTTAAAGGTTTTCTGGATTTTAACTCTTTTAAAATGTTTTCTTTTTTGTGCCGGCGGAGCAACCGCACAACTACAGGCCAGACTGAAGAACCTTCAGTATTCAGCCCTTGACGAGAGGATCCAACACGGTCAATATCTTCATCTGTAATAGTCACCCCTACCTTCTTCGCCAGCAAGGTGGTAATGTGGAAAAGGTTCTCGTTAGTATTTTCTGGGACTCCTATAATTTCAATTTCATTTCGAATCTGGTGTTGCCCTTGCCGGTCCAATTCGTTTTCTAGATAACTCTCTTGGGCTTTGAGCTCCATAATCTCATTATCTTTTTCTAGAAGCTTACGCTCAGAAAGTTGCAGACGAGACACAGCATCACTCACTGATGATAATTTCTCGTTTCGATGATTGATATCTTGTCTAATAGCCTTTATTTCTGTTAGTAGTGCCGAGAAGTTGCTGTCCGATACCTCTGGTGGTGAGAAGTTGGCACCCCCTCTAGTATTTGTGTTGATGTTAAGTAAGGGTGTAGAGGTCTCATTTGGATCATTATAGTTTTTGCGGACAGGCGTGTTGCTATTGTTAGTCTTTGGGAGTGACGATTTGCATTTAGGGCATACCCAGGATATTTTGTATAATTCGGTATAACTTTGGAATTTAATTTTATCAATATTAATACAAATGAAGTCGTATGTTTGTTTGCAGGTAGAACACACCATGTATTCTACATTCTTGATATTGCTCTTGCAGCCGCTGCACTTTATTGACGTCGACACAGCAGTCACTACACCTGGACTTATAGCTTCACTGATCTGTAGTATAGCTTCCGCTGGTTAGGTTAGGTTAGGTTAGGTTAGATCCGTATTTTGCACTTTCAACTCGGGTGATATCGGCACTCGGGTGGAAGAATTTGTTATTCAGTTAAATTAAACTTTGAGTAGAGGTTATATTAAGGTTGAGTTTCGAAAAGCAAACTTTGGAATTTTATTTTACGAAATAGTTAAGTCTGTTCGCGACGGCATCCGAACATTTACTCCCTTGATGGATTCAAGTTTAGATTTAGTTTTTGATTTCTAGCATAATTTTATTTTATTTTATAATTGTTAATTTAAGTTAGATTTTGAATTTGTCAATAAGAAGATAATTAAATTTTTTATCTGAATATTTGTTTTTCTCATGTTAATGAATATTTGTATGTACTTTATCACAACTATTTATTTATGATACTAATGAATTACTTTAAAATTAGCACAATACAATATATTTTCAATAAATAAATAAATCCCCAGACAAACACACCAACTGAATACCAAAGTAAGCACAGCTTGTGTCATGGATGACCATACAGCGCACTGGGGGGGGGGACCCAGAATAAACATATATATAAATGTCAACAACCGTGACCCGAGAACAAACATTTATGTTAATCACACAAACGAATGCCCCGGCCATGACTCGAACCTGGGACCTCCGGCGTATGAGGCAAGGCTACTTACCACTACACCACTCGGTCGTCATATGGTCAATGCAATAATACTATAATAAATAAATAGTAATAATAAATATTTCTAACAATCACACCACATTATCTAGCCCAAGTTAAGCATCATTAAGAACTTGTGTTATGGATACTAGATAACGGTTAATTAAACTTATTATTATTAGATTTTTTTTTATATATAATTTCAGAAATAAACTTAAATAAACATACATACAAATCCATGACTAGAAGGCGAATATGATAAAATATCTGCCCCTACCAGGATTCGAACCCGGCATGGAAGGCAAGGCTACTTACCTCCATACCGAACAGGCCGTCAAAGTGCAAAGGTCGTCAAAATACTTTGTCTGAAGGTGCGCGTGTTTGTTTGGTAAGTGTCTATGTGTGTGTTTATGTTGTGTATTAATATGTGTTTTATTTGTAGCACTATTTTATTTTATTTTATTATTGTTAATTTAAGTAAAATTTTGAATTTGTCAATATGTGTTATAAGTGTGACGTAGTAATGCTTCCGTCTTCTCATAACTCAGAGTTGTCAAAAAGTTGGTTATAAGGTTTTTTATTTCTTTTGTGGTTTTACTATAAATCTCTACATTTTTATTAATTTTGTTATAAATGATTGCCGAACGACTATCATGTTGCCTCTAAGCAAAGGTGGATTTTGTTTTGTTAGTGTGTACAACTATTTCTTTTCTCCTTTTTTGGTTAATACTTGTGCTGTATTTGGTGGATTTGTGTTTTTTTTAATGGCAAACAAAATATAAAGCTACCTCATTGACAGAACCTTGCTTACAGAGTAGAGACTATTCGTTGGAAATCTTCTTGATTTGAAGAGCATTACTTTTACTAAAGCGCTGTGCACGTTCCAATTGAAGTACTGTTGTTTGATTAGCTCCTCCCCAGACAGGAAAGGAATTCAGTAAGTAAGGATGGACTGTACCAATGCTGCGAAAATTTCTCTAAGGATATTTCGCGAGGAAGTTTGAGTGTTCAACCTCTCCCCGAGCACCACGTGTCTTTAGGTTTAAATATCCAGATCAGTTTCCTTACTCTGGCAGTGACTTGATCTAGATGCGGATGCCAAGAGAGCCGTTGATCGATCATTACGCCTAAGTATTTTGTTTTGTCCGTTTTTTCCATTTCAGGACAGTTACAATTAAATAGGTCTGTTAAGTGACTGCAAGAATCAACCTCGATCTCAGGTCTATCGAACCGCTCGATGACCTAGGCTCTGATCACCGCCCCGTCTCCCTCGTACTAGGACCACCTAACGACAACGTTACATCTCCTAAGACCTTTACCAACTGGAAAGGCTTTAAAAATACGTTAGATTCGGCCTTAGAGCCCCGAACTCTCCGCTCGCGATCTCGCCGGACCATCTAGATAGCCCGGATAAAATAGACATAAATAAAATCGTAAGTCGATTCCCTCACTGATGCTATCAACTCAGCCATCAGTGTAAACGAAAAGGTTGCTAAGCAACGCAAACCCACGCTTCCCCTAGCCGTTAGCAATCTTATTAAAGCTAAGAACGCGGCTCTCCGGAGAGCCAAGCTCTATCCCACGCCCGCCTATAGTCTAGCTGCGAATCAGCTACAACGTAAAGTTAGGTCTTACCTCGCGGAATTCCGACACGCTCAGATGAACGCTCTCATGGAGAATATCTCTCCGTCCCACCAAGCGTATTATAGAATGGCGCGAGCCTTACGCGTAGACACCGCCTCTCACGTTCTTCCTTTACTCGTCCCGATGGCACGACGGCCTTCGAAGACGAAGAGAAAGCCGAATGCTTCGCTGACAGCATTGCCTCAAAATGCTCGCCCAGCACTCAGCCCGCGGATCTCTTCCACATCCAGGCGGTGGAGGACGAAGTCCTCCGCAGGGAATCTGCCTATCTCCGCCAACCCCGTCTAATGATGAAATCTCTCTTCTCATTAGAAGTCAAAATTCCAAAAAGGCTCCGGGTTCGGATGGTATTTCCAACCACGCACTCAAACATCTGCATAGAAATCGCGCTTTATTGCAGTTTGAACGTCAACGCGTTGTGATTCATCGGCTAGACTTACTAAACATTTAATTGCCAAGTACGGCGCGGATGCAGTACCGTACGTCACTGTATTTAAGGTGTAATTTTTAAGAGGCTCTGATGAATTAGCTCTATAAACTATTCGTTGTAGTGACCGCTGATCGTTATTTAGTAAAACAGCTCTATATATATCAACTATAATAGTTGATTCTACTTCGTCGGTGTCTTGCGTCATATGTCCTAAATGTTCATACTCGGTCATGAACTCTACGTACAGTGTTTTGAAATTAGGGTCGCGCTGAAATCGTTTTTCTAGAGACAGAAATCGACGTTTTGCTATATTGTAGGAACTACCTAGCTTGTTGGGATTTATTTTAAGAGGCATCGATACTACAAAACGACCTGAACTATCGCGAAAGGTATTTTTACGGAAGCGTTCTTCACAAGAACGATCTTCCAGTGACATGGTATGTTTAGGTAAAAGAGCGTCTAACACCCAGAACTTACTAAGTCGTCGACCACATTTGTAGAGGAATGATTACAATAATGTGAATTATTGGTGGAATACGACCGAGCGTACACAGCCCGATATTATCCAGCCTAACATGGATTCACAAAATATAGGTTGTTTCTTTCCTAGGTCTATCCGATTGTTACCTAATACTTCCCAAAAGATTTCCGCTCCTACTAAAATATCTACAACGGAAAAAATATTGAATGTATCGGCCAAACATAAATTAGAGGGAATAGGTATCTTTTTTATATTGATAAATATCGGTGAAAGACTTTTCGTTATTTCTGGCAAATTAGACATTCTATTTGCTTTGAGTAGGTACCGTTTAAGGATTCGAACCTAAGGTAGCAAGACTGTGCACTAGTACTAGTTTGGTTATTGATACCTGTGACTATATTACTGTTATTGGTATCGATCAGTCGTTAAAACTGTCCGCTACCCTCTCCGCCTGGGAAACCAAAATAAATGATTTTACGTCAGCAATTACATCTATTAACTCCCAGTTGGCTAACATAAAGGATGAAAATAAACAATTGAAACAGGAGCTGGATTCCGTCCGATCTAACTTGAAGGATATTTCCGAAAGTAACAGCCGCAGTGAACAATGGGTACGTCGCACGAACATATAAATTAACGGAGTGTCTGAGAAAAAAAATGAGAACCTCCTGAAGTTGGTGAAGTCTCTGGCTCAGAAATGCAATTTTGCTATTAACGTTGATACGGATATTGATTTTGTTAATCGAGTAGCGGTTAAAAACGACATCGATAACAAGGCACCGAAACCAATTATTTTAAAAATGCATTTAAGGTACAAAAAGGATGATTTTATACTATCATTACGTAAGCTAAAAAATTGCACGAACAAACGAACTATTGTTTTATGAATATATTTCTGACCTTAAAATCGAATATCCTAATGATAATTATTTATTGGTAGGTGACTTTAATATTAAAGATATAAGGTGGATTGAAAACCTTATTTCACCTAATAATAAATTGCAAATTGAAAATCCTTATGAAAATATGTTACCTTCACAACTATTTGCGTTTCTGTGTTTCAATGACTTGACTCAATATAACCATGTTAATAATATGAATAATAGAAAATTAGATTTAATAACATCTGACTCTGAATGCGTGGTACAAAGAACCGAACCATTGTCATTGCCTGAAGATGGACACCACCCTTCTCTCTTTTTTTTTTTTTTCGACGAACGACGTTTTCATAAAGTCGACTAGGGTAAATTAAATAGTGAACTATCGGAAATTGATTGGGATGAATACCTCGATCGCAATAATAGCGATCTTGCTGTAGAAAATTTCTATAAAATTATTAACGATTTGATAGATAAGTTTGTGCCTCATAAGATAGTTAAAAATAACATTCGATATCCTATCTGGTTTAATAAGCACTTAATAAAATTGATTAATTAAAAATTAAAGCTTCATAGAAAATGGAAAATCTACGGTAGACAAACTGATTACGAAAATTTCTCGAATGCTCGCCGTGATGCCAAAAATTTCGAAATTTTGTGTCGTGATAAATTTATAGGTCACACTGAAAGAAATATACGATTTAATTCCAAATACTTCTGGTCGTTTATAAAGTCTAAACGAAACAATGGTGGGATCCCCGAGTGTCTATATCTTGACGGAACTTATGCATCTGAAGGTAAATTAGTTGTTGATATTTTTAATACATTCTTTCAATCTGTTTTTGAACCTCCGTCAAACACTGATTTATCTAGTAGTACGTCAATTAATAATTGTGTTAAAAGTTCTGTCCACATTAATAGTTATATTGTTAAATGGTATCTTAAAAAACTAGATGTCAACAAAGGTACTGGTCCTGATGGTATACATCCGGTCTTTCTCAAACAGTGCTATAAACAATTAGCTACTCCACTTGCATCTTTATTTAATATCTCTCTTAAAGAAGGCATTTTGCCCTCGATATGGAAGAAATCAATGATTATTCCCATTTAAAAAAATGGAGATAAGCACAATATCGCTAACTATCGTGGTATTTCCAAGCTGTCTGTTATTCCTAAGCTATTTGAGAAGATTATATACGACTCTCTCTTTCCAGCAATAAGATCACTAATAATACCTAATCAACATGGATTTATTGCTGGCCGTTCTACGAAATCTAATAATCTGTGTGAGTTTTAGATTTTACTTTAGAAGCCATGGAAAAGGAATATCAGGTGGACGTCGTGTATACTGGTTTTTCTAAAGCATTCGATAAAATTTCGCACAATTTATTAATTACTTAGCTGAAAAATATCGATATACACGGCGATCTCCTTAGATGGCTGACCTCTTACTTGCGCGATAGATCTCAGGCAGTAGCAATAAAGGGTTATACGTCTAGCTTCGTCCCTGTCACTTCTGGCGTGCCCCAGGGCTCTCATCTAGTGCCTCTTCTTTTTAACATATTCATAAATGACGTGTTGCATTGTTTCAATACTTCGAAATTATTACTTTATGCAGATGACACCAAAATATTTACTTTTGTTAAATGTATCGAACATTGTCAACTTTTTCAAAAAGACTTTAATAATTTTTACACTTTTTGCGCATTAAATGGTCTTAAATTAAATATTTCTAAATGTCATGCAAAAACCTTTTCCCGAAAAAAACAACAGCTTAATTACAATTATAAGTTTGATAACATCCCGAGTAAAAGAGTATCCCGGGTGAGAGACCTGGGAGTGCGTCTTGACATTGAGTTGGATTTCGCTTCTCATATAGATTTCCTAACAGCAAAAGCATATAAAATGCTGCACTTTGTTTTTCGGCAATGTAAAGACTTCAAAAATGTGAACACTTACATTGCTTTATTTAATTCTTTAGTAAGAAGCCATTTGGAATACGCTTCGACAGTATGGAACCCTCTCTATACTACTTACGTTAATCAAATCGAAAAAATTCAAAATAAGTTAGTAAGTAGATTGGGTTATAAGTTCAAGAATATAATCCCTCAACTGCAAAAATTAGAGTTACGGAGAGAATATAGGGATCAAATATTTTTGTTTACGCTAATTAATAATTATATAGATTCTCCTGCTGTTCTCGGTCATATCTCATTTAGATGTCCTAGGTCTATTAGTAGTCACACCAATGCAGTTTTTTCTGTCCCCAAATGTAGAACGAATTATTCGAAAAATCGTTTTCTTGTTAGAGCTTGTAACAAACATAATTATTGTTATTGTCACATTGACATATTTAACTGTAAACTGAATGCTTTTAGTTCATCTATGAAAGAAGAAAAAAGATTTTAACACCCATAACATGTTTTATTACAATTTTTGCCATTTAAACTGGTATTTCTGTTTTTTGTTTATATAATTTTTTTTAAATGTTTATATGTTTGTTATAATTTTAAGTAATAATTTCTTCAAATATTGTCATATTTTCATATGTAAGTAATATATTAATAAGTATTTGTAATGTAATAGTTAACGTTGGAAACTGTTTTGGCAAATGTACTATCCACCGTAAACATGTCTATGTGAAATATTGATGCTGTATGTTTCTTTGAATAAATAAATAAATAAAACACTGCGCAGCCTAATTGTCTCCCATACTAACGCGCCTGTATCGACTCTCTTTGGAATCCGGAAAGGTCCGTAAATCCTGGAAGCTGGCTAACATGCAACCAGTACCAAAGAAGGGAAGCCGTGCATATCCTATCAACTACCGACCTATTGCAATCACCTCCATACTTTGCAAAGTTATGGAGCGTGTATTGAACAATCGTCTCCTGGCATACCTTGAGTCCAACAAGCTACTTAGTGATAACTGATATGATATCTTCTTGTGTATGCCACTCACTTATGGAGCGAAAGCTTGGAAGGTCACGGTGAAGCTATAGCTGTATCCTTAGACATTTCCGAAGCTTTTGATAGGGTCTGGCATGAAGGTCTCTTGAGTAAGCTTCCAGCATACGGAATACCTAAAGCGCTCTGCAACTGGATATCTGATTTTCTGAGGGAACGGTCAATTTGAGTAGTCTTAGACGGCTGCTCTTCTGACCTAAAGGCAATTAATGCCGGGGTACCTCAGGGATCTGTTCACTCTGCAACGTTATTCTTGCTGCACATTAATGACCTGCTAACCCCAGACATTATTGGTTACGCTGATGACAGCACCATTGTAGAGAGATACATGTCCAATGCGCGAACGAGTCCTTTAGAAATCCGGGCTTTGAAAGAGTCCATGATTAAGCGGGTGGATTTGGCCTTAATTTGAACAGCTACTTAATTTGTACACAGCTCAAGTTCGATCTTGTACGGAGTACTGTAGCCACCTTTGGGATGGTTCTGCAAAGTACCAACTTGAAGCGATGGACGCAGTTAACCGAAGAGCCCGAAAAATTATTAACAACTTTGACTTCACCACCAAAAAACTGCAAAGCCTCGACCATCGTCAAAAAGTTGCCAGTTTAGCAGTTTTGTACAGATTAAATTTTGGAGGGTGCGTGAATGCTCTTTTTGATCAGGTTGAACCCACACCCTTTTTACATCGGACTACTAGACGCAGACAGGCCTTACATCCCTTCATGGTAGATATCCCAAGAAGTCGAAGCGTCGCTTCAATAGTTCCTTTTTGGTGCGGGTTGCCAAGGTGTGGAATGAACTGCCTGCGTCTGTTTTTCCAGAAAACTATAGTCCTAGTTCTTTCAAGCGTCGAGTGAATAGGTATCTCGTGGATAGACGTGTAACACCTTTGTCTTCATCGTCACTTTCCATCAGGTAAGATAGAAGACAAACGTGTAATCCTTTTTTAATAAAAAAAAGTAATTATTAATTGTGTCATTAATACATCATTTGATACTTTAACTTTTTCAGTTTTTGTTTAATTCTGATCTTGTGTCCGTTCCAACCCTTTTACCCCCGTTTCTTTTATTTCTAACTCCAATTATTTTATTAATTGGTAAAGTCGATCGCATGCCACAACAACTGCGTTCTTTATCTTACTCTTGAAGATCTGTGAGCTGCCGAGATGTTTTTGGCCTTGCTGAGGCATGCTCTCGCTTCACTAGTCCTATCTTTATATTTCATTTTCGTGTCAATTTTGGTGAATGGGAGATCGGAGATCTACTCCAACGGCCTCCCATTCTCCTATGCTACGTCGGACTTTATTAATTGTTCGTCTTTAGAGGCGATTTTTGCAAGTCGAAGACACCATTGATTGTCTTGGTTAGAGTTCTGTAGAGTGCCATCGGAGGAGTTCGTCAAATTTTATAAAATAATTTTAAATGATACCTTTTGTAAATAAAATTTTATATACTAATTAATCTATATTTGTAAAAATAGGGTTAATATATTAACACCTTTGTAAACGTCGGTAACAACAATGAAATGTTTGCTTGATTGGGGTGTAAAGGACCCCAATGATAAATAAACAACGTCTCAACAAGAATAAATTACTAAAACGAACTAATCTACTTTTCCAAGTTTTCGTCGTCCGATCGGGGCGGTTGATGTCTCAATCGATGCGGACGGTCATAAGCAAGCTATTGAAACTAAAAAATGGGGGAGCTAAATGAAAAATTTTGAAAATATTGAAGAAGATGATGGTATAAAAGATTTGAATAAGATTTGCAAAACACAGAGTTTTATAAAATTTTGAAAATAATAACTACCAAAAAACTACTATTTTATATAAAAACAAATGAAAAATTGAACTTAGCGTCTACAGCGATGTACCAAAAGGTGTTATTTAACAGCCTCGGATCGCGTAGTTAGGATAATCGCATCCGTCCTCAAAGGCCATACGTTTCATTTTAGACATGAAGGCACGCTTTCCGCGCCTCTGTCATACACCGTGTACACTAACGACATACCCGTCCCACCGAAAGGCGTTGAACCCGCCCTCTTTGCCGATGACACCGCCCTTTACACCAAAGGTGTTGAATCCAGACAAGAGTTCTGCGCTTCGCCTCGACCCCAAACGCCGTCGTCCCGCTGAAGATCTCCACGTTCGTATGTTAGGCATTTCCATCCCCTGGAAGCGCAGAACTAAATACTTAGGCTTCACCTTAGACCCGACGCTTTCTTTCAAGCCACACGTCGATAGAGTATCGAAACTCGCCCGTCTTTACTTAGGCCGCCTAAATAGCATGTTAGGTAGAAAAAGTAAAATGTCTTTCAGAAACAAACGTACACTTTACAAGGTCTGCGTTAGACCCGTCATGACATATGCCTCGCCAATCTTTGCACACGCCAAACCCTCCCTACTGCACAAACTGTAGATGATTAAATCTCTTCTGCCGCAGAGCCACAAACGCACCCTGGTACGTGCGTAACGCGGACCTGCACAGAGACCTCGAACTACCTATATGGCAATAGCACCTAAAAACACTGTCGGAAGCGTTCTTCAAACGCTCCGAAACCCACCCCAATCCTTTAGTTTGAGATTCAGTCTCGTATACTACCCCTATCCTTGATTCGAAGTTCAAAGTCGCTAGGCCTAGGAATGCGCAAGCGTACGAAGCCACCCAGTAGTCAGACGATCTCGAAGCCCTTCTAGCCGCAAATTCAAATTCAAATTTTAATTCGAATTATTTAATTTCTCTTTGCAATTTTGAGCACCTTCAGTGCTATGCAATTCCCAGCGGGTGACCCCTTCAGGGTCTCGCTTGTGCGGCCTTTTCCTTCAATTTGTTGTCGCTTCAGGTGAAGGCTGTGAGGCAAAAGATTGCCAGAGTCATTCAGGGGTTTTTTAGTGGGTAGAGGCTCTGGTAGGCTCAGAGCGAGTCCCACATAACCCTGAATTGCAGCGGGGTATGCATAAGAGCATTTTTATGTTCTCCTGCCCGCCCCTTGGAGGGAAACAAAAAAGAAACAAAAGATAAAATGGCAACCCCCGCAAACAAAAATAAACTTTCAAAATAAATATCAAGGTTCAAAATCCAAAATCATCGTGTTCTGCGATAAAAATTCAGCAAAAATTTATTCAACTAAGAAGATCGAAGTAAGTCTTTGTCCAAGTAAGATGATATCGTAATAGCTTTAAGTGGCAATGCTCAAGCAACTCAAAAATTAAAATTCAACAATTTCTACGGAAATATTAGTGATCTGTCTGCTCTCGCTATGCCTAGAGCAGACAGATCACTGTTCTACTTCATACATAAGAAGTGTCGCAAGAGTGTCGGCAAATCACTCCAAAGAGAAATAAACGCAACCACTTTCTCAATAGCTGTTTGTATGAATAGTTTGGACGGTACTCGTCATTAAAGTGGGGATGTAGATAGCCAAGCAACTAAGCAGTACCGTTAAGGAATATTAGAATTCAAGCCCCATAAGAAGCAAGAAATCTTCCTAGAAACAAATTATTGCAAGTTTTCAATAAAATCGTCTGATAAAGTAAGGTTTAATTAATTATATTTTTGTACTAATTATTTGTCTAAAATTCGGGATTTACATGGTGGTCTTAACTAAATAATATTCAGATCAAATAAACATAGTACAGCATACAATTATTTCCGCTGGCTTGTGATGCTGAGGTAAACTCGAGGTCGGCCTACAAAGAGCGAACAACGCGCAAGCGTTTCTTAGCCGGGTCTCCGTCGATTGCGCCGATTGTATAGACCTATCCTATAATCATAATAAAAAAAGGAAGAGTCACGTGCTGTTAGTCGTGCGACGTCAAGAGTTTAGTTTCATTTTTATATTATGAAAGTTTTGTTACAACTTACCAGAATAAGTTTTAATAAAAGGCACAGAGCATACGTTGAAATGGTATTAAAATTTTGTCTATTGCATAAAATGATGTGTTCATGATTTATGATCAGAGAGAGATAATAAGAGAAAGAATGAAAGAGAGAGAAAAAGAATTGCTTGCAGGTTAAATTCTGGTCCAGAATGACAGCTTGACATGAGCGCCACCATTCTTCTAAAGATTACTGTTATCTGTTATGAAATGGCCCGCCGCACCAATCTCGGCTGATTGCCATTTTTCAATTAACTAACTAACTGTCTGTCATTATTAGATGTGTGGTTTCAAACCAAGGTCATGAATAAGTTAGTGATAATAAGTTAGTGTAGGACGTCCTCAGACACGGTGGAGTGATGATTTGCGCAGGATGGCTGGCAGGAGCTGGATGCGAGTAGCCGAGGATAGACCTCGATGGCGTGCAATTGGGGAGGCCTATGTCCAGCAGTGGACGGATATGGGCTGATGATGATGATGATGATAGTCACTTATCCTTGATCAGTTTATTGAATACCACGGCCACCAATACCACGACGGCCGAGTAGCGTAGTGGATAGATGTTTGTGCCCGGGTCATGGTTGTTGATATTTATATATGTATGTTTATTCGGAGCCCCCCCCCCACCAGTTTTCTGTGTGGTCATCCATAACGCAGCCTGAGTTAAAATGAAATAGCCTTAATGGAGAGTAGATAATAGTCGTAAACCGATCAATTACTAAGTTTAATAACCAGAAAAGATCAAATTCAAAATTCAAATTCAAATTCAAATATTTATTTCTCAACATTGACAATTACTTGTTCTTATTGACGTCAAATAAAACATGATTTTACCACCAGTTCGAAAAAAAACCTTCGTGAAGAAGAACTGGCAAGAAACTTCACGGGTATATTTTTTTTTTTCAAAATAAATTTACAGAGTCTCTTTATGTCTATACAAAATTATTCTTTTCTGCTTCATGCTTATCCAATACTCAATGAGCATGTGTGTGCAAGTCGCTTTTTGGCGATGACCTACATACTGACTGACCCGCTCCTCCTCGCTGCGCTCGTCGTCGCACCTAGTATTATTTATTGTTACTTTCTAGACTCAACATAAAGTGGGTACATGCGACCTGCACTTGATAAATTAGTAATTTTTTTTTTAGCAAAACAAAGTCAAAATCTTTTCTCAAAAACTTTTTTTAGCAAAATCGCTGGTGGCGCGATACCGAATATTTACCATACTTTATATTGGCGATATTTTGGATATAAGTACTTTTATATTGGTAAGACATGTTTTTTCATTATTCCACAAATTGTACAGTTACATTATCATTATTACGATTATTTATTTGTTCTGTTTACATTATTACATTTAGCGCACAGATTGTAGGGTAATCTATAAAGACAGCTTGCAATGATAATAAAAAAATAAATGTGGATATTGATCTGACATGACTGTCATTAACAGATCAATTTAAATGTACAGTTTAAAAAAAAATTGGAACTATGTTTCCAGACATCAGCTATATTTTCAATCATCTGAAGGAGATATTTCAGTTTTGGTTAGCGCGATATACACCAGTTCAAAATGTATGAAAAATATGGTTATAACACAAAAAAATCTATGCATTACGTTCCACTTTGAAACAAAAAACAAAACAGCGTGTGGCCGTACCGAGGTGACGTTTCCATATTCCGCCATGTTGAACAGAAATATGAGACAATATGATTGTACCGCTGAGTCCTAGGCAGCTCCACTACCAATCTCGACGTAGTAAGTTTATCGTAACGACTTACAAGAATATTTTAAACTAAGGTATATTTAAAAAAAATTATGACCGGAGGTGTTTAATGATCGATTCGTCCAAAGGTCGTTTTGGCAACCTTACACATATTCAATTACTCGATTATAAATTTTTCGCAGTTCTTCTATCAATGGTAAATAATAATAACGGTTATAGTTGAATAATTAAATTAAACAATAACCTCCAAAGGAGCTCGTAAATTGTAAAATTGAAATAAACTCAAAACTTAAAATAAAAATAAAACATCGACATGACAGATAGCGCCATGTTTTCATATGTAGTGTGGCTGTTTTACGGATTTGAAAATGTTTTCTTCAGACAAAGCGAAACGAAATTATGGAATATTGACATTTAATACTCGTTCTATTTATTTTATGGCTGGGAACACCCGTACAAAAGCTAACCAAGCACCCCTTAAATATGGAAATATCTCCTTTACGATACATTTTCGAGAAATATTTTATTTTTATTTTATTGAAAAAGGATTAGACGTTTGTCTTCTATCTCACCTGATGGAAAGTGACGGTGAAGACGAAGGTGTTATACGTCTATCCACGAGATACCTATTCACTCGACGCTTGAAAGAACTAGGACTATAGTTTTCTGGAAATACAGACGCAGGCAGTTCATTCCACACCTTGGCGACCCGCACCAACAAGGAACTATCGAAGCGTTTGGTTCGACTTCTTGGGACATCCACCATAAAGGGATGGAAGGTCTGTCTGCCTCTAGTAGTCCGATGTAAGAAGGGTGTGGGTTCAACCTGATCAAAAAGAGCATTCGCGCACAAAGTATCTTAAATATGTAAATAATACGTCGGCAAAGTACAGTTAATCGATTTCTTAGTAAAACATATAAACAATACGTCTAAAGTTATTGAGAGTCAGAGCTCGCCTTGTGCGGTTCCTTGCCACGCATTGCTTTCTGCCTACACACATCAAAAACAGTTTGAGATCACTTTGAAAATACGAAATATTTTTCGTTACAGTAGAATAAAACTTTTTTCCTTTTTCTTCTAAGATTCTTTATTTAAAAATCGAATCTTTAAATAACAAAAGATTTTAAAATATCAGTTGTTTTTTTGTAGAAAAAGAGATTAAATACTTGTTTACGCTCATTCAGAAATCTGACCGAAGAAGGCGTTCATTCAAAAAGATGCGGAGGGGATTATCAGAAGTTTTACGAGCAAGAATTGTTACTTTTGGGTAAGAAGATTCTACGAGAGAAATAGCACGCAGAGTGGCTATATCCCAATCCTGTGTCGTGAACACGTTACGGAGGTATCGCGGCGGATAACTTTGCAGATCGACCTCGCAGTGGTCGGCCAACTGTTCTTACTGCTGCTCAGAAGCGTTACATCAGAATGCTGACTGCCCGAGACCTAAAATAAAAGCTGAGTTGCGGGCTGCTACTGGACTAGAAATCAGCACTCAGACCATCAGGAATTGCTTACACCAGGTTGGATTCCGAGCGATAAGATCCTGGCGAGCACCCCTGAACTCATAGCAACGATAGCGACGCATATCCCAGTTTCAATTATTTATTAGTCGAAATTGCATTAGGACTTTTAAATTCATTTTTTTTTTATTAAAAAATAAAAATAATTTAATTTCTAAATTTCCAGAAGTGTATCTATTTTATAAAAGCAACATTCTTTTAAAAAGTAAAATTTAAAAAAATCCATCTTTAGCTAGTGATCTCAAACTTGTTTTGACGTGTGTACGTTCTTAGCCGAGTGAACGAATTTGGTAACAAACGACATCAACATAGACGCCAACAAAGTACGCTTATGCCTGTGTACGAGAGAAGTGTACGAGAGAAGTAACAAGATCGACTAACGCAGAATTTCAATAACACGTCAATTCAGTGAGTTGACCTACAGGAGCAGTTTGTTCTTCAACAGTTTTAAAACTGTCTATTTTTAACCCTATATTAATAGACTTAAAGATTAATACTTCTAAAAACATAATACTTCTACAACTTTGTTTCTTTTAAAGAATAGTAAATAGGTAACTCTAGGACAGGTGTACAATGAGCATAGGGAAAGCTTCTTTCTCATTTTTTCCGTTGCTTGTTTATTGAATATATAAACTTGAACTTAGTAATAAAGGTTTTAAAAGATATTCGATTGTAATTTTTCTAATGTAAATACATCATTAGGGTGACCACACTTCATCTTATTGTGAAATGAAATGATAAGGTCATTTACTTACATACATAGATTACTTTTACAATTGTTTTAGAACATTTACTAAATGAGCATAATTTTTTTTTAAAATTCTGGAGTATGCTCACTCAATCCACACGTACACAAAAATATTATCGATGTCTCGAAAGAACTGTTATGGTGCTACTTTATGATGTCATATTGTTGAGTGTGAGTCAAATTACTGCTCGCGTTTTCGTGACAGCTTTTAGTAACAAAATATACAATACAAAAGTGATCTCAAAATGGTTTTGAATATGAATCAGATTTTTCTTCTTTACCTGCCGCATTGCTAGCAGCCCTGGGATCCTACACTGGGAATCGCACAACTTGCACTATCGGTAAACCAGTGCACGTCTGCCTGATCTTATAGGAGGCGTTTTATTTACTTATAAATTTTTGTTGTCATTTTTATATTGTAAATCGATTAACCTTATATAGCTGGCTGGATCCTGTTAACTCGTGAACGGGTGCCATTTGAGGGTGATCGTCGTTTGGATATTTGGGGGGAGGAAGACTTGCCGAGCTAACAGATGCAGATAAGAATAATTTTAAAAGGCATAAAGAGACACTGTAAATTGATTTTGAAAAAAATATAACCGTGAAGTTTCTTGCCAGTTGTTCTTCACGAAGGTTTTCCGAACTGGTGGTAGAGTCATGCTTTATTTGACATCATTAAGAACAAGTAATTGTCAATGTTGAGAAATAAATATTTGAATTTGAATTAGCACATCGTTTAGCCTAAGGTTTCATTTAGAATATTGTAAAGCTGTCATTTCACTGGTTTTAGTTTTCGTTTACCGGAACACCACCGAGTCCACGTGGTAAGTACGGTGGACAAAATAAGAAGGATTGTAGGAAATCTTAACAGAAGAAACTCTACCCCCCCCACCATGAACAACGGTCTTTGTGATTTGTTGAATAAAAATTTTTTTCGTCCATAATTTGGTGTCCTTTTTCGATTATCCTCAACGCGCATCGTACTAAAACAATATCGGCAGATTTCATAACATTTTAATTCAATTCAATTTTGCGTTCTATGGCAGTCAGCTGTGTTACTACACAATAACCATTTCTGCCAACTTCAAGTATTAGTATACTAGAAGTGTTAATAAAATTAAAACATTGAAAATTAACCTACACAGTATTCTTGACACAATGTTACTGAAATAAGAAAAACCAACACTTTAATTAACTAAGGCCACGAGATACAGCAGTAAGTAGTCATTTAGCGTATGTGCTAATACATTTCCACCAGTATTCGAAGCCTATTGTCAAGTGCGATTGTTCGCGCGGCATGCTTGTAACCTATGTCTTATCAAAGGTCTAAATGTCAAAAATTTAGAACGTCAAATAAATGAAGAACGCCCGCTGTCGGAGGCACCAAACTTTGCATTAAGGCTTAAATACAAATACATTTTGCTAAGCAATTCTAAACTTCCTATTACATAATTAACATAAAGTACAGAATCTTTTAGCACATTCTTAAGGTAGCCGTAAAAATTTGAGGTCTCCTTTGCGGTCTTAAGAGTCGTATGGTCGAAGTACACGTTTGATCACATTGCAGAAAGTATGTAAAGTTGAAAAGTTACAATGTCTTGTTTGTAATATCGAAGGCCGTTTTCACAAATTTAAGATTAAATTGTTTTAGCGTTCAGTTTTTTTATCGACTTCTCCTTCGAATTGCTGATGCATCTCTACCGGCACATGAACTCTTTCCTCGTTTGCCTTTTAGGTGTATCCCCCATGATGTAAGAGAAAGGTGCGTGGCGGAAAATTATACTAACTGGATATCTTTCCGATTTATTTTCCTGTGACATTCAACTCTTCCCTGTTGGAATAGGGTTCAGGGTTTTGTACATACAAAATAAGATACAATTTCTCAAATAACACCCAGAAACGTTATTTTACCACCCATTGTCCTGAGGTATAAACAGAATTGCATTTCCTGGTATTTTTCGCAGGTTATATTGGAGCGTACCTCGTCGTAAATAAAATATTTTACACAAAACAGTTTCAGCCTAAATGTGCTAAAATAAGCTTTCGATATGAGAATAAAATGGAGTCTTTCAATATTAAAACCATTAGACTTTATAAGCTTCCACCTACTAAACCATGCGATGAAACGACATTCGATCAATCATCCCTCCTCCGGTCACGTGACTCCTCGGTGTACAAGTTTCGGCATTTAAAGATCCGATATTTTGCATTAGGATCACTTTTATCGACCATCATTGTTTCTCAATAACCTGCTGACACTTTATCTGCAGGTTCGGTGATAACTGTTCAATTTTTCTGCGTCTCCTGTCTTCTATCTTTGCTTTGGAGAGGTCTGAGAGATCCGGGGCCGACGAACTTCGAGGAGGCAGTCTGATGATTTCGGTGACGTAGCGGACTTCGGAGTCATAGTCTGCGGCTCCGCCTTCTTCACTGTACCGGTTATGGCCGCCGCCACAGCAAGACATGAGGCAGGCAGTGCAGCAGGCGGCAAGCGACGCGATGCAAGCTAGCTTCCCGTAGCTCGAATCCTCTGCAAAGTAAGCATCGGGGATGACCAGACAGATCTACTCGAAATTCCGGATGATTTCAAAAGGTCGGGATAGGTAGATTTTATGATGTCCCTTACATTGATCTTACTGACTTATTGTGTAATGTGATTGATTACAAACTAGAATTCGCGCCGCGGTTTCTCCGGAGTAAACCATGACCCTGCGGGAATTTTGGTATAAATTAATCCCCAGACAAACACGCCAACTGCATTGCCCCAAAGTAAGCAGAGCTTGGGTCATGGATGACCATACAGCGAACTGGGGGGAACCCAGAATAGATATACATATATAAATATCAACAGCCATGACCGGAGAAAAAACATCTATGTTCATCACACAAATGAATGCCCCGGCCAGGACTCGAACCTGGGACCTCTGGCGTATGAAACAGGGCTACTAACCACGTCGCTACTCGGCCAGTATATAACATAACTTCGGCATGGGTGATCTGTCTTTCTAGATGATGTGTCTGTCCAACGCTGAAAGTTCGATTGTGCAATTGATTCCATGTACCAGTTCTTTCCCAGACCAGAGTAAACAGCTGTCTCTTACATTATTTTTCATAAGTTTAATGCAAGTCAATACAACGGGAGATTTTTCTACCGTTCGGAAAATGGGCCCTTTGGTTCACACCACAATTCTGAGCAACTTATATACTTATATATATAACATATGCTGATCTTCCTAACCAAGAAACGGATGGATTTCATATCCAAGCCCATGCGCCCATTACCCAAACAGTAAAAAAGTCACACGGTATATTAAAGAAAACAATACCTGCTCTCCTGTAAATACTACTCGAGATTATTATATAAACAGAAATATTGCATTCAAATTTTAGAATGCAGTCAAATATTTTCTTCTCTTTTACTTGATGAATCCAATTGAGACGTGAATAAAAGGTATTTTTAATTGCAGACGTATGGTCGCTAAACGAGCATACAGTAATATAAACGGCGCTCACCACATGCTCGGGCTGCACCTGAAGCAATTACTACGCGTATTCGGCTTCTGCCGATCGGCTACCACTCGAGCTGTTTACATGTCAGCTCATTCGGCTTGTCATGCTAAAACCCGAACGGTAATCTATGGATTTCATTATTTGTAGGTGTAAACATTTTATTAGTAGGTTGGGAAGATTGCCAACCACAACCGTCAGCTGGGATGAAATTGCCTTGGTTACCGTTGTTTCACTGGCCGTTCCACTCGCTCAACCAGTGTTCCAGCACGGGCGCGACTGCAGCGCCGCTCCAGCCGAGCTCTTAACTATAGAGACTTTACGAATAATGCCATTTAATGAATGTGTTCAAATCTGATACTTAACTTCTGTAAAGGCACTGAAATAACTTATCTATTGTGACTCAACGATTACTTACGGCCCTGAAAAAAAAATGTTGGTAAAATAAAAAATAAGACATTACATAACTATTTTTGTTTTTGAACCAATTTTGATGAATTTCACGCGATCAAATGCGCTGTATCATTAACCTATCTAAAATACCGAGAAGGTATTTCATGACTGATTTATTCTAAATTTGAAGCAGTCAACAACATTAAACTAGCACCAAGTCGGTCCCATTATAAATTCATGGAACTTGGACGTTTTTAGTAAGTAATAAATGTTTTCTTAAGTTGGTGACAATCGTGACCCTATAAAGGAAGAACCCTTTTATGTATTTATGTAACAACCTACTTTGAACGCGTTTGGGAGCATGCTGGCAGCAAAAAGTTGGTTGTTGGTAAAAAAGTCTTAGAACTGTCTCTGTATTATTCTCATATTTTAAACTAAACTAAAGGTTGTTTTAACACGGAATGCTTAATTTTAAGACATGGTTAACAAAAAAAGAAATAAGTATTTTATAACCTATCTAAAATACAGAATAGGTATTTTAAGACTCATTTGAAGCAGTTAACAAGTTTAAACTATCGTCAAGTACCATTATAATATCATGGAACTTGGACGTTTTTAGAAATAAATGTTTTCTTAAGTTCGTGACAATCTCAATCCACAAAGGTAAGTACCTAACTATGAACAAAGGTTCTACTGCATTAATGTGACGGTAGCACGTGCATAAAATTATTTAGACCAATTTGGGATAGTGTCCTTTGGAAAATCACATCAACTATTATGATTACTGTACTGTTAAAGATATCTTGAGGTCGGTATCAGCAGCATCACTAGAAAAGGAATTTGAATTGGTTGTATCTCCAGAATTGCCCACGTCATCCGCCACCCGGAGCGCGTAGGAGCTCATTCACGTAGGACCCGGGATTGAGGATTCGTTAAAAATAAAACGGATACACGTTCACATTACCCACGGAGTTAAGTCAAAATATCCTCAGAAATGTCCCCACTCCAGTCGTGATTCACAGTTCAGTCTTGGATGAACTACCCAACGCGATGGACGTGAATTCCTCACAAGGATGAACGATTCGTGTTTTTGACGAAAGTAATTTCAACTGATACTTTAAGAGGTAGCAATAATTTTTCACGATTCGTGATAGGGTGAACGGCAGTCAAGGTCATTGCGGCTGTCAAAAGAGATCACGAATCGTGGAAAACGACGATATGGCAAAAACACGAATGCGGAAAACTATGAAAAAATGTAAAATATGTTTTCTCTTAATTAATTGTTGTTGTTAAAATATAAATTGTTACCATACCAATGATTGTTAAATTTACATATTTACTCTTCTATTTTACCTGCTGGCCTCGTCCATACTGGGGAGGGCCATACCCGTGTCCTCCTTGCGCTGGGTAATGTTGGCCATATCCCTGAGACGGTGGACCGTATCCCGCACCGTATCCCTGACCGTATCCCGGCCCGTATCCCTGACCGTGTCCTGGCCCGTATCCCTGACCGTGTCCTGGCCCGTATCCCTGACCGTAGCCCTGCTGACCCGAGAACATTTTTCAAGGAAAGATCTTCTGAAAGAAAAGTATTCTGTTTTGAAAATGTTTAAATGAAAACAACAGAAACGAATTAAATATCGTTCATTTGTATGGGAGATACGATGCCAAGTCATTGCGTCCTTCCATCTCTTTCTCAGTTTAATTATTTTAAAATTCTAACCTGTGTGTCGTCTACTGAGTTTGTGTGAGCACCAGATCCATTGCTCCAGTACATCAAGGAAGAACGTCACCTAATGTTTAATGTAATCAAAGCGGTCTGGCCATTTATAGCTCGTGGTTTGGTTATGCAAATGTAAAACAGGTTAGAGCCGCTATCGGCTGTATTCAGAGGGCTGGTTACTTTTTTATTGTTTTTATTTTTTTTTTTTTTTTTTGGCTTTTATTTTTGTTTTTTTGGGCTGGTTACTTAAAAATACTTAAATGAAATGTAGTTAAAATACGAATTCGCTAAACAAAGTCCATGCCTAGGAACGCGTAGATGGCTGGATCCCGCGTTAACTCGTGAACGGATGCCGTTCGAGGGTGTTCGTCGTTTGGATACTTGGGGGGAGATAAAGAAGCACTGTAAATTTATTTTGAAAAAATTATACCCATGAAGTTTCAGTTTCTTGCCAGTTTTCTTCACGAAAGTTTCTTTAAACTAGGGTTAGAGTCATGTTTTCTTTGACGTCAGCAAGAACAAATAGTGGAGTAGGTTGAGAAATAAATATTTGAATTTGAATATTTGAATTTGCTTTAATTAACCGTTTGATTCTCTCCATGTGGAAAAAATATCTGATAAAATAATGTAAAATGAGGATTCGCCACTCTGCTGACTACAAAGTGTTCAGAAAGCGTTGTCATTTGTACAGTCTTCTAAAAGTTTTTATTGTTTCATTCACTCCAAGGATAAATCATGTGGTAAGAAAAGCTATAAGATCGAGTTGGACTGGGTGATTTTTTTACCGTTCGAAAAAAAAATATCGAATACACAAAAATTCATCTATAAACAGACCACAGTTCTAAGCAATTGTGCGTCGAATAAGCTTTACTTTCCCAAAGACAAACGTTGTTTTCTGGAAAGTTGCTAAGGCTGAAACATCCCATGCGCCTATTTTCCGAACGGTGAACAAAGGTCACACCGTATGACAGATCCTTGCACAAAGAACAAATACGAGCATCAAATACGAGCATGTGGTATTTTTCGATGACATCTTATTGTTACTTTTAACAAGTAAAGGGTGTTTCATCCTGTGCAAGTACTGAAAATATAATGAAACCTGCTAGCTAACTCGTAAATATTTAGTCTTAATGACTAAACAATCACACATGGCCATTCAGAATCACAGGCTCTACACTACTTAACAACTTTTGCTGATTTTCTTTGAAATGAAATGAAATGAAATATTTATTTCTCAACATTGACAATAACTTGTTCTTATTGACGTCAAATAAAACATGATTCTACCACCAGTTCGAAATAACCTTCGTGAAGAAGAACTGGCAAGAAACTTCACGGGTATATTTTTTTCAAAATAAACTTACTGAGTCTCTTTATGTCTATACAAAATTATTCTTTTCTGCATCTGTTAGCTCGGCAAGTCTCCCTCCCCCCAAGTATCCAAACGACGAACACCCTCAAACGGCACCCGTTCACGAGTTAACGCGGGATCCAGCCATCACCCTCCTCAACCATATTAGAGGGAAGTGAGCGACCCGTCACCCGACGCTACCATAAGAAGACGTACTTTAGCGACAATGACGCTTTAGATATTCATCGGGACGAAGAACTCATCGCACATACAGACACATTACACATGCTTTGTTACAAATACTAGTACAATCCTGTTAATGAGGGGATTATACCCAAGGGCTTTTATCATCCAAATAATCGGATAGTTTATAATATGCTCTAGCACACAACTTCTCCTTTATAGTTTCTTTGAATTTGTCAATAGGAAGACCTTGGATATCCTCAGGAACCTTATTATAAAAGCGTATACATTGACCCATGAATGAGTTAGTGACTTTATGAAGCCTGCTATTATGAGCTGCCAGCATATTTCTTCCTCTTGTGTTAACATTGTGCAGATCTTTTTAACATACATAAAATTTTCTAAAATATTTTGTGAATGGAAGTTAAAAATATTTATTTCCTTAAATTTACTTCTAAGTGACACCCTTGGACCGAGCTGATAGATTGCGCGAACAGCCCTTTTCTGCAGAATAAATATAGCATCGATGTCGGCAGCACTCCCCCACAACAGAATACCATATGTCATGAGGCTGTGGAAGTAACCAAAATAGACTAATCGAGGAGTTGTTTCATTTGAAATTTGTCTAATTTTTTTAACAGCATATGTGGCAGAGACAAGCCTTTTCGCTAAACAATCAACATGCGGTCCCCACTGGAGTTTGGCGTCTAAGGTTATGCCCAGAAATGCAGTTGAGTTTACAGGAGTCAGTTCCTGGCTCTTAACTACAATGTTTGTGTTTACCTGTTTGACATTTGGCAATGTAAACTTAACACATTTCGTTTTTTTTTTCATTGAGGAGCAAATTATTAGCTGAGAACCACTTTTAAATAAGAAGGAAGTATCGTCAGCAAACAATATGACCTTGCATTGATTCTTAACGACCGATGGCAGATCATTGATATAAACTAAAAATAGGAAAGGACCAAGAACTGAGCCCTGGGGCACACCCATTGTCACTGCCGATCCTGATGATTTTTCTCCATTTATTGCAACTTTCTGTTTTCTATTAGAAATATATGATTTAATCAAGGTAAGCGCTCGGTTTTTAATGCCGTAATGGTGTAGTTTCATGAGTAGAGTAGTATGATCCACACAGTCGAACGCCTTGGACAAGTCACAAAAGACACCAATAGCATCACACGACTCCTCCCAGGCGCTGAATACGTGTTTTATGAGCTCAACACCGGCATCGGTTGTTGAGCGACCCCGCGTGAAACCAAACTGCTTAAAATTCATTAAACTATTAACGTAAAAATGAGAAAGTAATTGATTTAAAATTAATTTTTCAAAAATCTTACTGAGAGTTGGTAGTATAGATATAGGTCTAAAATTATTAGGGTCAGACATACTACCTGCTTTGAATATTGGAATGACCTTACTAAATTTCATTAAATCAGGAAAAACACCATTATCAACACCGTCATGAAAAATACTGGCTAAGGGGCTATATCATCAATGACAGATTCAATAATTTTAACAGAAATCCCATCTAAATCGGCAGTATTTTTTACTTTAATGCTTTTAAATGCATTTAAAACTTGTGGAACAGTAACATGTTTAAAAATAAAATCAATATCGCATGAATTTACATTTTCCGTTAGCATTGACTGTGCAAGAGTGGAACATGAATTAATACTCGAAGTAGTTGACACAGGGATGGCAGTAAAAAAATTTTCAAATGCTTCAGCAACTTTTTTGTCAGTTGACAACACTTTATCATTAATTTTTTAATTATATTTGGTGTGTGGTTCTTTTGCTTTCCTAGTTTCCTGATTAATTATATTCCATGCAGTTTTTGAAATGTTAGTACTATATTTAATTTTATTATTAATGTAATTAGATTTAGCTACACTGCAAACTCGTTTAAATACTTTTTAACATATTCATAAAATGTCTTATTATGATTTTAAGTTCTTTTACTGTACAATTCATATAATCTATTTCTACTTCTGCATATTCCCACTGTTGCCCAGTCACTAAACGTAAATAAATTATTATTTATACATATTTTCTTTTTTTTTTAAAACAGAGTCATATTCATTTCTAATTATATTATGAATAGAGTTATATTGAGTAATAGGATCTCCACAGCAATCTAATTTAAATGTTTTTTCAAATACATTTTTCCTAAATGTTTCAAGCCGTCTCTCATTTATGGGTATAAAGGTAATTTCTCTTTTTAGAGTATTTTTTAGCCCAATATCAAAAGTGGCCAACTGCCCACTATGATCTGATTGTAGTTTATTAATTACTGACCTTGTGCATGGCATTAAATTTGTAAAAATGTTACCAAGACATGTGGCTGAGGTCGCTGTGATTCGCGTAGGCTCTAAGAAGAGATTTCGTTGTTGATCGTTCTTATTAATTGTATATGTTAACTATTTAATTATTATTTATAAACAAACAGTTTTAATGTATTATGCACAAATATTTTCAAGATTACACTAGTTTTGTCAGTTAGTTTGGTAATTTCTGAGAACTTCGGTGGAGTCCGCGAACCAAGCGCTACGCTTAGTGCCGCTACTAGTGTAAATAACAAGAGTTCAACTTTGGAGTACAATTAAAATCGCTTTTTTTTTTAAATAAATAGCGTCTCCGCTTTTTGTAATATAACTTGCTCGGAGAAATTGATTATTACACTCTCTTGCTTTGTGGACAACGGCCGATAACGTGATAAACGACATAACGTTTTGTAACAATAATTTAAAAAAACAAATCACTCTACATGTCTTGCTATCGAGTCCCTCTGCTGAATGTGTATGTGTCTATGCTTAATGAATAAACTAAAGGTTCTTGCTATTTTCATTGGATTTATTGCACTCGGCAATCAGCCGGTTTTACCTCCGCATATTAAACAAAAGCTTTGTGTTTTTGTAAGGTGTTGGCTTAGTAGGTTCCTGGTCTGGTTGCATGGATTTCCTTCCAATGTGATATGTACTTATTTAACACAGCAGCTGTTTGTTAAAGTGGGTTAGGGGTGGGGTTTAAATTTAATTGTTGTTTATTTTTCGGGATTATACCTTTTGTTGATGCTACTGGGTCTGTATTGTCTGATTTAAGGGAAGTTTGGCCGAGTATGATATTCAAATTTTTATGTATGCTAGTCTTCTTTGAGTTAATGGAGTTACCTTTAAAGTTTATTAAGTTTTTTTAACTATTTTCATTGGCGACAAACGAGCTCGTGAGCTACTTGATGGTCAGTTATGAGTTAATTGCTTGGGGATATATACATAGTTACGTACTTACCTACAATCAAGTAATCCTCTTTTCTACATAAAACTTAATGAAAAACATAATTGAAATAAAGTGCTACAAATCAGCAATACCATATCATTATTAATACAATATTTAACAAAAAGTTAAAATAAATACGATAGGCAAAACTGACGTTATGTATCTGATGAAGCACTGGCCTGTATGTACTCTACGAACACTGGACAGGCTTGGTCGTACAAATGACAGCTGAAGCGCCTCTAACGAGCACTCTGAGGAGGTTTTGCTTTAACCCAAAATGGCTGCTCTCATGATTTAAAGGAAAAATCCGATTTGGGGTTTATATTATTATTTATTGAATATGCTTAAAAATCGTTTATTTTAGTTGGTTAACCATTATAAAACTAGAACTGAAATGCCCAAATACAGAAAATAAATCAGGGTTTTTAATTCATTAATTAAAATACTTACCGGGCGAGACATAGTTTTGGTTTTGAAAAATAATTACTCATAAACTATGGCAACCGAGTAGCATAGTGGCTAGTAGCCGTGCCTCGTACGCCGGAGGTCCCAACTGTTGAGTGAGTTCGACTCCTGGTCGGGGCATTTGTTTTATTATATATTTTTGTGATGAACACAAATGTTTGGTCATCCATACCATATATTCGCTGTATAGTAAAGTGTAAGCTCTTCTTACAGTGTAATTGGTTCCACTACAAAAAAAAAATTAGAAACGAGTCTTTTTTACTATAAATATTTTGTGTCGGAACATAAATGAAAATAAGGTTTTATTTATGCAATACCCTTACTAGATTATGAAATTATAATGTACCGCTTTTAAATGAGAGGTTAATTCGGATTAATTTGTAGAACCAAATGATGCATAACGGTCGCTAAGCGTCGTATTTAAACGTTTACTGAAAGAAAAAAGAACTTGTCGTAGTTTGAAAGTATTATTGTGTAATTATATATCTTTAGTTGTCTTATTTGTTGCTGACTGTAATTGATACTACAAAAAAGGATTCTTAAAAAGTATATTTCCCCGTCTATATTTAATAGTATTTTTAATTTGTGTTTTTACACATTTATCCATTAAACTAGCGCGTTGACTATGGTTTTAAGGATAAGGACAATTTTAGAAGTTGCTTTTTTAAAATTATTATGCAGGTTTGCCCCTTTTATTGAATTATGTCGAGAGGTTAGTTTTGTTTTTCATGTTACCTTTAAAAAAAATAAGACTTTTGTTTTTTATTGTTAATTTAATAACAAATTTATAAGCGCGTGTGTGAAATATCTTAACTGATACTTTTACAAAGGCTTAGAACTGCAGAAACTGAGTGTTCTACATGCTCAGGGGTTAGTTAATAAACACAAAAATACTTGGGTACATACTACATATATGTAATTTATTTTACGTCAAAAGTTTATCTGTTATAAAAATAAAAAAAATTTGTATAGATATTTTTTTGTTAACCATTTTCGGTTTTCGGTAACACCAACACATAAAACAGCTTAAAATAAACATTTTGTTCCAATTCATAGCCGAATTTCAGCTTCCAATGCTCCACAGTCTTAAAAAGTTAAATCCTCTAAGCTTTGTAATCAGTCAATTTTAGTTCCAGAGTATCCCGCATGTACCATCGGCGCCAAAATAGCGGAAATCATTTGACAATAGCCAGTTTAGATGGAAAGCATACAGCAGTAAGGACTCGAAGCTAAGGAAATAAATATCGTATTTACAGCTTTGTAATAAAGTCTATTTCAATAATATTGGATTGATATGGAGATTTTTGATCATGCTTTGAAGTTTAGTTTTTTCTAGGAATACAATTTCGAGACTCTCTGCCTCATAAATTAAATATTAGTTCATTACATATGAAATTGGGCTTTTGTAAGGGAGGAACATAAAGTCAAATAATAATAATAATAATTTATTTACTTAATAAAAGTATGTACCATTGCTATCTACGCACTTTTGCCATCTCATAGGTAGTTCATTGATCCCTTTACAAAAAGAACCATTCGGACGGAATCAATAAAATCTTTGAAGATGCTTTGGATTGCCCCACCGGAGTTGAATTTTTTCCCTTGCAAGAAATTATCTGAATTTCGAAAAAAATTGTAATCTGTTGGAGCAAGGTCTGTGGAGTACGGTGGATGTCTTGGACATTCCAATTGAAGCTTCTCTAATTTGGTTGCCATCTGTTGTGCAGTGTGTAGTTTAGCGTTGTCCTGACGCAGCAGTGGCCTCGGTTGTTTAGCAGCTAGTTTGTAGATCATGGTTTGCAGTTTCTGACAATAGACATCTGCCGTAATCGTCTGGCCAGATTTAAGAAAGCTGTAGTGAACTACACCGACACTAGTCCACCAAACGCTCACAAGTAATTTTTTTGAGTCAATTTTCGCTTGGGGCAGGATTTGGCTGGTTTGCTAGGGTTCAACCATTGCGATTGTCGTACACAATCCATTTTTCATCTCAGGTAATGATTCGATTTAAAATCCTTTTATTATTGTGCCGGTAGAGTAATGTAACGCAGCAGTCAACGCGCGTTTATTGGTTTGCTGCACCCAATTTATGAGGTACCCACCTCTCAAGCTTTTTCACCTTCCCAATTTGCTTCAAGTGGATTAAAACAGTTTTGTCTCTAACACCGCAGCCTACAGCTAACTCGGACGTGGTTTGTGATGGATCTGCTTCCACAATAGCCTTCAATTATTTATTATCAACTTTAAACACCATCTTGAGACAGAGAGGCCTCACCTACTCTTCTTAACGGAGACGCAGATCTGTAATCCGTCAGACTCGGCATACCTTTGTTACCCAGGGTACATCCTGGAGTCCAATTTCCACCCGAACGCCGGGGTGTGCATGTATGCCAATGAAGAGATCTGTTGTCAGCATCTCCGTTACTTGGAAGATCTGGACTTTTCCGTTATGTGGGTTCACATTAATACCGATTTTGACCAATTGGTCTACGCCAGTATATACCGGTCTCATAGCGGAGATCGGGAGACAACGAGGCTCATGGAGTATCTCAGCGATGCAGCAGATAAGGTTCGGTAACGTTTTCCCTCAGCGCAGTTGGTGTTCCTGGGGGATTTTAACGCTCATCACGGGCAATGGCTACACCCGTATCAGGACACTAGCCACGCTGGAAGAGAGGCTTTTAACTTTTCCGTGACTCAAGGCCTCTCACAGCTTGTGCACGAGCCCACGCGCATCCCCGACGTTGCCGGCCACACTGCATATTGCTTAGACCTTCTGCTGACAACTGATCCTGACAGGTGCTCGGTGACGGTAACTGCACCTTTAGGGACATCCGACCACTGCGTGGTGAAATCTGTGTCACAGTACTCGCCGCCTGACACCAGCCCAAAAGGCGCTAGGCGAGTATGGCGATACAAGTCAGCAGATTGGGATGAGATGCGGCACTTTTTCGCGTCTTATCCTTGGCGGCAGACTTCTTTTACATCAACCGATCCATCATGCTGCGCTGATGCTGTATCAAGTGTGATAGGCCAAGCAATGGAGTATTTCATCCCTTACGCTGACCTATCCCTTGAAACCAAAGGTCGCCCATAGTTTAATGCTGCTTGCCTCACAGCTGAAAAGCTTAAGCAAGAAGCGTACAAAGCCTGGGCTCACGCTTGCAGAAGCAAGGCCGTGGATTCGCATGAACTGAAGAAAAAATACAATGCTGCCGCCAAGTCTAGCAAAAAGGTGATCAGGAAAGCTCGCTTTGATCACATTAGCCACATCGGAGACAAGATAGCGTCATATCCTTCAGGAAGCAAAGCTTTCTGGTCTTTAGCCAATTCGGTTGAGTCGAACTTCTATCGCCCATCGCTGCCACCTCTGAGGAAGCCTGATGGTTCACTGGCCCACACTGCAAAAGAGAAAGCAGACCTCTTTGTTAATCTTTTTGCAGACTGTTCACGTCTAAATAGTCAAGGTAAAGGCCCACCCCAGTTACCTCAGTTCGGACCCAAAATGGGTACCGTTCATATTCGCCAAAAGGAGGTTCTTAAATGCTTGCAGAATTTAGACGTGAACAAGGCCAGCGGCCCCGATGGCACACCTGCAGTTGTGTAAAAACACTGCACAGCCGAGTTGTCTCCCATACTAACGCGCCTGTATCGACTCTCTTTGGAATCTGAAGGAGGAATAGAAGGGAAGCCGTGCAGATCCCATCAACTATCGACCTATTGCAATCACCTCCATACTTTGCAAAATTATGGAGCGTGTATTGAACAATCGTCTCCTGGCATACCTTGAGTTCAACGAGCTCCTTAGTGATAACCAATATAGTTTTCGCAGTGGACGCTCGACTGGAGATCTTCTTGTGTATGCCACTCACTTATGGAGCGAAGCCTTAGAAGGTCACGGTGAAGCTATAGCTGTATCTTTAGACATTTCCAAGGCTTTATGATAAGGTCTGGTATGATGGTCTCTTGAGTAAGCTTCCAGCATACGGAATACCTAAAGGGCTCTGCGACTGGATATCTGATTTTCTGAGGGAACGGTCAAGTCGAGTAGTCTTAGACGGCTGCTCTTCTGACCTAATGGCAATTAATGCCGGGGTACCTCAGGGATCTGTTCTCTCTGCAACATTATTCTTGCTGCACATTAACGACCTGCTAACCCCAGGCATTATTGGTTACGCTGATGACAGCATTGTTGTAGAGAGATACATGTCCAATGCGCGAGCGAGTCCTCAAGAAATCCGGGCTTTGAGAGAGTCTATGATTGAGCGGGTGGATTTGGCCTCAAAGAAAGTGTCTGATTTGGGGCGAGTCCATTTTGGTCAAATTTATACCATCGAAAACACATGTGTGCTTATTCTCCGCGAAAAAGAGCAGTTTCGACCTAACGCCCACTTTCCAAAGTGTTTCTGTACCCTTAACCGACCACCTAGGGCTTCTGGGCGTAACTATATCGTCCCAACTAAACTTCGGGCAATAAATTGTGTCCATGGCTCAAACTGCTTCAAAGAAGTTGGGAATCATCTCGAAGGTCCGACGGTACTTCAGACCTGAACAGCTACTTAATTTGTATACAGCTCAAGTTCGATCTTGTATGGAGTACTGTAGCCACCTTTGGGATGGTTCTGCAAAGTACCAACTAGAAGCGATGGACGCAGTTGACCGAAGAGCCCGAAAAATTATTAACAACTTTGACCTCACCACCAAAAAACTGGAAAGCCTCGACAATCGTCGGAAAGTTGCCAGTTTAGCAGTCTTCTACAGATTACATTTTGGAGAGTGCGCAAATGCTCTTTTTGATCAGGTTGAACCCACACCCTTCTTGCATCGGACTACTAGACGCAGACAGACCTTCCATCCCTTCATGGTAGATATACCAAGAAGTCGAACCAAACGCTTCGATAGTTCCTTGTTGGTGCGGGTCGCCAAGGTGTGCAATGACTGCCTGCGTCTGTTTTTCCAGAAAACTATAGTCCCAGTTCTTTCAAGCGTCGAGTGAATAGGTATCTCGTGGATAGACGTGTAACACCTTCGTCTTCACCGTCACTTTCCATCAGGTGAGATAGAAGACAAACGTCTAATCCTTTTTCAATAAAAAAAAAATAAAAAAAAAGTCTCCAGCCGTCCACGAGGCTTGTTCTACAGGTCGAAATTTCCAGAACGAAAACGTTGGAACCAAAAACGTGCTGTGTTTTCTTTTGCGACACCGCCACCATACTGGTGCCACGGTGGAACTCGTACACGTAAATAACTCGATATTTCAAGTTTTCCATTTTGTAAACTAAGTGATGCAAAGAAAAAACCAAAAGAGGAAAAAACAAATGAATAACTGATTTCGAAACACAAATGCGTGAGTAAATAGCTGTATAAATTTGAAATTGGAATTCTTAACCAAAGAGGAGATACTACAGATCACAGTGGCCAGTACGACAAAACGCCAATTTCATATGTAAGGACCTAATATTAAAATAAGGTTTATATACAAACCTAAATATAGTTATTGATTTATAGGCCTGCAATACAGCAGAAACTGTGTGATCCCTCACTAATGCTGAGTGACCCCACGGCTGGGAGAAAGTGCAGAGGGAGTAAGGCTGCCTCGCTCAACAAATCGGCTGCTTGAGGGAAGTTTAAAGTTTACACGACCAAAATAAAAATAAGACACTTTTTTAACAGGACTACCTGTAAAATTTTCTTTTGATTATGAATAAATGATGTGAATTTGAATTGGAATTTCATCGCGTTCAAGTCACTCAGTCCCACGCTTCATCACTCGATGATGTGTCACCGACCGTAGGCTTAAGTTGGAATTGCGTTGTTGAGGTGATTGCGCTGGTCGTCGTTCCCTTTGACCGGAACACAACCGGGTGAACGTGGTTGTCATGGCGGGAAAAATAGGAAGGAAAGTAGTACCGCCCCGGACGAAATCTCAACACTGTGGAGTATATTATTTGCAGAAATTAAGGATCATGTCCTCCTGTGCAGAGTTTTTTATTTCGTTCTTTGACTTTTCTATAGAACTAATGTGTTGATGATCTTAACAAAGCAAACTCTGCCCCTATTACATTCGGAATAACTTTTATACACGCAGTCTGTGGTTCAACTTCAATGAACAGTGGTGGAACAGTGAATGCAGCGACCTGCGCGTGCAGTATAACAACGCGTTCAGTGCCGTTGAAGCTGCCGTGGCGGTGGAGTGCGTCGAGAATGTCCACGGACTACTCGACCCCCTCCGCCGCAGCTCCAACGCCATCCTCAGTGTGTTCGCTGCAAGGTGTGCAAGGTGGGACTCACCATGTTGTGCCGGTGGGTGCAGCTTCAAGCGGTTAAACCATGACGCTGAATCCTGCTAAGTCTAATGTTTTTATAATTGTCATGTATTAGTTTTTAAGTTTACTAACCCGTAGTTATTAAGATCATTGTAACTAACACTTCGGTTTTATCGCAGAAAAGTCCGTGCAACTGCTACATTTCCCGCGCTTTGTTCACTGCCACACTTCGAGTGGTTCAATGTTGTTTGAACAGTTTGTAGGTTATATTTTTCTGTCGTGAAATAACCACGATAGTTTTATTGTGTATTGGCATAATGAGAACATATTGGAATGAATAGAAAGTTATGCGTCTGGTAGATGAAATCCAACATCGCCTTTTAATTCTCATGTAAATTTTTTTTCTTTTGTTCGAATCATAAGGATGCAGTTATATAAAATCTAAATCAACATATTGCTTCGAAATATGGAGACATTAATTTGTAGGTCTTAGTACATAGACTAATCAGAACACATATTTACCTATGTGACAGCGTGCCATAGGTAACGGCAATAATTACATAGTCAGGGATAAAGTTAAATTGATTCTATACTGATAAATTAATTTGTCCACTTTATAACTCAATGTTGTATATTTCAAATTATATCACGATTCACATTATTTACCTATGAGTAATAAATAAAGCAAGAAAGACTACATTTCACCATGCCGCCCGAACATACCTCTTCAGTATTTCTTTGTACCACATTCAAATATGCGGTTTTTGCGTAATTTGCCGGCGCAGTGAGTATTTCGATAAAACTTTGCTGTACCCTACCATCAATATTACTTAAACTACATATTATTATGTTCCTGTCAAATCCTAGTCTCTTGTCGTTGCCAAGTAAAGTGTAGCGGTGACGCGCTTCTCAGCCGACCAATCAAAACGCGTGATCTACATCGCCATATCAACTATACTTAGGCGATTATAATCCACACGCTGAATGATGATCCCTATGACAGTTCGTTAGCGCTTAACATTGTACTGACGTCCTATCACATCAAATCCTTTAGAGGTCCATTAAAAAGACGAAAAAATCATAATTGTGTACAATTGTAAATTATAAAAATGAATATTAAGAAATTATTACGTAATGTTCGGAAATAATAGAAAAAAACTCAATGCAAATGTACATGGTACGTGCTGCAAAAGTTACGTCGTCAAGCTGTTATCGACTAAGAAGGGACACATCGATAAACAAAATATCGATAATTTGTTGGAAATATAAAACAAATGCTTTGAGTTTGTATTTTATTTATATCAATCTGAATCTGATACAGGGTCAATCGGATTTTCAAAATCTGAGTCTGAACTGCAGCTATCCGTGACGTTTATTATTAACGGTTGGTCAATGATATTGTCGTATTGTTACTTTTTTATCTAGTGTTTTATGTCCATCAATGCGCGTAGTCTTTTTTTCAAAATAAATAAATATTGCTTATTATGTTGAATGACCTGGCTGAATGACATGACATTTGCCTGAAAAAACAGTATTTTATCGAAATTGTTTCGCATAACTAATACAACTGTCAGTTGAAACGTCAAAGGGATCATCATTCGGCGTGCGGAGTATAGTGTATATACGAGGAGAGGTCAAAAAGTTCGCGTGATGAGGGGGGTGGAGAGTTAAATAAAAGAAAAAACATTTTCATCACATTTCAAACAGAAAAAATATTTTTACTTTTTTGATATCCTCCCTTTACACTAATACAATTTTCAGATCTTACAAATAATTAATCTAATCCATAGAAAGAAAATATTCCTCCTTGCCGTCGAAATAGGCCGAAATTGCTGACCTTACTTCTTCATATTCGATACATTGTTCGTTGATAGTTATTTCAAGATAGGGGGCCAGGTCTGGACTGTAGGGGAGTGTGGCAGCAGTTCGAAGCCGCGCCGGTGAACGGCAGTCGTTATTCAGTTTTCCTCTTCTTTTTTCCTTGATGGCCTCCTTTAATCGCCCCAGTGTAGAAGCGTAGTACTGTCCCGTTATACATAGAAACGCCACGTTCCTTATAATCTATTAACAAAATGCCTTCTGTGTCCCAAAAGACAGTCCCCACGGTTTTTCCTGCCGATTGCGATGCTTTGTACTTGTTCAGATAGGGTGTTCCTTTTTTATACCCCTGTATCGATTCTAGTTGTAACTCAGGTTCATAGTGATGAACCAAAGTTTCGTCCCCGGTAACAATTCGGGCCATAACTTCTACTTTCTTCTCTCCACAGAGCTCCAAAAACTTGCGTGAACACTCGACACGCTCGCGCTTTTGAAACGGCGTAAGCATTCTCGAAACCCATCTTGCACTGGCTTTGCTCATCCCAAGGTGATCAATGATGATCGTTTAGGACTCGCCATTTGTAAACCATGGTCTTACCTCCATAAACCGCTAAAATCTCTTGAGAAATGGTCGGCAGTGTTTTTCCTTGTTTGCTGAGGAACTTAATCACGGCGAGGTGTTCAATTTTGTACACACTGGCTATTTATTTCCCGATTTACTGGTTTAAACTTAGAAGTAAATTTAAGGAAATAAATATTCTTACCTTCCATTTACAATATATTTTAGAAAATTTAATGTATGTTAAAAAGAACATAACCTTGTTCAAAAGAAAAAAAGATCTGCACAATGTTAACACAAAAGGAAGAAATATGCTGGCAGCTCATAATAGCAGGCTTCATAAAGTCACTAACTCATTCATGGGTCAATGTATACGCTTTTATAATAAGGTTCCTGAGGATATCCAAGGTCTTCCTATTGACAAATTCAAAGAAACTACAAAGGAGAAGTTGTGTGCTAGAGCATATTATAAACTATCCGATTATTTGTATGATAAAAGCCCTTGGGTATAATCCCCTCATTAACAGGATTGTACTAGTATTTGTAACAAAGCATGTGTAATGTGTCTGTATGTGCGATGAGTTCTACGTCCCGATGAATATCTAAAGCGTCATTGTCACTAAAGTACGTCTTCTTATGGTAGCGTCGGGTGACGGGTCGCTCACTTCCCTCTAATATGGTTGAGGAGGGCGATGGCTGGATCCCGCGTTAACTCGTGAACGGGTGCCGTTTGAGGGTGTTCGTCGTTTGGATACTTGGGGGGAGGGAGACTTGCCGAGCTAACAGATGCAGAAAAGAATAATTTTGTATAGACATAAAGAGACTCTGTAAATTTATTTTGAAAAAAAATATACCCGTGAAGTTTCTTGCCAGTTCTTCTTCACGAAGGTTTTTTTTCGAACTGGTGGTAGAATCATGTTTTATTTGACGTCAATAAGAACAAGTAGTTGTCAATGAGAAATAAATATTTCATTTCATTTCATTTCATTTCAAACGTCGATAACTCAAAAGTTAATGATCCAATCAATTCATAATTTGATATATATGCATAAAATGAGTTGTCCAACTAGTGCCTACCTGGCCGAGTATATCTATCCCCACCAACCTCTCCGTTCCGTGAACTTTTTGCCCTCCCCTCGTATGACTTCCAGACGATGACTGTCAGGCCACGGTCTGCTTACGCTTTTCCGTTAGTGGGAACGCGTGGCTAAGTTACCTAAAGTAGTAATAAAACAAAGTATTTATAGATACACAGTGGTAACCCTAGACAAAGACGCACAGAGCTAACTAACTTCTCTTTCAGTTCGCATGTCGAGTAGTAGCGGACCTTCGATTTATCTTATTTCCATGTGCAAGATACACGCGCATCTAAAGCTTGCTTTCGTTGACAGATTCTTCAATCCGACTGTCACTACGCAAAGATAACTGATGCGATACGACCCGACATTAATACCAACTAACTATGTTCCGTCCTGCTCGCACGCCTCATCTTTGAATAATTTTTTCTCGTACTCCGTTTAACTATGTTTTGTTGTTACAAGGTAATGTACTGAGTTTGTGTGAGCACTAGCTCCACAGAGTAAATATTGAGATACAGACACGGCAAGCGAGTCGGTAGCGTGTTCCACGTATATAGCTTTGCTGAATTATATTTGATTTAATGACGATTTGTACTAATCGTACATTTTGATTTTCATTGCTAGTTGGACTTCAATACAAAGCAGTAATTATTAATTAGACATCGCAATGGACACTTTGGTAAACGACGCTTCCACCTGTGCTAATGCACCACCGTTTGGCAGCGGATTTGGGTACTAATTGGTAAATGTGTGAATGTGGTTCTCGACCGGCGTTTTCAACACCAATAATAAATCATAATAAATCCCCAGACAAGCACACCGCCTGTGTGGCCCCAGAGTAAGCGGAGCTCGTGTTATGGACGACCATACAGCGAACTGGGGGGAACCCAGAATACACATACATATACAAATATCAACAGCCATAACCCGAGAACAAACATTTGTGTTTATCGCACAGATGAATGCCCCGGCCAGGGTGCGAACCTGGGACCTCCGCCGTACGAGGTATGAATGTGGGTTAAACTTATTTGTGGTTGTGAGCTAATGGCAAGGAATGGGGAACAATCCGTCAGCGATAATGCAAGTTTGAATTCTCTACATTGGCAGTTCTGTGATCGGATCGATCGCTCTCGAACGTCATACCTAATTTAATCAAAGTTTTATACTAGGAGTGCCTCACGGTTTTACCCATGTAGTTTCAGGAGTTATCGATTATAAACCAACAAACTATAGAAGATTTGCTCTTTTTTTAATTCTTAAATTGTAGACAATCACACCAACTGTATGGCCGCAAAGTGAGCAGCGCCTGCGTTATGTAGTTACGTATACAGTTGGTGTGATTGGGGATTTTTACAATAAAATCATTCTTTTCATAATTTGGTGTTTAATTATGTCGTTTTATCAAATCTGCAAACGCGTGAGCTTAGGGCAAACTGCAGCACAGGCTCAGTTATTGTTACAGTCAACAACTTGCACCAAAACAGTAACAACAGGTTAGAATTCAATAGTTGCGTTGGCGCCATTTTATTATTCGTTATTGATAAATTATGTTCTTATATCTAGAGTTTGACAGTTGATTTGACCAAAGCTAGAGCATTAACCGGTCAGATTTAAACGGTTATGGTTAGCGTTGGTACAAATTCAAACCCAAATATTATTTCTTATCATTGACAATTACTTGTTATTATTGACGTCAAATAGATGCCTCTGCCACCAGTTCGGGAAAACCGTCGTCAAGAAGAACTGGCAAGAAACTTCACGGATAAAACTGCGGGAAATTCTTGCCACGGGTTGCGACGTCACTTTGACCAGTGCTAATAGTGCCAACTATACTTGATTGAATCGAAGATTTGGCGGCTCTGTTATGGTTAAAGAACGTGTTCTATAAATCACATATGCTAGATTTTCATCTTATAATTTGGTGGAAACAAAATTAGACCGACAACAGCGAACCTGCAAAATATTGCAGTACGTCTCTATCACTCCTATAGAAATTGACAGTGATGGAGGGACATTTGAACTGCCTGCGCAAATCGGCCTTACAGAGCTGTTGATATTCGGTAATAACACTAAAACGATAGAAATTAGAAAATTAAATTTACAACACTATGTAGTTCACAAAATAATATTTTTGTCTGGATAACCCTATAACATATATATAATATAATAAATGAATCCAAAATAAGCTTAATCAAGCAGAATTATGCCAAGCACTTTTATCCAGTTAGAAACTTTCATGAAACCTACAATTTATGTATTTATAGCTCAAGGTGCATTGAGTTTATTTCTATTTATACTTTACTAATAATTAGTAAAATAAGTAAAAATTATAATTATTGTAATAATGAAAACCTCACTTTTATCTTTAAATGTAATATCTTACACAATCGTGTGTAACGGTCTTCTATAAAAACATTTTCGGATTAAACCTCTTTTGACAACAACTAACCTCTTTTGTGATGTAGAAGCTGTCAGAAATTCAAAACTCAAAGAATATTTCGAATTCTGGAGAAGCCCTTTCCAGCAAGATCATTGCAATAGTAACCGTCCCAAAGTACCATGGGCCAAATTTCCAAGTGACCCAATTTTACATAAAAAACAAAAAAAACAAAAAATAAAATCAATCCCTACTAAGATCCAAATTTAATGATTTTTGAACCAATATTTAAGCCATGGCCTTAGTTTTAAGGAGAACGATTCTTCCGAGAAACATACTACTAAAATATTTGAGGAACAGGACTTTAACGTCGTCCTTCAGGATAAACCCACCAATAACCTGTAAGTATTGTATTTTATTTTTCACGCAAATTATTGCTCCGCTCATATTTATTTTATTTTTCATGCAAATTGCTCATACATATTAGAATCTCTAATAAAAGTCGGCATTGTCAATCTTTAGTTCAATGTGGGAGATTGCCACTAGAATCTGCTTTCGATATGAATTCCTGTGCTTGTGAATAGCTTGACTTTCAATTAGAGGTTATTGTATGTTCAGTAGAAAGTAAAGACAGGAAATGGTAAAGCAGGTTTGTGTGGCGTTAAATGTTTAAAGGGGGCTCTTTCGGTCACTGGCTGCTACTCGTATCTCTGATACATGAATGTTTTCAAGGCTGGCATGTTTCCATTTTATTTTATTATTTACTAACCAAGGGAAGCTTTTCGATACTAGTAACTCTAATACGGGACTTTAGCTACAAGCTATTAATTTACGTTATGAACTACGTTATGGACGCACGTTATGAATGAATTCTTATTTAAGTTGCATCGTGTTTCGGTGTGATTGCGTAGCGACGTGAGGTGTTATTTCGGAGAACGGTGGACGCCACTGAAGGACTTCCGGACTATAATACTCGACGGACGAGAGTGCCTCTGTTCTTCTAAATAGCACCGCGCCTTATGTAACGAGTATTATATTCTGGATGTCGTTTCAGTGGCGGCCCCCACGAGTGCCAACTTCGGAGTGAACCTGGGAAGCCTGCGAACGAGCCTCATCAGCGGCGGTGAGCTGCGGCAGGTGCGACACAACACCACCGTCGGCAAGAAGCGCAGGCGGTGCCCGCCGCCACCATGCTGCCCCAACCCGTGCTGTCCTCCGTGCAAACCCCCGCCGTGCTGTCCGCCGTGTGGACCACCCCCTTGCTGCCCGCCGCCACCCTGCCCACCCGTGTGCCCACCGCCCCCCTGCTGCCCACCGCGACCGTACTGCCCTCCACCCTGCTGTCCACCCTGCTGCCCTCCACCACCTTGCTGCCCTCCACCCTGCTGCCCACCATGCTGCCCTAAACCATGCAGCCCATGCCCACCATGCTGCCCGCCCTGCGGCCCTTGCCCGCCTTGTGGCCCTTGCTGCCCCTGCCCGCCCTGTGGCCCTTGCCCCCCACCATGCTGCCCCTGCCCCGCCCCAAAAAAGAAATGTGAATCCGCATGCCCTGTCTGTGGGGACATCAATTTCGCAGACGAGCCCGTGCAGGGCGATTTGACTTCGTCTGGAGAACCCGGCAAGGCGGCAGCGTCGCGGGCTGCGATGAAGGCAGGCGAGTCGGCGGCGGCGGTTGCGGCGGCTGCGGCGGCTGCGGCGACCATGGGCGGAGACAACACTGTTGACAAGGCCAAAAAAGAATTTTAAGAAAAATCCTCCCCGTCTACGTTTCCCAGTGATCCCGTGAATTGACAATTTTTTTTTATTTCACATCTTTAAGTCTGATTGAATAACGAGTCTAATATTTACTATTCCAGTGTTTTATTTACATCCTAGTTTCATAGATTTACCTTTATCTGCAGATAAAAAACTTATAGTAAGTAGAATTCTATTCAGTCTTAATTATTCTAGGGAAAAATTTGTCTGAGCGTTTAACAAACTGCCCTGAATAAATTTAATGCAAATTAGACTGCCTGGTGTCGGACCTTTTGCTCGTGTTTGGTGATTCTACCCTTGGTCGGGTTTCAAGGAAGTGCAGTGGTACGCCATGAATAGATTGTTCCACACGATGCTGTCCCACAGGAGGCGTTAGGACAGCACCTGTCGGACCAACCATCGCACTGGTCTTACCCCTGGTGCTATGGTGGGTTAAAACGTGTTGTATAAGGCTAAGCCTAAAGGCTTTTAAGGCTTTAAGGATTTGTTATTATTTGAAAACTTCTAATATTTTATCATAAAAAAGCAAAGCCTCAAAAATGCACCAACGCATAGATCTGGAAGAGAAATTAAAAAAAAAGGGGGAAATAAAATAATGTTTTATGAGGAATCAAATTATTAACCTTTTTTATGAATTACTAACTTTTATATCGTATTATCAACACCAGCAGTCTATATCAAGCCATAAGGATAAGCAGATGGACGCTTGTATCATTTTGTTCCCAAGCCGATTTCTTTTTTTTTCTTGTAATGGTGTTTCCCGATCGAGAGAATGCTTGTTCACTTGGCATCCTGGTTGCAGGCATAGAAAGTAGAACCATATTGGATAGGTGTGGAAAGGTTGTTATTTTACTTTTGTTTCGTTACTTTCAATTGGCATATTGATATATGCATCAATTTCATTTGATATTTCAGTAACTCTTGTCTTTTGAACTTTTTCGAGTAAGACTCAACGGTAGAAGATTCCTTTCTTGCAGTTTCAGTAGACAAAACTTCATTAGACAGATATATTTACATTTGTACATTTCTTTTAAATATTCCAATGGAGTATTTTCATACCTCTTGTAAAATAGTTGTTGTTTAAGCGAGGGTCTAACATGACGCCATCTGAGCAAGTGTTGAATTGAGTTAGGTAGTATTCATCAAACTTTTCCGAAACTTTGCTTGCACAATCAAGTTGACTTTTTTTCTGCAGAAATGTGTTGTTGTAGTACATCTAATATTGGTCTTACATAATAAATACTTGGATATTTTTGTTTCGATAAAATTATGGTAGCTTCATAAAACGGATGTAAGAAATCAATCAAAATGCTGATCTCGTTCCAATCGGAATTAGTTATGGCGGTATCAAAAAACTCATTTTCATTTTCACCGTTTTCATTTTAAAAGCCCTACCCCTTAGTTCCACCTAACTGGCGTATGTTTTAGGAGATTGAGAAATGGAATATTGACTGCTTTGCATGATGCTTAAACCTTTGTCGTTTTTTGGTGCAGTTGTACCAAAGGTTCTTATGCGAACCTTTGACACAAGATCTTTTACATAATTGCTAGAAAGACCTTTTTAACTAGATTTAAAACATGAGCAAAACATCTCAAATGTGTGACATCCTTGAATTCATGAAAAAGGGTCAAATTCTTCACACTTCATATTTGTGGCTTCATTATCTGTGGTAACTGACAATAATTTATTTTTTAGTAATAAAGGAATTCATTTTGAATTTTTAGACACATAAGGAGCTGTTATGAACCATATATGGTTTATTAGTGACGGATGTCCAAGAATCGAAAGTGAGTGAAATGTTGTTGTGTGTTGAAATGTGATTGTAAGCAGCATATAATATTTTTATTCTTTAACTTTTCGTTTTGATTGAATTTTAGCCATCAACAAAAATCTGCTTGGTATTGTATAAGATCGAATAAATGAAAGCTTGAAAACCCTTTTCTTCAACTATTCGGAAAGAATGTTGCCCGTTTATAATGAATTTGATGATATACTCGTCAACATTCTCACCAATTGACAACACATTAGAAGTTGTTACAGATGTCTTTTTTTATGGTTTAACTAGTGTTTTTTCAAAATACCCTGAGATGTCTTCAAAGAAAACCACTTGCTGCATCCTTTGCACATAATTATTACCGACAGTTTTGTAGTGTGACCACTTCCAACTTAAACGTTGCTTCTTAGATGATACCCCCCCTAGCTCTGCATCATCAACTTCGCTTTCTCCGACTGATACCGAACTGGTAGATAAAAATGATTTCCTTCAAGTATTATTATCATACAGTTCTGAGATAATAACTTGCTCTTGCTCCACTATTTCAATTGATGATTCATACTCATTTGGATTCATTTTTACTGATAACCAAATAAATTAAAAATAAACGATTAACGACGATAACCAGTGACACTGACACTGCACTTCACATCCACTCACAACGAACTTATTCTGATAATAATTATGTTTATTCTAAGCGGTAACTGACTGAACTGAGTGATTCTGTGCGAGTTTATAGGTAGGTAGGTCTTACCAAAACGAAATTAACGTAACTACCCTCACGTAGAATGCATTTGGGTTATGTACATTTTTTTTATTACACTATCTACTTAAACTGTTAGTTATACGCAAATGACCTAAAATTTTAACTGTGTTTTACAACCACTTAACGGTAGGCTCTAAGCCTTTAAGGAAATTGTGTTGAGATACTAATTTTTTGCAAATAAATTCAAACTCAATTTGTCATTTGGCTCTAACAATCTTAGTTTACGATGTACTGCTCATGTTTTTATATAGATAAAAAATACATAAAATAAATTCGTGGACACAGCTTAAAGATACCAAAGACAATAATGGACATAAAAACAATAGTAAAAACATCGAAACGATCTCGTATTCCATAATGGATACTGGCCAAGGAATTGGTTCGCCATGGCTGCCTTGAGACCGAAACTCAAGCCTCATGATTCATATGGTTCAACATTTTCGGTGCCCTTATCATACGTAATAAGGTGCTTGGTAGTTCGACGATCATACCACCAGGGGTATTGGGGGTCTGAGATGTTATGTTATGTCCTGTTATGTTGTTGTGAAACGTTGGTAGTTTGGAAGAAAGGCTTAGTTTATATTAATATACTTAAGCTTGGTTATTGATTTAGATCACTCAAAAATCATATCGATAAATTGTTGAAATGTAAAATTGACTTGTCTCTTTGTCTGTTACGAACTTATTTTGACGATATATTTTGAAATATATCTTATAATATTAATATTACTCATAATAAAATATAGTAAATATAAATACTTAACAAATTTAAATAAAGACATTTTCGTTTTAGCGATTAAAATTCTGATCGTAGGTGAACTACATTTACGATACAAATAAATTTATTAACAGTAAATTATTATTAAATAACAAATTTTGATATTTTTTTTAATTTGTCTTTCTTTAGCGATCGTTACTGCAGCATAATGTCATTCAGAAAATATAATTCAAACTAGTTTTGTTTAAAACAAATTTTATTTCTCTACCTGTTTATTATTGAGGGTTTAATAAAATGGCTACAACTGTGCAGGACAAGTATTAGCACAAACATTTCTGATCCTTGAACTCTGTTCATTCACGCAAACAGGGGGGTAAATGGTAATGTGGATTGGCTCAGGGGTCCTGGTTTTGTTTATATAGTATGTATGCTTATTTTGGGCAATAAAACATACAAAAAAATTCAATAAAATAAAAGTCAAGTATAACTTACGTAAATGTAAATATATAGACGGCCCGTTTGGTGTAGTATTATTATTATATGTATTTAGTAGCCTTGCCTTCCATGCCAGAGGTACCGGGTTCGAACCTGGTAGGGGCAGATATTTTGTAATATTAGCTTTCTAGTCGTGGAATATTTAATTACTAAAATGCGTATTAAGTCGAATTTTGACTCCGGACTCATACTCAGGAGGTCCTAGGTTCGAGCCCAGCCGTGGCATTCATTTGTGTTATGAACACAGATGCTTGTTCTCGGGTCATTGATATGTTGACATTTTTATATGTATGTTTATTATGGGACCCATGGGATCCACAACACGAGCTCAACACGAGCTCAACACGAGCTCAACACGAGCTCAACACGAGCTCAACACGAGCTCTGCTTACTTTGGGACCATACAGTTGGTGGGTTTGTCTGAGGATTATTTAAAAATAAAGAAATTTATATTTTTTATTAAGATGTTTCTGTCCTCGTTACGAATGGTATTTGTTTAATTTGTAACTCTTTGAAATTATCAGATTTTGAATTCTCAAATTAACGCAAGATGTACAAAAGTACGTACATAATTTATTGAATGACAGCACTTCATACTTAACATTCGTTTGTTATAAAAACCTTTATTTACCGATTGTGCAGATTTTATGCATTTTGAGCAGATTTTATGAAAAATCTTTCTATGAAGGATTGTATTTAATTTAACTTATAAAACGAAATGTATTCCCTTATATCGTTCTTTTTTAAATTTTGATATGATTTTTACCGTCAGTCGCCAAATTCTTAGCACACTGGTTTAAGAAACTCCGAGTTAAAGGAAATAAGCCGATTTTGCTATTTGGTCATCTTTGTCCTTGGTATACTTGTCACCATTCGAGGTACAGCTGTTCATTGCCTTCAGAGGCCTTTACTTGAAATGCTTGACGCGACACTCGATCGGGTCGGCTGGAAGAATCTGCATCTTTGACGTGGCTACTACGGAGACCTTGTTGGCAAATCGCAAGGGTAGTTTATATTAAATAAAATATTTTAAAAAAACATTTTAAACATTTTAAACATTTTAAAAACACAACATAAAAATTTTTTGCAAAAGTGACTCCATAAAAAGCAAAACTATTGATAAATTTTTAAAAGTTAATTAATAATTTTGATAAGTACAGTCAATTTGGGTAACTTAGATCATTTTTACAGTATTTGAGATGTAACATCTTTTATAATTTCTAATGAAAAAATTTTTCGCAACAATAAAAATAAATAAACAAGGATTATGCAGGGTTCCATCTTGAATTCATTCTGCACACCCTTCGCCTTTGCTTTTGTTGCTAAATTTGTGTACTTAGTATTTATGCTTTATAAATCACACACTCGATTATAGGTTTCTGTATACATGTATAGGCATGATATGTGTATGTATACCCTTGACAATGATGTGAGTTATCGAGGTTTGATTTGATGTTTTGGTTGGTTGACCGTGAAAGAGATATTGGTTTTCTCAATAAAGGCAAATTTCTACTGGGAGAAATTCTGGCGAACAAAATGGTATAATGACGCTTCTGGTTAAAATACTTATACATATATCAATATTAACTATCAAGTCGAGGATCTTTCTTACTTTTTGATCCGGAGGTTTAATGGTCGCTGAATATGAATATCAACTCATTGACAATCAAAACAGATTTTAATATTTTTTTATAGATTCTTTAAACTTAATAGTAAGTTAGTTAAACTTAGTAGGATATCAAAATATTAAATAAAATAAAAATAACTTCGAAAGATAATTCTTATTTAATATGAACGATGCTCAATAATCCTTATTATTTCAAACATAATCTGTCTTCTTTTTACCGCAGGTACGTTGTCAAGTTCTTGGCCAACAAATTCACCGAATTTACGATTTGCTTCTTGCAGGGTTGCTTCATTAGCCGTTTCAGGTGTTTGTGTACTTACATTTTCCTTTTCACAATTATAATTGTCAGATTGAACGCCAACTTCCTTCTTTTCCTGAACTGTTTGTGAAGTTGAGGGGTTAACATCAACAGAATATTGTTCATAGAGCATCTGAGTATCTTGAGTATCCCAGATTTGACAATAGGAATCGTTAAAATGAGCATTTTTATTTTCATGCTCATGTTTGGATCGTTTCGACATTTTTTTCACTATTCAAAAATCAACAATTTAATGATTTTTTTTTCAGATAGTAATATGTTCACAACGTTCACGTGTATCGCCCGACATGAGTGACAACTTTTTTCTTCTTTTTTTTCAACAAAGTTTAAACTTTTTCTAATTCAAGAAGTTTTTACTCACTCGTTATGTATTTATTCACCCTAGCAAAGTGAACAAATGTGTAATATAGATATAGATACCGCGAGAAGGAAAAGTACGTTTAGTTTCTTAATTGCTCCAAAGCTTGGCCTACTGAGAGACTTCCAGACACTAATCCCATCTGGATTTCCATGATCATATTATCGTTACTGATCTGCTTTTTTTTTCTTTGGCTTGTGATGGATCCTGACCCTTGGTAGGGCATAATTTTATTCAACAAACGCAGCAATGTTTTGTTGCTGGTGTTTAAGTTTTTATTCAATTTTGAATGATATCCCTCAAGCACATTGTTAGTGCGATGCCTTTCTCCGAATACACTAATCACATCAAACGAATGTTTCTTCAACCAAAAAGTTTCCACATATCTTATAAATTTTGTCATTTCTATATTGCCTACACATAAAGCCTTTATGAATTGCCACCCTTCCATGATATGATGTGAAGGCAGCAACGCTAACGCCTTTGTTAACCCTATAATTCTTTTTTCTGCGTAAACTTTTGAATGACCAAGTTTATCTGCTTTTTTGTTAATGTTTTTACACCAGTGAAAGTAACAACCTTTCAGGACAATATTGGGGAATAACATTTTTAACGCGTTCATTGATGCCATTTCAAAATCAGAATGAACTTTAATCGGTTTCCATTCACAAAGTTGCGACTTGATCATGCTGAACAGTTTAAAATAACTACTCTGTCGCCTGTGGGTCATTAGTGCGAACACTAAGGGTACAACGTGAGTATTATCTAATGTGCTGCCAACATCTCCGTGCAGAGAAAAAATCTGAGTAAATGGAGTTGGGCATGTTTTAAAAGTGCCGTCTATAAAAAATTCAGTCACGTTTGCTATTGCTTGCCTGCAATTATTAGTACAAAATACTAGAATTTTTTCATCTTTGTAACAATAATCTGCTAAAATCTGATCACGGAATTTTAATGGAATTTCTTTTTCACGGACCGATTTATATACTGTTTTTTTTAAATCCAAACTCTTGTTCCGTGCACCATACAAAAAACTAGTGGAATTATTTAATGAGGGTATAGGTATAACTAATTCTAAGCCAGTCTCTTCAATGGAGTTTGTTACAGCATTGTAAAGTTTCGGTATAGGTTCATCGCTTGTTATAACGTTTTCCCTAAGCTCATTCATTATTTTAAGCGCATCATTTTTGTACACATTTGGCTCACATGTGTGTAATTTGCCAAATACATGTACTTCTTCATTCTGAAACAAGAGTATACACAATTTGTCTGGTCATGAGCTGTCTCGAGTCCCGGGACTCTGAAAATGACGGGAATTCCCAAACCATACTTACCTTAGTAGTAACCGTTCCATGGCATTTCAACTTTTTGTAAGAGGAACATCTCCAATATACTGATCCATCTGCATAATTTTTATGTTTATGATATTTATATTTGCCTAAAAGTAAGGCTACTCCGCCATTGGTATTAATTAATCTGATTTGGGACATCAGTAACATATGTTAGAAATATAGTAGAATATATTAGAAATGTCAACATATTGATTTACTTCACACCAATGACACATAATTTATCTTTTGAACGTCATAAACGTTATCAGCCAGTGCATTAGAGAAACAGATAAAAAGATACTAATGCATATTTATTTATATCAACCATTGAGAGTATACTAGCTCGATAATCTTAAGCGATATGTAATCCCAACATTACGGTGGTGTGGTCAACAAATGCTTTTTGTTAACGACACCCCTGGGGTATCGTTTTGGGGGTGTCGTCAACAATGAATGGTATAATTACAATAAACTTGTAAGGGCTTTAAGTAAACACGTTTTCATTCAAAATGGAGTAATTCTCATACGAATTTGTAAGATGTTAGTCAAAACGGATTAAGTGGTTTTTTTAATACGGCAATACTAGAAAATCTTGTAAACGTGAAATTGATGGGAGATGACTGGGTTTATGGATATATACAATACGCTCAAGCGTTTGACAATATATAAATAGGCTGTATTCGAGGAGAAAGAAAAGAAATTTTACGGGGCCTGCTCGAAAGCAATACCAGGAAGATGTAAATGATGAAAGATTGCCAGGAAATATACCTTGAGCTTGGTATATAACGAAAAAACGAGTTATTTTAAGGTTTTTAACAGAATTTTGGTTTAAGAAGTTTTAGTACTGTTAAATATTATAAAATTAACCTATCGTTTATTTAAATTTACCTAAATCGCAAGTAATTGTTTGCAATCAAAAAGTCATAATTGCATTTTTCAAATTTAAATAAGTTCCGTCGTATTACAGATAGCATTACGATTTAATTTATGTCAAATATAGTCGCAACAATACCACGCTGAAAGCTCACTGTCATTACATTTAGGTTTTACTGCTACTGAAAAATTTGTATTAATTATACCATTTTGTTCGCCAGCTCCTCAATTAATCATAAATTTTTTTACTCTTTAATTATTTTGTACAAAATTAATGTATGACTGTATATGCAGCAGGACCCTGAGTTTAGTCTGATTGGATTTAGTCATGCCAAAGGGAAATAAATCGTAATAAGAGTATTAATATAATTTAAGGGTTAAAATACAAACTGTAAAAATACGATGCTGAAATCATCGAAACAAATAAGGGTCCTGCTGGCATGACAAAGGTTTTGCAGGCGCACATCTCATAAGGTAATAATTATTTTAAACTTAAATCAAGGTATTTTTAAGGTACTAATACACCACACAAAGGGGTAATATACATTTGGTATGTAAACATTAAAACAGCGAACTGTCCTGCTAGAAAAATATGTAAGATTTCGCCGTAGCCATTTAGGTACTATTTTTTACCTACACAATTCGGAAGGTACTAAATACTACGGACGTTAAACTAGCTTCCTATCAGATAAAACGTAGGGTCCTGCTGCATATACAGACATCATTAATGTATTGTTAATTTTGTTTTTATGTATACATACATTCGTTAAATAATTAAGTTAACTACTCTAAAAATGTCGGCCGCCATAATGTTCTCATACATACAGATTGAGGAAGGAATCTACTTATCACCATCTTATCGTTTTGTCACCAGTATCGTTTTAATGTTTCATTTTATTTCGGAAAATCTACGTCAGCTCCTAAATCATAAAAATGGGAACAAATTCCAACATGACATACTGCTAATTGAGATAGCTAGGCAGGTCTATACTCTTTCGTGCTTTCATTTTTAACCACCGACGCAGTATTAAGCTATTATTAACCTATTAATCTATGCCGATTGACAAAATTTATGTAGGTTTTGGTTGTTTGATTCCTTTGTAGTGCGCTCTTGTGATTCGGCCGGCTTCATTCGATCACGACAGCGTCCCTTGGTTTAAATATAATTTTATTTTTAGAACGTTACAACAGCTTGTAGCGGCACCGCAATGCTAATACAGCCTATACTATACGATCTATCAGTTATTTTGCACATTACATTGCCTTTGTTCCAGTATTTGCACTAGCTGTTCCTTTCCTTTGATCGGAACACCACAAAGTCAACATGAATATTATGGCGATATTATTCTGACTGTAGATAAAACAATTAACGTGTCGCTATTGCCTGTCAGTTGACAATATATACTTAATTTTTGGTAGAAACCGGTGTCCTACGTGAGCGAACTCTGTGCGAACGCGAGGTAGTACGATACGATTCTGCGCGATATTTCAAACAGTCGAAACCTGTCATAAGTGAGGTTCGCGCGCGTTCGGCCACGAGGACACTAGCGGTTTCGACTGTTTGCCGTTCCGCGTTGAATAGCATCGTGCCGAGCAGTGTGCAGACCTCGCGATCGTACGACGCCGCCGTAGTGTGCCCATCCATGGAATGAGGCGATTAAATACAGCATGAACATACCTTTGCAGCCTTGGCGGGAACATGCTGCAGCAACAGAGCACCGAAGAACTTGATACAAAATAAAAGGCAACTGCAGACTATCTCCGGGGAAACGGACACCTATAACTTGAGGCGTGGAGTCTCCTGCCCCAGCCTCATCCGGAACCCCCCGAACGGAAAACATATATGTGAAAAAGACAATATAAAAGAGCAGAACCAGCGCGCTTATTCTACGAGTGTTCGTTCTCCACAAGCCACATCTAACGACGTGCGGTTACTCTCCACAACGAGCGCTGTGGCTTCTCCGAAGTGCTGTCCATCTCCGTGCTGCCCTCCATGCAGCCCTCCCCCTTGCGATCCTAAATGCTGCTGCCCCGGCACTTGCGGCTCGCTGCCTCCACCTGGACCGTGCTCCAGCCCCCGCTGCCTCCAATACCAGACAGGATACTACTACTACCCGTACGGCTGGTGGTTTTGCGGTCCATACCACGTCGGTAATCAGTGTATTCCACTGAATTCTGCCCCTAAATGCCCAAAATGCCCACCCAAATGCGTGCCTTGTCCACCGAAAGGCTGCGCGCCATGTTGCACACCGTGCTGCGTCTGCCCAGCAACTACTCCATCTACTGTTGCTGGTATGGGCCTTAATCTTGATCTGAAACTAAGAGATGATAAATCTTCAAAGGACCCGCAAGATCCTAAAGACACCAAAGATCCCGATGTTTCAACACAATCTCCATTCGGGAAAAAAACCAACCCTAAAAATTTGCAAAGAACGTCATCGTTTAAAGGGTTTCTTACTGGATTGTCACAACCCTTTTACACTGAACCGATGTGCAGCCAATCCAACCCGAGCCCGGCCGCAGCGCCGACCATGACAACGACCATGACACCCAACAGAGTGCTCAGCTCCACACTGCCCACGCAGTTGAAGGCTACCACAAACAGTGTGAGCTCATCCAAAAAGAGAACTCGGCCAATACTGTCCTCTCTTATTTGCCCCTGTCTATCAGATCTGGATTTGCAGACCTCTATATCTACTAACGTCAAAACTTCTGAAACTAAGTTGGCGGCTTCGAAATCCCCGGCGAACTTTCAAACCGAACCGAAGAAAAGTTCATGCGACGACGCCCCGCTGCTTGAGAAGCCGAGAGTACTGCCTAGTGTGTTAGGACGGGACATGCCCAGGGTCAACCCAGGAGCGTTTGACTACTCCAACGTTCCACCCTTCAGAAACCCTTACCCCTATACTGAAGGCAATATGAAATAATTTTGAGTTATGCGCACATGATTGCGTTATGTGAAGAAAGTTTGTTAAATACTACTAGTAATATAAAATAAAAATATAATCATCGTATATTATTAATTGTGCTTGTGAAAATTTAAGATCATGGATTAAATATTGGCTTTCAACCATTCAACCATTGTACAACAGCATGTCAATAATCTACCCAATAAATTTATTTACAATCTAGTTTTGTTTCATTTACTTAGATTATGTTATTTCAACACGTGAGGTAATTATTATACACACGTCAATCCTTTCAGCTAAACACCAAAAGAAGAAAACACTTGCAGCCCTGGCAAGGCACCACTTAAATTTTCTGCAAGGTCAAAATAGAAAGGCACAGAGAAAGTCCAACGAGGAAAAAGAAAGGTGCAATACGTCACACATTGCATGTGTTGTGCAAGGTGACCGGCTAGCGCGGCAGGAAGCGGATCGCGTGGCGTATGACTCTGTCCAAGCGCGCGATAGGCAGTTCACGAGAGAAGATTTGAATGATATTGCAGCGCTAAATTATTTAGTGTGCCACGAAGCTGTACATGATATTCTCAAAGAAATGCGGCGAAACCCTCGCCGTTACTGTAAGGAAGCGTCTATGAACTTTTCAGAATGCTTGAAGGTGAATGTGTGTCGACCCGGAAATGAAATGTTGCCCTACTCTTGTCCGCATTACTACAAACCGCCCCTGAATACTCGATTCCAAAAAGATTCATTAAGGAAAGACTCTCTAGGACCTATAACCAGTGTCGCGATGGCATCTGCGAAGGATGAGTCGTGTAAGTCTTTGAAAAAGTCCAAAAAATGTAAACACAAGTGCAGAATGTGCAAAAAGCACAGAAGCCCCAAAAAGTTGCTGGCGGCAAGGAAATGCAAACGCAATAAAAAGTCGAAGAAGAGTAGGAAGTTCAAAGGCACAGTTTGTGGCACGTGCAGTGGCTCGCCGCTGCCGCCGCCGCCGCCCCCGGGCTGCGAGTCGGCCCCCTCCTGCACGTCCATGATGACCGGCTACTACTACTATCCTTACGGCACATGGAAGTGTGGACCTTATCACGTGGGCGGTCTGTGCGAACCTTGTAAGGGACCTATGAAAAAACCGAAATGTAGAGGCATGCCTCCCATGATAGCAAGTGTGGCTCTTGGATCGGACAAGACGTGGAAGCCAAATGATGAATGCGGAATCAAGTGTCCATTTCCTTCTGTCCAATCAAAGGAAAAGTCTAGGAATATTAAGAAGCCCGCACGAAAGCCTTACAACTGTTCCGGGCCAGAAGGGCCTATCGGACCTTGTGGACCCTACGGCCCTACTGCTACGGACCCTAATGCCAAGAACCGATAAAATGTCACCTTTCACGTGTTGTTTACAAAGGCAACTTGGCTGCTTAGTGTGAATTCGAACTTGTAACTGTAATTTGAACTGTTTTGGTTGTATCGCGGCTCATGGTTGAAAAAATAAAGATTTTTGCATGTCGAGTTTAGTTTTATTTTATTACGTAAGTAGCTTAACGTCTAGCTAGATACTGGTGTTCAAGTGGTTAGCAAGTTAAGTGCTTGAAAATGCTGCTCGTGATAATACAATATTTCGTGATTTACGTTTGGCAAATAATGCTCCTCCAAATGACTCTTCGCTCATGAGATGTGTCTTTTATAAGATGTCGCTCCTTTCAGCTATCGCAGCAAGTGAGAAGACTGTGGATAAAAAGAAACATAAATATGGAAATGATCCTTTGGAACAGAAAGGCTATCAAAGTCTTAAACAAATAAAGGATAATCCGGTTTTTCACTTATTTACATGCTACGTTGCTGACGATTTCAAAAACCTGGACTTCCCCTGCAGTCGTATGCAGCTCTGTCCTTTCAGGTTCTATCATGTTGGAATAAAAGAGCCATGTGGTGAGCCTCCATGCCCATTTTCTTGTCCAAACTACTTTAAGCCATTTCTGACATACAAGAAAGAAAACCAACAAATTTGTGAGCCTTCATTCTTCGAACAGTATCCTGAAAATACAGCCACTGTAGGACTGGCCGGACTTCCATTCTTTTTGAACCCTGAAATGTTCGCTTGGAACATGAATACTGGGTTAGAAACCACGGAAGAGGAGTTTACGAAGGAATCGTCAGGTGCTTACGAAGGGTCCATCGAAGCCCTATCAGTTTGTCCAGTGTGTGGTTGCGTATGTGCAGACTCAGGTGATAGAGCAAGCTGCATGCTGCCACCTTCATCATCGCCTCCCGAGTGCATTGCAGCTATCAATGGTCAGTACAGCTATCCCCATGGCTTTTGGTTGTGTGGCCCGCTGAATGTAGTGTGTGGGCAAGCTCCACCGTGTTGCTCGTTTGACTCGACGCCAGCCACCACTCAACCCTCAACAGTACACGAGCCGCTTTGCAACAACATAGATGTATATGGCAAAAAGAAAGAGAAAGAGCCAAAACCTCGTTGCCCGAAGAACCCGTGTTGCCCAAAGCCGGAATATAATAAACCGTGGGGACCTGTTCCCGTGCGACGGAGAAGAGTGGCCAGTTGTCCGTCACCACGCACGTTTGGCCCGTGCGGCCCTATCGGGCCCTGCGGCCCTTTCAGTCCACGGCCCATACGTCGTCCTTGCAAGAAGCCATTTTCAAGCGAGACTTATGCGAAATAAAATCTCAACAGTTGATAAAACTAAAATTAATTTTCGCACAGTTTTATACAACACCTTATGTTAAATCATTTAATCTAATTAAAAATGCTTGTAACCTGCTCTATTTCCTTTCTTGTTGATATTTGAAAATAAAAGGGGTTTGTGATACTAGCTGACCCTTTCACGACACTGCAGCATTTAAAAATATATTACTCGGTGTACTCGCTTGTGCTGTAATGATGTAAACACCATTACAATGTAGCACCATGTAAACACAATAGTTATTGCTTGAGCTCAAAAAATAGTTTGAAAAAACTCTAAAAAACTAAAACTTGAAGTTTTCGGCCATCAATGACTACGCTGGACGAGATTTTGGCTTTATTCGCCAAGGGTTTGAAATTCATAATTTAAAATTTAGACCATCGAGCAGCGAAGTGATTAGTTGCCCTGCCCCATACGCCGGAGGTCCCAGGTTAGTCCTGGTGGGGGCATTATTTGTATGATGAACTTAGATGTCTTCTCAGGTCTTCTTCCAGTGGTATCAATACAAGACTACTGCTGCCATTACATTGCGTCTTTACACGCACACAGGGCCGCGCACCAAACGAGGTGCACCATCTAAACGAACCTTGCTCTGTCCAATATTTAACCAGTATTTAATCGCGCAATTAATAAAGTAACTGTACAAGTTGTTTGTAGGTACTTTTTTTCCACAATTTTCATTTCAGAAAGTATTTAGATTACCTATTTTCATAGTGGCGTTTCTACAGACTCCGGTACCAGCCCACCGCCACCTCATTCGACACCATCTGAATGCGATCAGGAGTCTAGATGCTTTGAAGCTTTGAGAGGCAAGTACAACTCTCTCGAGGGATCCGAATTGTGTTCTCCGCTCAATCTATTATGTTCGGTAGTTCCACCGGGCTGCATTTTTGACTCGAAGGAGCCAATTTATGACGCAGTTTGCAACGGTTCAATCTTATTAGACTCAAATGAAGAAGAAAAGAAGCCGTGTTGCCCTGGTTACCCATGTTGCCCATACCCCTGTTACAACAAACCCTGGGCGCCAGTTCCTTGGCCAAAGAAGCGCGTGAATAGTTGTCCGCCACCGGGCACGTTCGGCCCGTGCGGTCCCTGCGGCCCTTGTGGTCCCTACATCCCCCCCGCCAAGCCTCGTCCTTGTCAAGAAACTTGAATATGGCTAGTGAGCAAGCTTTTATGATTTTTGATGGCAACTATGACATCGACTACTTACCAGTGAAATTCAATGGATTACATTTAAAGAAAGCTCAATTAAATGTGTTCTGATCTATTTCCTTTATTGTAGATATTTAGTTGTCCCGTCTACATCAGGCTGGCCCCACCCCATTTCCTTTGGCTATGAGGTAAATCAATCCAATTAACTGCATTGCACGATCACACGTACAAATTAAACAAATCTTTAGTGGCCGGGCCAGCCTGACTGTTTCAGCCCGGCCCCATCCACGTCTCAGAATCTACCAAGACATGTCAGAAGTCATGTCAAGTACTAAGATCTAAAACGATGAGCGCTTTAAGGGGCCGGGCTGAAATTTTTCGACATTTAAAATTAAGGAAAAGGTGAAATCTATAAATTCCCCTTAAATATGTATAATAGCAATCTGCCACAAGTAAATTGAATTAAATAGCTTGCCGTGTGTGCGTGTGGACTGAGTGATCTTTTCAAAAAAGTTATTCAACTCCTACCAAGTTTTCAGGGGATTTAGGAAAAAATGTGAAGTCTATAGTAAAGTATCAAATTTGTGAAACCTAAATAAAGGATACAACTGATAACTGGATCACTTAATCTGGTCGCCTAAAGAGTCATTGCGCGTATAAGAGAATACGTGTGTTACCCCAGCTGGAAAGTGGCTTCTGGAGTGTTATGAGTCGTACGCACAATTAGATCTTTATCTGCTGTAAATGTGCGCAAAACTAAAAATTTTTGCCTATTGTCGTTTGTGTGCGTGTGGATTGAGTGAGCACCCTTCAGAAAAAAGGAAAATATGGTATGTCCGTTTGGATTGAGTAGCCACTCCAGATTTTTAAGGGCAGCTATCACCCTTATTTAGTAGCCATGCAGATAATTTTGTAGGTCAAGTTTTGGAATTTGTAGTAAAATACATCAAAGGTTATATGACTCCAAAGGTGGCTCCTCAATCTAAACATCTAGATTGAGGAGCCACCTAGAACTCGTAATGTATTGAATGTAGGATACTGAAAATTATACGTGCGTGTGGTGTGAGGGCCACTCCTTCAGAACAGTCTGAAAATCTGGTTAGGATTTAGTGAACATTCCAAAACAATTGTGGAACTTGAAATCAGAATTTGTTAAAATCAATTAAGTGAGTTGTAAGCTTAAAAGTTGGGACCTCAATTCTCACATAGAGGATTGAGGGCCCACCTGTATCTGGCAAACTACGTGCACTCCAAAGAAAGTGTTTACGACAAAATGTAAGTCGATCACAAACAAATTTTTTTTTAAACATTCTAGCTCTACTCGCTACTCTTTCATCGTTGCCGGTGGGACAAACTGCCATTCCATTTATCAGACATCGATGTTTTGTCTTTTGAAACTTTGATATAAATCTGCCGTTCATTGTTCACGACACCCCCAAAACGACACCCCAGGGGTGTCGTTAACAAAAACCATTTGTTAACGACACCACTAATAAATAGTGTTGTTACCCTGATTTTAATATTTTTTTATTGATTCTTTAAACTTAATAGTAAGTTAGTTAAACTTAGTAGGATACCAAAATATTAAATAAAATAAAAATAAAAAAAAGATAATTCTTATTTAATATGAACGATGCTCAATAATCCTTATTATTTCAAACATAATCTGTCTTCTTTTTACCGCAGGTACGTTGTCAAGTTCTTGGCCAACAAATTCACCGAATTTTGGGACATCAGTAACATATGTTAGAAATATAGTAGAATATATTAGAAATGTCAACATATTGATTTACTTCACACCAATGACACATAATTTATCTTTTGAACGTCATAAACGTTATCAGCCAGTGCATTAGAGAAACAGATAAAAAGATACTAATGCATATTTATTTATATCAACCATTGAGAGTATACTAGCTCGATAATCTTAAGCGATATGTAATCCCAACATTACGGTGGTGTGGTCAACAAATGCTTTTTGTTAACGATACCCCTGGGGTATCGTTTTGGGGGTGTCGTCAACAATGAATGAAATCTGCTACTTACAAACACATCTAAATGTTTTTCGAAGCATATCAATGTACGAGTGTGCGCTTCGAGAGGCCACACTGAAAAGCATAAGTACCGGAGACATAAACATTTAGCAGGAGCTTTTAAATATTTGTAGACAAAAGTGTTGAAGGAGTTACATGCTGAAAGCTAGATCTGACCGAATGTGGTCCCCCACACGAACAGTGTGACTTGTTCTATTTCAAAATTTTGCCCTGAATGATAATATTTAGAAGGTAGGTAATTTGTAGAAAATCAGCTTTTATTGGTTGATGCAAAGAGAGTAATACTTAGTTCTTCTGGTCTCAGAATTCACTTTATTGCTACGAATAAATACTTAGATTTCATCTACATTTAAGTATTTTAAACTGGCATTTATTCATTAGCATTATGTCAAATTGTAGCACATGTTCTCATAATGCTACACCATGAGTATAAATTTTATATTTTGTACCGCTGTAAAATAACAGCTTTTAATCAGCCTCTCATACCACACGCTTCATAAAAATGAGATAAAGTACATAGACATGGTGGCTGGTGTACTGATAAATACAGGGTGTCCCAAAATTGAACGTTAATCCGAAACGGCACGATAGGTTGCATGGTAAGCATCTTCAGAAAAATCAGGAAAAAATTCATCCTATGTACTTTAGGGGCATTAAACAATCAAAGCAGAATATCTCAATTTTTTAACAATTTTTTAACAATTTTTTAACAATTTTTTAACAATTTTTTAATAATTTTTTGGTTATTGTGGTTACTGTTGGTTAATTTGTCCATTTAATACGTGTCACCATTATTATCATATTTTTAATCACAATAAAAAACAATAATACAATATCCCCGAATCATCACAAAACGCTACGTACTCAGTATATCTTCGTTCAAAATGGGCCCTCAATCCTCATACTCCTGAAAGTTTATCACGAAAATGTTTAGAAACCCTTTGCTTACAGCTATTGTTTGTATACCTATGTGCTACGTAATAAATTGTGAAAAATTGTGAAAAGATAAACAGGTCACTACGTCTGGTTGTTTTAAAGTTATGACCTTGTTAATATTCGGGCCCTCAATTCTCCACTTTATTTTTGTTTTTATTTTAATACCCTTAAACTACGAGAGGAACTACAAAACACAACATTGTATCCTTTAGTGAAAAAAATGTGCAACAAATTCGATATCAGAAGGAAATTAAAAGAATCTTTATTATTTAAGAAAATCGATTTTATTATTTTGTCCTTTACATTAGGAAGTAGGGTGAGCATATTTTTTTAGATTGTAGCAAATGTAGTGTTATAGGTTTTAATACACTTTCTTCTATTCTTTGCGTATTATCGTCATAGCATTTGAAATTACCATTGATTAATATGTGGCATTTGTAATGACCAATACCATTAGGGAAAGGTGGAGGGACGAATTCGATTGCTCCGATTAGTTCCTACAACTTTGATTTTATTCTTAGAGTGTGCGGGATATCTTGCAGGCAATAATCACCAGTACCATTTTAAATCAAATGCAATAACAAAATGCAACTCGTAGTTGACTGCAATGTTAAAACCACAAGTTAGGCAAGATTTAAATGTTTCGTCAAAACAAATTGCTTCTTCCAACGACTCGATCCCAAACACGGATAACATGTCCAATTAAAGTGGAGAGAAAGCAAACTGTCTTACAATTGAAATACACGGACAGGAACTGTTAATGCATCGTTTTGTAAACACAGCACTGTAAAAATAGTTTAAAAGAACTGTCTCAAGATAACTAGCGACATTGCATCGGCAGTCCACAATGATGGAATTGTTATTTGATTCTATTTCAAACATTTTTATGCAATGCTTCAGGGCTATATCTGCTCGAATTTTGTACGGATCGTAACTTATTAGTGCACCTGCCAAACATTTAAGGTATTGTGTTATTATTGATTCAGAGCTAAACAAGTTAATCGCATCTTTCATATGTTGGTTTTGAATATATCCATAACCAAAAAGGAAAAATACAGAATCCAACCCGCATGTATTTTTAAGTTTGATTTGTGTGTTCTCAATTTCAACCGCAGAACATAAGTTACCGTTTTTCATGTGTTTAATTTGTTTAAGTATTTTGGGTGTGTCGTCTTCTTTGCCCTCTCCTTTCCAATTCTCAGTAAGAGACGGTTTATCAGAAAATACGGAATCCTCGGTAAGTACTTTGACTTGATACTTGGCCTTTTTGTGGTAAGTTTTTTTTTAGTTTGTTTCCTTTTTCTTTTATTCAGGTTTGTTGTCTTCACAACTTTATTAATAATTTTATTCTCAATTTCAACTTTTGACAACTTGAGTTCACCTTCTAGATATTGTGCAAAACTCTGAATAAATTCATCAATTCTGTATCTCTGTAATTTTGTTTTGAAGATAACATTTTTTACTGTTTTGAAAAAGCTTTCGACACCAGAAGATGATGGAGCCATGTTGTTGGATTTAAAGTGAGAGACTAATATATTTGACCATAGTGGTAGTTTATATAATATCCTTCGCAGCGTTGGCACAATAGTCGGCAAATAGAACGGATTATCTGCTCCATCAGGAGTTCCGTTAGAATTTCTTTTAAAAAGTACTTTATTGTCAAACCAACTAAAGAAATCGTTGTTTAGTTCGTGCTCCTCGATTCCTAAATCTACTTTTGTATTGTGTTCATTATCATCCAGTAAAGGATGAACGAGTTCATTTTTCAAAATGCAATCAAGCTTTGTTTTTGTAGATTTAGTTTTAGCGTAGCATATTTCCAATATATCGCTAATGGTACATTTCAAACTATTAAAATCTACGCATTTCTTTAAATAAATTATGCACCGAATGTAAAATAATTTTGTTTCGATTTCAATTCCATGTAAACATGGTAAATTGCGTAAAGTTTTTATGAAGTGGCTCGTATCGAGTCTCACAAAAATAGATGGTATTTCTTGATTAATTCCGCTCAAAATTTGAAATAAATATTCAATGTAGGCTTTAGTTGAACTAAATTCAGTGAATGTTGTAACAACAGCTGATATTAATGCTGCGCTATCATCAGTTATGATTTCTTGAGGCTTCATCCCATCAACGCTCAAATTTCAAATTTTTAACCAATTAGAAATAGATTTATGACCATGCGTATCAGTTATCATCTGAAAAATTGGGACAGAACGAAAGTTTTTATCGCACGTAATTAATCCTTGGTATAAAAATAGTCTTTTTGTAATTTTTTTATTATTCGGAATAAAACTGCTTTAAAAATTGCACCTGTAGCATCGATAGTTATCGTTGAATTTTTTTTTGTTTCACAGTACATTTTGTAGAAATCAACTTTTTGTTGAGTCCAAAATTGAACACTAAAATTTGGATATACATTTATTTGTCGGAAGAAACTGTTAAATCTTTCATCATGAGACATATTTAACAAAGATAAAACTACATCACTATGAAGTTGCTTCCCAATCCTTTCATCGGACTTAATTTTTCTTAGGGCACTAATGCTGGGTAATACAGGTGGCGGCGATAAAATTTCAAAATTACCAGATTCTTTGAATATTAACTTAGCAGCTAAATCTCTGTGCACTGCGATAGCCGATCTATATTTTAACGTCTTTGCTAAATTTTGCCGCTTATATGGGCTCAGCTTTGACTTTTTTAAAACACTGTGTTTGTATTCAGAGTGAAAATTCGATACATTGCATGAGGCTGTATAAATATTGACAGTACTTTTAGAAATGCTAATATTAATCTGTGCATTGCACTGAGTACATTGACCTTTAATTACGGCATTTTCCTCGGAAATTTTGCTTTTTTTCAGCACCCAAGTACAAGGTAATTTCGAATGTAGCCAAATATTTTCTTTTAACATAGTCGACCATTTGAATTTTGATAAAGTTAAATAAGTTCTGTAATGTTTTGAATCATCACGTTTCTTGATGGATCTAATTGGTTTAATTTTCTGCCATTCATGTACATCAATATCAAATGTGAATGATATTATGTCATTGACTGCTTTCTGCAAAACATCGTTGAAAAATTCAATAGACTCAGAGGACACTTGGCTGTCTGATGAACGGTTCGTATCAACAGCATAATCGAGTTTTTCTGTAAATAAAGCAAGGCGATGCCGCAAGAATGATATGTCAAATTCAAAATTCAAATTCAAATTCAAAAGGAATAGCTGGTTTGCGTCCTCTTGGCATGGTTACGGCAACTGTTGAGAAAAAAATTAATACACATTTTTATGCAATTTTCGTAATACATAGTATATGTTTAGCTAGTTAAAACATACATACATCGTAATAGAGATTTTCTATTTTTATTAAGTCTGTTACAAAACATATCTACTACATATAGGTAATAGTGTATTAAAGAATTTTTTTATCGGTTAAAAACATGCATACTCCTTTTTGTAGTCGGTAAAATCAAAAAATATTAGGCAGATTAGAAATTAGTAATACGAAATTACCTTAAATCAATAAGTTTGATGTCTTATTAAACGAGTGTCTGATCAAGGATTCGTTGGCATAGGTAGGTATTAAAAATGTATTTTTTATTATTTTTATTCTTGCACTCAATATTGACTAAGTGTATCACAAAACTAGCTTTTAATGTTATATTGTATCACCTAGAACATTAACTACACTATTTTATAATTTCCGCTGCACTATCACAAACTGTTTGTTTGGTACCGCAATGGCCCGGGACCCCGTGGCTACTTCTATGCCACGGGAGAGCTTTAACTACTTATTTTAATTTATATTTTTTCAATTTAGTTACATTGCGCTAATATATTATTTTTAATACTATCGAGGCGGCTGCCCACAATAGATTGCTAGAACATTCTTTTAGTTTTTTATCTCTGAGTCAAGTTACGTCAAAATTCTAAGTTGCCAGCAAGTTTGTTAGCGCGATAATGTCTTCTATTATATAAGGCGCACTCAAACGTTGTACTTACACCCCCCTTTTTTTGTTCTGTATTATTTATTGGGTTTTTTGAATTTGACATGTCAACCCGATCGTTAATTATACTGTTATCACTCAAACAATGAACATTTGTATGGCCAGTATATGTCCACAGCTTTTTCAGATATATTCAGGTACACTACATACAAAAGTATCAAGTAAAAAGTATCAAGCCTTGAATTTGTATCAAGCCTACATCTAATTTATTTAATTTACATTTTTGAATATACTATTCCTTTCCGTCTCATTTTCAGAACATTCCATCAACACATGATACACATCTTCTAATTTGTTACATCTATCGCAGTTGGGTGACTGTTTTTTTCATTAAATATGCAAATTGTTTTGATAGAATGTGACCTACCAATATTCAGTGATGCAAACCACGGCACCTGAAGAGGCTGGCTACTGATAGTTTTATACCAGATTCCTTTAGTTTTAGATATTTCATCAAAGTGCATTTGCCGACGTTCATAGCATATAATTATGAATTTAGGTAGTATTTCTGAATAAAAAGGTTTAATTTTAAGTTCTGTGTCAGATATTGCCAATTTCGGCAGTTTGTCAGCCTCTTCATTACCGGGTTTACGATGTGACATGGATCTTCAGATATGTCTAAATCAACTTTTTTTATCACTCCACGTGACATATTAGTTTGCAATGTTTTTGACAACGGTACTCGAGTTCATGAAATTTTTAAAAATTTAGAAGGTTTTCAGCATCTCTTTCAGTATCAAATTGAATAAACATTTTATTAGCTGATCTGTATTTGATCCGTATTATATTGTTGATTCCTTCACTTCTAAGCAACCACGGCATGGCCATTTGTTACGGGAGTACATTGAGTGATGTAACTTGAGTGAGTCTGTTGGCTATGAGGTGGACATTTAATTTTTAAATCAGAAATGATTTATTTGTTATTTATATTTATATATATTTGGTATATATAAATATTTGACGAATTTGGATTATTCGAATAATGCAAGTAAGTAGTGGTATTCGTAAAACTTGAAAATGAACTTTTAGGGCGAATATTGTATGCCCTATTGGCAACCCCATACCCTTTGAATATTTTGACACAAAACAAAATGGCGCAATCATATGTATTTTCATATAATAGAACTTTAAATTTTTACAGTTTGTATTATACAACGCAATCATACTTAAAATATATAAAACATTTTTAATAAAATTATGACACCAACGGTTTTTTCCTGAATTTCTGTTCGAGAAAGTCTTTTGACGGCCAAGGATGGCAGATAGGCTTTCATAAACATTCTCTTCGGGTTGGATTTCCTTTTCACTTTCAATTGACTCTTTTTCACTATCAGAGCAATTCCTTATTAGTAGTCATTTAGGTTTACGTTCGGTCACTACCGTAAAACTACTCACTCTCTCCCTTTCTCCCCTTCACTACTCTCCCTTTCCTCTACACGCTTCTTCCTTTTTATTCTTTCCTTCCTTCATTAGTACTTGTATTTAAAGCACCACTAGTTGCATTTCCAGTCACTTCCACACTTTGAGGCAAATTATCTTCATCGTTTTCATCCTTATAAAACGAGAGCAGTTTTAAAAAATGACAACATTTTCGACACGTCTGCTCAGAACGAGCATTCGCACTGAACTGAGATTAGACTTATTTAAAACTATTTTACATGTGCATATTAAGTTTTAGACTATAAAATTGCTTGTGAGGTATGATTAGTTGGAATAATCAAAATCGCCGGTAAGAATGTTCATCAAATGAGGGTAGGAAGCAATTATTGTCACCCTACCTGCGTACTAACTTAAAAAATAGCCAAATTTGGTATCTGCCAAGATTTAAAGTTTCATTACAATTCTTATTAATAACAAATAGTACCAATTTATTGCACATTTTTTTCACTAAAGGATACAATGTTGTGTTTTGTAGTTCCTGTCGTAGTTTAAGGGTATTAAAATAAAAACAAAAATAAAGTGGAGAATTGAGGGCCCGAATATTAACAAGGTCATAACTTTAAAACAACGAGACGTAGTGACCTGTTTATCTTTTCACAATTTTTCACAATTTATTACGTAGCACATAGGTATACAAACAATAGCTGTAAGCAAAGGGTTTTTAAACATTTTCGTGATAAACTTTCAGGAGTATGAGGATTGAGGGCCCATTTTGAACGAAGATATACTGAGTACGTAGTGTTTTGTGATGATATATATTACTTTCACAAATTTTGTTTGTGATCGACTTACATTTTGTCGTAAACACTTTCTCTGTAGTGCACGTAGTTTGCCAGATACAGGTGGGCCCTCAATCCTCTATGTGAGAATTGAGGGCCCAACTTTTAAGGTTACAACTCACTTAATTGATTTTCACAAATTCTGATTTCAAGTTCCACAATTGTTTTGGAATGTTCACTAAATCCTAACCAGATTTTCAGACTGTTCTGAAGGAGTGGCCCTCACACCACACGCACGTAAATTTATGTATCATTTTGTATCTATAACGTAGGATATCTACTACAATTTTGAGCACATTAGTTCTAAAATTCAAGAAACTACAACACTTTTGTTGTGGCTCCTCAATCCATATACAATAGAGCAAATTTTTAGGAATCCTTTCGGTCAATTCATATTTTCAACATAATGACAATTTAGAAGAAGGTAAATCCTATAGCCTACAATATGAATGAAATACTAAAACATGGTGGTTTCCGTAAACAAACGCATATTATTTGGCTCCTCAATCCTGACGTTTAGCAAACCAATTAATTTACTATATTTACCTGAGATAACAACGAAATCAAAAGCCAGAGATACTAACATATAGTAGGCATGCCTACTAAATGGCTACATACAATTCATTGCTGTATTCATTTCAATTGCTGAAAAAAAAAGCTTTTCGATATTGCTTAAGGATTCGTTGCGAGGGGTGACTCTATATTTTTTGAGGGTAATTGGAAATTATTTTGTTACCTACCTACCAATAACAATTATTAAGTAACGTAACGTTCATTAGTAATTGAAGCTTTTTTGTGTGCGAAGTAAAAAGTAAATTAAAGGCATAACTTGCAGATCTATTATTCATAATTTGTGGTTAATACCTATATATATTGAGTGACTGATTAAGTGCAGTTTGGTTTCTTGTTTAAAAGTAAGTACGTATTTGTCTTCTGTTCATATGTGTGTTATTATTTGCTTAATTTTAAATAAGTACCATTTTTTTATAACTATCTTATTTATTATTAAATGGCGTTTTAAAATTGACATGGCTATTCATTTCAACAAACTCGAAGAGCGAGATGTAATATGATTTTGTATTGTTTTGTATTTTGTCACGTACGCTCGCGACCAATTAGTGCGAAGCAACGTCACGAAGTACATAGATATATCTTTCTTACAACAAGTGAACCGTATTATTATTTCCTTCTGCCACAAATTATATTACTCTATATATCTATAGTTGAGTTGACGCCGTTTTTTGTGCGGTAATGTTTGGATATAACTTGTATATATGTAATATGTCATTGCCTACATGTACCTACATGATGTTAATAATTTAAATGTCAGAAACAACTTAACCAGTACGTCAAAGCCACAACTTTTTTTTCAAAACACTTGCTCGTAAAGTGAGTCTTATTACATCGTTCTAAGGGCCATAAACCGAACTATAACACACACGTGCATAATAGTATAACATACTAGTGCATAATAGAATTATCCCTACAAAGTTAAGTTAGTACCTAACTGAAAATTATATGCGGGTAAACAGAGCATTTTCAATTTAACCGGGTAATACAGTTTTTTTTGGTAACAACAAAGAGGTTTTATGCTGAAAATCCATTTATATTGTTGAAATAAATAAATGTCTTCTATTTACCTACCTATTAAGACGAAAAAACATTATTTATAATTCACAATAATTTGTTACTAAATATTTGCATTTTGTCACTAAAATTATAATTTTAAAGTAGGCTGTATGGCTACATGTGATCAATCAGCTTACATTTGGCGTTTGCAAAAAAAAACTTGCGCGGCATTACCCATAATTTTCAAAAATTTTTTGTATCGCATTTTTTGCTGTGTGGTGAAACAATTTATGCAATATGTTTTTTTTTTAATTTGATAAATTACTTATCCTAGTTTCATTCACATATTATGGTCACCCCTCGCAACGAATCCTTAAGCAATATCAAAAAGCTTTTTTTTTCAGCAATTGAAATGAATACAGCAATGAATTGTATGTAGCCATTTAGTAGGCATGCCTACTATATGTTAGTATCTCTGGCTTTTGATTTCGTTGTTATCTCAGGTAAATATAGTAAATTATTGGTTTGCTAAACATCAGGATTGAGGAGCCAAATAATATGCGTTTGTTTACGGAAACCACCATGTTTTAGTATTTCATTCATATTGTAGGCTATAGGATTTACCTTCTTCTAAATTGTCATTATGTCGAAAATATGAATTGACCGAAAGGATTCCTAAAAATGTACTCTATTGTATATGGATTGAGGAGCCACAACAAAAGTGTTGTAGTTTCTTGAATTTTAGAACTAATGTGCTCAAAATTGTAGTAGATATCCTACGTCATAGATACAAAATGATACATAATTTTCAATAACCTACATTCAATACATTACGAGTTCTAGGTGGCTCCTCAATCTAGATGTTTAGATTGAGGAGCCACCTTTGGAGTCATATAACCTTTGATGTATTTTACTACAAATTCCAAAACTTGACCTACAAAATTATCTGCATGGCTACTAAATAAGGGTGATAGCTGCCCTTAAAAATCTGGAGTGGCTACTCAATCCAAACGGACATAATATGGTGTTCATTTAGTAAAAGTTCTAAAACAATTGTAAAAGTAATCTCAAATCTCTTGTATTTGTAAAAAGATAAAACAAGATATACATTATTTAACGTGCGCTCACTCAGTTCTCACTAACTGTTGAACGTAAAGGCGCTACAAATTCAACCGCACCAATGATTTTGTATATTTTATTACTTATAGACAAAGTACGAGGCACTTTATTTAGTGATTTAGATCAATTTTGATATTGCATAATTACTGGTTGCTATGACGCACATTTTGATGCTCCTTCGACTATCGAAATATATTCTTCTAACATACTAATATCAAAAATATTATTCATATCGATGTTTAAGGGCAAGAAGACATTTTTTTTAAATATATTTGATGAACACGATAGGCTAGTACACATTATTGTGAAAACTGAGCTAGCAAAGTATTCCAAAAGAAAATGATCATAAATGTGAGTAACGTTACATGCGACATCATAGTTGTACATTTTTGATTCTATTTTTGTTGGCTTTTCGATAAACTGTGTAATGATTTTAGCTCTAAGTTATATATGTCATCATCATTGTAATTTGTACCACTCAGACATTTGATATACTGTGGAATTAATTATTTTTCATCGAAAGCGTCCACAATGTTTCTAAAATTTTCATATCCGATATATTCAGCACCCATTAAGTACATTACAGAATCAAATGCACAGGTGTTTAAAACTTTTATATTATTTGAATTGATATAAACTGAAGGTCTTAAATTACCATTTTTTGTAAATTTTACATTCATGTTTGATTTTGGTTTACTCATTTTAGCTTCTCCTTTCCAGTTTTCGACATAGGAAGGTACATCCGAAAAAATAGTCTTCAGTAATAAAACGCCTAGGAGCAGCCCGATTACTTGTTTGCTTTTTTGTCTTTAATGGTTTAGTCCTATTATTCCTTGCTTTATTTTTAAGTTTCATTTTGTTAGTAATATTTTGACCTAAATTGCAAAATGCGGACTTCATTTCCCCTTCTAAATATTCAGTATACAACATATAGAACTCATCTATTCTGTATTTATTAAATTTTGTTTTAAAAACAAGATGTTTTAAAGTTTTAAAATAACTTTCACATCCTGAGGAGGACGGGGCTATATTTTCAGATTGAAAGAAATTACTTGACAAATTTGACCATAAAGGAATTCTATTACTACTATATGCATTCTGGTTGTCTTCTAGAACTGGATTTTGTTTTTTAGTATTTTCAACAATACTGCTAAACCAATTTATAAATTCAAAATCTTCGTTATTAATTGCATCATCATCAAAGTCATAATTTTTATTCAAGTCCTTATCTTCAGAATCAAATCCATCAACTGTAACATCGCGCACTGATTGTTCTAATCTAGATTTGATTTCATTTTTATATTGGCCGAGGCAAAGTTTTATAACGTCGTGAATGATATCTTTCGCTAACTGGTAATTTTCGCATTTTTTCAAACAAACTATACAATGGATATAAAAATATTTTACTTTCGAATCAAGGTTTGTTTTAAAGCAACTTAAATTATGTAACATTTTGATGAAGTGACTCGTGTCAAGTCTGATAAACGCTCTTGGTTTTTCGAGATTACTAACCTCAAACTGTAAATAAATGTTTTATGTAGCTTTTTGTAGTGCAATATAACGCAAAAGCTTGAATACAAGCAGAAACTAAAGCTGATGAATCGTCGGTTATAACTTCAGTAGGCGGAGTATCTATATACGACAACCACTTCCTTAACCAAAGCAAAATTGACTGTTCTGAATGAGAGTCAGACACCATTTGAAAAATGGGCACAGATTTAAGTTTATCATTGGCTGTTAATAACCCTACATATAAAAATAATCTTTTTGTTGCACTGGTACGATCCGGCAAATGTATATTTTGAAAAAATGATCCAGTTCCATCTATCGTGATTGTTGCTTTTTCAAATTTAGCTTGATAATTATTGTAATAATTAATTTGATCATTACTCCAAAAATGTAAACGAAAATCTGGAAAGATATTGAATTCTCGAATTATGTTAATATTATCTCGAGCTGAAATTTTATTCATTATAAACAACATTGGACTTGAATGTGGTAAGAGTTCATGTCTTGCTTCTGACTTAATCTTTCTTAAACAAGAAATAGAAGGCAGTACAGGTGGAGCAATACGTTCAGTACCACCAGTTATAAGAGCTGATGTCAACTCATTATGTACTTTAACAGCAGATTTATGACATAGTCTTTTAGCTATTTGTTTTCTTCTGAAAGGTGTAAGTTTTGATTTTTGTACGGGGTTATGTTTAAACGACTTATCAAATTTATCAACTATACAGTGAAAATTCATTATTTTTTCTGTTTTTCTTGAATTACATATACGAATTTTAGCATCGCACTGGGAACATTTACCTATAAATTAATTAAATCGCGAATTTCGCGTTTTTTAATGGTCTATGTGCATGGCAATTTCGAATGAATCCATATCTTTTCCTTGATTAAATTGCTCCACTTGAACTTTGGCAATGTCTTATATTTAAAGGCACTTGTAGTACCGCTTCTTCTTCTATAGACACTTAATTTAAGGCGTAATTTTGTTCCAGTCATAAATATCGAGATTCCCGACGCTTTCGGAAAGCTTTTGTTCCAGTCATAAATATCGAGTTCGCTTCCCGACGTCGTCTGTGAATTCGGTGATGCTGGAGAAGGACTGCCAAGTAATTTTGATTCCTCATTTAAAGTTTCAGCATCATTTACAGTTTCATCGTTCATGTCAAAAATCGCACTTCGATGACGATTAAGTGATATGTACAATGCCATCGGTGACATTTTATGTTCCAGTTTTTTAGACATCTCATTAAAAACAGGATCATTATATTTAATTTGCGGATCTTGTAATTGTTTAGCATGTTGAAGAAATATGTTTTTCTGGCTTTCGAAGTCAACTTTTGGTTTACGACCTCTGCTGATCTGCTCTGTAATATAATTCGTACATATGTGATAAAATTCAATTGTCAACCAACTTCAAAAAAAGGAGGAGGTTATCAATTCATTTGTATGCTTTTTTTTCATTGTATGTTTATTACCTCAGAAGTTTTTATGAAGATCGGTTAAGTAGTTTAAATTATAAATAAAAACAACTGAAAAACAAAGGTCATCTAAGTGTACGAAATTACGTATTATGCATCTGATTCTGCAGATCTGCGAGGCTATGACTTCTATGATGTCGTCGGCCGATGTAGTGGTAATATTTATAGGGGGAGGATAATAGGATATTACACGCACGCTGAATAAAAATAAAATAATGATTCAATAGGCTCTAAAATGTAACACTTACCTTTTTACGTACAATCCTTTTTTTACAAGTTTTGTTCCTTTATATTGTTCAATTTGCTTCATTTTGCTAAATATTTATGTTGTTTACTTTTATTGACAATCAGGTCAACTCATTTTTTTTATGACAGCAATGGATGTTGCTGTTACACACAAAAATATTGTATGAAAAAATATATATGATTCCTGGCTAGCAAGACTAATTTTAAAAACTTCAAATTGCGGTTCCAAGGGAATGCGAGCCCAGCTATATAAGCCGATTGCTGGCCTGAGAACAGATCTCATGCTGATCCTGATACTGAAGCTGCCGCAATATGATGCTGCCTGCCCCCGACGAATCCTGCAACCGAAGGACCTTGCTGATCCTGCCTACTGCCTCTGAATCCTGCAACTGAAGGAATCTGCTACCGCCGCTGCTTGCCACGGATGCGGCCTGTTCCAGACCCTGCCTGCTGCAGAGCCTGCTGACACTGTCTACTGATGAAATCTCCAGTTGATGAAACCTGCTACCGACGAAGCCAGTTCCTGAGCCTGCCTGCCGCAGATTCTGCATGCACCAGAGCGCCAGCCGGCGCCTGAGCGTTCTCGCCGTCGAGCCTCCAATCCAAAGAGTCCTCCAAAAAAAGAGAAAAAGTCCTCCAATCAATAACTTTTACTACTCGACAGCTCTTACTCAATTTTTTCGCGCCTGGAACTAGTTTATGGCACATAGTGTTCAAGTATGATTTACACAAAAATGTGTTTACGTTGTAAAATAAAATTACTAAAAATGAAAAGGTTTTGAACAAAAAAAAACCGACTTCAAAAAAGACTTTAAAAAAAACTATTATCACTAAAATGTTTAAAATAATACTTAATCTGATAAATCAATTTTTGAAAATCTAGTCTATATAACCTATTGTTCCCAATCTATGACGAAATTTAACAATTATTGGAGACGATGCAAAGCCCTACACGATGGATTACAATATTACTAATACAAACTACTAAAAACAAAAAAATATATTGGCTTGGCACCTTGGTAAAATTTTGTTATAGGTTATAAGTTAGGTTATATAGACTAGATTTTCAAAATTTGATTTATTATATTTAGTATTATTTTAAACCTTTTCGTGCTAATAGCCTTTTCTGAAGTCGGTTTTTTTTGTTCAAAAACTTTTGGCATATACTTGGCATTCACAAAACAAAATTTCATCTCGTCGAAGCACTGAAAGATCAAGATGATGCTGTTTACACTAGCGATCGATCGGCAGCGACAACCTCTCGACGATCACAAGTCATTATTTAACTCTATTTCATCAACATTTCTATTTTGAAATTTGTATAGGTACCTACCTATGGCAGAGACAAAAAACTACAAATACATATGATAGGTTTGGAGTCTTCCCAGAAAGTGATTCGAGAATACTTGGGTAGGGAATGACCCACTTTTCTCCTTATATATCTATAATTACCTATTCTTATAAATTTATACTGAGTAATTAACCTATTTTTATGCAAAAGCAAAACAAGAATTGTAAATTTAAGCTAATGAGGGTGTGAATTGGTGTGAATGGGTGGGCAACGAAAGTGTTGAACTTAATGGTGCTCCCATACAGCAGTTATATAACGTTAGATAACATTTGTTGTCTAACTTTTTTAACAGATTATGTACGTATGTTACACGCTGTTATAAAATGTTATCGTGTTACACAATGTTGTATAACGTTATATAACTGCTGTGTGGGAGCACCTTAAGACTCCGCTGTCCGTCTGTCACCGGGCTGTATCTGATAAACGGTGATTGTTAGACAATTGAAATTTTCACAGATGATATATTTCTATTGCCGCTATAACAACAAAACAGAATAAATTAATATTTAAGGGGGCTCCCATACAACAGATATGATTTTTTTGCCGTTTTTATAGATAAAAGTACGGAAGCCTTCGTGCGCAAGTCCGACTCACACTTGGCTGGTTTTTTATAAATTAGTATAAACAACTGATGTTAATGTGCCATGTGAATAAATATCATTTCATTTCATAATATAGTGAAGTGTGGTCACCCTAATGATGTATTTACATTAGAAAAATTACAATCGAATATTTTAAAAACAGACAACGAATATAAAATATTAGATGGTGGACATCTAATAAATTATTTTACTAAAAGTTGAACTAATTTATAGGTTCTGTGATGCTACAAATCTTAAATTATTAACATTTTTAACTTACTTATAATATGTGAACTGCGTGAGCACTCACAAAAATTAATTATCCAAAAACCTGCCACATTAGTGGTTCGTTTTGTATGTTACAAAGTCCCATATTAATTTTACTTAACTACACACATATAAAGCAGTTGAAATCTTTAGTTTCTTCATCAGAAATCGGGTTTTCAAAAGTGTGCGGATTGAGTGAGCATAATAAATTATTTGTAATACCTTAAATACGTTACTAGGTGATCTACAATTTATAAAGGTGAGTTAGCATAGGTTTTACTAAATACTAGTATATAAATATTTAATGGTAAATTAATACTTTCACTGATTTCGTTGGTAGTTTGTGAGAACTGAGTGAGCGCACGTTAAATAATGTATATCTTGTTTTATCTTTTTACAAATACAGAGATTACTTTTACAATTGTTTTAGAACTTTTACTAAATGAACACCATATTTTCCTTTTTTTTCTGAAGGGAATCTCAATCCACAGGCACACTTGTCGTCTTGGAAAAAATATAAAAAAACGATTTCTGTTAGGGTAATGCTGTTCCAGCAGAAAAATTCTAAACGAATGATCGTAGAGAGAAATATTGTGCACGTGCAGATAGCTTTTATTTGTGGGAATTTGTGCGCTAAAAAAATAATTTGTGGGTCTTCAGGTTTTCGGTGTGTTCCTCTGAAGCAGTGCTCTCTGGCAGAACCACCTCAAATTAAATAAAGTATAATTAACTATTAAAAAATCTACCTTAAAAGTACCTTGCATACGACAACTATGGCCCAATAAATCCCTTTAGTTAAGTATTTATTGGTCGTAGGGTGTGGTCAGGCTGGAAGGTGTACTCTGCAGCAAGTCAATTTTGCATTATTTAATATTAACTATCCATATATCTATTTTGCTCTACTCTTCGTTGATACTTTTTTCCCTCAAGAAACTATTCATTTTGATTAATATTATATAAAACTGCATAATAAGTACTTAATAAAAAGACCTGGACTTCATCTATAAACTTTTATTTTTATTACAAATAATGATTTTTAAAAAGGTGTACTTGCTGGTTTTTGCTTACCTACCTACCTACCTAAGAATAGGTAGTTAATTTGACGAAGCAAGTGAAAATTTTGGTTTAAAATAACCAATAAGTATACGAAAAACAAAAACATTCTTTTTTATAAATAATTCTTAGACACTAAGAATTTTTTTTTATTGAAAAAAGATTAGACATTTGTCTTTTATCTCACCTGATGGAAAGTGACGATGAAGACGAAGGTGTTACACGTCTATCCACGAGATACCTATTCACTCGACGCTTGAAAGAACTAGGACTATAGTTTTCTGGAAAAACAGACGCAGGCAGTTCATTCCACACCTTGGCGACCCGCACCAAAAAGGAACTATCGAAGCGTTTGGTTCGACTTCTTAGGATATCTACTATAAAGGGATGGAAGGCCTGTCCGCGTCTAGTTGTCCGATGTAAGAAGAGTTGTAAATTCCTTATTATTTATCTCAACGTTAAAAGGCACTTCACTTGACATGGCGCACACGTCATGAAGTTCAGATAATGTCTAACATCGTATATGAATGTCACATTTCCAGCTCGACAAATGTAACACTTTGGAGTAAATTCTCTTTTGATACATGGTTCGTGAGCTCCTTGTAGCTGCTTACTGCCTTTAGTGTTTATTATGTCTATGTTTAAATTCTCTTTTGATACATGGTTCGTGAGCTCCTTGTAGCTGCTTACTGCCTGTAGTGTTTATTATGTCTATGTTTAAATTCTCTTTTGATACATGGTTCGTGAGCTTCCTGTAGCTGCTTACTGCCTTTAGTGTTTATTATGTCTATGTTTAAATTCTCTTTTGATACATGGTTCGTGAGCTCCTTGTAGCTGCTTACTGCCTGTAGTGTTTATTATGTCTATGTTTAAATTCTCTTTTGATACATGGTTCGTGAGCTCCTTGTAGCTGCTTACTGCCTGTAGTGTTTATTATGTCTATGTTTAAATTCTCTTTTGATACATGGTTCGTGAGCTCCTTGTAGCTGCTTAATGCCTTTAGTGTTTATTATGTCTATGTTTAAATTCTCTTTTGATACATGGTTCGTGAGCTCCTTGTAGCTGCTTACTGCCTGTAGTGTTTATTATGTCTATGTTTAAATTCTCTTTTGATACATGGTTCGTGAGCTCCTTGTAGCTGCTTACTGCCTGTAGTGTTTATTATGTCTATGTTTAAATTCTCTTTTGATACATGGTTCGTGAGCTTCCTGTAGCTGCTTACTGCCTTTAGTGTTTATTATGTCTATGTTTAAATTCTCTTTTGATACATGGTTCGTGAGCTCCTTGTAGCTGCTTACTGCCTTTAGTGTTTATTATGTCTATGTTTAAATTCTCTTTTGATACATGGTTCGTGAGCTCCTTGTAGCTGCTTACTGCCTGTAGTGTTTATTATGTCTATGTTTAAATTCTCTTTTGATACACGGTTCGTGAGCTTCTTGTAGCTGCTTAATGCCTTTAGTGTTTATTACGTCTATGTTTAAATTCTCTTTTGATACATGGTTCGTGAGCTTCTTGTAGGTGCTTAATGCCTTTAGTGTTTATCATGTCTATGTTTAAATTCTCTTTTGATACATGGTTCCTGAGCTTCTTGTAGATGCTTAATGCCTTTAGTGTTTATTACGTCTATGTTTAAATTCTCTTTTGATACACGGTTCGTGAGCTTCTTGTAGGTGCTTAATGCCTTTAGTGTTTATCATGTCTATGTTTAAATTCTCTTTTGATACATGGTTCGTGAGCTTCCTGTAGCTGCTTAATGCCTTTAGTGTTTATTACGTCTATGTTTAAATTCTCTTTTGATACATGGTTCGTGAGCTTCCTGTAGCTGCTTAATGCCTTTAGTGTTTATTATGTCTATGTTTAAATTCTCTTTTGATACATGGTTCGTGAGCTTCCTGTAGCTGCTTAATGCCTTTAGTGTTTATTACGTCTATGTTTAAATTCTCTTTTGATACACGGTTCGTGAGCTTCTTGTAGCTGCTTAATGCCTTTAGTGTTTATTATGTCTATGTTTAAATTCTCTTTTGATACATGGTTCGTGAGCTTCTTGTAGCTGCTTAATGCCTTTAGTGTTTATTATGTCTATGTTTAAATTCTCTTTTGATACATGGTTCGTGAGCTTCTTGTAGCTGCTTAATGCCTTTAGTGTTTATTATGTCTATGTTTAAATTCTCTTTTGATACATGGTTCGTGAGCTCCTTGTAGATGCTTAATGCCTTTAGTGTTTATTACGTCTATGTTTAAATTCTCTTTTGATACACGGTTCGTGAGCTTCTTGTAGGTGCTTAATGCCTTTAGTGTTTATTACGTCTATGTTTAAATTCTCTTTTGATACATGGTTCGTGAGCTTCTTGTAGGTGCTTAATGCCTTTAGTGTTTATTACGTCTATGTTTAAATTCTCTTTTGATACACGGTTCGTGAGCTTCTTGTAGGTGCTTAATGCCTTTAGTGTTTATTACGTCTATGTTTAAATTCTCTTTTGATACATGGTTCCTGAGCTTCTTGTAGATGCTTAATGCCTTTAGTGTTTATTACGTCTATGTTTAAATTCTCTTTTGATACACGGTTCGTGAGCTTCTTGTAGGTGCTTAATGCCTTTAGTGTTTATTACGTCTATGCTTAAATTCTCTTTTGATACATGGTTCGTGAGCTTCTTGTAGGTGCTTAATGCCTTTAGTGTTTATTACGTCTGTGTTTAAATTCTCTTTTGATACACGGTTCGTGAGCTTCTTGTAGGTGCTTAATGCCTTTAGTGTTTATCATGTCTATGTTTAAATTCTCTTTTGATACATGGTTCGTGAGCTTCTTGTAGATGCTTAATGCCTTTAGTGTTTATTATGTCTATGTTTAAATTCTCTTTTGATACATGGTTCGTGAGCTTCTTGTAGGTGCTTAATGCCTTTAGTGTTTATCATGTCTATGTTTAAATTCTCTTTTGATACACGGTTCGTGAGCTTCTTGCAGGTGCTTAATGCCTTTAGTGTTTATTACGTCTATGTTTAAATTCTCTTTTGATACACGGTTCGTGAGCTTCTTGTAGGTGCTTAATGCCTTTAGTGTTTATTACGTCTATGTTTAAATTCTCTTTTGATACACGGTTCGTGAGCTTCTTGTAGCTGCTTAATGCCTTTAGTGTTTATTATGTCTATGTTTAAATTCTCTTTTGATACATGGTTCGTGAGCTTCTTGTAGCTGCTTAATGCCTTTAGTGTTTATTATGTCTATGTTTAAATTCTCTTTTGATACATGGTTCGTGAGCTCCTTGTAGCTGCTTACTGCCTGTAGTGTTTATTATGTCTATGTTTAAATTCTCTTTTGATACATGGTTCGTGAGCTTCTTGTAGCTGCTTAATGCCTTTAGTGTTTATTATGTCTATGTTTAAATTCTCTTTTGATACACGGTTCGTGAGCTTCTTGTAGGTGCTTAATGCCTTTAGTGTTTATTACGTCTATGTTTAAATTCTCTTTTGATACATGGTTCGTGAGCTTCTTGTAGGTGCTTAATGCCTTTAGTGTTTATTACGTCTATGTTTAAATTCTCTTTTGATACACGGTTCGTGAGCTTCTTGTAGGTGCTTAATGCCTTTAGTGTTTATCATGTCTATGTTTAAATTCTCTTTTGATACATGGTTCCTGAGCTTCTTGTAGATGCTTAATGCCTTTAGTGTTTATTACGTCTATGTTTAAATTCTCTTTTGATACATGGTTCGTGAGCTTCTTGTAGCTGCTTAATGCCTTTAGTGTTTATTACGTCTATGTTTAAATTCTCTTTTGATACATGGTTCGTGAGCTTCCTGTAGCTGCTTAATGCCTTGAGTGTTTATTATGTCTATGTTTAAATTCTCTTTTGATACATGGTTCGTGAGCTTCTTGTAGCTGCTTAATGCCTTTAGTGTTTATTACGTCTATGTTTAAATTCTCTTTTGATACATGGTTCGTGAGCTTCCTGTAGCTGCTTAATGCCTTGAGTGTTTATTATGTCTATGTTTAAATTCTCTTTTGATACATGGTTCGTGAGCTTCTTGTAGCTGCTTAATGCCTTTAGTGTTTATTATGTCTATGTTTAAATTCTCTTTTGATACATGGTTCGTGAGCTTCTTGTAGCTGCTTAATGCCTTTAGTGTTTATCATGTCTATGTTTAAATTCTCTTTTGATACATGGTTCGTGAGCTTCTTGTAGATGCTTAATGCCTTTAGTGTTTATTATGTCTATGTTTAAATTCTCTTTTGATACACGGTTCGTGAGCTTCTTGTAGCTGCTTAATGCCTTTAGTGTTTATTATGTCTATGTTTAAATTCTCTTTTGATACATGGTTCCTGAGTTTCTTGTAGCTGCTTACTGCCTTTAGTGTTTATTATGTCTATGTTTAAATTCTCTTTTGATACATGGTTCGTGAGCTTCTTGTAGCTGCTTACTGCCTTTAGTGTTTATTATGTCTATGTTTAATGGCAAATATTTGCAATTGTGCAATTTGTTGTCATCCGCATGACTTGGGCTCATACTATTCGAGGAAATTATTTGTCTTACAACCGAAACAAATATGCTACTTGTACATATTTCATCTAATATTTTGGTAGTATTACAAGAACAGTCAACAACATATTGGGTATTTGAGTGTTCAAAAAGTTGTAGAAGCAATGTGGCTCTATGGTCATATAATATTCGAATATAATTTTTAGCATAAGATAAATCTGTGCATCTACAGATTCTTTAAATTGTTTACTATCTTTGTACGCTATAGCAAACGTTTGTGCAACAGAATGAAAGGCACACGTGTTTGTAAATAAAGTCCTACTATCAGTTATTTTAGAATTCGCCACGTTCTCGTTTTGGAAAACATAGATTAGTTTAGGCTTTACACTTCTTGTTGTGGATACTGCTAGACCTCTCCAATTCTCAATTTTCATTGGGTTATCTTGAAACACGGACTGTGCTTCAAAATCATTATTTTCGCTGTTTGGGTTTACTTTTGCTCGTTTTTTTGCTGCATGTTTTGTTTGCACAGCTTGTTGATATCGTTTGCTAGAATCTATTTTGTGCATAACGTCGCTGCAGCTAAGTTTGACAGCTCCATTTGTGAAACAATAGTGCTGTACTAAAAACCCATCTAATCTGACATGGTGGTTTTTCGTGTCAAAATAAATAGTTTTTAAATCTTTGAAATGGTTTTCTACGTTGGAGCTCGATGCATAGTCTTTAAAATTTTCGAAATATTGATTCATAACGCAACCCCATAATGGAATTTTTTTCAGAAGCTGCTTTATAGTATTGTTTAACACCGGTAAGAAATATTCATTTTTAATATAAGATTGGTCTACTAATTGCAAGTAATTTTTTTCGGTTTGTATTATGTTATCATAAAAGTTTATTTAGGTTATAAAACAAATTTGGTTATCAAGTTCTATTTCAGATTGTGTGTGATGTTGAGGAAGAATGTCAGAAATGTTTTCGTGATTCGTATGATTTACTAGTAGAAGCTTTAAGTGTTCATAAGCTTATCAGATGTAGGTTGCAAATCATTCAGATCTCCACTTCAAAACTCATGGAGCGATAATGTGACGATATATTTTAGAACCGTTTTAAGTTCATCGTAGCAACAAATCTGTTGAATATATTTTAAACAGCTGATATAAAAAAAACTTAACTTTCTCGGACACATTGTCGAAACAAGCTTGTCTATATAGTTTTTTTTTTGAAATGCGATTTGTCCATGCGAACGTAAAACTGAGGTAATGTTCTGGTATTTCCTTCAAGGAGATCGAAACACTGTTTTAAATAATGACAGATATCAATTTTTAAAAATACTCGGGTTATTGCTCCTAGTAGGGCCGAACTATCATCACTGATAATTTCATTTGGCAAATTTTTGCCAGTTTTCATGTCTAACCGTGTGGCTAATGTATCCATTGCGTGGGATTCGGAGGCCATATAGAATATTGGAATACTGGCACCCACAGTATACGCAACCACTTCATATAAAAACAAATGCTTTGGCAAACGATGTTTCAATATATCATTAGAAGATGGCGGTTCAATTGATTGAAATAAAGAGCCAGTAGCATCAGTAGAAAGTATGTTAGTTAAAGTTTCATTATAATATTGGTTTTGTTCATTCGTCCAAAAATATATGAAAAAGGGAACAAGACTGATTTTGCGAATAAAATTGTCGTATGGCTTGCAGTGCGCCATAGCATACAAAGACAGTATTGTATTTTTGTCAAAGAAGTGCAGTTCTGGCTTCATGACGATACTTTCTTAGACTGGGTAATTTAGGGAAAGTTGTCGGCTTTTTGGACTGTCTATAGTAATTACCTCATCTGCCATCGTGCGTTGAACTTTCAAAGGTTTTTCAAATTTTAATTTTTCTTTCATTTTGTTTACTCTGTCAGAAGTAAGTTTGTTTTTAATGAGTGGGTCATAAAAATAATTTTTATTAAAATTATATAATTCACAAGTCACCTTTACACAATTCTTAAAAAGGGGGGAGATATTCAATGACAGCAGCGCGTCACATTGAGTACACCTGCCAGAATTTGATGTCATTTGAGTTAAGATCAGCAGGTACATAACTATTATTAAAAGCAAATGTACCTACACTTTATATTACTTTAAAAAAATATTTGGTATTGTAATTCGTTTGTCCATTTTCTTGGTAACAGACGGTAAATTGAGTTTTGTGGTACGATACTTGAGTATTCTGCAAGGCTCATTTGAAATGTCACAATATAAGGAACAGTTTCTTCTTTTTCTTTACATGCGTTTATACTATGATCAGAATAAAAAAAAATAGGATATATTTCTTTTTATACATATTTGTGAAGCTTTGCAGGTCATATAACTATTAAATTCTTCACGCTATTCCTGCTGTATGTAAACATACACATTATTATTTACATTAGGAATTATTGTTTGGAAATTTTTTTTTTTAATTTTCTTTAGGAATTGTATTTTTTCGACCTGCCATTCTAAAACAAAACTATTCCTTAATTTAGTTTGTACGTAGAAGTTGCTAAATTTTGTACTAATATTCGGTTGACTAATAAATGTATAAATACCTACGTAGCATGGATGCACCGTTGACCGTTTAAGCGGTGTTATGGTTAGTGACATAAAAAATATCGGATATTTGTTTGTACTCAGTTAACTGAACACTTACTTCAACAATTAAGCTATGTGTCAATTTGATTACCTTAACAGTTCTTTGAAAAATCTCCCCTGGAAATAAAATTTTCCAAATACACCATTACGTGACCACTGTTCACCAATAATATACCATCTTTACTCTAATAGTTGACCAATTTCTTCTTTAAACATTAGTTCCTTTACCAAGTACAAAAATAAAAAAAGATTTTATTTAAATTGTTTTTTAAATTAAATAGCATTATTATTATAAAAATAACAGGTAATTACTCACAATAGTCCTACCAATACCAATTTATAATAAAATTAATTAAGACTCACAAGAATCATACCTATTCCAATTTATATTGTGATCTGAAGTGATCGGACGTGCTGATTAATGAGTGCAATAAACAATTAACTGAAAAATTTCTTGACCTAGTATTAGGCGGAAGCAAGCCTTTTGTGTCTGATTGAATGATATAAGTTTTTGTGTTATAATTTATAATGTATTTATAACGTTAAAAAATAAAAAGGAATAATGGAAGGTAGTCCCTTCAATAGAAGCCTGCTGACGCGCCGCAGCCCGACGCGCTCCCCGGCGCCCGTGCCTCCCTGCGTCGCCGCAGCGCCCGTCGCCCCGCCGCGGCCTGTCCCGCGGGGCGCCCCGGAAGAGGAACAAGTCCATGAGTTGTTGTCCACGCCTGAGATCCAAAACTGGATGACAACTATCGAGCAATGCCTGAACGAAGTGTGCGTCATCGCTGAAGGCGGTAAATTGAATTCCGAGCAAAAAATGAGAGTCAGTAATCTTTGCCGAAAAGTTGGGCATGGAACATCTCAGATGGCTGTGAGATACCAGTCATTAAAACAAAAAACAATTTTAGCCCATAACAACCTGCAAGCCCTTCATGAAGAAAGAGACCTCTCAAAACAAATTTGTGCCCTCAAGCAGTCGCTCGAACAGTGTCCAAAACCAGTGACGGGAACAATATCGTTCGCAGACATGTTAAAGAAAAGCTCTAAGGACCTCATCCTGCCCAGGAATGTTAGCTCGGTAGCTATCTATCCAAGTGACAGAAAGAAATCGAGCGATGAAACAAAATCGCTTGTCCAAAAAATCATCTGCCCTGAAGACATGAAACTACAAGTGAGGGGATTACGCAAGACCAGAAACGGTGGAGTTATAATAAGCACAGAGAGTAAAGAGGATATAGAAAAGCTTAAGCAATCGGCACTACTGACATCTTCTGGTTTTACCGTTGATGAACCCAACAAGCGCAGGCCTAGAATTGTAGTCATCGGAGTACCGTCGGCCTTGAAAGAATCTGAAGTTTTTAGCTGCATTTACCACCAAAACTTGGCTGAAAAATCTGAGAGCATGACCATTGAAACTTTTTTAAAATCAATCAAGTTAAGTCATAAGTCAGGGAAAAAGAACACCGAGACCTGTAATTACGTTATAGAAGTTTCAGCCAATATTCGTAAAGCCCTGATATGTAAAGACCGATTGTTTGTAAATTGGTCATCGTGCCCAGTCCGAGACTATACCCTAGTAACACGTTGTTTTAAATGTCAGCAGTATGGACATGCAGCTAAGTTTTGTCGTGAAGAAAAAGACACTTGCGGTCATTGCGGAGAAAAAGGTCACACAATGAAGGAGTGTAAAAAACGAGGAGATCCACCAAAATGCGCCACATGTCTGCATTTTAAAAAGCCGTCCAACCACAAAACGGGCGATGGAGACTGTCCTGCGAAAAATATTGCAGAAAAAAGGTACATAAATTTAATTGACTATGAGGGCGCCTAAGAGCGCCATCTGTAAATATTTATCTAGATCTTTTATTAGTTAATAGAAATAATGGCTGAAAACTTAAATAATGACTTAGATAATTTCTCTGTATCTGAGTCAAAACTGTGTGAGGTTGAAAGTTGTGGTCAGTACATTTCCCGTTACAATAACCGATTTACAATAATTACACAAAATATACGCAGTATTGTTAAGAATTTTGATAATTTCAGTACTTTCCAACATAGACTTAATGTTAGCAACGATATAATTATCCTGACCGAGTGCTGGTTAGCTAAAAATTGTCATTTACCATCCATGCCAGGGTACGTTTTGTACAGCAGCAAGGAAAATTACAACCAAAACGACGGGATAGTAGTTTACGCCAGAAATGATCTAAACATATCAGTCGAGGAACCAAACATGTTAGAATGCAATCGCTTACTTATCAAAGTAGGTTCAGACACCGCAATACTAGCCATATACAGATCTCCTTCATTTAAAAATATAAGTAATTTTATTCATTCTTTGCAAAACGTACTACAAAGTTTAAAATCATTTAAAAATATAATTTTAATAGGCGACATAAACATCAATATCATACCAGAGAATTTGGATTCCTGTGGACAGGAATATCTTAACCTATGCTCATTTCATGGACTACTTCCCGCCCATTCTTTACCTACACATCAAAGTGGCTCTTGTTTAGATCATATTATGCTTAAAACTACTTTTCCGTCACTAACCTTTGTAACTAACTCGACAATTACTGATCACAAGGCCGCCTTACTAACCTTAATTCGTAAAATGCCTAAACTAACAAATTGCTCACTAAATAGTTCGAAAATTAATTTACATAACCTTGAAGCGGATTTAAGCAAAATCGACTTTACTACTGTTTACAATTCTGATGACGCGAATTATTGTATGACATACTTTATATCACAGGTACAAAAAGCCATATTGCAAAATACTACGTACTCTCGTCTAAGTAAAAAATTTACCAACATTAAGCCTTGGATCACCCCGGGGCTTATTCGCTGCATGAGACATAGGGATAAGTTACATATGAAGGCCAAAGCTCAGCCTGATAACTTAATATTACAAATATCGTACAAAAGATACCGAAATTTTTGTAACGCTCTTCTTAAGAAAGTAAAAAATACTTACGATAAAAATGAATTAGAAAAGGCGGGAACAAACATTAAAAGGGTCTGGAAGTTTATTAAAAATGTTACGTTTTTGTCGAAGCAGCATAAATCCGCTACAGAGTTATTGCGCGGTGGATCATCTGAATCGCATTTTGAATCTGCTAACCTAGTAAATAATTTTTTTACTAACTTTGGGAAATCATTGGCTGAAAAAATGCTTCATAAATCGCATTCGCCGTTCTTCACGTCCCACAATCAATTATCTAAATGCTCCTTTTTAAATTCATTTGTTTTATTAGATATTGACGAAACTGAGGTATCTAGAATTATCAAAGGCCTGAAGGACGATTCAGCAATAGGATGGGACAATATTTCTAACAAAATATTAAAACTCTTTCATCACATCCTTTGCACCCCACTAACCTATATCTTTCAAAAGTGCCTAAAAGACGGCATTTTTCCAAAATGTCTAAAGAAAGCTGTCATTATTCCAATTCACAAAAATGGCAAGAAAGATCAAACTACTAATTACAGGCCAATTTCACTATTAACAGGCATTTCAAAGGTTTTAGAAAAAATTATAAATAACAGACTTGTTCAATACTTGGAGAAACAGTCCATCCTGTCAAATACACAATTCGGTTTTAGGCACAAGCTGTCAACTGCCGACGCGGTGCTTGATCTTACTAACCACATAGTCCAGGAACTTGACAAAGGTAATCGGACTATGGGAATTTTCTTAGACCTCTCCAAAGCTTTTGATACAGTTTCTATTCCTATCCTATTAAATAAGCTTGAAAATTTAGGTATAAGGGGAACCCAACACAAACTTTTTGCAGATTACCTACACGATCGTTCGCAATGTGTAAAAATAGGAAATATCCTAAGTTCTGACCTAGTAAACACGGAATATGGAATTCCTCAAGGAAGTGTTTTGGGTCCCACACTATTCTTAATATACATTAACGAACTTTGTAACCTAAAAATAAACGGTGGTAAAATCATATCTTTTGCTGATGACACCGCTCTTTTGTTCTCTGCAAACTCAGATACAGAATTATATGAGCTTGCACAACGAGGCTTCAATGTAGTAAACAAGTGGCTACAGCAACACTTACTAACTCTAAATTCAGACAAAACTTATTTCATCCAGTTTTCTATGCGAAAATCAATTTCAGAAAACCCTAACCTATACGCGCACTATTGTATTGATCAAATCAATCATTCGTGTTCATGTCCTCACATTACTGCTTCTAAAACAATAAAATACCTAGGTGTCATTATAGACGAAACTCTGTCTTTTAGACTACACATAGATGCGGTTAGCAACAGAATACGCAAGTTAATATTTGTTTTTAAAAAATTGCGCAGCATAGGACACTCTAAACTTATGAGGCAGGTATACTTTGCATTGTGTCAGTCGATACTAAATTACTGTATTACGTCATGGGGCGGAGCAGCTAAAACTCTTCTCCTTAACGTTGAAAGAGCCCAAAGAGCAATTTTGAAAGTTTCCCATTTCCGACCTTTCCTTTACTCCACTGAACTTCTCTATAAAGAGTGTAAAGTACTGACAGTCAGGCAGTTATTTATAATGAGCACAACTTTAAAACTTCATAGCACCCTTAACTATAGCACACAAACAGCTAACAAAAGACGGCTTGACATTGTTTGTCCACAAAGCACAAAAACGGCATTTTCTTCCAGATTTTACATTTTCCTAGGACCACTTCTATATAAAAGATTAAACACCAATCTTGGCATATATCCTCTGACCTACAACAACACTAAACGAATAATCCGAGCATCACTTTTGAGTATGTCCTACGAAGATACAGAGAAGTTATTAATAGTATTAAAATAAGATAATTAATGTCTCCAAAATGTTAATTAATTTTTTGTTGTATTTTTATTTATTTTTTCGTGTAGTATTAGTATTATTATTATTTTCTATAGTGGGACGAGAATTATGAAACACATTTTATGTAATATTCACTTTGCGCATTTAATTGTTAATGTACTTACTAGATTTAGAATTAATGTTTATACAGCATACTGTACTTAATTTAATAATTTGTACCTAAAAAACAGGTAATTCATAATTACTTAGTTTAGGTATTTGCCTAGTTATTGTTACCCTAGATCATGATAAACCGATATGATGACTTATCATAATTATAGTATCTATTGTAAATTTTTAGACACATATTATAATTGATATTTATGTAGTTTATCGTAGTAATAAATTTGTATTCTTATTCTTATTCTTATAAAAAAAAAAAAAAAAAAAAAAAAAAAAAAAATTTACAATAAAATTATACAAGTCAGACTTATAATTTGAACGTAAAATTAAACATGACAACCAATATTACGTTCCCCTCGGTGGGGACGGTATATGGGTCGCCACGGAATAACAAGGCAACAGGCGTAGTCATTGGAAAACTTTGGAAAGACGTATCTGCCTACGAAATTTGAAAGTAGTTACACATAGGGTTGTAATATACGTAATCATGATCAAAATAACCGAAAAAACAAGTAGAATATAATCCAAAGACGTTGCTTTTTTTAATAATTTTTACTGCCTTTTCTATTTCAGTGTACTCAGAAACAACACGTTTCTACCGGTACGGTAATAAAGTTAAGAAGGTCATCGATATGTATGAAACGGTCGCTTTTTTGTAGACATTCAAACTTGGTCGGATAATCAGCCATTGTTTATTAGTAATGATTTTCTCGATATCATACGAAACATACGAGACATTCCAAGCTGATATCGTTACTATATATTATTTGATAAAGTGCACTAAATATTTGGTTCACACTGAAATAACTCTAGTTGAGTCGGTATCTTGTAAATTGACGTCAAAGTTATGAGGTCGTCGTTTTGACCTTCAGGAGTATTATTCAATAACGCGTGGGTGTACGTTCACGCCGTTTCTCCTCATTGGGAACATTCCATCGCCGCGGACGCCGCGTCCGCACCGCGCGCCCCGCGCCCCACGCATCATTTCAATAAAACCACGAGCGCCGGCGCGCTCGTTGGAGACCCGATCTGCGTCCGGACCCGTTCGGACGTGTTGAAGGTCGCTCCCGGCTGCCGAGTCACGATTGTTGTCTCACGACTTCTCTCGTATCAATACTCAAACGCCACTCTCAGATCCGTTCTGCGTCCGGCCCCGCTCGGACGTGTTCGCGGTCGCTCCAGCCGTTGAGTCACGATTGTCGTCTCACGACGTCAACTCGTAGCAATACTCATACGCTGTTAGCCTCTTTAGGGCTTACTCTGCGGCCGGTTTCGATCGGCTGCAAGCTTACCGCGGTCGATTAAATTCGATAGTGGTTCGCGAAGCTCGGGCTGTTTTTCTGGCTGCGTACTTGACGCTTGGCGCTTGCTACGTAGTCAGAGACTCGCTCTGCGGCCGGCCCCCAGGCCGGTCGTAACGTAGTCAATCCCGCACTCTGTGCACCCCTCGAAGTAAAAACCTCACCTCGGTGAGTGCAGCAACAACAGGGTTGAGCTTACCGCGGTCGATTAAATTCGATAGTGGTTTGCAAGACTCGGGCTGTCTTTCTGGCTGCGTACTCGACGCTTGGCGCCTGTACGTAGTCAGAGACTCGCTCTGCGGCCGGCCCCCAGGCCGGTCGTAACGTAGTCAATCCCGCACTCTGTGCACCCCTCGAAGTAAAAACCTCACCTCGGTGAGTGCAGCAACAACAGGGTTGAGCTTACCGCGGTCGATTAAATTCGATAGTGGTTTGCAAGACTCGGGCTGTCTTTCTGGCTGCGTACTTGACGCTTGGCGCCTGTACGTAGTCAGAGACTCGCTCTGCGGCCGGCCCCCAGGCCGGTCGTAACGTAGTCAATCCCGCACTCTGTGCACCCCTCGAAGTAAAAACCTCACCTCGGTGAGTGCAGCAACAACAGGGTTGAGCTTACCGCGGTCGATTAAATTCGATAGTGGTTTGCAAGACTCGGGCTGTCTTTCTGGCTGCGTACTTGACGCTTGGCGCCTGTACGTAGTCAGAGACTCGCTCTGCGGCCGGCTCAGGCCGGTCGTAACGTAGTCAATCCCGCACTTTTAGTGCAACTCAACTCCGTCAGGTCTACGGCCGGTTTTTGTTGTCAATTTATTGACGACACACTCCGTAGTAGACTCGCGTTTGATCAGGTGGATACTTAACGGTGACAACTAAGCCTGATAGCGTTGCCCCGGTGCGCTTCCAAGGCCCTTCAGGCCAAGGAGAAACCGGCTGACCCGATCCCATTGCACTTGGGCCTTTCCCAGGGTGACGGTACAGTGCTGTCCGAGCTAGGGGCACCACTTCGCGTCGTCCCCAGCCCCCCTACCGCGGGTAGGGAGGTTTAGATGATAGGTTTGCTAGGGAACCTAGGCATTCTTATATATTTATATATATTATATATCGTAGGACCAAGCCCTCCCAATGGACCAGCAAAGCTTGGTAAACTTTGCTAGGTCGTTCGCCCAGGCGCTCGTTGCGTCCGGCGCCAGCATATCGAATGACGTACTAACGCAGGCCTTACAGGCAACTATCGCGTCCCCGGCCCCTCAGGCCTCAACCCCGGCCCTTCAGGCCAACAACGTTCAGACCCCTCAGGTCTACAGCTCTCCCGCGTCTCCCGCCTCGTCCGAGATGGACTGCGAATCGGTCGCATCCTCTCACGCGTCGCGTCGTAAGCGTACCGCTCCCGGGAGCGACTCCGAACCCGCGTCTGATACTTCGTCAGATGCCGTCACCTTAACCGGCTCTCCTGAGCCCGCGTTTCAACTTGTCGCCAAGCGCTCCAAGAAGCGCTCGAAGAAAGCTTCGGTATCTTCAATACCCGAGCCCTCCCCGGTGTCTTCAACACCAGCCCCCACGCCGTTAAAATCGCTCGTAGTAACCGCGTCTCCGTCGGTCACATCGAAGCCAGCGACGCGCTGCGCTCCCGTCCCGCCGAAGCCTCAGCTCCCTCCGCCCGTATTCCTGCGTGAAAAAGCGCGCTGGACCGCGGTTTCAAACTTGTGCAAAGAGCACAAAATTAATTACTTAAAAGCCGCCAACGCTGGCGATACAATCAAAATTCAAGTAGCGACCGTCGACGACTTCCGCGCGTTTACCAGGTTGCTCTCGGTAAATCAAATCGCGTATCACACCTACGCCCTCCCGGAGGAGCATAAGATCCGCGTAGTACTACGGGGCGTCCCGTTCGAACTCAGTAACGAAGACATTCTCGATGACCTTAAGTCTCAGGGTTTCCCGGTCACAGCAGTGCACAAGATGCACTCCAACCGCGGTAGGCGTTTTCCTTTAGCTTTAGTAATCCGGTCAAATACTCCCAACTCGAAGGAGATTTTCAAAGAGGCTCGCACAATCTGCGGACTCTCGAACATCTCCGTCGAGCGTCCCAACCCCCGCGGTCACCCTGGGCAGTGCCACCGCTGCCAGCTGTATGGCCACGCAGCGGCTAACTGTTCAGCTCCCCCCAGGTGCGTAAAGTGCCTGGATCCTCACATCACTAAGGAGTGCACTCGCACTCCCGAATCCACTTCCCCCCCTGCCTGTGTGCTGTGCGGCCAGTCCGGCCACACAGCTAACTACAGGGGTTGCCCGCGCGCTCCGCGCTCCACCACCAAGAGGGTCGCGCCTAAATCGGCGCCGCCGCTCACTCCTACTAACTTCCCGCCGCTGCGCAACCGGGGTCCCCCGGAAGCAAAGCCCTTCCAGCCGACGCCTACTCCGGCTCTGTCTTGGAGGCAGCGTCCGGCCGTCCCGCCTGCACCTTCCCGACCCATTCCAGCTCCCGTAGCTTCCGTAGGGCCGCGTCCGGCTCCGCCATCCGCACCTCAGTCATCGTTGGCTGAGGACATGAAGACCGTGTTCGACGTCATCCAAAACGTAGACATTAATGAAATTTCCATACTCGCACGCAAACTGCGAGCCGCCCGCTCTCCTCAAGAGCGTTTATTCGCGTTAGCCGAGCATCACTCGCTCCTAAGTTCGTTGTAAATTCTTTATTTGATTCCATTGCTGTCCTCTCCCTACCCCTCCTCTCCTCAACATGGAAGCCACCGTATGTAGATTGGCTATGACTGGTCATCCGACCATCATCATAGCTTCAGTCTACATACCTTGTGGCACCAAACCTATCCGCAGCGACTTTGAGACCATTCTCGCCCTCGGCCGTTCAGTCATTATGTTCGGAGACTTTAACTCCAAACATACTGACTGGACGTGCCTATCAACCAACCAAAGCGGTATAGCTCTCCTCGACATCACCAACTTACTCGACTTAGACGTCGTCTCCCCTATCACTCCCACTCACTATCCCGACAACCCGAACCACTCTCCTGATATCCTCGACTTTGCAATCGTCAAGCATATCAACCTCGACCTCAGGTCTATCGAACCGCTCGATGACCTAGGTTCTGACCACCGCCCCGTCTCCCTCGTGCTAGGGCCGCCTAACGTTAACGTCACTTCTCCTAAGACCTTTACCGACTGGAAAGGTTTTAAAAATACGATAGTTTCTGCCTTAGAGGCCCCAAACTCTCCGCTCGCAATCTCGCCCGATCAATTAGATAGCCCGGATAAAATAGATTCGTTAGTAAATTCTCTCACTGATGCTATCAACTCAGCCATCAGTGTAAACGAAAAGGTTGCTAAGAAAGGCAAACCCACGCTTCCCCTAGCCATTAGCAATCTTATTAAAGCTAAGAACGCGGCTCTCCGGAGAGCCAAGAAATATCCCACGCCCGCCTATAGAACAGCTGCGAATCAGCTACAACGCAAAGTTAGATCTCGCCTCGCGGAACTCCGAGACGCCCAGATGAACGATCTCATGGCGAATATCTCCCCGTCCCACCAAGCGTATTATCGAATGGCCCGAGCCTTACGCGTAGACGCCGCCTCTCACGTCCCTCCTCTCACTCGTCCCGATGGCTCTATCGCCTTCGAAGACGAAGAGAAAGCCGAATGCTTCGCTGACAGCGTTGCGTCTTAATGCTCGCCCAGCACGCAACCCGCGAATCCCACTCACATCAAAGCGGTGGAGGATGAAGTTCTCCGTAGAAACTCTCTCCCCATCACCGCCGACCCCGTCACAGTCTCTAATGATGAAATCTCGCTTCTCATCAAAAGTCAAAAGTCCAGAAAGGCTCCGGGTGCGGATGGTATTTCCAACCACGCACTTAAGCACCTGCCTCAACAGGTGCTTACCTTGTTAGCTATCATTTTCAATGCCTGCTTCGACCTTAGCTACTTTCCAAAAGCTTGGAAAGAAGCGACAGTCATAGGCATTCCCAAGCCGGGTAAACCTCTTAATATCCCGGCTAATCACAGACCCATCAGCCTCCTCAAGGCAATGTCTAAACTTCTCGAGAGAGTCATACTCTCTCGAATGCGGAACCATCTGTTTCCAACGGACGGCGATCCTCTCATAATGCCCCCCCAGTTCGGCTTTCGCGCTAAGCACTCCTGCCCTCAGCAAGTCCATCGAATCGTCGAGTACATACTCGACGGCTTCTATCCGAAACGAAAGAAAACGATCGCAGTTTTCTTTGACGTAGCCAAGGCTTTCGACAAAGTCTGGCACAGCGGTCTCGTTTATAAACTCTATAAAATAAGCTTACCGGCTCGCCTAGTTAGGATAATCGCGTCGTTTCTCAAAGACCGCACGTTTCGTTTCAAACATGAAGGCACGCTCTCCGCGCCTCGTCCCATCAAGGCTCAGTCCTCGCCCCTCTTTTGTATTCCGTATACACTAACGACATTCCCATTCCATCGAAAGTCGTCGAACTCGCTCTCTTTGCCGACGACACCGCCCTTTACACCAAAGGCCGCAGAGCCTCGGGTCTCGTCACCAGACTTCAAAAGGCTGTAAACACCCTCGGTGCTTGGTTTAAAAAATGGCGTATCGATGTGAACCCAGAGAAGAGCTCTGCGGTTTACTTCGACTACAGACGCAGTCGTATCCCCGACAATCTCCAAGTGAGAATGCAAGGCACTCCCATCCCCTGGAAGCGCAGTACCAAATATTTAGGCGTCATATTAGACCAGACGCTTTCTTTCAACCCTCACGTCGATAGAGTAACGAAACTCGCACGTTTTTACCTAGGCCGGCTTTACAGTATGTTAGGTAGAAAAAGTAAAATGTCCTTCAGAAATAAACGTACGCTTTACAAGGTCTGCGTTAGACCAGTCATGTCATATGCTTCGCCAGTCTTTGCCCACGCCAAACCCTCCGTCCTGCACAAGCTGCAGGTAGTTCAAAACCTCTTCTGTCGCAGGGCCACAAACGCACCTTGGTACGTGCGCAATGCGGACCCGCACAGAGATCTTGAACTACCTACAGTTCAACAGTACCTAAAAACACTCTCAGAATCGTTCTTCAAACGCGCCGAATCCCATCCCAATCCACTAGTTCGTAATTCAGTCTCTTATACTGCTCCTGTCTTAGATTCGGTATACAAAGTCGCTAGACCGAGAAACGCGCACACAAGCGAACGTACGCAATTAACTTTAGATCTCGAGGCCCTTCAGGCCGCAAATTCTAATTCTAACGTAAATTCTAATTCTAACGTAAATCTGAATTAATGCAAATTTAATTTTATTGTCAATTTTTTATGTTTATTATTTACTTTTCATTTTTTTGAGCACCTTCAGTGCTATGTAAAACCCAGCGTGTAACCCCTTAAGGGCCCCGCTAGCGCGGCCTCTTTCTCCAATTGGCCGTCGTTCCGATGAAGGCTGAGTGGCAAAAATGCACGAGCCGACAGGGGGTTTTTAGTGGGTATGGTCCTGGTAGGCGTCGGGACGAGTCCCACATAACTTTGGAATCGCGCCAGAGTATGCGTCAGAGCATTTTTATCCTCCTGCCCTTCCCGCGGAGGGGCAAAAAAACGCGCTCGTCCTCTTTCCTCGGCGGTTCCTGCAGCGAACAACACTCTGAAGACATCTCGTTCACTCATTACTTATTTAGTTATCATGTAATTTACCAGTATTAACGTAAAACTATAAAGCCTTGTTTATATTCTAAATTTGTGTGAATCTTTCCATATAATAACAATTGTGAACCCACAAACAAAGGGAATTGTAGCGGCGTACCCTATAATAAACGTGTGTATTTAATATATCGCATTTTATTCATACTCCAGGACGCTGCGCAATCAGTGTACACTTTTGAAACTTTTTATGGTTAATAAAGGTATCAAGTAGGACAGTAAACAGTTTTCAGCAAGCTTATATGTGGTCTCGTGTAGGCACTGTGATTAATTTTAATTTTTTCAAAAAAGTCCGCTTACTTGAAAACCATAAACATTTTCTAAAATCGAATTCCGGCACAAATTCGCACAAATCAATTTATTTTACAGCCGCACATTCACTGGTTTCCGAGATACACGATTCTGCAAAACATTACCGCAGCAGGAAGTGGAATATCTCCAAAACCTGAATAACCACAAATTATTTTTTCAGCGCACAAATTCCTACAAATATAAGCTATCTGCAGGTGCACAATATTTATCTCTACGATCATACGTTTAGGATCTTCCTGCTGGAACAGCATTACCCTAGCATAAATCGTCTTTTAAATTTTTTTACAATACGCACAAATGTTTAGTTTTGCGCACATTTACAGCAGATAACGATCTAATTGTGCGTACGACTCATAACACTCTAGAAGCAACTTTCCAGCTGGGGTAACACACGCGAATACACTACCTGTGTATATTAGAATTCATTCTCTTTTTAAGGTCAAAATCTTTTTTCTGTCATTAAAACCTTAATGTTTTGTATGGTGTAAAAAACAATTTTTCAAGCATAAAATAAAACGCAAAAAAATTATTGAGGTTTTTATTATTGAATGCCTTCAGCTTACTGAAGATATTTTACTGTATGAAGGTTTTTTTTATTTCCGACATATTACGTTGTAGCGTAGTTTCAATAAAACACAAAATTCTCTTCTGTGTTTATTTTTTCGGTAAAATTAAAAATATACAAAAATGCCAACAATTTTGGCTACGCACACTCGTGAACGTAAAAAATAAATATTGGTTTCTTAAAAAGAACTTTGATTATCGATAATAAAATATCTTAACTATGTAATTTGGAATAATAAACTCGGAAAATAATAAATAAATAGATTCAAGTTGCTTTGATAGATAATTTTTCGTGACTGACTTGTCAAATCAAAACATTGCCGTTCTCCGACACTACGTAATTCCTAGTTTAAAATTACGTCGGGAACAACAAAAAAATAAAATTTACTGACAAAAAGAGGTCGAAATAGACAACCGTCACAATACCCCGGGGGCCGGGAAAAAAAAAAATCTGAAAGATTTTTTTTAGTAAAATTTCAAATTCAAACCAAATCAAAATAAACCGCATATACATATCGAATTTTAATATTTAATCTGCTAAATGAAAGAACAATCAAAAAAAAAAAATAATAATTAAAAGCAAAATGAAAATTAATATTAACATCCTATAGAAAAATTTTTCTGAAAAAACATCCTGTATATATGAAAAAAAAAAATAATACTGATATATTGCATATCAACAAGTTATTTAATAGAAAAAGAAAACAAAACAGACGAGAGAGAGAAAAAAAAAATCCTAAATAATTATCTTAAATTACATGGTTCATGAATGATAGAATTTTTAACAATGTTCCTGAAATATACAATGTTAATATACATCGTTCAACTCCATCAACGTACATTATAATTACAACATACATTCTCTTTCATACTAGTCTTATTCCAATTACTGGAAATAAAACATCATGCAGTTAGAGTTGCTTATGAGGAACCGTATCCTAAATAAGTCAACTCAACAGAGTTGAACGCAACGGCAAAAGGCTTTAATAGTTGCCATCCGCTGAAAATATTAATAGCTTATGGCTTCTTTAACGTGTCGCTAACTCCCGCACGGTGATTACTATAAACAAGTTTCAGTTAAAGACTGAAATAAATATGCCGGAAAGAAAAGAAAATCATAGCCAGTCGTGAAACATTGACTTTTAAATAAAATCCAAGGGTCTTTTGTGAAGTAATTAAAATATTTATGTAATAAACATATGAAAATAATTCTCACAGGAAAGTGATTCAAGTGTATAAATAATACACATAGGTATGGTTTAGTTTAACGAGTTACCTTAATAAACGCTCGTGCAGAAGGCTTAATTTTACAAGTTGCAAACCGCTTGAAAAAAAATTGAGAAAAAAAAAATTGATAACATTTAACAAATTATACTATAAAGTATAATACAGATATTGAAAATAAGAGTTTACACTCCTAGAATTGCAAATATTAAATAAATTACACAATAAGTTAACCTAATACTACGATGATGATAATTAATTATAAGTTTTGACCAACGTCAATGTTAATGGTATAGCCAAACGATAATGAGGTGCATAGAAAAAAAAATAAGACAAAAAGAATCGGCTTATGCTCGCCGTGAAAATTCTCTCTCTCTCTGAAAATTCTTCAGGGCTATTTTGTAAAATTTCTGTTTCAGAATCTACATTAATATTTAATAATAATGATCGTAGTTCGTCTACAGATTGCGTCGAAGAAAAATTTATATTTCTGATTTTTAATTCATAAATTATTTCAGGTTTATTTAATTGTGAAAAATTCATTGCAAAATCAAAAAAAATGTTAAAGTGAAACAAATTTGTTAATAGTCGTTATGCAGAATAGAGCCTTAAAAATATACGTATTTTCAAGTGATGAAAATGAATAGAAAATGTTATTTAAATAGTGAAATTACTGGGTTATAGAATGTTGTGTCTTCAGAAAATTTCTTCAAGGATATTATAACGAAAGAAACTAAAGAAACTTAAATGTCTGAATAATTTAGCAGTATTTTGATATATTATAGTAGATATATTATAGTAGATACATATATAAATATATTATAGTGAATGTTAATGATTGAAAATGGTAACAAATAAAGTTTTATGCCTGACCTCAATAATAATTATAAAAAATTATTTTTAATGTTGCAATTCTTCTGTTCCTTTTGTTCCTTCTGTTGCAATTTCTCCTCTCTTCTCCATAAACTACGTTTGAATATTCGGGCGCCAGTATGTAGCGTAGTTTCAATAAAACACAAAATTCTCTTCTGTGTTTATTTTTTCGGTAAAATTAAAAATATACAAAAATGCCAACAATTTTGGCTACGCACACTCGTGAACGTAAAAAATAAATATTGGTTTCTTAAAAAGAACTTTGATTATCGATAATAAAATATCTTAACTATGTAATTTGGAATAATAAACTCGGAAAATAATAAATAAATAGATTCAAGTTGCTTTGATAGATAATTTTTCGTGACTGACTTGTCAAATCAAAACATTGCCGTTCTCCGACACTACGTAATTCCTAGTTTAAAATTACGTCGGGAACAACAAAAAAAATAAAATTTACTGACAAAAAGAGGTCGAAATAGACAACCGTCACAACGTTCTGTTCTTATTATGAATGTGCATTTACGACGCTAGTTGCAGACAATAAATATTCACTTAGAGTAAAACTTATAAATGTAAATGACATAATGTTTTGAACTCATTTCTCAGAATAATAATAGTTAATCATTTATGTTAATTTATGCCATTATTAAACAACAATGGTTATTGAATATCTACTTAGGCCAGGTCTTAATTAGATCAGGAAGATAATAAGACGTTATTACTACTATTTGTAACTTAGTATTTTAACTTAATGTAAAAAAAAACTTATAATTAACGAAACAAAAATAAAATATTTTACTTAACGATTTTTTTTCAATTCCTCAGCTGTAACCGTTATGTGTGGTATGCCGGAAACTCACAAATAATTAGTTCTAAAACCATCTGTAAGGATATTACGGTTTGATTTGCAGATCCGAAGATAATTGGATTTTACATATGAGCTTCATACAAATTTTTCGGAAAAAAGCTTATAACTCATCCGATTATATCTCAAATTAACTTTTTTGTCATATTTAATCATAGTAATGGTAAGCCAAAGCAAAACGCAACGAAAAAACTAAACTTAAAATTTTATTTTCCTATGTCAATAAAAGTCGATTTTCGATCCACATTGCAACGTCCTGCTCCGACAACTGGACCCCTAGTTTGTTGGCTAGGGTCACAGCAATGTGCATTAAACTTTCTCCTCGCTGTCCGGGGATGCATGAGATTTCCACAGCATTGAGAAGAGAGTCCTGGTCACGATCGTTTAGATCCGCCTTTAAGGTGGTTCGATTTCCATACAAAAAACAATCGGTATTCACTGATACAGGATATAGAATAAAGCTTTAATTACGAGTTCTACAAACTATTTTCTAGTTAAATTTGTCGCGAAATGAATAAAATACCATACTTTTCATTTAGAAATCAAAAATAAAAACTGAAAATTTTCATCTAATTTACGAATGTGTGTGTGACAATAACACGATATGCGACGTTGCCTCTTCGTGCGATCACCGAAAAAGACAAACGCTCGGGGGATGGTTGCTCGTGCGCTATGTTGCCGTTCTTACTGTCTGTCTGCTCACTACTTAGTTGACACTTTGTTTTGTTGGTTCTTTCTTTCTTACAAATAATATAAACAACGCGTCTTTAGATTCATAATTTGTTTTTGAATCCCTTATGCATTTACTGTGTCGTTTATACGCCAATCAGCCGTCGTGAAAATCAAATTAATCATGGAAGGAACTTCAAAGGCACTTTATGGAAAACACAAATATTCCGGCCCACTGAAATCTAAAAAAAGGGCTCGAGCTCAACTAAAACGCCATTACGGGGATGGTGTATCGTAAATAATTATCTGTTTTACTTCTTGATTAGGTACCTACCTATATTTTCTGTCATTTGGCCTGCATTTGGGTAGCTAGGGTTGGAAAGGATGATATTAAAGTACTTAGTTTCTTTCTCCTTTTACATAGTACCAGTCAACAAATATTATACATATTTTGTTCTTTCAGTCGTGTGGAGGTATGGCATACAAAAGAGAATAAAGCTATAGTAGAAAGTGAGGAAGTTAAAAGTACAAGGTTAGTTTTAGTATCCTATACCTACAATACATGTTATGTGTACATGTCATAGCGAATACCATATTTTCTACGTTTATTATTTTCAGACCTGTTTTGAAAACATTTACCTAGTAGGAAATTGTGGATTCAATATTTCTAAAGAGTTTTAAAACTGTATTTTATTTCAGGTGTAGTGCTAAATGAGGAGGCAATTATTGAAATACAATTTTTTTCTTCACTAGCAAGAAAATCAATAGACATCCTGACTGCACTGTGAGAGATGAGAAGAATTTTCCCATTGTCGAAAAGAATGGAGTTTTATCATTGAAGGAAAATCACAATTACTACTACCAAGTAAGACATGATATTATCGCATCACACTTATTTTGTAAACTTTATTTTTATTTTAGTAAAGCCAGCAAACAAACACTGGAGCAATCTGATGGTAAAAAGCAATCCAGGCCAATATATCTCTATGTATGTATGCTAATCAAAGGTGAAATTATTGAAATGAAATGAAATTATTAATAATGCATTAGTGACCAAGATTTAAATGTTTAAATTCAAGTGTGTAATTTCCCTGATTGGTCTTCCCTTTTATCTGAAAGGCAACTCCTTTACACATTTTTATTATGGTGGTTGAAATAGGGAACTGAAACTGGGCTTCATCTTCAAATTCAATTATATCATGTTACCTGTTTCATTCCACCCAGGGATGCATTGGCATGGCTATATTAATATAGTAAATCTGGGCTATGAACAACATGTGTGCTAAATTGTTATATATTGTTTGTATTCTACCAGGTACTAATCATGGTTTTCTTTTAGGTTCAGGGCAACTAAGGATTACAAGAATGAAAAAATGTTGTATCATTGGTTTTGTAAATTCAACTACGCCAATAAGTGTAACTGAAGTACAAAAAACGAACCATTTATTAAGAAAATGATCCATAAAATGGTTTGCTTTTATAAAAACTCCATATTGCCAGAAATAATACAAAGGCGAATACAAAAGGGAGCTAAATGTATTGATCTAGAATAAGTGCATAAAATAAAAACCCATTCGACCTATTGTGTGTTTCTTGATTTTTATTATTGACAAGACCTCTTATCCCAAATATTCTACTTTCTACATAAAGAAATATACAAACATTTTCTGCAGCATATTTTTTCATACTTACACCTAATTTATTTATTACAATATAAATAAAGTCCCCGGACAATCACACTGCCTTGCCTACTGGGCCCCAAGACTTGTGTTACCAAGTAGCGAACTAGGGGGGAGGGAACCTAGAATTTTAATAAATATAGGTATAACATCCAAGACCTGGCTTTTTTTTTGTTTTTTATTAATTCTTGTTCCGTGCGAGGATCGAAACCGCGACCTCACGATCTTACGGCTAGCACTTTAGGCTAACATCTCAGTGTGATCCAATAAAAGAAAAATTATTTGGTACCCCTTCTGTCACAAAGATATTGCGTTGGATAGGGACCCATAACACCACAAACATCGGGTTTTGACGGCCTCCATAGTGCAGTGGCTAACTCACCAAGCTGTTGATCAAGAGGTCCTGGTTTGATTGTCACACAGAACACAAAAATTGTTCCGGTTCTAGGTATATATGTAAATAAGTACCTGCTAGTTGGCTATACATATGATAATCCATAACACAAACCTTGGTTTTCTTAGGCGCCATGGATTACTACTTTGGGGATATTATAACAGTAACATACGCAAAAAGAATAAATTTTAGAGAACACCAGAATTTCGCCTCCTTTTTATAATCTGGTCTAAATATAGCTATATTATAGTTAGGTACTTATATTTCTATCCGAACGAAAAAAAATTACTTCGGGGTTCGAACTGACAACTTGCCGCTTAGAATCTAGGCGCACGCATAAAACGCCAGCATGCTATATTTGTGTCGTATTACTACGTAAACTAAATATCAAACACTCGCTACGAGGAGGCCATAATACATGTAAAAAGGACGCCGTCTGTTGCGCTCTCTATCGCACTTGTAGGAGTTTTGTTTGCTTGTGTGCGTTATGCTTAAACTACGTAAAGGAATACATAATTAACTTATTTGGATAGTACAATACAACAACACGTGTAAAGTAATTTTTGGCAATTCTGTATTTATATAAAGATGTCGCGAAACATCTTTAAAGTCAAAAATTTTAAAAGCTGATTTCACAAATAAATAAAAACCAGAACTTTGTGGAACTAGCGCCATCTAGCGGGACTTTAGCTTTTTGTAGGCTCATCGAACCACCTTAACTGATCAACGGTGGCTAACAGACTATTCAGTTTTACACCTTCCGACTTGTTACTAGCACGACTGTCAACAAGGTGAACTCGTTCTTCGAGAATATCCATCCGGAACTCGCATTTGTCAAGCCTTGTTGTAAGTTTAACTAGAGTTCATTTAGTGATCAATTCACTCAATGAAACTCTAGTTAATGGGTTCGAGTAGACGCAGCAAATAAACGCATTTCAGCTAATGTCGTTTGCACCTCTGAATTATTTAGTAAGTGGCTATCGAGTGCGTCATTGCTTCCCAACGGTGCAAGGGGCGGGTTTGCACTCAAGAGGCGAGTTTCCGGAGGGCTGTCAGCAGCGGTTCCCCGTTTACGGGAAACGTGCTCATTAGCCGTACCAGCTATCACTGGGATATTACTATTATCTTGCTTAGGTTGTTTACTTATACACATTATACATTTCCAGTTCTCCTTGTGAATCTTCGTCATCGTATTATGAAAACGCTTTTCGGACACATTAGCACAGATAATGTCATAATGTTTTTTACATACTTTACAAGACAAATAAAGTTTATTCGCGATTACTTGTAAACAACCAGCGCAAGTATTTGAACTCATGTTGTGTGTTAGAAAATATAATAAAAACCAAAGTTATTTAAATAAAAATAAACAAATGATGACTATAATGAATTGGTTTTGAACCTCGGCCCTACAAATCACACATCAATCAGTTCACCACAACGCTACACAGTTACTTTGGGGGAAACGCGAAATAACAATACGTTTACTAATTAGTCTTAGTCAGGGGTAAATGACCGATGACGCTTAGCTCCAACTGTCGTAGACTTTTGTTTACTAACTTGAGTCAGCTGGATTTTAACGGCTTATTACACTATTTACTCACTGTATTCAAAGTATTATATGTCGATTTACATAGAAAATAAATAATAAAACACTTGAACGTAATCTGTTGTAAAATACTTTAAAAATGCACTCGATAATTGATTAAAATTGAGGACGACATAGAAACACGTCTAGCACGGTTAACGCTCTCTCTCTCTCTCTCTGAGATCGAACGAAGGCTGCGAGCAAAGCCACACCGCGTAATGGCGTTGACGACAGAACAGCTACAATTGCTCCTGGCTGCGGTTACCAATTGGAGAAGGAAGTCCTTCGCATCCTGTCAGATTAACTACAATGGGGAAAAATGCAACAACAAATTGGAAGCTTTTTTGGCAGCAGTAAATGTCTTCAAGACTATTGAGAAGATATCTGATGAAGAGGCAATCATCGAACTTCCTCTTACTCTAACGGGCGATGCTGGAACCTGGTGGCAAGGGATTAAGACAAGCGTATCTACGTGGTCGAAGTTCCAACACAGATTACGTCCTTCGCGCTTAGGAAACCGGCATACCTCCTCTACCAGGAGATCGTCGGTGATAAACAGGGACCAGATGAGAGTATGGACTCCTTTGTAACTAGGAAACGAGCATTGCTGTTACAGCTGCCTGCACCTGACCCAACAGAAGAACAGAAGATAGATATGATTTTTGTAGAAATCAAAATAGAAATTCGTTCTCGCATCTCAAGCGAATCCGTCCGAACCTTCGATCAGTTGCTGTGTTCAGCTCGAGGGGTGGAGCAGATCGTTTTGGAGCTACGCACACCGTCTACCTCCAGGATGAGCGATGGTGGGAAGTCAAGTGGAAAATTGCGCTGTCAGTACTGCAAGAATTCGGATCACACTATGGATGTATGCCATAACAAGAAGAAAGCTGAAAGCGGCACAACTTTGCCCGGCGACCAAACTGCCCAAGTGAGGTTTAACACAACGATGACACAAGCACCTTCTCCATCGCAAGCAAAGTTTTCCTATTACGGGTGTGGAACCGTTGGAAAGGTTGACCCTAACGCGGTCAACTCTTTACCTGCGTACCCTTTTTTAGGTTTCTAGGTAGCGGCCTTCGGCGTACTACGGTTAGTTTTAAGTTATTTTCCCCAGCCCCCCTACCGCTGGTATGGAGGTTAGCTGCTAGGGTTCGCTAGGTTTTTAGGAACTAGGCATCTTTCGATATACTTATTTATACATATAATTGTCCCAACCCTGCCTAATGGATTCGCTAAGCGTTATTAACTTCGCGAAAGCGTTCACCCAGGCGCTTGCTGCGGCAGGCGTCTCCATTCCGAAAGACATCCTAACGCAGGCCTTGTAGGCATCAATCGCGTCCCCGGCCCCTCAGGCCCCAACCTCAGCCCCTCAGGCCTCCAACGTCCAGACCCCTCAGGTCTATAGCTCTCCCGCGTCTCCCGTTCCATCCGATATGGAATGCGCGTCGGTCTCATTATCTCAAACATCGCGCCGTAAGCGTACTGCTCCCGGGAGCGACTCGGAATCCGTGTCTGATGCGTCATCGGACGCCCCCACCTTAACTGGCTCTCCTGAGCCTCCTTTTCAATTAGTTGCCAAACGCTCTAAAAAGCGTTCGAAGAAAGGTGTCTTCAACACCCGAGCCAACCCCGGTGTCTTCTACACCCGCCCCCGCGCCGCTCATGTCACTCGAAGTGACCGCGTCTCCCTCGGTCCCGTCGAAGTCAGCGACGCGCTGCGCTCCCGTCCCACCGAAGCCTCAGCTCCCTGCGCCCGTCTTCCTCCGCGAAAAAGCGTCTCTAACTTGTGCAAAGAGCACAAAATCAATTATCTGAAGGCGAGTAAAGCAGGCGATACTATTAAAATCCAAGTCGCGACTATCGACGACTTCCGCGCTTTCACTCGTTTACTCTCGCTTAAACAAATCGCGTTCCATACTTACACCCTCCCGGAGGAGCGTAAGATCCGCGCAGTATTACGGGGCGTCCCGTTTGAGCTCGAAAACGATGAAATCCTCGAGGACCTTAAGTCCTAGGGTTTCCCGGCTGAAGCAGTGCACAAGATGCACTCCAACCGCGGTAGGCGTTTTCCGTTAGCATTAGTTATTTAATCTAATACTCCCAACTCGAGGGAGATCTTCAGAGAGGCTCGCACAATCTGCGGACTCTCGAATATCTCTGTCGAGCGTCCCAATCCTCGCGGGCACCCTGGGCAATGCCACCGCTGCCAGCTGTATGGCCACGTGCCAGCTGTATGGCCAATTGCTCAGCTGCTTCCAGGTGCGTTAAGTGCCTAGTTCCCCACATTACGAAGGAGTGCACTCGCACTCCCGACTCCACTCCCCCCCCCCTGCATGTGTGCTGTGCGGCCAGTCTGGCCACACAGCTAACTACAGGGGTTGTCCGCGCGCTCCGCGCTCCACTCCAAAGTGGGTCGCGCCTAAACCGGCGCCGCCGCTCACTCCTGCCAACTTCCCGCCGCTCACTCCTGCCAACTTCCCGCCGCTGCGTAACCGGGGTCCCCCGGAAGCAAAGCCCGTGCAGCCGACACCTACTCCGGCTCTGTCCTGGAGACAGCGTTCGGCCGCTCCACCTGCACCTTCCCGTCCTATCCCAGCTCCCGTAGCTCCCGTAGACCCGCGTTCCGCTCCGTCGTCTCCACCTCAGTCGTCGTGGGCTGAGGACATGAAGACCGTGTTTGACGTCATTCAAAACGTCGACATTAGGGAAATCTCCGTACTCGCACGCAAACTGCGAGCCGCCTTCTCTCCGCAAGAGCGTCTATTTTCGTTAGCCGAGCATCACTCGCTACAAAGCTCTTATTAAATTCCATTTTTCGTATAAACTAAATAAATAAATAGAATGTCTAGACCCGCAAATTCCGCGTCCTGTCGTATCAGACCCAAGGGCTTATCCCTAGTTTCCTTTAACGTTCATACCCTTAATACTAACCTTCCTGAGCTCAAACTGTTCCTTCAGAACAACGAGCCAGACTTATTGCTTCTTCAAGAGACGTGGCTAACTCCAAACCACTCCAGGGGATTCGCTATTCCCAAGTATGCGTTTATTCGTAACGACAGGCCCTACTCCGATGGTTTCGGCGGCACTCCTATTTATTACAAAAGAGGATTCCATTGCTGTCCTCTCCCTACCCCTCCTCTCCTCAACATGGAAGCCACTGTGTGTAGATTGGCTATGACTGGTCATCCAACCATCATCATAGCTTCAATCTACATTCCTAGTGGCACCAGACCAATCCGCAGCGACTTTGAGGCCATTCTCGCCCTCGGCCATTCAGTCATTATGTTCGGAGACTTTAACTCCAAACATAATGACTGGACGTGCCTATCAACCAACACCAGCGGTATCGCTCTCCTCAACATCACAAACTCACTCGACTTAGATGTCATCTCTCCCATCACTCCCACTCACTATCCCGACAACCCAAACCACTCTCCTGACATCCTCGATTTTGCAATTGTCAAGCGAATCAACCTCGACCTCAGGTCTATCAAACCGTTCGATGACCTAGGCTCTGACCACCGCCCCGTCTCCCTCGTGCTAGGACCACCTAACGATAACGTCACCTCTCCTAATACCTTTACCAATTGGAAAGGCTTTAAAAATACGCTAGTTTCAGCCTTAGAAGCCCCGAACTCTCCAATCGCGATCTCGCCCGATCTAATTGATAGTTAGGATAAAATAGATTCATTAGTCAATTCTCTCACTGATGCTATCAACTCAGCCATCAGTGACAACGAAAAGGTTGCTAAGCAAGGTAAACCCACGCTTCCCTTAGCCGTTAGCAATCTTATTAAATTAGATTAGCTGCGAATCAGCTACAACGTAAAGTTAGGTCTTGCCTCGCAGAACTCCGAGACGCTCAGATGAACGATCTCATGGCGAATATCTCTCCGTCCCACCGCGTAATATAGTATGGCCCGAGCCTTACGCGTAGACACCGCCTCTCACGTTCCTCCTCTCACTCGTCCCGATGGCACTACTGCCTTTAAAGTCGAAGAGAAAGCCGAATGCTTCGCTGACAGCATTGCCGCACAATACTCGCCCAGCACGCAACCTGCTGATCCCTCACACATCCAGGCGGTGGAGGACGAACTCCTTTGCAGAGACTCTCTCCCCATTACCGCCGACCCCGTCACAGTCTCTTATGACGAAATCTCGCTTCTCATTAGAAATCAAAAGTCCAAAAAGGCTCCGGGTGCGGATGGAATTTCCAACCACGCACTTAAGCACCTGCCTCAACAGGTGCTTACCTTGTTAGCTGTTATATTCAATGCCTGCTTCGACCATAGCTACTTTCCAAAAGCTTGGAAAGAAGCGACAGTCATAGGCATTCCCAAGCCGGGTAAACCTCTGCGTTATATTTATTAACCTGACATTTTAATCCAATAGTTTTTATTCTTTTATTTATTTATTTTTTATGACAGCGACATTAAAAATTTTTTTCTTGTGTACGTTTAAATGTAAAGAGATGTTTTTTGATGTTGATGTTTATTTCGTTTTTATTTCGCTTTTTATTTAAATATAAAACTGGGAATTTTTCTTTTTGTAACTTGTATTTCTCTCTCCTCTCAAGGTAGAAGCTGAAAACCAGCAAATTGCTCATTGAGCATTATACCGTTGAGCTTTTGACGTTTTGCATCGCCGCAGCACATAGTCATATATGTGAGTAGTGTTTTTGTATTTTATAACTGTTTGATAATGTTTAATGTGCTTTTAGTTTAATTTTTTATTTTGTATCTTTTTTTGTGTGTGTGATGCAAATAAATGATTTATCTATCTATCTATCTATCTATTTATTGCAAATCTTAACTTTAAAGAATAATTCGTTACCTATTACTTAAGTAATTTTATTTAAGTTTGTGCTCAAAATGATCGCCCCTGATTCTTATACAGAAACGCGCCCTTTCCGGACCTCGCTTTTGACTACTTTCGAATTTATTAAACTACGTTTATTATGCGTATCCTAAGCTCATCGACAGTGGGAACCGGGAACGCATCGTGGTAGACCAATGCCTTCATACGACCCCAGACAAAAATAGCATTCTTCTTAGGGTATCTCCTTCCTCAACGGCTTGGACGGGCGTGTAATGGTATGGGTGACGTCCATTTTCATGTAATGTGTACCACATCTCCACTGAGACATGCCAAGATCCCGTGCAATAGTCCTAGAGGATGAAGTAGAAAATAATCCAGGATTTCTTGGTCCTCATGTGCATCATAAATCCGAGGTCTGCCTACGTCACCCAAGTACAAAAAGAAACATTTTATAATATGTATGTGACTACTAGCAGCTGTGACTGTGGTAATAATCCTTTGGAAGGAGCCACGCTAACGGATCTGACGAAATGTACGACTAAAAACAAGGGCGTCGGGAGTTTAGCGATTAGGGAAGTTTTCCACATACAAACGACGGGCCTCATCGGCACTCCTTCTGGCAGCCCCATAACAATAAACAATATCAGCGTACTCTTGGTTTGTTAACGAATGTCTCCTCTGTCTTTCAGCCATAACTATATAGTAATAACACGCGAAGCACTGCACCAAACACAGTTTTAAAGCCGGGTCGTCATAAGAGTAATCATACACCAAAGTCCATTAACAAGCCAAGTCGTAAGAAAAAAAACGCAATAAATCCCAAGAGCGGACTAAACACATGGGCGCGGGGTGAGAAACAATCCCGAGTTATTTGCCTAGTAACGGTACTCTTTGTTCAAGCCTGTACCTGCGCCTGCGCTAATTGGCAATTCTCTTTGTAATTCTTTTGCCGATTTTAGATTGTAATACCTCTTTCGAAAGCTAGTAAAACACAGATGTTTTTAAAATAATCTGCACGAAAATTTTACGAGGGTGGATTGAAAAGTTCGCGGCCTAACATAGATAGTGTTGTCATATTATTATAAAACTACCCTCATATGAAACCTAGACTCTTTGTCAGTCCCTGTGCAATGTTTCTCTGATATACATGCGTAATTGTTTATTTTATTGAACATTAAGTGAGAGTAAGTCTCATTAATTTTGAAAATGGATAGTTTAGAACACCGTGCCGTGATCAAATACCTCCACAAAAAACACTTAACTCCAAAGCAGATTAATGAAGATGTGGTGGCTACTTTAGGAACATCAGCTCCGTAGTAACTCCGTAGTAACATCAATGATAAAAAAAAGTGGACAGGTGAATTTAAACTTGGACGATAGAACATCAAAGATGACCCCCGCTGTGGACGGCCTTCTACAGCTACGACTTCGGAAAACATCGAAAAAATATGGATGGCGATCACTAGATGGCGCACAGTGAATATCGTCTCCGTATATAAATATTACTAAAAAATAGTAAAGTGTATAGATAACTGAAATTATAGTGAATTTGTCTTAAGTATTCTACAAATATTGTGTATAAGTGTTTGTGACCGGTGTGTGTTTGTCAATACTAAAAAAAACAACATTTAAAATAAACACCATACTAGTGTTTATAAACAAACAATTACTGTGTTAACGTACTTATCAATACTGTAATAAATAACTAATATTTATCACAAATCTGAAACAATTTTACCACGTTCATTGCGTACGGGACATATTTCTGTGTTTCAAATAATAACAAAAACAACTCGCTAACGATTTGCTGTGACTTGTCAATTTCTTTGTGTTTACACCTAATTGAACTTTGAACTTTAGCCTATAATTGGCTCGATTTTTTGTTAAGGTTTGTTACTATGGACAAAACATTGGTTCATCACTATACTCCTGAATCCAAACAACAATCCAAACAATGAAAACGACCTAGATATCCGACCCCCAAGAAATCCTAGGTGTGTTTTTCAGTAAACAAGGTAATGTCGTCAGGTTTTCTGGGATTCTAAGGATGTCATCTTGGTTGATTACTTAGAAAGAGTTCAAACTATAAATTCTGTATACTATACTGCACACTATTACGTCGTTTACGCGAAGAAATAAAGTCTAAAAGACCAGGATTGTTGACCAAGAAAGTTTTGTTTCATCAGGACAATGCTCGTGTTCACACATCTGCAGAATCAATGGCTCAAATAGTGAATTGTGGTTTCGAATTGCTTCCTCATCCTTCTTATTCACCTGACTTGGCACCTTCTGACTTCCATCTATTTTCAAAACTAAATAAAAACACTTAGGTGGAATGAAATTTTCTACCAATGAGGAGGTCAAAGTGGCCGTAGATGCCTTTTTTGAAGATCTTGACGAGACCTTCTATTTAAATGGGATCAAGGCTTTGGAGGACTGCTGGACTAACTGCTGTGACCTAGGAGGAGAGTATGTCGAAAAATAAATATAAAAAATTGCATTATTCCTGTGTTTTCTTATTTAGGCCGCGAACTTTTCAATCCACCCTCGTATATGTGAGTTTTTGTTTTAAAATTACTCTTTTGTGTAAATTACTTAGAAGAAAATGTGAATTTTCAAATGTTTTCGAGCACAGTGCCTAAGTTTATGTTAATTATGTCGACCTAATTGATATTATGTATTTATGGAAATGTTTTTATTGCAAAACTAATAAAAATTTGTTTCAAACAGATTTAATTTTTTTTTAAATTAATTTTTTAATGTGACCCTTATGATTTAAAAAAAAATATCAGATTTGAAATATCTTGGTAACGATTCACTTTTTGACTATGCAATATATAGTGAAATCCACTGGAATTTACCTCTTGTAATACCCGCCACTAATAACCAGTCACCCTGTATACATATTTATTTACAAAAGTTTATTTTACGACGAAACTAATTATAAAGCTACTTTTAATTTATTACGCGACTGTAGAGATATGATTACGACGCGGTATTTTGAAAGAAGAAAAAGAATTCGCCATCTCTTTACCTGAAACACAAAATAGTAAATACAAATTCATCTTGACCTTGTAGCCGTGTTATTGTCTTGGGTAGTATATAACAAACACAGTTACTTACGGTTTAAATGTACATATATTAAATCCAAAAGAAACACACACAGTACATAAATTATGCGAAGCCAGAAGGGAAGCAAGATGAGTAGTAATACTAATAAAGCACAGCACAGACGATATGCGAATTGTACGCGATCGTAGTTACGTAAACAAAGCAATAGGTATGCGAGCGGTAGCGCGGCACAGGTCCGTCGTACAGCGGTCTAATGCGCACTGGCGATGGCAAGCGGACGAAGCGCGCGCGCAGGCGAGATGGATGCGTCAGCGCCTCAGCCTGAGGAATGCGGTCCGGCTGGTTACTAGGCGGCGCGTTCCCATTGTTCGGAGCGACGCTGGAAATCCGTGCAGCCGATGATGTCGATTAAATAAATATGTAATAAATATAATTATAAATATTATCTGCATGTTTAGTATGAATGAGTAGGGAGTGTAGTTGTTGAGTGTTAATATTGTTTGTAATGTGGATTTTACTAATATGTAATATAATAAATATAATAGGATTTTATAATAGATACTTATGTACTAAATATTTATGTACTTATAATTACTATATATGCATACATACTTATATAATTGTAATTGTGTGTTAAGTACTATTAGGTATATACCTAGTGTGTGAGCGTTAAGTAATGTGGCTTGCCGCCACATCACTCCCCTCCAGAGACCGAGTTACGGGCGATAAAAGTCAGGAAAATGTACACGGCGGCCGGAACGGGTTGTCCGGATATTAGCGTCGGGGAGAATGGGTTCTTCGGGAGCGACAGGATCAGGTACGGGCAAAGGTGTCTCGGAAATTATGTACGCCGGCTTTAGACGATCTATAGAAACCGAGGTTTCTTTACCCTTGACCCTTATTTTAAACACTTTGTCCCCAGCCTGGACTACTTTGTAGGGACCAGTGTACGGGGGTTGAAGTGATCCTCGCACCGCGTCATCACGCAGGAATACGTGGGTGGAGGTTAAAAGGTCCTTATGGACAAAAATTTTATTTGTCGAGTGACGAGAAGCGGGACAGGGCCGAAGTTTCTTCACAAAATTTTGCAGGCGTGCCGTGAAATCGGTAATATCTGTGGTACCGCTCGTACTGGGTTCGAAGAACTCTCCAGGAAGTCTCAACGGCTCGCCGTATAAAAGCTCTGCCGAAGACGTTCCCAAATCTTCCTTTACTGCGCTTCTGATGCCTAGAAGAACGAGTGGTAGTGCCTCGGTCCAGTTTGTGTCAGCGTGACACATAATGGCCGATTTTAGTTGGCGGTGGAATCGTTCCACGAGGCCATTGCATGCAGGATGATAGGCGGTGGTGCGTCGGTGATGGAATCCGGCTATTTTCGACAGGTACTGGAACAGGGCAGACTCGAACTGTCGTCCGCGGTCTGTCACAATATCTGTCGGGCAGCCAAAACGTGAGATCCATCCCGATAGTAAAGCCTTGCCAACCGTCTCTGCAGTTATATCCGCGATCGGTATGACCTCCGGCCATCTAGCAAAACGGTCCACTGCTGTTAGGCAGTACCTGAATCCCTGTGAAGGGGGAAGTGGCCCCACCAAATCGATGTGGACATGTACGAATCTAGCACGTGGCAGCTCAAAGGTACCCATCGGAGATGTTACGTGTCGGGAAACCTTTGAACGTTGGCACGCTATGCACGATTTTGACCATTCGCGGCAGTCTCTTCGAACGCCTGGCCATACATACCTTTGCGCAACAAGTAAAGCTGTTGCTTTTGCACCTGGGTGACTAAGGTTGTGTAGGCTATCGAAGACCTGCCTGCGTAATGGTTTAGTCACGAAAGGCCTTGGTGTTGGGGTGCTGACGTCACAATATAGTTGTGACCGACTTCCGTGGACTGACTTCTTTTCTAAGCGAAGTGAAGTGTCGCTACTTAGAAGCTTAGCTAGTTCGGGGTCTGTGGTCTGGGATGCTGCGAGCACTTCGACGTCCACTGGACTTTGCAGTTCGTCGACACGGGACAGGGTATCTGCCACAATGTTGTACTTACCGGAGATGTGTTGAATGTCCGTGGTAAACTGTGCTATGAAGTCCAGGTGCCTATACTGACGAGGAGAGCAGTTGCTTTTCCTTTCGCTGAAGGCGTAAAGTAAAGGCTTATGGTCAGTATAGACCGTGAAGTGACGAGCTTCCAGCATGTGCCGGAAGTGTTTAATTCCCTCATACACAGCCAGCAGTTCCCGGTCATAAGGGGAGTATTTTTGCTGGGCTGGACTTAGTTTTCTGGAGAAGAAAGCTAATGGTTCCCAGACTCTACCTTTGTATTGCTGCAGTACTGCTCCCATCGCCAGGTCAGATGCATCTGTGACAAGAGCTAGCTTGGCCTGGACGTCAGGATGTGCAAGTAGTGCAGCGTTACAAAGGCTTTCCTTCGAGAGATCGAAGGCCTTCAGCGCGTCGCCCGTCAAGTCAACCGGAGTTGAGCCTTTCACCGAACCAGTAAGAAGTGCGTTCAAAGGTGCTTGAACTTTTGCGGCCTGCGGGATAAATCGCCTATAAAAGTTAAGCATACCTAAGAAGCGTCGGAGTTGCTTGACCGTCTTCGGCGCTGGGAAGTCCTTGATGGCCTGGACCTTGGATTCCAGAGGTTTCGTGCCAGCCTGCGAAATATGGTAGCCTAAAAACTTTACCTCTTTGGCACCGAATACGCATTTTGCAGTATTCACCAGCATGCCATATTTCTTCATCCTGGTAAAGAGCTGATGCAGGTGGTTCTCATGCTCCTCTGGAGACCTGGAAAATATCAAAAAATCATCCAGAAATGGGTAGACAAAGTCCAGACCACGGGTCATTTCGTCGACCAGTCGTTGAAACGTTTGGCCTGCGTTTCTTAGACCAAACGTCATGTACGGGAACTCGTACAGGCCAAAAGGTGTTGTGATTGCCGTCTTTGGGATATCCTGCGCCAAAACCGGGACCTGGTTATAAGCTTTAACAAGATCCACGGTAGAAAATACCGAACATCCAGAGATGCAGTGGGCGAAGTCGTGGATGTGTCTAATCGGATACATATCCGGAATTGTCCTCGCGTTAAGTTTCCGGTAGTCTCCACATGGTCGCCATCCGTTATCTTTTTTAGGGGCGAGGTGGAGAGGGGAAGACCAAGGACTATCTGAAGGTCGTGCCGTGCCGTTGCTCAGCATCAGCTCGAACTCGCGCTTCGCGATCTGCAGTTTGTCCGGAGCTAACCTGCGAGGGGAACAAGAGACGGGTGGGCCAGGTGTAGTGCGGATGTGGTGTTGAGTGTTGTGTGTAGGAGTGCATGGTTTACCAGACGGTCGAATGATCTCGGGATACTTGGCGAGAACCGCGTGGTACCTGGTGTCGCTATTGCTACACAAAACCTTAACAGAAAAGATGTTGGAACAATTAACAGCATCAATTGACGAAATACACAAGGAAGTTAGATTATCAATTAATTTCTTATTTTTAACGTCTACTACTAAATCATAAAAAATTAAAAAATCTACACCAATAATTGGTTTTGTCACATCCGCCACTATAAATCGCCACTCAAAGTCTCGACGGAGTCCCAAGTTCAGCTTAAATGTGACGTAGCCATAGGTGTCGATGACACTACCGTTGGCTGCTGCTAGCTGGTACCCGGTCTTCTTCCGCTGCTCTCGAAGATTGTCTAGGGGAAATACGCAGATGTCACTACCCGTGTCCACGAGAAACTGAGTCTTCGTGGCGAAGTCGGTGACGAAAAGACGACCGGAGTTGGTATTGGGGCAGTCGTCAGCCGCCATCACCGACTGCCCTGGGAGTTTCCCGCTTTCGGGTAATCGCACGGCTTGATGCACCGCGTTGACCTGCTGCCAAAACGCTCGTGGTACCAACATACTGGGTAGTTCCGGTACGCCGATTCCGAGCGCCGATTTGATCGGCTTCGATTACGTTGTCGGCTCCTATTTCGGTATCGGTCCCGACTTTCCTCTCGAGGTCTTCGGTGAAGCTCGAGAGTCAGGTCCTTCACCATGTTCCGCAATTCTGCAATTTCATTCGCCATCGCCTCGATCGAAGAACCCGCTGCTGATGCTGCAGCAACCTGACGCGTAGGCGCGGCGATGTCCTGCACCTGGTCAGCCAGGTCCGCGAGCGCTTCCAGGGTACTGTTCTTCTGGGTGGCAAGTAGGGTCTGGATGGTCTCCGGGAGCCTGCTCGTCCAGATCGTCTGCAAGAAGTCTTCCGGAACGTCCTGGCCCGCCAGGCTGCGCAGGTGGCGCAGAAACTGTGAGGGTTTTCTGTCACCCAGCTGCTCGTGCATGAGTAACTGCTTGACCTTCTGCTGCTTCGAAGTTGTCAAACGCTTAACAAGCTCCGACTTCAGCTTCTCATATCGGAACGCGCTTGGGGGTGAGACAATTATGTCCTTGACCTCTTTTGCGTATTGGTGATCAAGATGTCCGACCACATAATTAAATTTAGCAGTCTCGCTGCTGACTCCGGCGTTTGCAAACAAAGCCTCGATCTGTGCGAACCACACTTCAGGGTCGTCCGGCCAAAACGGGGGTAATCGTCCGATCCGAGAATCGGACGAGTCAATGGAAACGCGCTTCATTTTTCGACGTCGTGTGACGGTAGATGTGCCTGATTTTGCCGAATCCGAATCACTCATCTTATATGATAGTTTTATGTTCAATAGGGGTCACCACTGTAGCCGTGTTATTGTCTTGGGTAGTATATAACAAACACAGTCACTTACGGTTTAAATGTACATATATTAAATCCAAAAGAAACACACACAGTACATAAATTATGCGAAGCCAGAAGGGAAGCAAGATGAGTAGTAATACTAATAAAGCACAGCACAGACGATATGCGAATTGTACGCGATCGTAGTTACGTAAACAAAGCAATAGGTATGCGAGCGGTAGCGCGGCACAGGTCCGTCGTACAGCGGTCTAATGCGCACTGGCGATGGCAAGCGGACGAAGCGCGCGCGCAGGCGAGATGGATGCGTCAGCGCCTCAGCCTGAGGAATGCGGTCCGGCTGGTTACTAGGCGGCGCGTTCCCATTGTTCGGAGCGACGCTGGAAATCCGTGCAGCCGATGATGTCGATTAAATAAATATGTAATAAATATAATTATAAATATTATCTGCATGTTTAGTATGAATGAGTAGGGAGTGTAGTTGTTGAGTGTTAATATTGTTTGTAATGTGGATTTTACTAATATGTAATATAATAAATATAATAGGATTTTATAATAGATACTTATGTACTAAATATTTATGTACTTATAATTACTATATATGCATACATACTTATATAATTGTAATTGTGTGTTAAGTACTATTAGGTATATACCTAGTGTGTGAGCGTTAAGTAATGTGGCTTGCCGCCACAACCTTACAAAATATTCTCAGGCTATCCTATGTTGACTTGCTCAGCCGAAGAAACCGCTAAATGTTTTGTTCTTTTTATCTCTCATATAGGTATTCCTAAATTAATCGTAACCGACCAAGGCACGAACTTTTGTTCCGAAATTTTTAAACAGTTAGGAAAACTTTTTGGCATCAAACATATCTTAGCTTCGCCGTATCATCCCCAAACTTGCGGCACATTAGAAAGAAGCCACTCTACTTTAAAAAAATATTTGCGATCTTACATAAGTGATAACCAACTGACCTGGGACTTATACATACCTACAGCTATGTTAGCCTACAATACTAACGTTCATACAACTACAGACTTCTCGCCACTTGAACTTTTATTCGGTTTTAAACCCTATATTCCTAAAAGCATAGATTCCTTAGAAAATGATACATACACAGATTATATTAGAGCATTAAATCTCCGGTTATATTATAGTAGACGTACAGCTTTAGATAACATACAATCTTCGAAAAAGAAATCAAAACGTTACAACGATACTCACACAAAACCGATAACTTACAATACAGGCGACTGTTTATTTACGCTGCCATCACAAACAAAACAAAGCCCTGTCGCCCGTCTGGAAAGGTCCATTTAAAATAATTAATCATACTGTAACATTATTAATAAATCGTAAATATGTACGTCATCACTATGATGAAATAAAGCCAGCACCATCACAGTAAACTTTTATTTCTCTCCAGGTTGATGTTTACCATACCTTGTTATCAGTGCCCGTTCGTGACTAATGTACACGGAAGTCCAGGCTTATACTTTGATAAAACTTTAGATATAAATTTACAAATAATAATTGGAATGTTATAACTTATTTAGACGTAAGTCATGTGCAACCTCATATTAACGATATAGGATATTTCTTAGAAAAACTGTTATCTCTCTGTAAAACTTTTCAATGCTCGAGTGCTTAAGTTGACTGCCTTAATTCTTACCATCCTTTGCAAAGCCAACATAATAATAATATTAAGAAGTTTTCATCCACTTCGTATCTTATTCAGGCAGAAAACCTAGTCGTGTTCGACGCTGGTGGCCCTATTCTAAAAACTTTCTTTGGAACTTTAGACAATGATGACGAAATAAAATACTCAGATGCATCAACCAAGTACAGTCACACGAAAACCGCTTAATTTATCTTACGAGGAACAATATTCATATTATGAAGTCTACTTTGTCCAAATTGAATGAAACTATGTCTAGTTAGTGAAAATCAAAATAAGTTAATAGAAAATCTCGATATTATACAAAAAAACCTTCCAAAATCTTAGTAATTCTAATGATAAACTTCAAATTCAAATCAAGCTCAATTCTTTGATGAACTCTTTAGAAAGTATTATTACAACACTCTCTTTAGATATCGATGACGTAAATAATATTATTTTATTTAGTAAAATGAACATTTTGCATCCAACTGTACTAAGTCCGCATCAGCTGTATAACGAATTCGATAAACACATGAATTATTTATCCCAACATTATGAATTACCTACTTCTTTATCTTTACAAAGTATACCTACACGAGCTTATCGATGTTTCGAAACTTATAATTCAAATACCTCTGGTTATTCCTCAAGTTTATAATCTATATCACGTTATACCATTCCCAGTACCATACGATATATTGAAACCCGATACGTATGCACTTGTGTCTCCGAATAAGCCTTATGTAGCATTCACTGATGATAGAATGTTTTACTCGTTGTAAGAAAGTGTTGACAAGTGTAAAGTGATAAGTAACAAGTGTTATCTGTGTGAACTAGACAATGTTCTTTCTACAATTACAAACCCAGTGTGCGAAACTATTTTACTTACTGAAGTTATAAATAAACTGCCAAGTCAATGTGAAATAAAATGGTTGTATGGCTCTATCGATGTATTCCATAAAATTAGTAACGGTAGATGGATTTTTGTCCAATCAAATCCTGGCAAATGTCATATAACATGTGAAAATGATGTCAAACCCTATGATGAAATTCTTTTTGGTACAGGAATATTAGACCTGCCTAAGTCTTGCAAAGCTTTTTATAAAACTTTACAACTGATTCCTAAAGATAGCATAAGTCTTAATAATACTGCGAATAAAATTTCTAATTTTAATATTGTTCTTGACAATTGTTGTGAAAAGTCAAAAATTAATAAAACTTTAGCTAAACTACCTTTCATAAAACTATCTGCTCTAAATAATTTAGACTCATTGCTTCACGCTATGAGTCATTTGTCAGAACTTGAAAATGAATTAAATAATGTTGAAAGTCCTTCCACACTTTCAAAAATATTCTACACAGATTTCCTATGTTTTAAGTATTCTTTTATTATATATTTTGTTTAAAACTCGAAGATATTTTTGTAAAAATAATCCTAACTCTTATTGTATACAAATTTACAACCAGTGGCATAATTCACAAGACAAGTAAGTTACAAATAAAACGCATAGTTTACAAGAAATCATTAATTCAAAGGATGATGAACTTTCCATTAGATCTTTGCCTGTAATGTCGAAACGTATTATAACTTAATCTTATAATTAATATTGTATGTTTATAATTAAGTATTATACTTATTAGTAATTACTTTGATACATAATTAAGTATACTTAGTAAGCTACTATATTTCCTAGCCTATGTCTTTATGAATCCTATGTTGAAGTGTTTGTAACTCGCTACTGTAGCGAATGCTAATACATTACTACTTGATGTTTACAACATCCCACTTACTCTTATTATAAACATTAATGTATGTTACTTTTAAAATGTCTCTATCTTCAATTTACTAAGTCGTTGAGTTTGTTTTAAAATTTTATATAGCAAGCATGTTCTCGTTTTTTAAATATTTCATGTGGCACTTGTGTTTCATTCAATTATTATAAGTATATTGTTTAAATTTAATCTTCAGATTTTAAAAATATTGTGTAATATCACATCACGGTTTAAGGGTGATGTTCAGTCTTAAGGTGGGGGGTGTTACATATGCTCACACTATGATAATGTATATTAAACTGCTGAGTTGCATTCCCACGATGAGTCTCTTACAGTAAACAAAATGATCATATTTCAGTTTTGTCGTTTTAGATTTAATTAATATATTTTTCATTCGCGGTTCATATCTTGAAGTAACTACACGGGTTGATATCTAAAGTCAATTTCTATTTCTTTGTGACTTTTCCAATATCTTTTATTCTTATAAATAATCTTTAATTTAGTGACATAAAAATATATTTCTTTAAAAACACTTCTCCGACCCGCGCCGCACAGCACGCTCGGCGGCCTGTGCCGCTCCGAACATTCGAGAAGCGGCCGTAACGTGACTTAAATAAAACACAATATTCATTTTGAAACGTATTTATGAACCCAGATGAACTAGGCGAGGTCGGGCGCCCACAGCTTGAACGTGCGGTCGTGGGAGCTCGTCGCGATGTACTTGCTGTCCGGCGAGATGTCCGTGCTCATCACCTGGAAACACAATTATATAATGGTTCCTTCAGTTCTCACGCTTCAATAAATTTAAAAATATGATTAAACGCGATAAAATGCGGTTCAGAATGTTTTATTTTATAATTATATATTATAAGGTAACTTTAGAGTCAGTTGCCAAATTTGGTAAGAATCGTGAAATTTTCCCAAAGTAACAACGCTTGGAATATGACAAAGTTTTGGGCGGATCCATACAAAATCAATTTTTTCGATCCTACAACTGGTGTGAGGAGTCCACAGACGTCGGTATATTTCCCCCCCCCCCACAAGCTGCTGGCTAAGTCAAATTTGTATTTGACAAATCTCATAAAATATAATGATTTCAAGTATCAGTTTCAAAACTAGCCAAAACTTTTATATATTCGATTTTGTAAATTATTGTAAATGCATCATACAACCAACGCATGCTAGCATACAGTGAACGCGTCCAACATTACAGTTTTGGAGCAATGATCTGAAATAGTTTTGTCTTCTTTAAAGCCTTGAGATTGATGTATACATCTATCTCTTTCTAAACATGCACAAACATAATAAACAGAGAGAGAGAGAAAAATCATATTATTTTCATTATTTTTTCTACCATAATTTTTTACCTTAGCTTCGGCATTCAGTGGTTAAAAAAATGTAGTGGACTGTCACTGCACATTTTACGTATTTAATAAAGATTTCAGAAATGTATAATACTCGTTTCCTATGATAAAGACTCCTCACCTTGTTGTCGTGTCCGGAGAGCGTTCTGAGCGGGTGCCAGGTCGGGTGCGACCAGATCTTGGCGGTTTTGTCGTACGAACTCGTCACTACGTAGTGCCCGTTGCTTTGTTGGAAACGCACGTCTGAAGTGAAAGGGAAACAATGGTTGTTATATAGGCAAAGAATTCAATGACGAGCATACACAGAACTTGTGATAGAACCAGAATTGCTCTAGCGCAATCACTTAAACTTCCTATACTGGATTACGCCGACATTAGCTATCTCGATCTCACGGAAGACCGCTTTTAAAAAAAGAACGCCGCAAAATACTTGCGTAAGATTTAATTTTTTGGCTTGCGTAAATATTATCTTGTTTTTGAATTTCGCACAAAGCTCAAGTGGCTCCCAACTCCATTTCCAAGGAATGCTCACATACTTATTTTGGTACACGGAATACTGTTCAACCCTATATTGCCCCACTATTTACAATATCGATTTAGTCATGGGCATCGACACCATGAACGTGTCTTGCTGCTGGCTACCCCGCGGCACACACCCCGTGCTTATCAGCAGTCCTTCACAGTGAAAGCCACTTCTTTATGGAATTCACTTCCTGCGTCTTTACATTCCATAAAAACACTTGAGAAATTAAACTGGTATACTTCAATAATATTTATTATAAATTTTATGATGGTATTTATGTATACAGGTTATCTCAAAATGCAACGTCAAGCTGAAACGAGACGATAGGATAGACGGTAACCATCATCAGAAAAATCAGAAAAAAATATATCCCATGTTCTTTAGGAATTCTGGGCAACAGTATAGTAATAGAAACAAAAAAGTTGAATTTCTAAATTTTTTTACCATTTTTTGGTTATTGTGGTTAATGTTGCTTATTTTTGTCCATTACAAACGCGTCACAATAACCCTAAATAACATCTCTTTAATCACAATAACACAATTGCCCCAAATTTTCTTAGAAATAATACTTATACTTAGTATATTTCTTAGAAATATACTAATATCTCGACTTCGACAGAACCTCCTGAATAAACAATGTACGAGAGTGCCTTGGCAAGTGCCATCAAAACTTGGCGCCTTTAATTTCTTTAATCAGAATTTCAAAATGGTACAACATTTGGTGGGTTAATATAAAGTATGGGTAAAGAATAAAACCTTAAAGTAATCCGATTTTATGCGAATCCAGTTTACTTAGCTAAATTGTTTTTGATTCGCACCCACTGTTTGGTGGGCCCTAATTTTACGGCAGAATGATGAATAATGATGAGAGAGATGGATTGTGGAGTTTGGCAAGAGTGAGCGCGACAGATAGTGACGCTACTTTTATCAAGTTTTAACAAGTCAATATGTTTATGCATATATGCATAATGTAAGGTACGGTGTGCTGTGTGTACGCCGCTGGTGGCGCGCTGGCCGCGTACTCAATCCAACAACACGGGACGCCGACTGCTCCCTGATGTATTTCCCTGTACACCGACTTTCACGGAAATCAATAAATGATTCATTGCATTGCTGGCTTTCGGCTGCCCAGGTTAGGAATTAAATAATGTTATTGTTAAAATGTAAAGTATTTTTTTCCTAATTTAATGATCAGGTAATCATAGTGCAACAAATTAATAAAATACAGATGCTATAAAGCAATATTATTGTAACTGCAAGGAAGCCGGAGGACAGCGGGTTGCTGCGCACACACTGCCACAATCATTTAGTGCCATGGCTGGGCAAGGTATGAAAATAATGTTGTCACCCTTGCCCAGTCATTAGACAATGTATGAATCTCATGTATGAATCAGAATAAATTCATAAAAAAACTACGTCTTTTATTTATTTTCTAACTTTTTAATATTCTTCAATTCCAAACGTATTTAGAGCTTACAAAATCAAACTTTTGATTATTCCACTAAATAATTCTTAATATCGTAATTCCAGTACCTCGTTTTACCTAGACAAAGTGAAACATAACGTGCTGAACTCACCACTGACCAGGTGCGTGTGCGCCGGTATCGTGTACAGCGCGGACCGTTTCCTGATGTCCCATATTTTTGCCTGTAATTACAAATCATTCCGTTATCTTTAGATCGATCGTACATTGTTTGTAGCCTGAACTAACACGATGGATCCCGCGTTAACTCGTGAACGGGTGCCGTTTGGATACCTTGGGGGGAGAGAGACTTGCCGAGCCAACAGATGCAGATAAGAATAACTTTGTATAGACATAAAGAGACTCTGTAAATTTATTTTGGATAGAATATTACCCGTGAAGTTTCTAGCCAGTTCTTCTTCACGAAGATTTTTCCGAACTGGTGGTAGAGCCATGTTTTATTTGACGTCAATAAGAACAAGTAATTGTCAAAGTTGAGAAATAAGCGTATCCGAAGTAAGCGGCATCTTAAAAACACCAAATAACCCGTTCATCTTTTTCATTCTTCAGTTGGAATTGCCTTTGTTGCAGCGAATACAGCGGCCGCCCTCCAGACGAGACCTAGATATCATTATTAACTCTTTGAGAAAACAAAGTGGAATTATATCCAGCTGAAGTGCGTTGCTTCATGATAGCAGCTCGAGTTCGTGAGACGCTTGCTCCGACAGATATGTTTCGCCACTGCTCATTCACTTTCGAAGTCTGCTTTCGAAATGTAACTTTCAGTCGTGCATCGGTACGTGTCAGTGCGGTTTGTAAAGAAAAAACCAGACGCTAATTCCAAAACCATTTCGACATGTCGCCTTTTTATAATAATGCTTTGTTAGCAACTCGCGGGTAAACGCGATTATGCTCATTTTGACGAAAGTGCGTGTAATCATTTGACCTACAGTCAACCCCTACCTGACGTCATAACATTGTTTTTGTTTAAACTGTCGAATGCATAGAGAATTGTAGAGTAGGTCATTAAGCTTAATGCGATTTTAAAAGATAACTAATCTGTGACGTCACCGTAGGGATTTCACTTTCACAGAGACAGACACAAACCAGTAATATTCAACTTATTCAATCAAAATACGTCATTTTCTATCAAAAAAATAAATATATACTTACCTCAAAATGACTTTACATACCGCATCGCCACTTCCAACCCGTCGCGGAGTTGAATCAAAGTATCACTTTAGTAGGACAATGTAACTAGTGTTTATGTGTACGTCACCGACTGACCTGGTGGTCACTGGAGGCCGTGGCGACCTGGTAGCCGGCGGGGCTCCAGTGGCAGCCCAGCACGCTGCCCACCTGCCCCTCCAGGAACATGACGCAGCGCCCGGTGCGCAGGTCCCAGACGCGGGCGAACGTGTCCAGCCCGCTGGAAGGAACTTACAGATTAGGCCGACGTCACAGCGTGGCTGAACATTCGTTCGTAAATGCCCGGAATACCGCATCTATTCTAGATAGCAAATACATTCTACGCCGATGGCTAATTGAACAATATATTTTATGATGTAAAAGATTTTTTTAATAGCAAATTTGACATGAAAAATAAAATTAAGTATTAAATAATTGTGCTCTCGAATAAGGAATGAGTATCTTGTGATTATAGTTATGAATAGTAATATAATAGTATCAAATATAGAATAACCTACTGCAGAGTAATTTTGTATAGAAAATATTTGCTCAACAATGATGTAGACCACCGAATGTTACCACAGCTCTGGAATATACTGATCTTAATATTTGATTAAATCTAAATAATGAGTGAAATTCCGGAGATCTTTCTGTTTGTTTTTTTTTAGTAAGTGGTAAAGTTTTAACTTAATATAGTTAAATATTTAGTTTGTTCCAAGAGTTCATAAATGCATGACTAAATTGCTGAAAATACACGGAATTGTAATTTATTCCTATAAAAATAGCTTTTATTAATCAGACATCTCATTTGAATGCGTTGTGCTTGCAATTTTTTAACAATAGAACTGAGTGGTTTTGTGTTAGTAGCCCTACCTAGTCCGGTTCGAGTCCTGGCTAGGGCATTGATTTGTGTGATGAATATAAATGCTTGTTTTCGGGTCATGGTTGTTTGTATGGGGTTCCCCCCCAGTTCGCTGTAGGTCATCCATGACACAAGCTCTGCTTACTTTAGGGCCATGCAGTTGGTGTGATTGTCTTTATGTATTATTTATTTATTTAGAATAGCTGTTAAGACCCGCCTCGCCGTAGTTGGTTTTTTTACTATATCGAAGTGCGGCAAACGAGCACCCTGCCGCCTGCAGGTGGGACTGCCTTCGTGCCTCTCCCCTGCCGGGTCGCGGCCAGCGCGGCTACAAGCCGGCGTATGAAGGCCAGCAAGTCTTAACAAAGACGCTCCACGGCCAATCAACGCTAGTTTTCAATCGGGTTCTTATCAAATTACAGTTTCCAATTAACATTCTGCATCGTTCCAAACATATCTGTTAGTGTTGACGTAAAGTTATACGTAATTACTTTTTATTAGATAACATATTTTACAACATATAGTCTTCTATGTATTTTCCCTTGTAAAAATTAATTAAAAAGTATTTAAAATGACACAATTACCCAGAAACTATCAAGGATCCGTCACCTTGGAACGCCAGGCTGTACACGGGCTTCGTGTGGCCCTCTTGGTGCAGCACCTCCGTGGCTGGGAAATCACAATAGTAATAATAACATTTAGAGCTGCGTTTTCATTGCTCATATAAGTTCTATCTGTAGCATAGCATCGAACTTTAAAGGACTTATAGTAATTTATTTTAATTACTATGTATTAAGCTATAGCACAAAAAAAATCGTTTTCAAAATGGTGTTTTCGTAAGGAAGACTTTCGTTGCTCACGGTTTTGCTACTATATTCCTTTGGGTACTATTTTAAGTTAAAAGGTTTTATTCAAAAATAAACCACATGTTTACAGAACAACTCCAGACGACCGGTTTAGCAACGTTTGCGCAAGTCGACGGACATGTCGCGTCGTACCGCGTCGGCAGTTCTCTCATTGCTACAGTCGGATGGCATCAAATCTAATCAAATGAATTTACTTGCGAAAAAATGTGTACAAACAGTTCTTAATTAAAATTGACAGTTCTAAATTTTTTACTGTTAAACAGCGTGCAAATATTTATAAGAAGTTTAAATGATTTACTATCTAAAAGCCTATTTTTAAATACCTAATATCAAAATAGTATTTACAAATATTAATATTTAAATGTTACAAAACATTATGATTCCTTATACATATAGATTCAGTTCATTGCAATGCTTTAAAATATTCATCAATTGTCGCGCCGGGACACGTCCCCTGCCGACTCCATACAAGTGAGCAGAGCAAGCGTCGTAGTGGCGTAGCGTCGTAGCGACGTAGCGTCGTAGCGTCGTAGCAGCGTGTACCGGTCACTGGCATTTTGTAAAACTGCACCCCGAGTGTTTTCAGAGAAGAAAAGATACCATATGCTACAGTACTAGATATCCTCATAAGTTCTGTTTGGTGCGGAAACAAGTAGCCTAGCCTTCCATGCCAGACGGCACGGGTTCGGATCCTGGTAGGGGCAGATATTTTATTATATTTGCTTTCTAGTCATGGATGTGTATGTATGTTTATTTCAGTTTATTTCTAATATTTATATATTTAAAAAAAATATCTATGTGTGTTTATATATTTCTTAAGTTTATTATCCGTTATCTAGTATCCATAACACAAGTTCTTAATGATACTTAATTAGGGCTAGATAATGTGGTGTTTTAGATAGAAATATTTCTTTATAAAATATTCAAATGGACATTTGTTCTAGAAATAGCCTATCTATGTGTATTAGAATAAATTACCTAACAACATTAAATAATTGCCATGAACATCGCATGCTGTCACATAGGTATATACGTGTTCTGATTAGGTAATGTACTGGGACCTTGTTGCCATACCACAGCAATCATTGATTATGCTTTGATTTTTATTCATGTGCCGTTAACATAAATCAAAAACCCACCCGTGGTGAGGTCCCACAGGCGCCACGAGTGGTCCCACACGGACGTGGCCAGGAACGCCCCCGAGGGATGGAACTCCGCGCGACACACGCGGTGAGGGGCGTGGCCCTCCAGCGAGGCTACGGGGGACTCGCTGCAACAGAAAATATACCTTCAACTTCCACCTGCTGGTGAGTGGCGTCCACACCAACGGACATTATTGATCGTAGACGTTGTGGTAGGTTGTCTTTGGTTGTTGGATGCTGTTTCTGAAGCTGGAACTGCCAGCTCCAGTAATGGTACTGGCAACAGCCAACACGCGGTTGTGTTCCAATCAAAAGGCAGGAACACCTTCCTTTTGATTGGAACACAACCGCGTAGATGTTATTTGTGGCGGTCCAAGTAGAAACGAGTTCACACGAGATCTTAACAAAAGACTACAAAAGGTACCACTTCGTTGCTACAGCCACCAGCTTGGTTTTGTCGCATTTCCTCGTCCCAGTGGATTCCTCGCGATGTCTTCTCTGAATGACGTATCCTACTCGTCCAAGCGAGATAAGGGTCTAACGCCTTGGTGATGATGCGATGTCGCGTTACTCGTCAAGTGGGCTTGGTTTTCATTTGGCTTCGAATTGGTTGAGTCTAGCGTTTCATACTAAGTTTACAAAAATTGAACAGAACTATTGGCAGAGTGGCAGCCCTGCATCACATTCCAGAGGTTCATTTGTGCGATGAACACAGATGTTTGTTCTCCGGTCATAGTTGTTTATATTCATATGAGCGTGTTTATTCGGGGTCTCCCCCCAGTTCTCGTTCGAACATCCATGCTTGTATTATTATTATTTAAATGAGTCGCTACTCGGTCGTCAATTATTTCATTATTTGTAAACAACCGCATCGTCTACAGAGTGACACGGCAGCCGCCCGCGCTAACGTCCGCTGGCAGACGACGTCACAAGGGATTCGCCACTGCACCTGCCGAAGCTCCACAGCAGCACCTGGCCGTCGTAGGAGCAGCTGGCTACGCTGCACACGCCGCAGCCGTCACTGGTCTCCATCGCCACGCTCTGTTGGGACCTGGTCTCATTGTTCTCTACGCTTTCTTCTATGGCTTTTAACTGTAATAAGGAAAATATAATTTCAATGAAAACACGCTTGGGTATTATTTTATCGGATTTGAGCTGGTTCGATTCCTGGGCGCGCTAAATGTTTTTTCAACTATCTTTGAAAGCGTTTTTATTTCTTTCCAGAAGTTAAAGAACGTTTCCCTGAGTACAACTTGCTATCTCCCGTATTCAAAGTTTCAGATGGCGTTACATCATTCCAACCAGTATAATTGGGTATTTGACACCATTTGAAATAGAGCAATGGAGGCTGCCAAGCAAACTAAGCCTCTTACACACGGATTCTTACAAAACTATTGTAAGAAAATATACTTGATTCCTGGCTGATAAGATTAAATTCAAAATTTCAAATTGCGGTTCCAAAGGAATGCGATCCCGGCTATATAAGCCGATTGCTGGCCTCAGAACGGCAGTCTCTTTCAAGCCGTCCTGCCAATAACATCTGCAGTCTATTTCAAGCCATTCTACCGATAACATCTCCAGTCTACTGCAAGTCTTCGAACTCATGTTCATGCTGAAGCTACCTGGCGCTGAAGCTGCCTCCCACTGAAGCTACCTGACGCTGAAGCTGCCTCCCACTGAAGCTACCTGACGCTGAGGCTGCCTCCCACTGAAGCTACCTGACGCTGAAGCTGCCTCCCACTGAAGCTACCTGGCGCTGAAGCTGCCTCCCACTGAAGCTACCTGACGCTGAAGCTGCCTCCCACTGAAGCTACCTGACGCTGAAGCTGCCTCCCACTGAAGCTACCTGGCGCTGAAGCTGCCTCCCACTGAAGCTACCTGACGCTGAAGCTGCCTCCCACTGAAGCTACCTGGCGCTGAAGCTGCCTCCCACTGAAGCTACCTGACGCTGAAGCTGCCTCCCACTGAAGCTACCTGACGCTGAAGCTGCCTCCCACTGAAGCTACCTGGCGCTGAAGCTGCCTCCCACTGAAGCTACCTGACGCTGAAGCTGCCTCCCACTGAAGCTACCTGACGCTGAAGCTGCCTCCCACTGAAGCTACCTGGCGCTGAAGCTGCCTCCCACTGAAGCTACCTGACGCTGAAGCTGCCTCCCACTGAAGCTACCTGGCGCTGAAGCTGCCTCCCACTGAAGCTACCTGGCGCTGAAGCTGCCTCCCACTGAAGCTACCTGACGCTGAAGCTGCCTCCCACTGAAGCTACCTGGCGCTGAAGCTGCCTCCCACTGAAGCTACCTGACGCTGAAGCTGCCTCCCACTGAAGCTACCTGGCGCTGAAGCTGCCTCCCACTGAAGCTACCTGACGCTGAAGCTGCCTCCCACTGAAGCTACCTGACGCTGAAGCTGCCTCCCACTGAAGCTACCTGGCGCTGAAGCTGCCTCCCACTGAAGCTACCTGACGCTGAAGCTGCCTCCCACTGAAGCTACCTGACGCTGAAGCTGCCTCCCACTGAAGCTACCTGGCGCTGAAGCTGCCTCCCACTGAAGCTACCTGACGCTGAAGCTGCCTCATGTTGAAGCTACCTGATCCTGCCTACCGCCTCATCCTACCTGTTGATCCAACCTGCTCCTCCTGTGCCTGCTCTCGCTGATCCTGCACCCGCCAGAGCGCCTTCACCGTGGAAGCCTTCGCGGCGACTCCTCCGACTAATTCATGTCCGTGATAGTTTTCTCAATAAAAACTTTTATTACGTGACAGAAGGCCCCAGGTTCGAGTCCTGGCCGGGGCATACATATGTGTGATGAACACAGATGTTTGTTCTCGGGTCATGGTTTTTTGTATTTCTATATGTATGTTTATTCTGGGCTCCCCCCCAGTTCGCTGTATGGTGCTCCATAACACAAGCTCTGCTTACTTCGGGGTCAAACAGTTGGTGTTTGTCTGGGGGGGGATTTATTATTATTATTATAAAGTCCTCTAAAAACTTAATTCACTATCTTAGTAGCACCCTGTATAAACATATAAAGGGGGAAAACTCTTCATACTGTAAATATGATGGTCGATATTTTTTTTCACTGTTCCTCACCCAGAATACATATCTACGAACCTTATCAACAAAGTGGCTGGGTATAACCGCGCTGGGGCTGAAGGTGGCCGCGCTGACGTTGCACGTGTGCCCCTTCAGCGTGTGCAGGTGGCTGCAGCCCGGGACCGACCACAGCTTTATCAACCCCGACCTGGGGAGGGGAAAGAATACAGTTTAAACATCGAACCAAACAAAGTTGATCAAAATTGACGCGTTATTTTATGTCATTTGATGTATCGAGTGTAGTGTAGCAACAGGCGCGCCACGTTCGCGCGCTTTTATCGTTCTCTAAAAAAATAATACATGCTGCAGAAACGTTTGTATTGTATATTACTTGAAAAAAAAGGCTTGAATTGATTTGCATATCTAAATTTTCTGATATAATTTACTAGACGGCGTCACTTGCTTGTTAACACCGAACATTGTGCTATTTATAAAGACGGCTTTATAAATTCGAACGAGTGAAAACACACATTATCTTTCTCTCATTTCATTTTGATGTCCCGAGTAACTTTGACATGATATAACGCAGCGCATGTTTTGTACTGAGTGACTAATTAAAACGAGCATTCAACAAGTCGTCGTTTTTTTCGAAGTCGAAGTCGTTATTCATATTTTCAATGTTTGTTTGACTTTATCTATCGTTTACAAATTATGTTTTTCAAATTAGGCCCTTCAATACAGATGTTGCACAGCCTGCGTGCGACATGTATGTAACATGGTAAAACAATTTACGTTTTATTTATTAAACATAAAGAATATACAGAACAAATAATTACAAATTCTGCAACAGGCATTATCAGATCATACAGCACAAATGTTTGTATGCCCTGTTAAAGTAACTATAAATTTACCATATTGGTTTAAAATGCGACGTGACTACAGTAATGAAAACGTAAAAAGATTCGGGAAATATTTAAAGTCTTTGAAATTCTCGGATGCGTACGAAAATAAAAATCCTAATGAAGCTTTTAATATATTTTTTGATTTATTTAAACTCTTGTATGACTTGTGCTTTCCTTTAATACGCATTAAAATTAATTGTAACTCACGACCCAAGTGGATCTCAAAAGGTATCCTAAAGTGTAGCAAACAAAAAAGACAATTACTGTGGAAATACAGAAAAATACCAAATCATGAAAATAAAACACAATTTAGAAACTATTCACAAAGATTAAAAAATATAATAAGGTTAACACAAAAGGCGCAAAATAATTATTTTATTAATACATCAGACAACAAAATGAAAGCGACTTGGCACTTAATTAATCAACGCAAGAACAATCCTCCCAGAGAATATATTAAAGAAATAATAAATGATGGCTTAAAATTAATTAATCCTAGTGATATAGCTGAATCTTTTAATAACTTTTTTATTGATCAAGCAGAAACTCAAAAAAGTTATAGTAAAAATGTAAGTAACAATTCCAATAAATTAAATAAATCTAATTCATTTTTCATGGGGCCTACAACTGTTGAGGATATCTTGGCGGTCATTAAAAATCTAAAAGATACCAAAAGTACTGGAAATGATGATATTTCAACAAAGATCATTAAAGAAATTGCACCGTATATAGCACCAGTTTTGAACCATATTATAAATTTGTGTATCGAAAATGGCACATTTCCGGAAAAACTTAAAATTACCGTTATAAAACCTATGTTAAAGAAATCTGATCCTCAATATATATCTTCGTACAGACCTATCGCATTTATAACAGTGTTTTCTAAAATATTTGAAAGGGTTATATATAATTCTCTTAGTGTTTACATTGAAAAATATCAACTATTGGCTGTCGAACAAGTTGGATTCAGAAAAAATAAGGGAATAAATTTAGCTATATACAATCTCCTTAAAGAAGTATTAATTAATGTCGATAACAAAGTACCTGTTTGTGCTCTTTTCATGGATCTGACAAAGGCGTTTGACTATGTTGACCATAAAAAATTATTTGACAAATTAAACACATACGGAGTGCGAGGAGTGGCACTTGATCTCATAAAATCATATCTCGATAATAGATTACAAGCCACTCAAATATCTAGATTATGTCCCCAATCCTCTACAGAGAAAAACTACCTTTCACGATTCAGGGCAGTCAAGTGCGGGGTACCGCAAGGTAGTATCTTAGGGCCATTATTATTTTTAATTTATATTAATGACTTTCCAGACATAACTTCGCATTCAATGATTTTATTTGCAGATGACAGTACATTGATCTGTAGCAATAAAGACATTCACATATTAAAATCTGACATTAAATCTACATTAAGTAATATTATGGACTGGCTGACAAATAATAATCTAAAAATAAATTTAAATAAAACTAACATTATGAATTTTAGGAATAGATATGGGGGCTTGACTTTCGGTAATATTGATTGTAATGGATATAAAATTAGTGAAGTAAATACAACAAAATTTTTAGGTTTAACACTGGACTCCAACCTCAACTGGAAGGAACACATAAATATCACTTGTAATAAAATAAGTAAATATTCCTACGCCTTACGCATGTTATCAAACTTAGTCAACGAATCAGCAATAATATCAGCGTATTATGCCTACATTGAGTCGATTCTACGCTATGGTGTCATATTTTGGGGGAACGCTACTGACAGATTAAACATTCTCAAAGCTCAAAAGCGCTGTATTAGATCGATTTGTCACCTGAAAAGCAGACAATCTTGTAAGCCCTTTTTCAAAAAGTTAGGTATTCTGACTTTTCCCTGTTTATACATTTTAGAAACAGTATTGTTTGTTAAAAAGAACATGAACCTCTTTGAAGGCTTAAACAGCCAAAGGCTTAAAGGCAAAATCCGGTCTCAACCTCGTAAAACTACTCTATATTCTGAGAGTTTCTTTGGTATGGCTTCCAAAATTTTCAATAAATTGCCGAATTGTATTAAAAATATTAATAATGTTACTGAGTTTAAAAAGAAACTAAAAATGTTTTTAGCAGATAAGGCTTACTACACTATTCTTGAATACTTCAATGACATGTAATTAAAATTGTTATAATTTAAGATGGTAATGTTATTGTAAAATGTTAGATATGACATGTAAATGACGTTTATTTGGTCAATTAATATTTCAAATTTAGTAGCAACATTTTATACAAGTATTGTACATACCTCCTAGGTTAGATATGGTTTGAACTACCTATTATAATCCAACATTTGTAAAAACCCATATTTGTGCAAATAAATTGATTTGATTTGATTTGATTTGACAGGTTGATTAGAAGAATATATAGGTCAAGGTATATTTTATATTATGAAAAATGTACGCAAACACATTTTTTTTATATTAAAATTTTAATGCAGGTTAAATGAATTATTTATATTTTATTCTATTTTTAACTAGTCACTTGTTCTAGTTAAAAATATAAGGGAATAAACCTAAAAAAATATTAAATCAAGTTATATTTATAATTTATGAATGAATAAATAATTTTAATCACATGTTTGCCCATACCGCTCTGTAGGTGCGATATCCCGTGGCATTTGCGGGATCGATATTAAAATTTGATTTTTTTTAAATGATTATTATTACGACTACATAAGAATCAAATAGTTTGTATGTTAAGTGCACGAGTATCTACATCGTTTGTCTTTCTAAAATAAGTATGAGTTAAACATCTCACCAACTGGACGTGATCAACATCTGGCTGTCGCTGCTGAACCTGCAGAAACTGATGGGCCGCGTGTCGCCTATCTGAAATGTAACAAAAACTAATATTGTTAGCACATAGTGTTATTGTTAGGACAAATCCTATAACTTATAACTTAATTCTTAGCGTTACCCTCATGGACGGGTGCCGTTTGAGCGTGCTCGTCGTTTAGATACTTGGGGGAGGGGAGACTTGCCCAGCTAAAAGATGCAAATAAGAATAATTTTGTACAGACAAAAAGAGACATTGTAAAATTTTGAAAAAATTATACCAGTGAAATTTCTTGCCAGTTCTTCTTCACGAAGGTTTCTTCGAACTGGTGGTAGAGTCATGTTTTATTTAACGTCAATAAAAACAAGTAATTGTCAATGTTGAGAACTAAATATTTGAATTTGATTTATTATACAGTCACGCGATCTCACCTGGCTGCAGTATATGCTCATGGCAGACGCACGTCGTTGAGACTCTTGCTTGGCGGCGGCGCGCACGCTGCCCGACAGCTGCGCCTCTTCGCGGGCTTTCGCTAACCTGACACGAGTCATTAGTAGCACTTTATTGAGTGGTCTTAAAGAATCTTGAGCGAGTTACATCACAGAACTTGTAATAGAGAGAAATACAAGTGCCTATGTTTGAATTTACTTCCAGTGCCAGTGATGGCGCGCAAATAATTTCAACCAATCACAGCTTGTGCTACACGCGCACCACGGTGTACGCTCGACGACGATTCGCTGCGTAAATCGAGTGCGAGCCTTATCGGACCTATGCCCGGCTTGCATACCATTTCTATTTCTCCCTATTAGACGTTTTAATTAAATGAAATATATTTGAACCATCGACAATGCAATTATCGACTTTGACACGGCTGAAGCTGTTTGCCGGTATCATTACATTATTTTTTACGGGTTTTCTACGGTCTTACTAAGAAAATAACCTAATGTAAAAAAGATGTTCTAAAATAACCCGTCGTACCAAAGCTGGCCTACTCTTGAAAACAAATTTGGATTGATCCGACGAATCCAATTTTGATATTCGTACCTGTGAATGCGACACTAGCGCCAATTCGGTATGTAAAGAAAAAAGTCAGATTCGAATTTGATAACCATTTAGAGATATTACTTTTCTCTAAGTCATATCTCTTTATATTTGTCAGTACCTATGAAAACAATAAGCCTTACCTCTGTTTAGCTCTCGGCAATGAATACTTTGCTATCCACAGTCTAGCTGTCCTCAGCTCGGGAGGCCCTTCATGGTACCAGGTGCCCTCCCTGCCCTTGTCCCTCTCTAGACGCGCTTCCTCTTCTTCTAACTTCTTGTTTATTGCGTCTTCTCCTAGACTGGGAGGGGAGAAAGGGTAATATATTGGGTATAGCTTTTTTTGGTATTAGAATGTTTTCTATTTTTATAGATGTGTAGACGAATCGTGTAATGAAAACGTATCTGTTAATTTTTACTTAAATTAAACAAGCGTAAAAAAACTGTACATTAATGAAACAGAGAATAACGCAATGACGAGGCGCGCGAGCAAGATGGATGTCATGCCGTATCGCCTCGTATTTTATCACGTAGTGGTGTGCGTGGGATTGCGACTAACTTATCAGGCAGCGGAAATCTGCATTATGAGGACCGTTCTTTAGGAGTCTGCCACCATCTACCGCTAAGTCGTTAATGCACAACGTTGGAAATTCCCAGAATGAAATTTTGTGTCTGTTGTCAAATCAGTCAGCAAATGTGTGTAATGACACACAGGCATAAACCCATTTTTATAGAATATTTTCTTGTGTAGATCAACACGGTTGTTCTATCTTGTCTTGGGTGATGTTCAGTGGGATTATTGAGACTGCCATGTGTATGGATGTGTCGCAGGCGAATGGTTGAATTAGTCCTTCAACTAAGCATGGTCGTACGTTCTATGTTTCTTCAACTTTTATAACGGCGCTCTTTCAATCTTTCGCTTGCGTGCACAAGTCACAGAATACCAACAGGCTTGTAAGGAAATAACTAACAAATCGAATACTCCTTACTTTATATATATTCTACATAACGGCTACGAGCTTAGCTGAACAATCAACCAGACGGCTAGCTATTGAGTAACGTCCAATTCAACCTGCGATATAAATACAACTTGTCTCAGATCCACCGTGGGAATGCAGAAGTAGTGGATACTATAAAAGATGCTTAATAAGAATGTAAATAGCAGATATACGGTTCCAAACCTAACTATCAAAATAAAAATGTACATACGTATGTACATGTTAGTATGTACATATACGTATATATGTACACACTAACATGCCCGCGCATGGTACATACGTATCACGTAAGTCATTCATGAGCTTATTGACTTCGCCTATCAAACGATTCCGTCTCACTAGAATCTCCTCGATAAAATGTTTTGCCTCACTCTATATATGTATTTATGTATAATATAGACTTACTAGCTGAGCAGATCCCGCAGCCTCACACGGCGCTCGGCCGGCCCCTCACCGAACAAGCACTGAGGCTCGCCGAGCTGTCTGAGACTCCGCCGTACCTGGAGAATGAATATACAACATTTCTTCTAAACATGATGGTGTTGAGTAGTCGAGGAGCGCTACCCTTGTGTTTGGACCTGTCGTTGGTGAACGGCAATGCCAGATCCAACCACGATACATATTCGGCAAGTGCCAATTAGGGGAGACTTGCCAAATAAGCATAATTTTGTATAGACATAAAGAGACATTGTGAATTTATTTATGCAAATGTGGGTTTCGCCCCTAAGGTATAACAAAACACTTGCGTATTTTTTTTCATCGTAAACAGTTTATAACAGTTTACATTCTCTTCAGTTGAAATTCTGTTAAAGTACTTGATTTGTATGGAAAAAATAGGTAAATCGTTTTTGTATGAACTAAAGATCACCATCGAATATTTCATGCATGTCAAAATATTTACAAAATGGTGCCTCGGTTTGTTTCCACTTGCCTTTTTTCCTCTTTCCTTTTTTTGAAAAGCGAGGGTTTCATATTTTTTCTATGAAGATGAAGCAAAAGACAATAGTTCAGTGTGAAGGATGTTCTTAGCGGAGTCGAGTTGCCTTTCCAGTAACTTCAGTGGCTTCCTTCCTTTTAACTGGCACACAACCACATAAAATTTACAATCCAGGGGTCATAAATGAAAGCACTACAGTACCGCCCCAGGCAAGATATCAACAAAAAAGTCCTACTATTAGATATATGTACATTATATATATACACATATTATGTACATAATTGTCAGATGTCCACCTAAAAGATTCTAAGTACAATCTCATTTTAAATGTAATTCTTGATATCAAAGTATCATAATAATCCAATTAGGTTTTCACCTCATCATCATCTGTGGACACATTCAACTGCCGAGCTTTTCTCCTTCTCTCAAACTCTTCCAGCAGAGCCTTCTTGTCCTTAGACATCTCATCTTCTAGGTCCATATATTCTGTGTTAATAAACAGAAACAATATTGAGTCACATTATCTTAACAAATAAATAAAACAGGAAAAATCTACATCTCACTGAATAAATATATATGTTGCAAAAGAAATGGATACAAATTAAAATAGTTAAATATGTTTAATATATATGTTTGTAGATATTTATCTACAATAAATTTTATTAAAAGTTTATTATGGGCCCTCCAGTACCCTGTCTGGTCATCCATAACAAAGGTTCAGCTTACTTTGAAGCAATACACTTGGTGGGTTTGTCTGGGGATTTATTATTATTACAACCAAAGAATAAACATTTATGTACATCACACAAATTAGTGCCCCAGCCAGGACTCGAACCTGGGACCTCCATGGTATGAGGCAGGGCTACTAACCATCATGCTACTTTTATTTTTCTGTAGTTCTATTTAAATAGTAAATTAAAACAGGGTTAACAATTGGTACAATTTTATCATCCGTAAAGTTGTATGATCTCAAATTATATACTCATAAATTTGAGTTGCAGCAATAGTATCCCAAATAGTAATTTGGCATTGACAAGAAAAGCAACACAATAAAAATAAAAATTATAAAATTGGCAAAACGACACAAGTACCATTAGAGATTTGAATGTCTCCCAATTCCTTTTCACCCTCTTCCACACCTTCTCTGGCTGCCGCGGCGATGGCCGCCAGGCGAGCCTTTTCTTGCTCTTCGACGGATCCATGAGCAATTTTAGGCTTTTTTGTGACTATAATAACATCATCATCATCAGACATTTTGAGGTTATGAATGAAAAATTTACTTTTCTTACAACTTATTGACAAATACTATTATTAAATTATTTTGAATTAAAATACTACAGCACAAATTGTACAAATTTAAAAATTATTCAGAGGATATTATCAGAGCTCTGTCTGACATAATAAACAAACTAGCTACTTGACAAGACAATCGTAAACAAAAGTTCCTATTTTTTTTTTCGAAGCGTTCCGCTTTATGTTAGTAAGTGCTATTAACATCACGCTACTGGTTTAAAAAACCTCCATTGTTCGCACATATCACAAACATTGATCTTATTTTATAATTGTTTAAATTAAAGGTGTATAAATATGTGTTAGTTTGTTATTAACATATAAATGTTTAAAATCCGATACAAGATTTAAAAAAATAACATTTGACTGTTGGCAGAATAAAATAGTATGTATTGTTTAAAAAAAGATGGCCAACAGTGTCAATCAAGCCAATCAGCACTTTAAAAACAAATATCCACAATCATCACGTGTGTTTCGTAATGTACGAAAGTTTTCTTCTTATCTTCTATCTTATCTTTATACTTAATGTTACTGTATTTAAATTGTAATAACTAGGAGATATAACGTAGTATTATTATCCACCATGATAATAACAGAACATGAAGAAATTGATGTTTTTATTGCAAGTAAAATTGGTTCATTTAAACGTAAGTCTAAAGATTAACTTGTATAATTGATGTTAAGAGATAATTTAAGTAGCTGTAAAACATTCATCCAAAGTTCGCTCATTTAGGAAAAGTTTACGTAATTATATCTGTCGATTTTTTTAAAATTTCACGGATTATGAAGGTTAGGTATGTAGTATTCGAACCCCAAGTAGTGTAGTGGTTAGTAGCCCTGTGACATACACTGGAGGTCCCAGGTTTGAGTCCTGGCTGGGTCATTTGTGTAGTGAACACAGATGTTTGTTCTCGGGTCATGGTTGATATTTATAGTGCCAAGTTTTAAAAGTATCAATGCTGCCATATTGTGCAAAAAGAATGGTTTAAGTTAGCACATTGTAACAACAATTTTCATGGCACCATATGCATAAATGAAAAAGTGTGCTTAAATCTGCATATTTACAATAATATCTTAAAAACTATTTTTAGCCTAATGGCACACAATAAAAACCTTTTTCAGATCTAAAATACAACACAGACCAGAGCAAAAACAGTAAGAAAAGCATAGAAAATTTAGTGGACATCAAAACACTGCAGAAAGATGATGGAGTCACTTCCATGGTCTGGTCGGATGAGGACCAGATTGAAATCATGCTTGGGAGGAAAAATCAACAGGTGTGTGTATTCATATTATCAGAACAAAATTATGATCGTTTTTAGAAAATCATATTGCAGTTATTTTTAAATGCTGAGGAACCTAGTAAATAATAAATTCATTAATAATAACTAGTCAGACAAGTAAATAATTCTGCAGGAATTAGTTAAGTTTTAAAGACATGTATAATAGTGCAGTGGAATGGTCCCCATAATTTCACGATAAAATTTTTATTATAATTTTTCGATAATAACATCGATAGATCAAACACCTACCACTGCCATTTACCATCAGGTGGGTTGTGCGCTGGCTTGCAGGCAACTATAACCTAACATGATGCTGTGGCATTTTTCAAATAAAACTTAACTTGATAAATAAAACTTGATAAACATGGCTTTCTAATGGTATGTCTAAAAGTAGGTGTATAATGTGGTTATGTAGATTCAGATTTTAATAAGAACAGGTAAATGGATCAATCTTTACTCTTTATAGTGTAATATTATTATTAGTAATAATATTATTTGAAAGCCTGATGAAAGATAAAACAAGGTTTCTTTGATGTAATGTAAAGGTTGGAAGACGCTCAACTCACCCTTATGTGTAAACCTAACCAAACCCTATTATTTTTGGGGAAAATTATTTTGATGGTGGTAGCTTAGCCATAAAATCGAGCTCCCCTTCCTGCTGTTTTCGCCACATTACAATGTGAAAGCAGGAAATTAATTTTATTCCATAGTTAAAATCAAATAATATGATTATCTCAAAAACTATTCTACTAAGAGGTAAATGCCAGGCACACAACATGTTTGTTTTGGACTTATCTAGGAGCATGAAGAGTGTAATCATAGAGGAAAAGAAATGACTGACATTGCTTAAGTCCAGGTGCCTTAGTATACGGTATATTCAAACACAATTTCCTCTCAAACTATGATGACCCTTACAATAAAATTATAATATAACAACAAAAACTGTTTATATTGTTCTAATCTAGCAATGCAAGCAATTTAAATTAGATCAGCAGGATTATTTGGTTTACAAATACATTTCCTCATTACTATGGGAACTTGGTGCGAGCTGAGATTTGCATTCGAATCCCCTGGGGCCATACAGTTGGTGGGTTTGGGCATTTATTATTATTTGTGGTTTACAAAAGACCGAGCCACGTGCAAGCGATTCCCGCCTTACCCTGCGCCTCCGCTCCCCGACTTTAGCTACACAGGATTCGGAAATGTATTGTCTAGACATAACCTAAAAGTACAATTTATAAAATTGAACTATTGTAAAACTGAAGACCTAGTGTTCCTTGCATCTGTTCCCTAGATACGTAGATTGTCGGTGGCTGAAAATGCGAACCCTGGTTACGAATCCCGTCATGACTGCTGGCGCGAATACGGCGACTGCGTGGTTCGAGGTTGGTTTGAGAGTGGATGGTTGGAATGGAAGGCGAACTTTTTTAACAATGCTATTTATTTTGGCATCAAACAGTCATTCTATTTAATTAATGTCAAAACTAAATACTTAAAAATAAATTAGACAGTGACCACATTCCCCTAGTTACAAAATAAACTTAAGAACTACCGAACTTTGTCTCGTTTTTTATAACAAAATATATTTTGTATTAACTTAATATAGACAATTAAACATTACATTTGCAATATTTCAGTTATCTGGCTTTTGAAAACATTCTTAGAATTATTAAATAAAATTATAAATTGAGGCATATTAGGTAAACACATTGGTGTAGTATTTACGGCTTTGCGGAGGAATAAATATATTAAGTTGTAGTGAGGAACGGACAGGTAAACGAGCTTTTGGGGTACATAGTATGCAGACTATAAAAATAAAAATCTTGAAAAATTGTTTTTTCAACTCAGTCAAAAATGATTTCTATCTCTGCGCATGGACGAAAAACTCGAATACGCTCTGGTCTGCAAGTCAGATCAAGCTACAGTCGACAAAGTGTTCCCGGATATCCGGCACGCCTGTTTGAATGTACTTATTGGTTTCAGATACAAGTATACAACACACAGAAAGACCTCTTCACGCGCACATACACAGCTGAGTTTGGTATAGGCGAGATCGTCGGATTGGGCAAATGCGAACGAAAGATCATCACCGCATTATCGAGCGGAGCTGTCAAGATTTGGAGCAAAAAGAGTGAGGTTACAATCGAAACCGGGGGCAAATTGGACCGGTTGAGGCAGTGCCCGGATGACGCCTCGTTGTTCGCTACAGGTATGCTCTAATAAACTTTTTTTATTTTAATATTATGCCCCGTGACATTAATGTATAGGAAGTGTATTCTTTCTGTAATGTGAATCTCAAAGTTCTCCTGGACTCGAAACTTATTACTAAGTTTATACAATGGTTTAAAAATAACCACCAAAACACACGATCATTTAAAGTAAACCTTTAGACATAAAGTTTATGAAGTGCGGTTTCTTAAGATAAGATTTTCCTTGGGGCGATAACTATGTCTGTCTGGGGCATCGCGTCTGCCGTACGAAAGGACTGATAACAATAATAATGATCCCTTGCTTGTGTAAACATAACGACCATGGCCCGAGAACAAACGTTTATTTTATATTCATGACACAAATGAATGTCCCGGCCAGGGACCTCGGACCTCCGGCGTATGAGGCCACTGGCCACTACGCCACTTCGCCGTACATTTGTAGGTAGTTATTTTTGTTCAAAAGCAGAATATACAGTGCTTTTAGCAGTTTCAAAAAAAAATATTCAGATGTTTAAGTTGTATTGACAAAATAACTGTTTGTTGGTTATATTAGGTGCTTTAATATGAAATTGGCGTTTTGTCGTACTGGCCACTTTGACCTGTATTATATCCTCTTTGGTTTAGGATTCCAATTTCAAATTTATACTGCTATTTACTCACGCATTTGTGTTTCGAAAACCGTAATATTCATTTGTTTTTTCCTCTTTTGGTTTTTTCTTTGCGTCACTTAGTTTACAAAATGGAAAACTTGAAATATCGCGTTATATACGAGTACGAGTTCCACCGTGGCACCAGTGCTGCAGAAATGGCTCGAAGTATTAATGCTGTGCATGGTGGCGGTGTCGCAAAAGAAAACACAGTGCGTTTTTGGGTCCAAAGTTTTCGTTTTGGAAATTTTTACCTGCAGAACAAGCCCCGTGGACGGCCGGAGATCAAAGTTGATAATGAAGAATTGAAGGCTATCGTGGTAGCGGATCCATCGCAAGCCACGTCCGAGTGAGCTGTAGGCTGCGGTGTGGGTTCCTCATGAGTTGAGTGCAGCAAACCGACAGAAGCGCGTCGACTGCTGGGTTGCATTACTCAACCGGCCCAATAATTAAAGGATTTTAAATCGAATAATTACCTGTGATGAAAAATGGATCCTGTACCACAGTCGGGAACGCTCATCGCAATGGTTGAACCTGGTGAACCAGCCAAATCCTGCCCGAGCGAAAATTTACTCAAAAAAAGTTACTTGTGAGCGTTTCGTGGACTAGGGCCGGTGTCGTTCACTACAGCTTTCTTAAATCTAAAATCTTAAACCAGACGATTACGGTAACTTCTTGCAAGGCAAAATTCAACTACGATGGGGCAGTCCAAAGCGTCTTCAAAGATTTTTCTTGATTCCCGTCCGAATGGTCTTTTAATAAAGGGATCAATGAACTACCTAAGAGATGGCAAAAGTACACAGATAGCAATAGTACATACTTTGGTTAAATAAATATATTATATTAAAAAAAACATTGACTTGATGTTCCTTCCGTAGTGACCTGATATTAACGTGGTTGTGTTCCAGACACGTTCTTATGACAATAACTGTCTTCTCCCATATTCCTGAAAACTAGTTTATTCTGTACGTCAGTAGAGCTTGTATTACACCTGCACATTTACTTCAGGAGGAGAAGAAAACGACCTCAAAATCTGGCGAATCGACCAGCCCGCTCCCACGTTCTCCGCTAAGAACCTGCCGAACGACTGGCTGCAGCTGAGGCGGCCCGTGTGGGTGTCCGACCTAGCGTTCATACCGGGTAGTGGGGGGAATCTGGCAGCGGCTTGCTCGAGGCATGGATATGTTAGGTAGGTGGTAAATAAGTATGTTTATGTATAAATTGATAAAATTAAAAATATTTTATTCCATCTTAGGTAAACAAATGACACGTGTTGAAAGTCTGTCTTCGGCTGTTCAATGGTACTAAAGGTGGACCGAGAGGGAAACAGCCCGGCGAAAGAAAACTATTAGCACTGTTTTAACAAAATTATGAAATACATGAAATAGGTACATACAGCTTGACTGCCACCTGGAACAAACAAAGGCAAGACAGCGAACTGCGCGTGCGGATGTCGCGCCGCAGCCAAGCTGTATTTATTTGTCAGAAACAGAAATAGCCTGTAAAGAACCATATTTTAGTTTTATATAACAAAGCTGCTTTTGTTTCGCAGGCTGTACGACGCGCGCGCTCAGCGGCGGCCGGTCAGCCACGTGGACTTCGACAACATGGCGGCCACTTGCGTCGCGCCGAGCTTTGACGAACGGTGAGATGTTCTGCTATAGTCTTATTCCACTAATCACTAGAAGCGAAATTCAAATATGTATTTCTCAACATTGACAACTAGTTGTTCTTATTGGCGACAAATAAAACATGACTCTACCACCGGTTCGAAGAAACCTTCGTGAAGAAGAACTGGCGAGAAACTTCACGGGTGACACTTTTTCAAAATAAATTTACAATTGATATGCAATCTGTTAACTGACACAACGGCACTCGTTCATGAGTTAACGCGGGATCCCGCCGCCCATAGTAAAGAGTCTTCACGCGGTCCTCCGCCAGTTACATTAGTTGACAAGCAGAATGCGAGACTTACCTTCGACTGCTGCAGTACACGTCCAACGTTACCTGAGGCAGTCCTAAGTATAGAATCTGCTTTGTCAATTTATACTTTATCTATACGGCTTCTAAGTCTAAATGTGTGTACGAGCCACTCGTGCATTTATATTATTTTGCTATCAAAGCATTTTTGTTCTTGCGTTCTGTTTAAACGCATTGGGTTATAAGTTTAGTTGCATTAAAGAAATACTATGAGCGGGACGTTTATTTACGTTATGTGCTAGTTAACCTGTGGCTGGTACAATTTGCTGAGCAAAATCTGTAATATTAGCGCCGTAAGCCGCCGTACACAATCTCCAGACAAACCAATCCGAGTTCGTGCGCAGACAGGCCGGTCGGCGGGTTCGTCGGGGATTCTAGTTATTGTATTAGTACTAGTTTTAGCCTACTCGTGACAGTATAGATAAAAAATTGTGAACCTGTCATTGTCGGTATGTACCTATTCATTTAAATCAATTGTAATATTTCAAAGTGCTGTTGGTTCTGTAATAAATAAATAAATAAAAGCATCTTCGTACGCAGACAAGTCCTAGTCGGCTTCGGGAGAGGCCACCTGCACCAAGTAGACCTGCGGCAGAACCGCAGGGACAAGGGCTACAAAGGGGCCGTGGGCGCCATCTCTGCGGTGACCGCGGTGTCCACGCGGCGCGGCGGCAGGCTGGTAGTCAGCGCGGGCTTGGACAGGACGCTGAGGGTCCACGAGTGGGACAGCAAGGCCTTGCTTTATAAGGTAGGTTCCGCATTCACTATTGATGTTTAATATTATAAATATTTAATTAATAATGCACTAGTTTTTTTTTCGTGATGTATATTATTTATGTTATTGGCTTTTAAATTTTGCTAGCCTGGCCCGCCGGTGGGTTAGGCGACTCGAATGCCGTGTTGACCTGTTGCTAACTGGAACGCCGGCGTTCCTTTTTGTGGTGTAATGCACAAATTAAAGGATCAGAAAATATTCTAAAAGAAATGTCACAACCTGGGCTAGGTCTTTGTGCACCATCTTAAAAAAAATTACAAATAAATGGTAATTATAGATAAAATACAAATAATTTGATTTAATGAGTACTTAGATGGTAAGAAAATAAAAAGTGAATATTATATCGTTTTAGCGGGCAACATTGAAGTTGTCAAGTGAAGTTAGTTCACCAAGCAGAGGGGACAGCCACCTCCCTCACAGCACATTGATAGTTGTCTGTGTGTGTGTTTGATTGTTCGTTGCGCTTGAGTTCTTCCTCTCGGTTTCTTTTTTAACTTTACAACTGTTAACAATGCACAAAACAATTCAATTCAATCTTTGGATTTAATGGCAACCAGCCATCGATACTACTCCATACACGAAACAGAAAGATGTAACTAAACCTTAGCTGTCGAAATGACATTTTTCCGCCATGATGTTATTTGTTTGTGTTGCACACTAATATTGCACAATTTCATTTCCTACCAATAAACAAAGTGTTTGAATAACAATTTAACAATCAAAAAGCGTTCTAAGCGTCTTAAACAACTTTTTGATAAAGTGCACAAAGACCTGGCCCAGACTCCGTGCGTGTTGGGACATTTCTTTTGTAGTGTTATTTGAAATAGCTGTTTCTTTATAGTAATACAACTAGTTTTAAAAAAGTGACGGTGGAAGGTAATTTTATTTGTCTCTCTATAGCCGTCTTTATAAAGGATGGCAACGACAAAATTGTCAATGTTCTGTTGATTCCATCTAATGTTTAGTACATATTGGGTTTTTTTTAATTAACTATAATTTCATTACAAATGATAAAATTTAATTAAGTTTTTAGAACATGTGCGTTTACACGCCGAAGGTACAGCTGGCTTAAAACCCCCCCCCCCACCCCAATGAATTTCTTAAAATTTCTGACGTATGTAAAAAATGTGTGAAAATTAATAAAGAAATTGCCATTCGAGCAACCTTTGACCATCAGCCAGTCATCAACTATAATATCTACCTATCATTCTATTTGTTTCTTCCAGCAATACCTAACATCGAAGCTGTCCTGCCTCCTCGTTCAAACGAAGAACGCAACTCCTCTCAGAAACCCACCGGAAGCAGAAGTCAAGGAGGAAGCGGAGGTTAAAGAAGAAGAGGAAGTTGTCGAAGTGGACGAGTTGGATAAGATCTTTGAACAAATGGAGACTGTTGGGTTAGGAATATTAAACTGTTTTTTTATTTCTACTGGGAATAGTAAAACCCCTTGAGCTTTTGAATTACATTTATGTAAGATATAATTGATAAGTGTTAGGTAAAATTTGAATGTAGTTTTTACAAGTTTTCATATTTAATCAATCAAAACAATAAGTCCATAGATAAAAATATTTCATTAGAATTTATTCGTCAATACCACAGACTACACGAGCCACACCAGGCGGGCTCGTCCTGGGTTCTATATCTACAGTTAGTTCTGTTCACTCCGGGTGACTATTTTTATCGTTCGGAAAAGGGCAGATGGGCTCGAGCAACTTTCCCTGAGACCTGATAACGGAAATGAAAAAATAACTTTCACGCAAAACTGTAGGAGCTGTATGAAGATTCGCCTTTTTATATTTAGGAAAGTTTTTCCGGACAGCAAAAAACGACTGATGTTTCTTTGACGGTGTAGGAAACTGTTTGTCTGCTGCATTCATTGCAAAGAGGGATTTTCCTCAATCCAATTACGAATAAAACAATAGTTCCAATGGCCTCGATAGATGGCGCCATGACAAGCTGCTCCCATTAAATACTTCAAGATAGTAAGACAAAAGTTTCCATGGTATAAAGTTCCAAATACTTACCACAATAACCATAGACAGAGCCTCAAAATGTTAATACATTTAAAAACAATAAATATTACTTAAAAATCCTTCTCATTCTAAATCGTCGTAAGCGCCACATGACGTAATTCATCCGGTTGTATACGAATGTACTCTACTTCGCTCTGGCGTCGTGAAACAAATCGCCGTCACAACAGACGGCGGTTCATACCTTATAGGCGACGTCATCACAAGCTACTGATTATTTATTTTTTCTGGCTTTCTAACAATACGCAATTATATTTCAACTCTAGATGGAAATTTGGTGTTTTTATTTTGATGATATATTTTATGATTGATGATACTTTTTCTATGTTGTCAATTACTGGAACCAACATACTTGGCAATTCCTGAATCTCAGCTCACAAACAAAATAAATATCTCTATGCAAGCGACTGAAACCTCCTAACCTAACCTCGACGTCTCCGTGCCTGCACCGACGCCCTGGTCACGAGTGACCGAGGTGACAAGCGTCCATTTGACCAATATGAAAATGTTCAATCATCTCCATTTGTCTCCAAGTCTGCGCAGCGTTTAGGGTTTACAAAAATTTGACAACATTTCGCCCAGTTTAATCGAGCAATAAAATATAAACAAACGAGATAAAATCATGTTAAAGAAAAGTCATTTCATACGTTATCAATGAAAAGTTGAACACAGAACAATTGAATTTAATTATTCTACAGTCACCCTGTTTCTCTAAAAAAACATATTTTTCCCATCCACAGTGAAACACCCCGCAAGAAATCTCTTCCACCCTCCACAACCCCATCAAAACGCTGCAAAACAGAAGCCACCACATCCAATGACGAAGACGCCATCGCACAACTCCTGCGCAGCACCGAGCGCCAGAAGAAGATACGGGATAAGAAGAAGAGAGAGAAAAAGAAGAAGAGTGTGTTTCATAATGCTTAGAATAAATGTTGACACGGATGTTTGTGTTTAATTTGCTTTTTATAGAATACTGTCCGCGTAGGAAATTCTTTTCGACATAAATGATTCATGGGTAATAAATTATTCCTATCATCCACGACGCCGCGTCCTGCTGCAATGGTTTCCTGTACTCAGACACTACGATGTTTAGATCAAAAAAGTAGGGGGGCGTGTCTTCCTGGATGACGCTCACTAATGGTGAAAGAAATCTTTAAACGGGGCAACCACAGACCTACACACATCAAAAAGTCCAGGGATCAAGTATTCTTTGGAAAAGAAATATCCGATCAATATGTCCCAAGTCTAGTCGACCAGAATGGCTTTTACTATAGTTAAAAACATACCCCGATATTTTGACACAATTAAGAAAAACTGCTGGTTTTGCAAATTGTGGGAAATTTACTCAAATTAACTGTGTCAAACAAATTTCAAAAAAAGACAAACATAACCTTTTATAATTTTAATAGAAAAAAAAAAAGTAGTCTGTATTTCCACCATTACAATGAATAACACAATCTCAGCAATTTGGCATGCAGGTCTGGCGACTGAGCAGGCCACGGCAAAACGTCAATGCCAGCTTCGGCAAGTGTGTTTCGGTTCTACCTGTGTGAGGACATGTCGTGTATTAGTTGAAACGAATTACCCATCCGGCCTCGCAAAGGGATGATAATGTCTGAAAAAATCCTCTCCACGTAAATCTCAGCATTGAGGTTACCCATGATCCAAATACCGGCTCATGTCATTATTGTTGCCCCACCTTACGGATGTTCTTAACAAAATCTTGAACAAGCCCTACGATTGCACAGTTGGACTCTCAGCGGCCTTCGGGAATGCAGACCCACTGTACATCAATGATTTCGGCTGGTTTGAAAGCTTATTAACAAGCGTGAAGAGCTGTGGAGCCTCGTAACCACCATAATGGCGGCCACGGTACGATTCCGTCGAGCAGCATTTTACGAGGGTGGATTGAAAAGTTCGCGACCTAAATAAGAAAACACAGGAATAATGCAATTTTTTATGTTTATATTTTTACATACACTCCTCCTAGGTCACAGCACTTATACCAGCGGTCCTCCAAAGCCTTGATCCCATTTAAAAAGAAGGTCTCGTCAAGGTCTTGAAAAAGGCATCTACGGCCACTTTGACCTCCTCATTGGTAGAAAATTTCATTCCACCTAAGTGTTTTTTTAGTTTTGGAAATAGGTGGAAGTCAGAAGGTGCCAAGTCAGGTGAATAAGGGGGATGAGGAAGCAATTCGAAACCACAATTCACTATTTGAGCCATCCATTCTGCAGATGTGTGAACACGAGCATTGTCCTGATGAAGCAAAACTTTCTTGGTCAACAATCCTGGTCTTTAAGACTTTATTTCTTCGCGTAAACGACGTAATAGTGTGCAGTAGTATGCAGAGTTTATAGTTTGACCTCTTTCTAAGCAATCAACCAAGATGGCACCCTTACAATTCCAGAAGATCCGGGTCTCTTCCATTGTTTGGATTCAGGAGTATAGTGATGAACCCATGTTTCGTCCATAGTAATAAACCTTGCCAAAAATTCGTTTGGATCAGCTTGAAAAAGCTCTAAACAGTCTCTAGAAATCGTGAGCCGAGTTCGTTTCTGTTCAACTGAAGGGAGCCGCGGAACCCATCTTGCAGACACCTTGTGGAACCCTAATTCGTCAACGATCATGTTTTGTGTACGTTATGAAATCCCTAGAGCTTCAGCTATCTCAGATACCTTCAACCTTCTGTCTCCCATGATGAGATCACATATTTTTTGATGAGATCGCAGATACTGACAAAGGGTCTAGGTTTTATAATAATATGACAACGCTATCTATGTTAGGTCGCGAACTTTTCAATCCACCCTAGTACATGTACCGGTCCTGTCTGCGAGTGGTAATGCGAGATCGTCCTCCACGTCACGCGGCCACGCTGCCCGTGATGCGATAGCGTGTCCAGACTCACAATGCGGTCTGCGTTACCCCAGCTGGAAAGTTGCTTCTAGAGTGTAATGAGTGGGATGCACAATTAGATCATCATCGGCTGTAAATGTGCGCCAAACGAAAAATTTGTGCATGTTGTCTTTTTGAGAAAACATGGAAAAAGCAATCCCTGCTGGGGTAATGCTGTTCCAGCAGGAAAATTCTAAACGAATGATCGTAGAGAGAAGTATCGTGCACGTGCAGAGAGCTTATATTTGTGGGTATTTGTGCGCTGAAAAAATTATTTGTGAGTCTTTAGGTTTTCGAGATTTTCCATGTCTTATAACGTCGGCTGAGAGGCATAATTTGTAGTAGACGTGTCTTTACACGCTGGAGGTCCCGGGTTCCAGGGTCGGAGCATTCATTTTTGTAATGAACACAGATGTTTGTTCTCAGGTCTTGGTTGTTTAAATTTGTTATGTAAAGGAACTGTTATGTATGTGTGCGTGCTGCGTCACGCGTATAGTGTGGCAAATAAAAGTCAGTGCGTTACCAGCAGCCCTGTGTTTCACTCGCTTCCTACGTCCGCATATTTATCAGTGGCGACGAACATATAAGTACCCGCGTATTTTTTTAAAGAAAAAAAAATGTCGTTAACTTTTGGCGTAATTTCTACGTTTGATCACACGCATCAAACTTGGAGGGATTTTAAGGGAAGAGTCACACAATGGTTCATAGCGAACGACATCGACACTATGAAAGATCCATTGGGAGTGAAACGGCGGGCGATTTTACTAACCGCACTCACAGAAGGTACCTACAGGCTAGCCGCAGATCTTGCACTGCCGAAAACTCTCGAAGAGGTGCCATACGAGGACATACTACTGCTCTTGGACACGCATTTTACACCGAAACAAGTTGGATTTGGAGAGCGGCACAATTTCTACACCGCTACGCAACTTCCATCCGAGACAGCGTCGCAATAGGCGGCGAGACTGCGCGGGCTCACTGCGAGGTGCAATTTTTTAAACATAGAAGAGGCACTGCGAGACCGTTTCATCATGGAGATGCTGCCGGGCGCTGAAAAGGAGAAGCTGTACGTGCAGGACTTGTCCGGTCTTACCCTGGCGAAGGCAGTAGAAATGGTCGAGAACCTCCGAAGCGCGCGCGCGGCCGCGGCCGCCAGCTCAGCCACGGCCGCCGCCGCCGAACACGAGTTGTTCAAGATTAGTGGAAAAAAAGTGAAGTGCTCCGTGTGTGGTTACACTAATCATAAATCGCGAGAGTGTCGCTTTGCAAATTATAGCTGCACAAAGTGTAGAGTAAAAGGTCACTTACGTCGAATGTGTAAATCAGTAAACTACGTGCGAAAAGACGAGGTAAATGAGGGCGGTGATGACGACGACGGTGAGTTACGTATTCACTCAATTCATAATATTCGATCGTTAAAAGGTGAGCCCTTAGTGGAAACAGTGAAGATAAACGATATCAAGTTACAGTTCGAGATAGATAGCGGCTCGGCAGTGTCGGTGATTTCTAAAAAAACATACAATTTGTATTTCACGAACGTGTCATTGTCAAATTCTAATAAACGTTTGATAGGCTATTCGGGCGAAGCTTTAAAGTGCGCAGGTTGCATAAAGTTACCTATGGAATGGAGGGGGCGCGAACACGTAATCCAGGTGTACGTAGTGCATCACGGTGGGCCGCCCCTACTCGGCCGCGACTTCATAGCAAAGTTTCAATTACAGCTGACACCCGTGTATCATTGTAATGCTATGAAAGTTGACGAAATCGAATCTTTGCATTTGCGCTATCCTGCAATATTCTCTGATAAATTAGGGTGCTTTAATAAATACGAAGTAAAGTTCGTGCTTAAAGAAGACGCTAAGCCGATGTTTATAAAGGCCCGCGCAATTCCGTTCGCGCTCAAAGACAAAGTAGACCAAGAAATCGATCGGTTAATTGAGTTAGGTATATTACGGCCTGTAGATCAATCAGAGTATGCGTCTCCTATTGTTCCCGTGTTAAAGCGAGACGGTTCAGTGCATTTGTGCGTCGACTACTCGGTCAGTATTAATAAACAGTTAGTGGTGGACCAGTACCCTTTACCTACTATAAACGAATTATTTTCAAAGCTGTACGGCGGCCAACAGTACACAAAGTGAGACCTGAAAATGGCGTATAACCAATTGGTTTTAAATGCGGAGTCCCAAAAGTATACATGCATCAATACGCACCGCGGCCTCTTTGCATATACAAGGCTGGTCTTTGGTCTGTCTCCCGCGCCGGCTATTTTCCAGCGAGTAATGGAAGGGTTGTTAGCGGGCATTAGCGGCGTGCTGTGCCTGCTCGACGACGTCTTAATTACAGGGGCTGACCGCACAGAGCACCTAAGTAGGTTACACCAAGTGTTAGGACGTTTACAAGACGCAGGTCTCGTACTACGACAAGATAAATGCGAATTTTTTAAAGACGAAATCAGTTATCTCGGGTACGTAATTAATAAAGATGGTTTGAAAAAGTCCCCGGAAAAAGTAAAAGCCATTTCCGAAGCGTCGGTGCCTCAAAATATTCAACAGTTACAATCTTTCTTAGGCTTAATTAATTATTATAGGTGCTTTGTACCGGGCGCGTCGAGTATTCTTTCACCTTTATATGAACTGTTAAAAAAGAATACCAAATGGAAATGGTCGAAAACAGAAAACGATGCATTTCTAGAAATTAAAAATAGATTAATATCGGACCTAGTTTTAGCACATTTTAATCCAAATGCAAAAATAATTTTAACCGTAGATGCTTCACCTACCGGGCTCGGTGCAATCTTGTCGCAAGTAGACGGCGATCAGCTGGAGAAACCTGTCGCATTCGCATCGAGAACATTGAATAGTGCCGAAAAGAAATATTATATTAAATAATAATTTTAAATTAATTAATTAATATATTAAAGAAATAATAAGAAAGGTACGTCGTTTCCATCAATATTTATATGGTAGATCTACACCGTTCATATTACGTACGGATCATAAGCCATTATTATCAATATTTGGGCCTAATAAGGGTATACCAGAAGTATCAGCAAACCGATTACAAAGATGCGCGTTATTTTTATGCGGTTATAATTATAAAATCGAGTATGTAAATAGTAAAAACAATTGTGCAGACTACCTATCGCGAGCTAGCTTGCCGCGGGGGGCGCTAGCGAGCCGCGAGGATGACGCCGCTCCGCCCGACCGCGCCGCGTTCATACACTTCGTTACCCGCGGTGCCCTGCCGATAACGGTTAAAGAGTTGAAAGATGAAACCAAGAAAGACGTATCGTTGAGTAGGGTTATTACTTTTGTATTAAAAGGGTGGCCTAAAAAAATTTATGACGACGAATTAAAACCATTTTTATTGTGTAAAACGCAACTAGCGTATGAAGGTGGTTGTCTAATGAGAGGTCACAAGGCTGTTATACCGGAATCTTTGCGGGAGAGGGTCCTCACGGAACTTCATTCGTCACACATGGGCATAGTAAAAACTAAAGCAGAAGCGAGGTCTAGGGTTTGGTTCCCGGGTATTGACGAAATGCTTGAAAAAATAATAGGTTCGTGCGAGACATGCATTCAACTACGGCCGTCGCCACCGCGAGCCGCGCTGGCGCCATGGCCACACCCCCCGCGCCCCTTTTACAGGCTACACCTAGATTTCCTCGGCCCGCTAAATGGTCGCATGTTTTTGGTTATCGTCGATGCGTATTCGAAATGGGTAGAAACGTACGAAATGAGAACTTGTACTTCAGCGACGCTAATTGAAAAAATGTACGAGTTTATGTCAAGATTCGGTTTGCCTCATACATTAGTTTCTGATAATGGCACGGCTTTTTGTTCACAAGATTTTACAAACTTTTGCGTTTTAAACGGGATAACACATTTAACCTCGCCAACTTATCATCCAGCCAGTAACGGCCAAGCCGAAATCTATGTTAAAGTGGTGAAAAAGGGTTTGAAATCAAGTATTTTGTGTTCCACGAATGTACGTGATAGTAAATTAAATTTACTTAAATATTTGTTTGACTATCGAAATTCCGTACATTCCCTGACAAACACGTCACCGGCGGAATTAGTGTTCGGTAGGAAGCTAAGATCGCGTTTGGATTTACTGCACCCGTCGACGCCACCGCCCACGTCTGCCTCGTGAGCCAGCTCTGTCAAGTCTAAACAGTGTTCGCAAGTTGAAGCCCGTGGAGGCATTCATATAAGTTTTTCCTCTGGACAAGACGTTTTGTATAAACGATATATTAATAAAGACAAGTACAGTTGGTGCAGAGGTGTAATTGTTAAAAAACTAGGCAAACGCTTATATCTTATAAAGGACAGTTTAACTTCATTGGTTATTAAGAAACATAAAAACCAAATTATTCTGTATAAGGGAAATCTTCGGAAGAAAGAACTGTGGGACGTCACGGAACTGGACAATATAGCGCCGTCTGACGCTGACGAAACTTGCTCCAGCAGCAGTCCAGGGCTACTGGAAGACTCCCGTGGCATCTCCCGCTGGCCCCGTGCCGCGCTCGCCCTGCGAGTGGGTCACGCCGCCGCCGCCGTCCTGCCCGGCCCGGACAGCACGCCGCCACCAGCGACCCCGCCGCCGTGCTGGGTGACGACTAGAAGAGGCGCCCGACGTTCCCCGGTAGACGAAGAGTAACGTTCCCACAGTACGCCTAATTTCTATCTAGTTGGGGAGGAATTGTTATGTATGTGTGCGTGCTGCGTCACGCGTATAGTGTGGCAAACCAAATAAAAGTCAGTGCGTTACCAGCAGCCCTGTGTTTCACTCGCTTCCTACGTCCGCATATTTATCAGGAACGCTGGTGTGTTCTAAATTCAATTATTCGAAAGTAAAAATATATTTGTTCAAAATTAAAATTTCCCTCTAAATGTTTTTGTCGGCGTTATGAAACTGTGGTGTGTTATATAAAAATTGATCTGCGTCGGGAACATTTTCGTGCAGTTGTTATTCTTTTTAAGAATAAATGACAAAAATAAACGAGCATTTAAATTTAAAAAACTACCAACCTAGCCTTCGCTAATATAACTACTTTAATGATTCTGTTTATACTGGCGATACAATACGTAGAATATAATATACTGTACTATAGCGATGGTCTTTATCTAAATTAAATAGTTGTACAACTATCTATTTTGCTGAGCAACGATCAACAGTCATCCACCGAACATAAATCTATTTACTATTTACTATCTATTTTCCACAACGCTCTAGTCATCAAACTTCAATCAATCTATTGACTTGGCTATTTACCTAACAGTCACTGTGATCGTTGCGATACGTTGCCATAATTCCTTAAGAAACGCTTTACATCGTCTGTTTTGTAGTATAACTCTAATAACTGAATACAATTGGACGAGTAATGTAGGGCGTTTTAATAATATCGGACCCGTGAAGAAGAGCGGATGAAATGGTTTTAAACTCAAAAACTCAAACTCATTTATTTCACAAATCACTACAGCAACAAAATATAAATATGTTTTACTACTCGAGTCGCGCGAGGTGCCAAAATGATTGAACTGCATAGCTCGGCTATAGTTATTTTTAATTGATTTTGTGTCTTACTATGCGTTTCAAATAAGAATAGGAACCTCTATCTGTCAAATTTCACTTGAAAATTATAGTCCGCAAAGAAAATTTTTTTGCGTAAAAATAATTATTTATTTTACTTTATTTATTAAAGTATTATATCGAAAAGAAATTATTCAAAATAAAACTGTATTCAAAAAATAACTGTTATGAGCTAATAAAAAGGCACAAACCACCAAAAAACTTTGTCAAAAATAACATTTTCAACACTCACGGTTTTGACATTTTGAGGTTGCCACCTCACAATTTTAATTTAAATCCAATAGCGTGATAAAAACGTCAAAAGTTAGAAAGCCAAATTGAGAGTTTGACAGTAAAAACAATTGCTTGTTTGAATAAATTCTATTTAAAAAATCTTTTTTTGCTCACGCTACCTAATCGGTTCGAATTGACAGCTTTGACATCACAATATGGCGCTAAGTCGATCCTATTGTTATTTGAAACGCATATTATGTTGAAATAAATAAATATGGCGCTAAGTCGATCATATTGTTATTTGAAACGCATATTATGTTGAAATAAATAAATATGGCGCTAAGTCGATCATATTGTTATTTGAAACGCATATTATGTTGAAATAACGAAAGCCATGAAATATTGATTTTTTTTCTTTGGTTTTGATTGAACTTATGGGTCTGTAATGGTTATTTTTAATTCATTGTACCTATGTCTTATGTTTAACGACCGAAAGGGCATTAAAGATTGATATATTTTTTCATTTAGTTTGAACTGTTGACCTTGACACTTGTTTCTGGATATTTAATAATAACTAAATATTTTTTATGCAATTCATCAGCGCATTACATTTGTACAAGTACGTTTGTAATTCTTGTAGTTCGTGTATGAAAAATGGTTTACTGATACATTTTGTATCAAAAATATATAATTCTTATTTCTTTAATATTAGTATAGGTAATATTTATTAGTGCGTAAATAGTGTATACACATTTTGTAACATTTCTATAATAGTGTGTTGTGGGAACATTTTGGGAAAACTGATCCATTGAATAAGAAAGCAAAATGCTTAATTTGTGGCCACCACGACGGGCAACTTGAAAAACAAAGCGTTTCAAACTAGATACTTTTAACCTTTATTATTCGACGGTGTAGAAATAGATAGTTATCAAAAACAGATAGTTATTGCAACGCTTTCGTTTCGTTTCGTTTTCGAAATCGCAAAAAAAGTAAAAGCTTTATAACTTTTAGACTAAACAAATTGGATATATAGGGGTGACATGGGTTTACCAAGGGGTGCTGACCAAAACAAGAAATAAAACCACAAGATTCTTTTTTATATAATTTTTAAATTTTTTAAATTAAATCACACCGTTTCTTCAATCAATCTTTCACTCAACATGGACACCGACTTCTTCACTCGTCTAATATTGACAATCTCGGAGTTGCCGTGCGTCTTGCAAAGATGGCGGACGGCGTTTCGGCGGCGAGTGAAGTTGTGGTCACAGAGCAAACATATGAACGTGTAGGTGGATGGTCTGTGCCTGTTTTTGTGTATTCGCATCAGGGTTACGGATTTGAAGCGGGCTGGGCATTGGTCACACTGGAAAGAAGATACATTTATATAAGATGCTGGAAATTCGGTTGATTTAGGTTTTTTGGGAATTATAAACTACTCCTCTACATACGATACGCCTAAGGGCACCCGAGAGGGCACGGATCTCGGCTTAGGACGTCGTATATTGAAATTACCACTGGTTCGGAAGGGTCATCTACTGCCAAAGAACCTACAAGAACTCAGTAGGAATGCGTACGTCGCGTTAGCCTGGCCCACCGATTGGGACTGGAACGCCGGCGTTCCTTGTTGTAATAGCGTCGTCGCGATCTGTTAAGACGTTACGCAGACGCCTGTAACGGACCGGCACGTCTGGGTCGGCTGTGTAGTCAGCTGACTTATTGAGCAGCGGGTTGGGATGGTGGGGAGCGTTGTTGAAGTAGCGTCTAGACACCAACTTCATCAACGTGGCAATAGTGAGCAGCTCGAGATCTTTATGCAGATGTAAATTGCGGATATAGGGCGGGGCCCGACGCATTTGCGTAAGAACCTATTTTGAATAATCTGCAAGGCGGCTCGGTCCCGGACTCGTTTTATGTGATCCGCGAATGTAAGTCCACTTTCTAAAGTGACTCCCAAATATTTGACTTTTTTAACCCAGTGGATCGGAGTACCAAACAGAGAAATCTGACCTAATCTTTTGGAGGGTTTCCTAGAGGTACATTCATACGACAGTGGTTGTATATTAATACTACAATTGTTTTCCCTGTACTTACCTCACCCCTGACCTATAATATTATTGCGAGGGGAAGTTTATGGGTTACCTTTAAGTATGTAATTGTTTTTTTTTTTTTTGGCTGTTGATGAAAATATAGTTTTTTATTTCAATAAGAGAATATTTGTACAATACAGTACCAAAAGGAAATAGGTTTTTGAGTTAATGTGCTGGGTGGGCTAGTTTCCTTTTTGGACCTTAAGTCGTCTAGCCACCATTATTATCAATACCAGATTTAAAAAAAATATTTGTAAACAATGAAACGTCAATGACCCCTTGGCATTTTAGTAATGTTACCCTTACTGAGTATTGAAATATTAAACCTAATCGCTTTGGCAAACATCAAAAAACATAAACAAAATTATTTTCTTATCAAATATATAATATCTTCTTATTAATGTAATAGAATTAACAATACATTACATTTTTTAAATAGTAGAATCAGACTAAACAAATATAAACTGAAATGTTTTCTTTCCAGATTACACAATCAAAACAAATTGGATGCACTTCGAAATAAAATCAATTAATATTTTTTATTTATATTACACAAGAGTTACTCTTTAATCAGTCTTTGTATTACTCACATTTACTACATAATTAGTATGACATTCCTCAAAATAAGCAGGGCAAAGACGATTTTTGCAAATCTTATACCTAAACCTCGTTTCCTTGCGCTTTTTCCTTTTGCTACACAGAAAGGAATTAAGGTATTTAATGTTCCTCTTTGAATTTTCTATAAAGATACTATACCAGTAAACCATAACTCAGTTCACCTGTATGTCTAATACGAGAATTCTTTGCTACGGCTTTACTTCCCTAGACGTACTACTCGACCAAGCAAACTAGACCCTTTCAATCAATTACTGCTTGATTGACAGTGGAAGCTGCTACTCTAACACCAGCGCTGCGAGAACATCACGTACATGATACTTCGGTAGTTTAGTCGGGTAAACAATTACTTGCGTTAAACACTGACACAATAATAGCAACTCCCCGGACACACGCACCAACTGTACGCCCGAAGTAGGCGGAGCTTGTGTTACGCATGACCATACAGCAACCCAGAATAAACATACATACATGAATACAAACAACCATGATCCGCGAACAAACATCAGTGTTCATCACACAAATGAATGCACCGGCCAGGACTCGAACCTGACACCTGAGAGCCAGAGTTACAAATCACTACGCTACTCGGTCGTCACTCGGAGTAGTTATATTTTTAAAATCGCATTACAAAGTACATCATACAGTTGATGTGTTTGTCTGGGGATTTATTCATTTATATGTCGGAGAGGTCATTAGCACGGGACGTCAGTGGTCTCCGAAACGCAAGCGCTGTAGATGGCGCTTCAGTGGAGTCCGGTCTACTGACGAAACGTAAAGAATCGTAATGTAGAAACAGACACTTCCGGGCGCGCCGCCGAGCGAACAACTAGTCCGGAAACTACTTTACGTTTCGAAGCTCTTTTTCAAATAAAGCAGTTGTGTATTCTACACCTGTTTGCTTTCTGCTCGTTCCCGTCTGCGCCCACTATTATGTCGAGTTCTGACCATCAGAGCCCCGATCTACCACATCTTCCGACATATATTTATTTTTATAAAGCTAGTACCTGTACAGTCTTCTCGGGCAGATGCGTGGCCAGGTGCTGTTGGTAGGTGCTGTTCCTGTGGAAGCCGGCGTCGCAGTGCGTGCACACGTAGGGCCTCTCGCCCGTGTGCAAGCGCTCGTGGATCTGAACCGATACAGAGCCACTTATTTTAAAAGCGAATAAAAACATCTCAGAATTAATAACGTGCATAACTTATGAATAGCTTACAAATAAATGGACTTTGAGTCTGCGTTCAAGTGTCAAAATATAATTCACTGCTTTATCTATTATATATTTATTTATGTGTAGTATATACAGGGTGTAACATAAAGGAAGCATAATGCTTAAGGGTCAGTAAATATACCATTGTTAGAATACACTGTAAAAGAATTGGAGTTATTGGGGCTACTACTACCTTTTAATAAGTTACATTATATAATAGTGACATTTAGAGTGTATTTATGTAATGTACGCATCAACCAGGGCGCGCCGGAAGATCAGCGCTGCGGCTGCCGCTGTAGCATAATGCTGAGGCGGGTCCTTTCTGACAATTGCACTACAGCGCCATTAGTTATATGACTTTATGTTTTACTTTTTTTCTCTATTTTGTTAAAATTGTTAAAATTTATTGATTGTAATTCAAGTTAGGTATATAAATTTTGATTTAACTGTTTCTCATTTTTAAGTGAAGTGTTAAATCAACAATTGTAAATATATTTTATAAAAAATGGTGTGAATATCATACCAGTATTGATATGCTCAACCGCCCGACAATACTACCAAAATGAGATATTGCTTAAATTCAAAATTCTAAAACAAATATTTATTTCTCAACATTCACAATTACTTGTTCTTATTGACGTTAAATAAAGCATGACTCTACCACCAGCGGCCTTATTGTCTAACTTCAACACCTATCGCGATCCATTTCGAAGGGATAGTGGTTGCGATAGTGATTAACAGAATTGTCTAATTTCTACGATCGCATTCGCTTTGGGATTTATGCTGTATTGAATGATACGAGTGATATTGAATGCCATAGAGCATTATCTGCGCTTTGTTGCTTTGATTTTTTTAAAGTCATTGGTTCATTTTTAATAAATATAAACAATTATATTATGACTAAAATTGTGATATTTTTTATATAATCATTCATTCAAAAAGCGTCTAGATCGCTTTCGCCATCATGTGTGAAATATCTGTAGCGTGAAGTAAGTTTATATGCTTCAACTGTCAAATTCAAAGGGATCCTGATAGGTGTTAAAGTTACACAATAAGGCCGCAGTTCGGAGAAACCTTCGTGGAGAAGAACAGGCAAGAAACTTCACGGGTATACTTTTTTCAAAATCAACTTACAGTGTCTCTTTATGTCTATACAAAATTATTCTAATCTGCATGTGTCAGCTCGGCAAGTTTCCCCCCCCCCCCCCCCTCCAAGTATCCAAACGACGAACACCCTCAAACACACTTGGTACAAGCTGTCGAACTTTGAACGCTCCAAGTAGACGGAGCGACGTGTAGTAATTTTACGATCAACTTCCTAGTTGCAGCTACATAATACAAAATACATAATGAGAAAAATTGTAGCAAGCAATCATCGGCTGTAATGCAACGATGCACGATTTAAATTTCAAGTGATTTACTTTATTCCTAATTCTGTACACGTGTGGGTGAACTCCGGTCACGGTTTACTTACGTCCATTTTGAATTACCCACCCGTCCATTTGTTTTTACGCAATGATTACTTTCATCGATATTGGGTAAGAACACTTTGGATTTGCATCGCTTTCAAACCGAAAAAAGGCGTCAAAATCGGACTATTCGAACGGGACATACGACGCCACATACAGACAGACAGACACGTGCAGGCGACCAGCTCGTAGCCGCGGATCCTGCAAAGTAGTTCGGAGGAACACGCCGGCGACTCCGGCGAGCACGCGCCCCGCCCGCGCCCATGGACATCATTGTCTGAAGGTGTTTTGATTGGTTATCTTGTTGTTTATCGATAACGACGCGTTACCGGCCGTGAGCTTCCGTCAGAATTGCCATTGTTTCATAATTGCACTGTCTATTCCTTTGTTCGAATCACCCCCATCTAAGTGGTGAGTACGGCGGGTACATAGGAAGGATGTAGCACCGCCCCGGACGAGATCTCCACAACAGGAACTCTACGACCACTAAATGGATAGTTAACTTTTTTAATATTTTCGAAATAAACAAAAGACTAAAATAAATGAGTAATTATTTTTAATTTTATAACTATTATTTATTTCAGTATTTTCGCAAAAGTTGGTTGATACGCAACCCAAGCGTATGAGGTAGAACTCTGACCATCAAGGAGGGTAACAGTTATACAGGGTGTTAGGTAATTAAGGCATGTTAGACGAACGAGAATTTTTTTTTTTGTGGATAGTTCGGCAAGTTTCCCGCCCTATAACTATCCAAACGACGAATACCCTCAAACGGCACCCGTTCACGAGTTAACGCGGGATCCAGCCACCGCCCTCCTTACCGTATCAGAGGGAAGTGGGCGACCCGTCACCCGACGCTACTATTAGAAGACGTACTTTAGTGACAATGACGTTGGGCATTAATTGCAAACCTTAAAATCTTAAATTTAAAGTTTTCCTTCACCGTTAGAGCAGTCGCAAATTTAGCAATTTGCACAATGACGATGTACTAAATATAAATTATAAACAATCAAAAATGTCGATGTAAAATATATTTTGAAGAGAATGAAATCAAGCTGTACATAAACAGTTCTTTATGATTTTGTTTTCATTAAACTAAATTGTTAAAACCAATCAGCTTTTCTAGAAAATCCCCGCTTTAATTGTTACAAACACCATGTTTCTTGTTTCTTTACTAGTAGGTGGAATTATTTGATTAATTTAGACACTTAATTTACTTTTCTTTAGAATTTTATTTTAGAAATAGCCATTTAAGTTTCTTGCCAGTTCTTCTCCACGGAGGTTTCTCCGAACTGGTGGTGGAGTCATGCTTTAATTGACGTCAATAAGAACAAGTAATTGTCAACGTTGAGAAATAAACGTTTGAATTTTAAAAGAATCAGATTAATATTAGGTATAATTTTGTATAAGTGGACCCTATGGGACGTCATAGTTGTCACATAGCTCTAAGTATAAAATAAAATATAAATAAAATTTGAAAAAAAAAATACATATTTGTATTTTGAAGTGTGTGCAAATGGTGTAAATTTTTGAATGAAGTAAAGTGAAATATTTATTGATAAGATTTTCAAGTACGACTAAGGTTTTAAACAATAAAATAGAGTAGGTAGAAAATCTACCATCTCTACTTATCGTTTAAACCCTGCAGGCTGTTGTGTACAATATAAGTGCAATACCTTGACTTGCTCAGCGTTGGAGCCTCGGTAGTCGCAGAACGAGCACTTGTCGGTCTTCTCGTAGCCGTGCTTGGCGCGGCAGTGCATCAGCAACAGTCTCCGTGTTATGAACTTCTTCCCGCAGTGCTGGAAGTCATTAGTCGTAGCTGGTTTATTTATCATCATGAAAGTGATTATTGTAACGAGCGTCGGCGCGCCGTGCTGATCTTGCTCGATCTTGAGGTATCGGGTTCGATCCTGCGACTGCCAAATGTGCCAATAAGTTTACAACTAAAGTAAATAAAGCGGTGAAGGAAACCATTGCGAAGAAGCCCACATATCAAAGAAATTATTTCGAAGGTGGCATACTGAGTAATGATGCGTTGCAATTCGGTAGAACACAAATCTAACTTAAAATGTAGTTAATTTTCACATTTTCACACAAACTGCATACAGTCTGGCATTCGAAGTCGGTACTGGCCGCAGTACTATGCCGCGACTCAACGGCTATTGAGTTACCGAGTCCATAGGGGCGGCGTGGCTCACAATACTGGTTTGTGGAAGACATTAAACTATGTACCCTCTTTTCAGAAAGATCGGAATACCTTTTAAGTGATTCATCAGCCGTAACATGGCTTGCCATGACAAGATCATATCACAATTCGGCCGATATAACCGACAAAGCCGTACTCATTTATATCACGGAAAGATGGCCTACGTCACAGCAGTGATTGGGTCGCATGTTCGGCCCCTGCTACCGCTTTAGACTCTTTCCCAGCGTGGGACTGGTCGGTTTCTTGTCTTATTACTTGAGTCTTGTGTAGCCCATGCTACGGCTGTAGTTTCCTATTGTACCCTCCGTCAGTATCTTACGTCATTCGCGCTTTTATCGTCATATATTCTAAAAATAAAATGCAGTATGTCACAATGGTTTGTGATAAATTATTTGAAAAAAAATATATGTTCTACTTCATTTTCGTACCAAATTTTTTTTTGATTCATATATTTATCTATGCTATAGAAATATACTAAATATTAATCGAAAGAGGTAGCCCTATGTTCGCGCGCTACTGCGAGGCTTTAATAATCCGTGTGTACGAATTGAGCGTACGTAAGGCGTAAGCGGAGAGAGTAGGTGGTTAAAATATGATATAAAGATAAACTGTAGATATGGCGATTTACCTTATTTAGTGCTCTGTGCTACTAGTCTTTAAAGGACATTGGCAGATCGCCATACATGGTTTTAGTTGGAGTTAACGTGGAGCGTTTAGAAGTCAAAAATTACTAAAACTATGGGACATAAAATCCGGATCCAATTAAAAAATATATATATTATGGAGTATGTCTAGGAACAATATCAATTGCATTTTCATTGAGTACTAATTTTGAGGTTATCATTTCAAATTACCTACACACTACTATCACCAACCGACCACGATAATAATGACACGTAAATGTTCATCAATATCTTTAACTTAATCAACTAGTCCAAAACTCACAGCAATAAGTCGTCGTAAGCGCAATCCATCGGAAGTTTTTTATCTCAAACTCGCCGTCAAGGCAAAAGATATACAGCCAAGGATAAGGACTCCAGTGAGTAATAAATAATGTAAAATAATAATAATAATAATAATAATAATATAATAATAATAAATCTTTATTGCAACAAACACTTTGGTACTTAAGTCAAGGTATCACTAGCTTCTGAAATAGGAAGACCTGTGGTACAGAAGCTAGTTTCTAAATTTACATGACACGACTAGGGATTCTCTTATATTCAAATCTTCTTATATTCTTATATTCAAAATCAAATACTTGTGCTTGGTCACAATCAATCCTATGTATCGTAATAAAAAATGACAGGTGCTAAAACACACTGATCAAGTCAAATCAAGCTATATAAATTAACTATTTTTTTGGAAACTTCTACACCATGAAGCTAATAGTATGCAAATTTAATAAAAAAATAGAATAAACAAAAGTGCTACTTTTTTTTCTAAACGCTCACTGTTTACTTAAATAAGGATTCGCCAATATTCTTTCTCTCTATGTTCCGGTACATACTAAAACACTCACCTCACAGACAACATCAAATCCCGTATGTATTTTATAATGATTCCGCAACGACAACCGAGATGTCAATATTTTATGACAATACTCACACTCTATCTCCTCTCTAACACTTTTTCTTTTGTCTTTTTTCGTTTCATTTTCAGTCTTAGTTTTTCTACGCTTATTCTTTATAGTTGTGATGCTATTGTTAAGTTTCGTTAATTTTGAATCATGTTGCTCTAAAATGTGATCTTTGTCAAATTGGTTTTCAGTTTCTATTTTCTTATCAACTTCTATTGTACAATCATTAGTGTAACGTAGTATATCTAAACAAATTTCATCTTCATAATCATAATTGGAATGTACATCAGATATATCGAGTAAAATTTTTGAATCTATATCAGTTTTCAAATGGTCTTTCGTTTCCAATTTAACGGAGCTTTGTTGCATGTTTAAAAACTTCTCATTCACCGATCGACATTTTTTTCGGAACTTGCTGGATATGTTGATGAATCTAATGCATGATGAGCACATAAGTTGTGATAAGCGATCATTCATTACGATCTGAAAGAAGAAAATTATATTTTTAGACTCAGATATATAAAAAGGAAGTCATCGCTGTAAAATTAATACCTCGTCGGAATATTAAAAATTTTCAATTCTTTGATTTAAATCGGAATAAATAAAAAACCTCTGATTCATACTTGCCCACCGATTTGAATGTATCAAAAAATTTATAGGGTTGAACATTTGTAAAAACATTTACCTAGTATAATTCCGTTTTGTAAGGAATTGGTTAGTAAGGTAAATTAATACTTTTTGCCATTCAAAACATGCTATAAAAGCACTTATAAATATTTTAATCCTTAACGATAATAGAAATAACTACACAGGAAATTTTAAACTTTTTAAATTTCCTGTGAAGTTTGGGTCTCTGGATATACAAGGTAATCATTCTACAGAGACGAAATGTCTTTAAAATTATCTTTTCCATCAAACATTTTTTTGCCATTGTTTAATCGTCCCTTATCTTCTTTACAGAGTCCCTTCCCAGAGTCTCTACAGAAGTACAATTAATAAGAAAAACAGATTTTAGGAAGAAATACACAATCATGATTGTTAGATTTCGAAGTGAAGTTCTATTTATTGATAGGTCTGTGATGAATATCTTGATGCATGTGATGGCATACCATTGTACCGAGTATACAATTCCAAGAAAAAAACAATTACAAATCCAAGGGGCTAATTGCAGACAAAACAGAGGAAACTAGGAATATACACATAAATGCGAGATCCATTTCATAAATAAACAGTAACTTAAGACCTCTTTTATCAAAATGTACATTGGAAGTGAAACTAAACATAATTATTAAAAATTCATCTCAATCTTGACATATACAGGGTGACTTGTAATTTGATGTATTCCTCTTGGGATGTCATAATACAACTAATTTCCAACAAAATTAACTATAATGTCCCTAATACCAAGGAGGCTCGTTATCGAGATATTCAATATTTTTGGTTTTCTTAAAATAAATCCCGAATTTACTACAAAAAATTAAATAAATAAAAAACTAGTGTTTTGAAAAAAGTTGTTTAAATTTTTATCAGTTACCAATACATCAACGAACATTTATTAATACTAATACTGGCACTATTCTTAAATATTTGAAAATGGCAAGTGAATTCTTTAAAAAAATTGTTTTGATTCACTAATTTAAATTATTATATAATAAATTAAATTAGTTGTATTATCACATCCCAAGAGGAATACGTCGAATTAAAAGTCACCCTGTATATTAAATGAAAAACTTGTTATCCGCCTCCTAAATAGAACTGCAATTCTATTGCAACTTTATACAGGTATTACAACATTCATTTATAATAATATATATAATTTTTTTTCAATACCCAGACACAAATAGGCCAACTGTATGACCCCAACGTAAGCAGAGCTTATGTTATGGATAACCACACCGGGGGGAGAGGGGGTTCAGAATAGACATACATATATAAAATACCTATGATGCGAGAACAAACATCTGTGTTCATCAGACAAATGGATGCCCAGGCCAGAACTCGGTCGGAGTGTCGCAAACTAGGCTCTGGGAGAGAAAAATGTTGATCATTTTTTTCCCCTAGTTAACCCCTACTTTTTTCGATTGTATTGGATAGAAGAGATATAAAGACGCATTTTATGTCGGACAAACTTGTCTCTCAAATCAACCCTTACGGAGTAGAAGGATGAAAGCCAACTCGCATTTTAAGGGCTCCTGGGACCCCGCATGTAATAAAACTTTAGGAGCAGTAAATATAAACTATTTCATTGACGAAAATACCCCATATGGGGGGTCAATTCCAAAACCCTAGCAGTCTGCAGCCACTTTTATTTTTATTTTAGCAAAATTCACCTTAATTTGTAAAACAACGGCGGTAGAACTTCTACGTCGTGTAGGGGCTAGCTGTTGATTTTATTTTAAGGCAAAGATGTAGAGTAACTAATATCATAAAAAAGAGAGAAAGTTTATTTTTTACAGTACTTGAGCGCATTTGGGCCCTTTATTCTAAAATTCTGAGATAACTAACTAACTAACTAAGACCATTAACCCATGTTTTTTCTAGTTTCATAACAATATTTGCTTAACAAATTGATATAGGAATCACTGCTCTCGGTCTAATAGTTTAAGAGTTATTGCAGTTCAAAAATACCCCTTTTCTCGCGGGCACACGCGCAGGTATACATAACTGCAAAAGCAGGTAGGAAGTGATTATGTTTTTTTTATTTTAAAATCAGGGATTTAGAGACGGAATAAAACAAAAATTAAAAGTTTCGCAAGTTCAGCTTCACTTCTGTTTAATTTACTAAGGGTAGAATGGGCTAAGTCATGTCCAATTTATTTACTTCATTTAGGGACGACTTAGGGGAAGTTCCTAAGTTCAGAAGATTATTACCTTGTGTTCGCGGTTTCGATATATTTCCGATCTCCCTAATCAGTTTCCAAGTTTCACGAATGTTGCCTTTTTGTCAGTTAATTCTTTTTGATAGTACTGTTTCTTGAGATTTTTTATGACGTTATTACAGATCTTACGGTATTTTTTGTACAAGTTGCTTTGATCTATAATCGATGGAGAGTCTTGACACTTTTTGTGCAGTTTGTCCCTAGTTCTGATTGATTTGATGACACTTGGCGTAATCCAAGGTTTGATAGGCTTGTTTCTTTTCGATATTTGAGAAATGTTTGAGTTACTGTTGACAAGCTCTTTTAGATGATTTGTAAACAGTTGCCTTGCTTTATTTATGTCTGTTGTCACGTAAAAACCACTCCAGTTAGTTTCATTGAGACTCTTTAAATTATTAGTATAGTTTAAAGTTGTCTTTCTAAAATGGCTGTTAGTTCTAGGAATTTGAGGTTTTTTTTTAAATATAAAGTAGAATTGGAGAGTGGTCAGTGAATTGATTGAAAACAATTGCCTGTGTTACTGCATTACTTTTGACCATGAAGTGGTCAAGGCAAGTCTTGTTTCTTGTTGGGATATTAACGATTTCACTTAGCCCGTGGGAATACAACATATTTAAATACTGAGCAGAGTATCCAGAAATATTTTCTCGTTTACAGCTATAGTTTTTGAAGTATGTTTGAGAAAGAAAGGACTTATTCCATCAGGGCCAGCTCCTAGGAATTGTGATGTCACAAATCACAGATTTCACATTAGGGTTCAAAGAACCGGTAGAATGGGAAGCATCTAGACTGAAAACTACATTACTCGTATACGGAGCTGAAAAAGTTCCTGAACAAGTTACATATACCATCTGGACTGTCAGACTCCAAATGAATTTAGGTCATTGAACTAGGTATTCCAGTTTTAACTTTTCGGCTACTAATGTATGACCAAAAAAGCTAAACATCTTTTACTATGCAGTCTTCAATAGAATCGATACACCTATTAAATAAAACATTATTTACTTTGGGTTTCGAATCTTTGACGATACATTGAGAACATTTCATAGTCAGTTACGTTTCCAGAATGTTTCCATTTAACCCAGGCTTTTTCTTTACGCTTGTATATATGAATAAGTGAACGAGAAAACCAAACCGGATAATCGTTAGGTTTTAATTTATGGATAGGTATATGATTTCTTTTGTTTAATACACTGCTGCATTAAAAAATGATTCTGTATAGTGGTCTATGTCTTTTGCAATAACTAATGTTCTCTTACAAATTAAGTTGTTTTACAAATTAAGGTGAATTTTGCAAAAATAAGTCGCCGCAGACTGGTAGAGTTTTGGAACTGAAGCCCAATATTTTCGTTGATGAAATAGTCTACAGTTACTGCTCCTAAAGAATTATTAATACATGCCGGGACACATTGTATATGTATAGTATGAATATGTATACAGGTTAAGTCGACCTAGATCCGTCAAGGAGAGATAGTTTCCATCATTTTAGGCAGATTTCACTATAAAACACCCTACCCAAACTTAACCGTTTTCAAGATATTGAATGTTTAAGGTTTTTTTTACAAAAATTTACTTTTTTTTGTGTATTGGCCAAGTTTTTCGTAATTTGTAGGTCTAATGTATTCGTTTTTAATTTTTTGTGCAGAAGATGAGTTACTGAAAGATTAATAATAATAATAATAAACACTTTATTGCCAATAAAAAGAAAAGCAACAAAAGTAAAACATACAAAATGTAAAAAAATACAGAAATGCAATTTGGGCGGCCTTATTACTACAAAGCGATCTCTTTCAGGTACCCTAACATTGTCAACAACTTAAATGTAAGTTACTGAACAAACTAGTTCGTCACAGGCGATTGATTGTTAAGAAAAGAAAAAAATCGTAAGACAATGAACAAAATACTTTTTTTCCTTGAGAATATTGTAAAAAAGTCAATGAAACAGCTTTCCAAAAATGTATAACAGTCTAGGGTTATGATTGACACTATACACACTCGCAGAAACAACTTAGATGGAGCGCTACCAGTAGTAAAAGTGCTTATATGATACAATTTATCATTTGGGTCAAAAACCAAATTAAAACGACACAGAATCGTAAAGACATTTATTACAGTTAACCTACGCTTCTACATGGCCGCGTATATTCCGCACTCAAAGTCTCATCTTTTCCCAAACCAGTTTTTACTACACCCGTAGTAAAATTTTGTCGTAATTCATTTGCTGCATTATTTTTTGTTTTAGAACATCAATAGAGGCGAGAGGGTTTGGTTCATTATAAACTAGGCTCATCATGTTGCCCCCAAACATAAAAATCCATTAGGGTCAAGTCCGAACTTCTCGCTGGCCACGGTATGGGTCCTCCTCTCCCGATCGACTTGTTGGGATAATTGGTGTCCAACCATTGCCTTACGTTTCTTCTGTAGTGTGCAGGGCAACCGTCATGCTGATACCACATGCCACTATTGTCGCATATTAGACTTAGGGTTTTCGATCGATAGGTGGTCGATCGATGGTAGCGTGGAATAGGCAACGTCGATCGACATCGACCAATCGACGTCGATCGACGGTTGATCGATTGGTGTGGTAAAACCCTAAGTGGTAAATCTTCTTCAGGTAACCCAGGTAAATCTCTTCTTAAAAAGTTTTCATAATCTTCACCATTTAAATTATCGGGGAGAAAGTGAGGTCCTATCAAATGGTTCGATCGTCTTTGCGATCCCCTTAACCTCTTTTTATATACCTGCTCTTTTGTGGCCCAATAATGAGCATTGTGGTAATTGGTTATACCATCTTGGTTGAATTTGGACTCATCTGTCCACAAGATATTTTTAAGAAACTGTGGTTTTGGGATATAACAATTTTACATGAATCTAAAATCCAACCTCCTTACAGGATATCCTTCTTCAATGACATGTACTGGCGTATAGTATTGTAACAGTGAATTAGTTAAGCTCTTGTCTATTTGTACTTAAATAAAATTTCATTTCATTTCATAGGGGTGTAGGCCGGCAGTTTTAACGATAAACCATACCTTCCACTTCGAGAGTCACTTAGAAAGTTCTTGGGCAACAATATTAGTTGAAGTGGTTTAGGGATCCAATGTAAACTTTAAGTATTAAATTATCTTCCTCACTGCGGTCGTCATCATCATTGACACGTGGCCTGCCCAGATCTGATCGTCGCCTTGACACAGAGCCAGATTCTTTAAGTCGTCGATAAACTCCGTCAAACACACTAACATCCGGGTCTAGTTGTTGTTCAGGTTGTCTAGGCAGTTGAGATAACGTGATATGTATTTGATACGAGCTCATGCAGATACATAATTACAAAATCCGTAACATAATAACATATCAGCATACGATTCTGTGTAGTTTTATTTAACCCAACTGACAAATTGTGCTACATAAGCACTTTTACTACTTCCGCAAGTTTAATAAAGTTCATGAAACATTGATATTTTTAAGCTCATCTGCCACTTAAGTTTCGTTGACTTTTTTTACAATATTCTTAAGAGAAAAAAAATATTTTGTTCATTTTCTTATGATTTTTTTCTATTCTTAACAATCAATCGTCTTTGACGAACCATATTGTTCAGTAAATTACATTTAAGTTGTTGATAATGTTAAAGTTACGCATCTACTGCACAAAAAATTAAAAACAAATACATTAGACCTACAAATTACAAAAAATTAAAAAATTTTTTTAAAAAAACCTTAAAAATTCAATATTTTGAAAATGGTTAAGTTTGGGATAGGGTGTTTCATAGTGAAATCCGTTTGAAATGATGGAAACTACATATCCTTAACATCCTTAACGGATCTAGGTCAACTTAACCTGTAAGCCTGTATATAGAATAAATTATTTGTTGACCTAATACTTAAGATATAATCATATTTTGGCATAATGAGTTTTAAGCATAACAACCTGTTGGGCTATAATCAGTTGGACTATTGAGGAGACGCATAATAGTCTTTAGGTAAGCTTGCTTGGTCCCAAATTAGGTAGACCCCGACTTGCTGAGGTTGAGGTTAGTTTAGAAGTGTGATGAAAATACTTGCGAAAAAAGAGTGTGCTTAAAAAAGAGTGGTACTGCATCACCCGTTGAAGCGCCACTTCATATTTCATTGTCACTCCCATCCCCGTTGTAAAAATTACTACAAAAAATCTATTTTGATATTTTAACTATCAACCAATATAGAAAAAATCGAACAATATTTTTTTCTAAGTATTTTTCTCTCAGGGCCCCGTTTGCAACATTTCGACCCAGGACTTGAACCTGGGACCTCCGGCATATAAAACAGTGCTACTACCCACTACACCACTCAGCTAACAGAATTCTCATTCATTCATTTGTCACATGAAATTAAGGCAATACTTTCTTTAAACTGTATAATAGTAATTTGATCCATAAGATTTTGGTACTGTAAATAACAAAGTTTATTATTCTATTTATGTATAAACATTTTAATTGTTGCTTAATGTTACATGATCCAAACCATGTCATAAGCACCAGTAATTAATTGAGGTGGCACTTAGAATTATAATAATAATAACTAATACAATAAAATAAATAAATTGAATCGTTTAGTTTTTTATCTAGGAAGTGGTCATCTTGTTGGTGCATTAAAAAATAAATAAAATAAAATTCTATCATTATATGATTAGTGATATCCTGTATTAGTTGGCCTCACCTTTAATCCAGTAGCTGCATAAATTACTTCCGAGCATTTGTCACTGTTGTCGGAAGATGTAAATATTGGATTTAAATTAGTACCGCTCAAACAAGTTCTACAACTAAGCGAGTACATTTTACTATATTATTGACACAGCAACTCTGATATATTCCGATAGCTATGTAAACAAAAAAAATTGCAAGAAAATTATATAAATTTAATTAGTGAGACGCTGACTAAACAACAAGCATACGAAATCATAGATAAATATTTATTCTAAAACAAAAACAAATCAGCTTTATTGATTGAATTTTACTACGATTGAATTCTTAAAATGCTGTCAGTCACCCACTCATGGAAATAATATCAATCGATCAATTAATTTTGTAAGTAATAGCCAGCGAGGTGATAAATACATGGAGTAGTCGTAATGTCCTATATTAATAAGTAGTTATGTATATCGAATCATAGAAGAGAAAGAACTTGGTTGTCTCCCTCTACTTATACAAAAATGCTAATAAAAAAAAGAAATAGTACTATTTTAGAATGTTGTCACTAAAATATCAATCGTCTAGTGACGTCATAGCAGGTGGCTAGGGTGCCCCAAAATCGCCATTTATTGATACTTTCTATCAAAAAAAGGATCAGTCTCGGTTTGCGTGCGGATTCGTTCACACGTCGATCGCAGACGATCCGCTCTCTAGTCTCCGCACTAGTTGAGCACCCCAAATTTCACTGGTCGTTTTCACGACTCAGGTTTTCGTACCGTATCTTCCTAAATTTCATAGGACCGTCGTTTTCACGACGCATCTTCTACATCGTCACCAGCAGCCCGTCGTCGTAGATCTGCGTCGCCGTCGCCGCTCCGGCAAGCTCTGCGTTCCAGGACTTCGAGTCTTCGAGTTGGAGTAAGTTATTCGCGACGTCCCCAACCCCCCTACCGCGTGTAGGGAGGTTTTAGGAAGTTAGTCTTCGTTGGTAGGTTTTTAGTATATACATTTATATATTATTGTCCCTCCCCAACCCCTCCGCAATGGCCTCGCGAAGCCTTGAAGACTTCGCGACGATGCTAGCCCAAAATCTTACCTTTCTCGGTATTGAAATGTCTCCAGAAGATATGTATAAAGTATGCATTCAATGCGGATTTACCTCGCCCCCCCTCAGGCCCTGCAAGCCCCTCAGGTACCACTGGTCCTAGGATCTCCCGCGTCCCCCGATACCTCCAGTGACATGGAGTGTGAATCGGACGCCACTTCACGCCGAAAGCGCACCGCTCCCAAGAGCGACCGACTCATCCTCGATCGCAACCCTAACTGGTTCAGAGCCACCCTCTTTTACTCTTGTAAAGAAGCGCTCCAAAAAGCGCTCGAAACAAGCCCCGGCGGCCTCAACGCCCGTCCCGGTGTTTTCAACACCCTCCGTGGCGACTACAACGCCAGCTACCCCGGTGCCTACAACACCCGCCCCGGCCCCATTGATGTCACTCACTGTGACCCCACCCCCTACCGCGGCTTCAGTCAAGTCTAAGGTCCCACCACCCGTATTCCTCCGGGAAAAGGGCAAATGGTCCGAGGTCTCGACATTGTGCAAAGAGCACAAGATCCTCTACATCCAAGCGACCAACTCGGGTGAATCAATTAAAATCACTGTCTCGTCGTTAGACGATTTCCGAGCCTTGACTAAGCTCCTCACCGGCAAGCAAGCTAAGTGTGGTAAGCAATATGCTTACCACACTTACGCTCTCCCGGAAGAGCGTAAGTTCAGAGCGGTACTCAGAGGAGTCCCGTTCGAATTATCGAACGAGGCTATCCTAGAGGATCTGCAGTCCCGGCACTCGCGGTGCATAAAATGCTCAGCAAGTACGGAAGGCGTCACCCTCTCGCTTTGGCGGTACTCACCAACGTCCCTAAGTCCAGGGAGACCCTCACAGGGGTTAGCACCATATGCGGCCTCTCTGGGATCTCAATCGAGGTGCCTCATCGCCGCGGTCACCCCGGCCAGTGCCACCGGTGCCAGTTGTACGGGCATGCGGCGGCCAACTGCGCCACCCCACCCAGGTGCGTAAAGTGCCTGGTCCCTCACTTCAGTAAGGAGTGCAATCGCACTCCTGAAACTCCTTCTCCTCCCGATTGCGTGCCTTGTGGACAGTCCAGCCACACTGCAAATTACAGGGGCTGCCCTCGTGCACCCCGTTGTATGCGTCCCAATTCTAAGAGGGTGGCACACAAACAGGCCCCACCCCTTTCTCAGGAAAAGTTTCCGCCGCTGCGTAGCCGAGTTCCTCCGGCTGCACAGCCTACTCAGCCCAAGCCTGCTCCCGAGAACTGGAGGCACCGCCCCGCTGCACTAGCAAATCCCATCCCGGCTCCTCGCCCATACAAATCCACTCCTCAACCCTCCGTAACAGACGATATGCGTATCGTCTGCGACGCTATCCAAAATATTGATGTTAGGGAAATTTCAGTCTTAGCCCGTAAACTTAGGGCTTCACGTTCTCCGACAGAGCGACTGCTAGCTCTGGCGGAGCATAGTTCCCTTCTCAATTCATTATAGGTTCATTTAAATGAATTGATCCCTAAGTCAATCTTCGGCCGACCTCTGCGCAGCCCCGGCTTCACCGGAGGCTGCCCAATACGGCCACCAACTCATCCCTTTGAGCACCTTCAGTCCAACTTTCACATCCGGCGGAAGACCCGCTAGCGGGTCACCGCCAGCGCGCCCACTTCCCAACGGGTGTCGCTTCCAATGAAGGCTAACGGTAAAATTTTGCCACAGCCAAAGAGGTGGTTTTTAGTGGGTAGGTGCCATTCTAGTGTGTCCCATATCACCCCGCAGACGGCTGCGGTGGTATTCATGACGAATCTTCCACCCAGTGAAGGTGTTGCTTCGGCCGCAAAAAAAAACAAAAAAAGCTTTTAAAAGTGATGTTCCGGAGCTTTGATTATTTAACCAGATATCGATGATCATAATCAATATGTTTTTATTTTTCATACTTTCGATGCAAATGATAACAGGCGCTTACGCATTAAATCATATCGAAACCGTATTTGCTTTGCTTGCCGTTGTGCGTGTATTTTTGAAACAAAAAGGCGTGAAGAAAGAGGGAATTAAGTTTGTTTAGAATTGTTAATTTTGTTATTGAATAGGCAGATAGTTGTTTTGTGTAAATTTGAATCGTAATCATTGAAGACAAGCCAGAGTTTAATTGATTGAACTGAAAACTTTGATGCTTGACCTTGAATAACTTTTTAAGCAAACGTGGGATCTTTCGGTGTTATATTTATAATAGTGCACCCCAGGTCTGTTTCAAAATTCAGTATGTTAGGAATTAATGCAAACTGACTACTATTTTCCAGGCTAATTTAACGGGACTATGTCAGGGCTTACGAAAATAAACTGTAAAGTTCTTTATTTTTTATATAAAAAGAATTATAATGAAAGTAAATAAACTATGATTATTTCATTTACGTCAATCTCTTACAAAAGTTCATTTAATTTTATATTTCAAGTTCAAGTTATATTTGGTTCTAAAATATCGATAGTAGATTCGATACTCGTTGTGCAACCCCAAAAATGGAAGCCATTTTATGTTTTATTTTCAAGTTTAAGTATGCACCTATTTTTCGTAGCTAGGGCTTGTCCATTGGTTGAGGTCAATGGTATTAGCAATCAGCCACCCCCGCCCAGCCGTTAAAACGTTTGAATAAAACCATCGTTAGACAACCGGAAAATGCGAACGATCTAATGATTGCTAAAAACATAACACGCACACAAAGAATTTTCCTTATTTATAGATCTACAAAATACTCAATTTAGAGCTAAAGCTTTTCCACTTTCCACGTCGTCGCTAAATGTTGTCTGGCACCACAGAAAAGATTGTTCAAATAGACATAGGGACACAGTATCGAATAAATGATATCGATACTCTACTCATAAAAAATTATCGTACTTGTAAAAATATATAAATGTAACAGTATAGATATTTTTTAGTGATTCTGATTTTAGTATGTTAACAATAAGGGAGCAACTACATGTAAAATGTCAGCAGACTTTGTTGAGCGTAAAATAGATAAGTGAGGTCGTATTAAAAACAAATTAAAACGAATACGGGTGCGTGGCTGCGTGGGCCAAAGCTATGCTAGGTGCTTATCAACCTACAGAGTTATTTTAACAGCTTCGCTCGGCTCAGTGGAGTTTAAAAGTGGATAAAAGTACCCAGCTTAGCATCAATGATCCAGACCCTCAGATGCAATAGAACCTACTTAAATACTGCGTCGCCTACATCGAAATAAACCTTCATCAATCTTCACAAAAAGATTATAAACACTGTTCTTAGAACATAAAATTTATACAGCCGTTTTTCCGATAGTCTGTTTCAGTTTTGTAAGCACTATTTACTATTTTTTCAAAGTAAAATTACACAAATATCGATACACAGTACAAAGTACAAACATTATAAAAATCAAATACTGATATAACCAAATGGAAACATCCATAGGACACAATATGGGGAGCCATACCAATTTATTACAAAATTCAGTGACAAAATTCAGTGAAAAAGCAAATAGGATAGTATAGAATAATTTTAGTGCTGGTAAATCAGCTTCAATTGTTACATACGAAGGATTTCCTTTTATACATTGGTAGACATTTCATAAAATAGTGCTTATAGCACTATTTTATGAAGTAAAAGTATCGAGCAGAAAAAGCTCGTTGAGTAAAAGTATCGAGTGCAAAAATATCGGTATCGATATAAAAGTACTTGATAGCAAAAAGTATCGGGTATTTGTTCGTGTCCCTAAATATACATTACATAGCATAGCTAGGTAGGCTGAACAGATGACGGCTTCATTAATTAATTGTTGTTTTCGTACACTGACAGACTGCGCTGGTATCAGATTTATTACTGTTGACTCTATAACGGTATATAATATAAGGTGCTCTGTGGTGTGCGAGTGCCTATCAGTTTATTTTGAATAAGAGATTTGCTTACAGCTTGGAAAAATAGTAAATAAATTACACGATACATGGCGCTAGTAAAAGTTGGTTTTTTCTTAATCTGATTGAGGAAAATTTCATATTATCAAATGGCAACATTTCCATAAAGTGACAGTTATTATAAAGTATGACGTATTTCGTAACCTTTCAATCAATTCAATCATATAAATCCGTGTTTTGTGCTAGGCGTATCCATCCAGCCAGCGTACCTATTTTATTCTCTCCGTACCTCTCAGCAATCATTTTTATACGTTTTAGCGCATAAAACAAGAGTATTAAACTAGAAATCATGGCAGCTGCACCAATTTACAATCCCGTAAGTAAATACTTTGTTTCATTACAAAGTTGTAGTATTTTTTGAAAGCGGCGTTGTTTTTTTGAGTTACCAAGGGCACCTAGAATAGCTAGTGACTCATTATCAATTGTATTTGCCGAGTAAATACATGAATGCGGCATTCTGAAGCGTGTGTAATTAGCTCGCAATTTTTGTCATGTAGGCCACCTACATGTGAATAATTCTTATTATTTTGTTGGACTACATTTTAGTGCAATAATTTGTAAAAGAAATGTTGGTATCTTTAGAAGAATTAATTTACAGTAGATATTTGACCTACAAAGTCCGTACTGAAAATGCAAATTGATTATAAATTGTAGTTTATGGGGCTCTGTATTATGATAATACATTGAATATTGAATGAGATTGTTTTCCCTTGAAGAAATACATATTTCATGTACATTTCCAAACTCATTCAATATCATTCTTATTATATCATCAAGGTAAATTCTTTGGAAGAACTAATGAAGGTAATTTACAAGATTTTATTTGTAAAATCTAAAGAAATATTAAGTGCCTAGTCATTCTGTCATCCAAGGTGTTAAGATATATCTAAAAGACATCTTGTTTATCACAAAATCCAGTTGGGTTAGGTTGGTTGACCTTCATAAAAATACATAATAGACAATTCAGCTTGATTTATGTAAGGCTTAAATTATGTACTGAATGAGTTGTTATTCAAATGCATTTTGTACTTCTTATAAATAAATATATCAATGTTTATATATTTGGACTCTGAAACTATTTATCTAATTATTATTAAACTTTAATTAGTTGTCTTAGTACATGTAAAGTCTCGTTTTATTTGACTTATGCTGCAAGCATATAAATTAAGATTGGTGCACATTTGCTACTCTTGCACATCACAGTACAGAGCAATATTTGAAGTAAATGCTGCCTATACTCACAAGTCCTCTGAAACCTCTACTTCGGAAGTCCTAGAATTCATAGTAATTACCGATCATTATATTTTCATTTAGAGTATTGTGGTGAGTATTAAGAATATTCCTACCTGTTTGCCATTGCTTATTTTAGGGGGATTTTGAACTCATACAGAATCATTGGAAACACCAGAAACAAAATTTCATCACATTAAATCATCTTCAATTCTATCAGTAAAACTTGCAGTGGAAAAAGCTTAATTCCTACCTTTTAATTCCTTTCACTGAGATAAGATACTACTTTTTATGTTTTTGTTAGAAGATTAGCCTATTTTAAAGTTCTGATTTAAAAAATCTGCTTTATGCCACATAGACCAGTTAAGTGTGAGATGTATCAGTGTCTAAAATTTATGTTGCCTAATAGGTTCAGGTGATGTTTAGTTTATAGTTATAGGACCTGGATTAATATAGGCCGGAAGTTGGATATTTCGTTAGATTCGGGGGAAGCTAGTTTAAACAGATAAATTTTAATTAGTAAATGTACAAACCAGTTTCCAACGAAATTGTGTATCTTTATATTTTGTAAACATTTCTTCTCTAATCTCTGTATGTTTATAAAAATAGATAAAAGTGGTTGAAGTGGAAGGAATGGCTTTAAATGATTAAACCTACAGCGAGAATTAGGAATTAATATGGTCCAGATGTGAACTTGAAATGTTTATAATAATGTTTGACTCCTGTATTTAAAAAGGCACTTGGCTAGAAAACTGTCCGAGGAGAACAAAAGAGCCAACATATTAATTTCGCTAAACCATCCTAAGATATTTTAACTTTGTAATTTTTATATTTACAGTATCTAAAGTCAAATGAGAAATTCGTTCTATAATTCAAAAGACAATTTCTTGGGTGAGACAGACAGACCCATAAATCTCACAAATATAGTTGTAGAGAACAAGTTGCAACCCATTGGCATGGGTTGGCATGCCAGCCTTAAGTTTGGTGTTGGAATATTGTATGACCATAGTTTCTGTTGCCAAATTTTAAGGATGTAGTCTAAAATAAAATAAGTGTATGAGCAAATAAAATAAGTTTATTATCAAAATTTTAAAACTGATTGTTATACAACTCCGGACAATATCCCCAGATGATAGAATTGAGCCCTTGAACCAGACCACTTCACCATTATAATTATTTATAGGGCAATCTAGAAGGTTACTGTCTATACATTATTATTACATATTCTTATTTGCTTTACGGGACTATGTGGTCACTTTACCTGCACCCCGTCGCACTGCAACCTAGCAGATGTATTGTGTGAGTCCACCTGTTTCTAGCTCGCCGTTTACCTGAGTTAGTATCTGAAGTGTTAGGCTCCTTGGGATTCTGCAGCAGGGTTCTGGACCTTATGTATATACATTACATATTTTGTATTGTATATATTGCCTATATACAAGTAACAGCTCAGAAATGTGTGATTTTATTTCTTGTGAGTTCATCTAAGCCTTTTGTTTACCAAAGCTTCTTGCCACTAGCTCACACACACTAATAATTTCTACCATACTACATATCACCCATACATGGACATTTCTTAACAACATTTACATATATTTCACGCAATTTATTTTACATATTATGCTAGTGCTCGACAAAAGAAGTATCAATAATAGGAAATATTGACATGGAAGATTGTTTCAAGGTAGTCAGTTTGTAAGGAACCTCATGTTATATGAGTATGAACCATGCTGAATTTAATGAGGAAATAAATGAAATTTTTAGGATGTAAATAGTAAGGTAAAACAAATAGTAATCCAGTGGTTATCTTATATTTTAATCTTTTTGAATGAATAAAGGTGTATTAAAAATTTATCCTGTTGCTGATATTCAAAGCTGAAATGAGCTCAACATATTTTGCTATTATTTTTACTTTTATATTTACTCTATTTTTTGTCCGGTTGCTAAAATCCATTCTTCCTGGATTCTTTAGGGAAAGCATAAAAAACATTTTTAAATATTTATTTATTTATTACTTTATTTATAAATCACAAAATAAATAATGTTTAATTAGGTTACACTTCCATTTTTAACTAAATCCTGCATTAAAATACCCCTCCTTTTTTACAAACAGCAAAACAAAATAAAATAAATGAAATTATTTTTTTCAGTAGTAATAAAAATGTCAAAACTTCGAATATAGTAACATTTTTACTAAAGTGATCACATGATAGGTCACCTCCCAACTGTCTTCTTCGTAAGTCCGTGGTGCTGCTTCCTGGACAACCTGTGTGTGTGTTGGAACAACCAGCGTGATACTCGTGATCTGTAGTTGTAGTTTTACAATGTTTCGTTCACATCGTTTTTTTAATTTTTACTTATTGAAAAAGGATTAGACATTTGTCTTCTATTTCACCTGATGGAAAGATCAATCGCCCTTTCCTGAACAATTTTGACAGTTTGAAAGGCTACAATAGCCCATTACGACGATTCGTTGCGGACTGAACCACGTTCGTCGAGAATGAGGCCTAAACGCGCTGCTGGGTCGCGTACCATTTCTGTTTCTCTCTATCGGAAGTTCTGTGGTGACTACAGTACTCCATGCATTCAAATTCAAATATTATTTTCTCAACACTGACAATTACTTGTTCTTACTGACGTCAAATAAAGCGTGACTACCACCAGTTCGGAAAAACCTTCGTTTAATGTTTATAATTTTCTATCCTCAGGTCATCCCGTCGGTGCACATGATCCCGGGTGGGATGTTCCCGGGCCGCATGATCAGGTTCCAGGGTACCGTGCCTCCCCAAGCTGAAAGGTAATTAGAGTAGAGATGACTGAGCACTAGATGTATAGGATCTTTGTTAAGATATCGTCTGGGGCGGGGTACTTCAGTTCTTACTACATATTTTGACCGCCGTAATAACCGCGTCCACGTGGTTGTGCTCCTGTCAGAGGCATAGCCGGGTACAATACTGGAACAAAACAAAAGTTATTCCAACTGAAGCTTGCACTGGGCAACGCAGCATTCGTCGATATCGTCACTCGCCATCAGTGGAGTCGTGCGCTCCTTTGCCGGCTGAGAATATTGTGTAAAATAAAAACATGAATTACCTTTGATAACAGTACCTGTTCGGAATGGAACGCATCCTCAGATTTTGTGTAGGTAATTTATAATTGTAGCCAAAAATGTTAGGACCTACCCGCACTTGTCGCGAAAGGTTGGAACGGCCGGGCTGTCGCCTGCTTCGCTGCCGTGGGGAATTTCCAAAAAATAGTATGTAAAGTAAGAGACTGAGTTTGGATCGCCGCGTGGTAGGACGCCTTATTATTATTTCATACAATTTTAACTATCTATAGCGCCCGCGCTGGTTTAAGTGTTTTAAACGCGAGTTATAGTTGCGCTTATACGAAGTACATAGACATTTGTGTTTTGAATTTGTGTGTGAGAAGCTTCTGGAAGCTAGGTGTAACGTGGACCATATTTTCCCTTAATAAAGACCCATTGTACTTACAATAGTAAGATTTTTGTTCTCCAAGGGGAGCCCCCACGCCCTTACACTAACTGACGGACTAACACCTATGTATTTAGAGGAAATACCTACGTGGAATATAGAGGTCAGTACTAATTGGTTAACTAGCTATAAGCAGTGAGTGATCATCATCGACTTGGTGGGTTCGTGTCGCGGTTTACCGATTGCCGACTTGTACGATACAGTACCTTTATTGTCACACATGAACAACCACAATTTGATGGAAATTTCTTAAAAAGAGCCAGTGCTAGTTCTTACACGTTCATCCAGACGTCAATTGTTTTATCAAGGATAACTTCAGTAAAGATTTTGCTAAACGAATCTATACTTCTAAGTCTAGATTTGCTTGGCATAATCCATAATTAGAATGCCTTAATTGACCATTTCACGTCTATAAGTACTGCCAAAAGAGAGATTAATTATAAATATGGAACTTCTCTGTAGAATTATAGTCTGTTTAACAGGTTGAAATATTCAACATGATTCATATAAAAGTATTATTTAAAATATAATCCAAACTTGTCACTTTGTCGATTTGGTGTGCGTGCACATTTAGGACAGCTTGTCATGCACACATGGCTACTGTATAAGTTTACAGCACACATAGGGCCGCGCGTACCCATGAGTTTAATGACCTATCAGTATCTTGTATATCTTCTACCCCAAATATTAATAAAATATTTTTTTTTATAAACGAGTGCTGATATTCTAGGACGTATTTTTACATAAAAATTTCTTTCTTCAAGAGATATGTATATTTCTCCTTTTTTTAGATTAGCTTCACACCTGTGATGCTTCGCATCGACAACTGCTAAAGTAATATGTAGAAAGTTTGTTGTTACAACTCGTGGGTATAGATCGTTAAACTCATCATTGCGCGTGTCTGCTTGACATAGGTACTGACTGTACACGCACATCGAAGTGACGAGAACACGGTTCGACAAGACGGCGGCTTCCACACATACAGCGAGTGTCATTTACGTGGCCGCGCTCACTTGTTTTGCTTCCTGTGTTCGCACACTGCGGTGAATAGACGGAATAGTAGACGCGCACTAGATTCATGTTGCGCATTTCCAAGCACACGCACACGGGACTCGAACGGTCTCTTCTGTTGTGAACTTGGTGTAAAATATTGCATTATTTTTCAGATTCGCCATCAATTTGCAGTGTGGACCTAGGACCGACCCCAGAGACGATATCGCCTTGCACCTCAACTTCAGGTAAATGATTGATCAGTAAGCGCCATTCCTCACATCTGATAGTAAACATTTGATGATTCCGTAGTATTTATAAGGCTTAGTAAATAATAAAGATATTTTCACGATAGCTAGCACCATTCATTATATTAAGGACAATTTCCACTGGATGCGAGGACAACACAACCAGTGAAAAATGCGCTTTTTAAAGCTTACTGTCAGACCTTTTACACCTGCAGCCTATTTTACCGGATTGTTTCGCGTTTAGTTGTCATTTGACATTTGAACTCGACGTGCGTCTGCTCGAGCGACTCCTGTCTCCGGTTGACATGTTTTACTTAAACTAATAAAGATTGCCGAACAAATCTGTAGTGGTACTTCCGCTCAAGGGGAAGGAACGGCCTGTGCAATTACTGGAACAAAGATTACCAATGAAGCGTGCGGTCGGCAACGCGACGTTGAAATGAAATGAAATGAAATATTTATTTCTCAACTTTGACAATTACTTGTTATTTTTGCGTTCAAATAAAACATGACTCTACCACCAGTTCGGAAAAACCTTCGTGAAGAAGAACTGGCAAGAAACTTCACGGGTATATTTTTTTTCAAAATATATTTACAGAGTCTACAAAATTATTCTTATCTGCATCCGTTAGCTCGGCAAGCCAAGTAGCCAAACGACGAACACCCTCAAACGGCACCCGTTCACGAGTTCGCATTAGTTCATATAATATCATATTTAATATTGCCAAATAGAACACCCACGACTGAAGATATCTGTGGGTGCGATTGACAGCTGGCGTCAGGGCGCGTGCGCGATGTCGGTGTAAGAACAGTAAAATAAATAGTTTCTGGATTTTTATAGATCATATAAAATGTCGTAATTTCAGATTCGTGGAGCAGTGCGTAGTGCGCAACAACCTCACCAACTACAATTGGGGCGTGGAGGAAAGAGACGGAGGCATGCCCATACAGAGGGGTATGCCGTTCGAGGCTCTAGTGTTGTGCGAGCCGCAGAGCTTGAAGGTAACTGCCGTGAATTATGATTGAACATTTAGAATACAACATTTAGGAAGATAGGTGACAAATTCTTGACGCAGGGCGGTCGCTCTCATAAATCTCGCGCCATCGCCTGATCTATAAACTGAGTCATAAAACATTACGACAAATCCCTTCTTTGTTGTTACACACAACACTAGAAGTGCGAGCGAGAGTTCCGATATGCCTCTAAGTGTGAGCGAGAGATCTGATAAAAATTATTAAAAATGATAATGGCTCAACTATAATCAGCCTGTCACTTGAAAATAACCGAGTTGATACGACACATCATCCGTCTCGGTCGAGCATCACGCCATTGCATCGTTTTGTCTCTTTCCAATTTTTGTTGATATAATGTTTAACTTAATAATGGACTTGGGTTTGTGTGAGTACCAGATTACACAAGTACGTCATGTAAGTTAAATTATTTATAAAATCAGCCGACAATAACCAGGTGCGAGTCCTGGCTGGGACATTCGTGATGATCACAGATGTATATTTATTCTGCGTTATCCCCCTTCAGGCTACCAACTACGCCACTTCGCCATCAAATAACAGCATGTTGATAGCATTTTTACAGGAAACCATCGCTTACTTTACAGATAGCACTAAACGGAGTCCACTTCTGCGAGTTCATGCACCGCACCCCGTCGCAGCGCATAACCCACATCACCATGGACGGCGATGTCCAGGTCCAGTTCATCGGGTTCGAGGGAGCGCAGCCACCCCCGCAGGGGTACATGGTGAGTGGAGTTCGTATATTTTTTGTTAGTTTCTATTTTATATGTTGAAAGACAAGAACGGCCATATATGCTACATATATTCGGTCTGCCCACACCCCCAAATTATGGGGGGGGGGAGTATTTTTTCGAACGTGCATCTGCATATATTCCCCCGGCTGTGCCGATTGACGCCAGCTCGAGCTTACGGGTAACGCCGACATGAGGGTAGCACCGATATGCGGGTATCGCCGACATGAGGGTAGCACCGATATGCGGGTAACGCCGACATGAGGGTAGCACCGATATGCGGGTATCGCCGACATGAGGGTAGCACCGATATGCGGGTGTCGCCGACATGAGAGTAGCACCGATATGCGGGTATCGCCGACATGAGGGTAGCACCGATATGCGGGTATCGCCGACATGAGGGTAGCACCGATATGCGGGTAACGCCGACATGAGGGTAGCACCGATATGCGGGTATCGCCGACATGAGGGTAGCACCGATATGCGGGTAACGCCGACATGAGGGTAGCACCGATATGCGGGTATCGCCGACATGAGGGTAGCACCGATATGCGGGTGTCGCCGACATGAGGGTAGCACCGATATGCGGGTATCGCCGACATGAGGGTAGCGCCAACAGGGAGGGAGGAAGCATCGTCTGTCTGCATGCCAGTGTCTGTATCTCCTACACCCTCTGTGGGGATCGTTCAAATTGTCATTGTGTGTAACTGTTTTGGAAAGTAATAAAATGGTTTTTAAATTTGAGGGCTTGCGCCAAACTGACGCTTCGCGCGCTCGTGTCAGCAGCACCGACATTTGTGTAGTTTCTAGTCGGTGTCCGTTTGCGCGTAGACACTTCAGCTCGTCTGCGCGCGCGGCGCTAAGTGTTGTGTGTGCGTGACGAGCTGCACTGATAGCACACGCACACCGAGGCGACGCGAACACGGGTTGACAAGATGGCGGCCGTCGCACGAAGTTTACTTGCGTATTTGCGAGTGCAAATGAGTTGAACCGTCTATAAGTACTAAGTTTTGTCTGGTTTTGAACTACTGAAATCTTTTGAGAATTCGGTATGTAAAGACAAAATTTCATTCGTTATTTTATAAATACTTTGTGAGTACTTTGTGAGAACGCAGATAAAAGCGAGTAGGCTTATTTCAACTAAAATGCATACAATTAATTGAATAACAGTCGACCTCTATATGACGTCATCAAGGAGCATTGTTGTCTAACGTAACTAACTCCTGGTTAAGCTGACAAGTCAGTGATGTCAATTAATAGCTGTCACAAGAATTCAGCCGATATAACTTTGTGATGAAATTTTTAAAAGATAACCACTCTGTGACGTCACCATACGGATTTCTTACAAATTTGATTTAATATACCGCGCAGGAATCTGAAATATTCAGATAGAGTTCCCAAAGTACCTAATTCTTTCAGAAAAAAATATAAACCTCAACTTTACATTCCGAACTTCAAGTGGAGCCTGCGCGCGGCGACGCTGCCATAAAACACCTACAGTTAGTGTAAAGAACCGCCTCAAGCTTGTTGTAGCTCGTCAATAACATATCTTCACATGTTCGTGTGTTCCAGGCGGATCCCAACTACGGAGCGTACGGAGCCCCGCCCCCCGCGTACGGCGCCCCTGGCTACGGGGCTGCGCCTCAAGGTACGACGCCCGTAACTTAACCTAACACTTGTAACTGGTGGCTTTTGTAAGTCGTAGGAAAGTTTTGTATTTGACAGCGGTTTGATTGATAGTAACATAATTTTTTGTTGAGAGCAAGTTTAGTGTCTGGAGGGAGTGAAAGTCCCCTTTCTGTCTGGCACTAAAAGGGCTTTATCTCTCGAACATGATCCTTTTGTGCCTTGTGTCGAACACAACACAAACAAATATTTTATTTTGATATAATTAATATCTGTGTGGGTAGTACGCAGATGTAGACCCTTTTTGTGTCCAGTTGTTTCCACTTGGAAAATGTGTTCGGTGTAGGTGTAGGTACCAGCAGCATTAACCTTTCAAATAATGGTACTGCGCCACCTGTCGACAGCGGGCTACCCCTGGCCGCTGGACACAGCAACTACTGTCCGTGGGCTGATACGCCGTGTCAGCAACAAACAAATGGCCACGTTCACGCAGCGCCTGGCACGTTGAGTGTTCAAATATTGCCACTTCAGGCACCTTTGTGAGACTTGGTCTTTGTAATGGTAATTAGTTTATTGTTATAAAATAAAATAATGTAACTCTCGCATCGTTATCGCTATTTCGTCGGAAGTCAAAGAGGCCAGCGCGCCATCTTGCCAGTGGCAACTAGACACTACTGTTTCTGAATAGAAAGTAATATCTGCCCGGCTTGTTGGGACGGCGCGTGGTTGGCGTAGCGGGTCTTATACGTCGGAGGCCCCAGGTGTGAGTCCTGGCCGGGGCGTACATTCGTGTGATGAACACAGATGTTTATTCTCTGGGCATGGTTGTTTATATTTTTATTTGTATGTTTATTCTGGGCTCCGCTCACTTCGGGGCCAGGCAGTTGGGTGTGTTCGTCTGGGGATTTATTATTAGTTTAAATTGAATATACAAAATGAGAGCTTTATAAATCTAAGTCCAACTTTAAAATCTGTTTTTTTTAAATATTAATAATATTAACGTGAAAAATCTTTCAGAGGTATGTAAGAAATGTCAGTAATTTACTTAACAACGCTCATATACAAATTGACCTCTCTGTGCTACCAATAAAGTTAAATTTTGCGTAATACCAAAGAACGGTTTATATTTTGCATATATTTAATATATTTCCTACTTATAATGCTGTCGTTATTTTAATATGCCTTAGTTGTCCAGGTTGAAGTCCAATTTATTTGTTATAACAAGTAACTTTCTTGTGTCGTTCAAATACATAAATACATTTTTTTTTGTTTGGAATGATAAGTTCATGAGAAGCGCGAAATTGTTTTGTTAAGGACTTGTATGAGTTGCGTTTCGCGCCCTACGGTGCGGTCCAGTCGAACGTGTCCTATCTAAACATCATTTGCTTTGTATTTATACTTTATGCCCATATACTATATTTATACCTGTGACCCCGCGCGAGCACAAGCAAAGAACGTGGGTAACGCACAGGGCAGGCACAGACCGGTTGCCCTGCTCGGGTCGTTGACTGCGGTCAGTCATTTCGAATCTATCATGAAGTTTCTCTGGTGTATGGAATTATCTTAATTAAGTATTTATTTATGTAATGGGGACCTATCTATCTGTACATACAAAGGGTGAAATAGCAATCGAATGACAAAGTACCTTCGGCTTATTTTTTGGGTGCTAAAGTTGGTCCATAGATTAGTCCCTGAAAGTTTGTCACTTGATTTAAATTTCTCCCTATAATATTAACTAAAATTATCTTTTAGAATACCAATAACCTTTTCGTATTTATTGTACACAATAAGGTTTATCGATGTTTAATGCGCTAAGGTTTCTCAACTGTAGAATGCATGAAAATTAATTTAATTGGCATGCTCTTCACTAAGCCAACAATAGATGGCAGCACATCCGTGCTACTAGAGTTTCTCGTGTTAAGATGGCCTCTGGGCGGTACAGGCTTTCCGTGTCGACTGCTGTAACGTTCACATTTGCGTGGTTCAGTTCAGGTTAGAGCGAAGGCGCCGCTGGTGAATTCCACGAGTTTTGTGAAGTAATACATAAAGAAAGTAATAAAGAAACTAAATCCGATCGCATTTTTTTGTAGTATTTATTAGAATAGAAAATTTTATTTTTTAACAAATTAATGTACTTTTTTTATTTTTTAATATGTGCTGCCATCTGGGGTATAGTTTAAAAATAAATTGCTGTAGAAATTGGCTTATTTACATCCTTGGCATTCTCCTGGGTTACCACACATAAAAATAGTTTAAGTATATTTCATTTAATTAAGTTTTGACATAGGCTCAGTACATTACTCCGTATAGGCTGCCTGACAGCGCAGTGACGCAGGTCAGTTCTGATCCCTCATTTGTCATTTGAGTTATTTAGTCAAACCCTAAAACCAGCTAAAACATTCCCGTGGTAACAATTTTCTGGTGGTAATGGAGTTTATTTTACATTCAACCTCTATGTGACGTCATATGTCATAAAGTGGCATTAGTATGTATCTTCTTTTTGGTTAAACTGCCTTGTCATGTCGTCAGTAAATTAATTCCAGGTCACGTAACAAACTTTGCGATGCGACTTTACAAGTGAACTACTCAGTGACGGCACCATACGAATTTGTTTAAAAATGTTAAGATCATGAACACTGCGCAGAAGTCGGACATATTCATATTGTTTTTCCAAAATACGATCCGAAAAATATAACAAAATATGTGTACCTCAAAGTTCATTTACATAACGAATTGTACATACTGCTCTAAACTATTTTTATACGGTAGCTAACTAAACGGACTTATTTTTAATAGCATTGTACGCCACAAAAAATCTATATTGCCATCTAAATTAACAACTCAGCCACAACCGACGAGCGTCTAAACAATACTATCTTAGCCAATAACAATATGTTGTCGCATGATGCTTTTGCTGTAAAATTTTGAATCATCATCCAATTTCAATTATGGCATATATCATGCGATAAATGCAGCCTAACATTAACGTTACCTAAATGTAATATTCAGTAGGCGTTGCAAAAAAGACGAATTAGTGTATTAGAGGCTATCTCATTTTCCCGTAGCTTAGTTATAAAATTAGAAATTTGATCACGTGGCCGATAAAGAAGATTTCTTGTTGTGTGTTGTGTTTCCATGCTGGCTGATACCACCCAGTGAAGCCGTACATTAGGCAGTCTTCAATGTTATTGCCATTTCTAATATTTAGGGTATTTTTTCATTGTGGTAACCCAACTATTTATTTAACAGCGTATATATTCTAACGGCTTGACGAGTTTACTAACAATGTTATAGTGTTTTGTTCTTTGGTTAAAGAGTGAACATCTTATGCTTTTTAAAAGGTAAGTAAATTTATCTATTGTCATATTATACGAGTAGTTTGCGTGTATGCTTCTATTTTCTTTTCTGTGATTTAAGTAAAGTAGTAGCGAAGGATAGGGGACTCGCTCGCAGTCCGTCTCGCTCGCCCGCCTCGTAATCGCTTAACTCTCAGTATCATTAATTTTAAGGTTATAAAAATGATAAATATTAAAATTGTGTGAGTAGCAAATTGCTGTTCGTCACGTCCGGAGCGTCACCTTCCCGCGAGTTTCATGTAAAAATAACAAATACAATAATAGGCGTTCACCGCGCGGCTCGCAGGTTAAACATCGTGATTTACACAATATACAGGTAGGAGAGTTGTTGTTACTATCGCGCACTACGGCCCTTCCCCTGTCGACCGGCGTAGTGACCGCGCCGCGTGGTTGTGTGCTGGTGCAAGGGGAGGAGCTGCCGGGGCGAGTACTGGTCAAAGGCAATTTCAACTTGGGCTTGTGGCTGGTTTACACGCGGTAAGTAGTTAAGTTGGTAACTACATTTAAAGTTATGTGTGTCCACGCGCATTAAGCAGTTGAGCTCAAGCTCAATAAACATGCTCGATCAGTAAATTAGGGGTTCGTCAATTCTGTACATAGTTTTGTGATCAGTGAGATTTTAGACAAATTCAGAGAAGAATTTGTTTTGGAAATTAAAATCTGTATATGACATAGTTGTAACTTCGTATATTCAAAACAAAAAAGCATTCCTATTTTAAATACTGTTCAACAAATTTTAAAGGAGATTTTAAACTCCAATCTGAATTTGGAAAAATGGAAAAAATGCCAAACAAGTACGAGCTCTTGTCGCCAAGTGCTTTGTCAAGTTAAGCATTTAACTAAAAACAAATCGTGTCCCAACGTGTTAAGTGAGAAACCCCGCCCACCTACTTGCCAGAGAAATATAACGAATCCTGATCTACTTATCACTTGCGTACAAAATTTTGACTTACTACTTGTCACTAAACTGACTGTTGACACGTAATTTTAAACTTAAAATGTAGTCACCAACTGAACTACTGAACGCGTGTAAACCAGCCATTACGGTCCGCAACGCATCCTTGCTATAGATCGTAATCACAAGCACTATTGATAAATAACACACCGAGGACTAACTATGTCCGTGGGCGCGGATGCCGCTTACCACCAGGCGGGTCGCGAGCTCGTTTGTCGTCCACGGTGGATACGGTAAAAAACATATTTAAAAAAATGTAATAATTTCTAATGAAGTAGCGTGTTAAAATAAAGTGTTAAAAAATATATATACAAGGTGTCGCAAAATTCAACGATAACCCGGTACGGGGTAGTGCATACGGCGACGACTACCCAGGAAAAAATAAGAAAAAAAAATCGGTCTCTTCCATTTTTAAAGTTATAATAACTTTTTAAAAAACTTTGAATTTCGATACCCTGTACACTACGTTTAAGTACTATGACTAAACTGATTATTTCTTTTGTATTAGGCATTATTATTTGTAATGAAATTTGTATTATTTGCATAGCTGTTAATCACAATGCCAAATTAAGCAAAATTTTCTGTAGTATTAATACAAAATTAAAATAATTCATTTATTTCTGTCAATTTTAGAAAAGTTAAACTTTTAACCAACTTTGATATGGCATGGTTTAAAAATAATGTATCAACACTACATTGGCAAGTCCTTCTAAAAGTTGGCGCAACTAATCAAGATTCTGAAATGGTAAAATACTTTAATCACATTGAGCAGAAACAAAAATTATGCCTATTTTTTGTGAACAAGGACCAAACAGAAATATTTAGTAATTAATCCTTGAAAACTGTATTAATGTTATTACGCCATTAGTTTGCAAGACTAGAATATGTAGTTGTTTAAATAAAACAGGGAGTTGATATCAAAATGTTTTTTGTATTTATTAAATCGAATGTTCAAATTGTTTACCACCAGTATTGCGCGACAACGCCTTAAAAATGATCTTTTAATCAGACGCGCATATCCTCGTGTGGTGTGTTGTAGCACTGCCTCATATGCCGGTCCCAGGTTCGAGTCCTAGCCGGGGCATTCATTTGTGTGATGAACACGGATGTTTGTTGATATTTATATATGTATGTTTATTCTGGGTTTCCCCCCTTCTCTGTATGGTCATCCATAACACAAGTTCTGGTTACTTTGTGGCCATACAGTTGGTGTGATTGTCTGGGAAGTAATTATTATTATATTATTTGCATTTTTAATTCGAGATGGAATGTCACTTAATGAGATCTGCCCAACTGGATTCGAATCGTGTTTTGGATTAAAGTGCCCCTTGCAATTTATTTTTTTTTTTAAATTGTTTTTGTCACAAATGTTAGTTGTTATCCTTGTAAAAATACATCACACTGTAGAAAATTTCCAAAATAAGGTAAAGAATTTGTTGGTTCTGTGCCTATTAGCAGAGCGGCGCAGTGATTATACCACTGGCTTCTCGAGCTCAAGGCCTCGGGTTCGACCCCCCAGTGCCGGCCAAATGAACCAATAAGTTTCTACAACCTAATAAAGCTGACTGTCCAACGGTGAAGGAAAACATCCTAAGTATTCACAAACCTAAGAAATGATGTCGAAGGTACAGGAGGAGGAGTACAGAATGCCTGTCGGGGTGGTTGGCGCTCCTCCAGGGGACTCATCCTCGTGTGCTACGTGCAACAGTCTGACAGCTGGACTTTTGGATTACGTTTCTTATCTCCTTTTACCTTCGTTACGTATAATTTAAGATTTGTAACAGTTTTTAAAAGGGGTCTCCTTAAATTACGTCACGTGTTAATTATGTCACTGTGTATACCTATAATAGGCACATACAATACAGTATAATCTCAAGCAACAACTGTTTTCTTTTGATTATTTTTAATTACATTCATAAATTTGAAAAACTGTGACGTCACATCAGGGGGGAGGTCGTTCTGAAAATGTGACAACCTGTGACAAGGATGGGGGGAAGGGTTAAAAAGTCTTAAAATTCGTGTGACGTAATTTATGGATGGCCCCAAACGTGAAAAGCAACGGGATGCCATTTCATTTTAAAACAAAAAGGTTGCAAACCATTCGCTTGTTACTGTCACAGCGTTTGCATCGTTGACGCGACATCTCGGCCGCACTCAGACCCAGGACTGGTCACTTGAGGCACTGCTAGCTGTAGAGTTGCTTGGGAATCAACTTTATCAATATGAAATACGTACTAAGAACGCCAAACGCGGACCTTTTTGGTTTTTGGCTCAGCAAACCATCCTAGACACAGCGGTCGCCCGTTACCTGCCGAGGCCGCTCTCTACAGGACAACCGTGGTTTGCGCAATACAAACGTTTGAAAAAATAATGTTGCTTTTGTCTTCAAATGACAGTCTAGTTTCCGTGACCCGGACTGAACACTTTCTCAGAAGGACCCAAATTGTGTGTTCGTCTGCTTAGGAACTGATGGATTTCATATTGTACGAAAATTAAATATTGGCTGGTATGCTGTATGCACAAAACACAAAAGTGTCCCCGCTTGCGCACCCTTAAGGTATTATTTGTATTGTCTGAAACAAATTGTAGTAAAAATCCACGTAGCTATAGTTCATTTTATGCTGTCGATACATTTGTATATTGGCTCACTTATTTTTTTTTTTTGGCGCAGGCTTCTACTGAGTCCCTGCCAGCTGTAGCAGTCCACGGCTGATCGAATTATAGGTAGTTGCGTAATTTTATATTTAATTTGGGTGTTTGGTTATGCTTACTAACAACAGGGTATTTAGTTCTATGAAAGATTTGCGAGTCATTTTCAATTGTAAAATATACTAACGGCTATAAATGACGTGTGACTGTCGAAACGGTCCGACTAGTGTCGAGCCCGTATGGAGCCTAGCAATCGGGCAATAGCCGTTAGTATATTTTATGAAAGAGTATTTATCATCCATAAGTAACGTCACAAACGTTGACCAACTTTTCTGTTCGGTAGCAAAAACTGGAACTAAAGCAGTCAAGCAACCAAATGTCAAACTTCAGTTAGGAATGGACCGCAGCGCCACCCTCTGCACAGAGTAGTTGGCCGGTCTGTGCTATATATTATAGTAATTTTATATCACGAAGTGACGTTTGCTTAAACTTTAGTAAAAAAATGGCCACGTATACAAACAAAACATGTAGATGTATACAGGGTTGAACTGATAATTCACTCAATAATTGTTAACTATTCGAGATATCGGAAAACTAATTACTGACCCTGACAGTGCTTCACGAGCTCTATTAAATGGTGTCAGTAATGGTTCATAAAACAAACTGGATCCACCCGAAACGTCGATGTTTCCAGCTTTTATACATTTAGTATGGCGACGATAATACCATAGCACGCTTAAAGCCTCAATAGGTCAAGGTTCGCCATCAATATTTTTTAATAAGAACGCTATCTACATGTTTATTATGCGTATTTAATGAGAAGTTTTCAGTAAAAGAAGTTATGAATCAGTCTCAACAGTGGGCGCTGTTCTGAACCGGTCCTAAATGAATACGTCAATGTCAATGTGAATGACAACTGTCACGCTCTGAACCTTTAGATTTTTTAATCAAAAGCAAGAGTCTGTAAGTTACATATTATCGTAGATTATTTGTTTGCTTATTTCCAATATATTGGTTTAGTTCCACAACTTACATGAGCCCTACATGTTCAATGACATTCACGTATCATTTGCTGGTGGAGCCATCTATTGTGATAGTTGGTACTAGTTTTTGACATTGTGAGCACCTCTCATCACATAAATATCTCACTATATGAGCGCCACGTCGCCACACTAAATGTATGTAAGCTGGAAATATTGAATTTTTGGAATTTTTGAAGAACTTTCAGGATCAGTAATCAGTTTTTCAGTAAACCGACCAGATTACTTATCGTTTTCACCCTGTAGGTCACGCACACATCCCTAGCTAACAACTACAATTAAAGCGAACATCGCTTCGTGAAATAACAGTACTATAATGTGGAAAAGTGACAATGACAGCCCCCTCCCCCACCCCTTCATGTGTGACGGATAATTTGTGGATGTTTTTGTTAATACATTTTGTGTTACTGGTTTAAAACCTGCAGTCAAAGTGAATATATTGTTTTGGTAAAAATTCACAAAATTCTTATAAAATCTGTTTTTAAAAGAATTTTGTGTAGATCAAAGCTGTCGTAGTGCTTTTTGACTTACATTCAAAGTGAAAGGAAATTATTTGTTAGTTACTAAGTTAAACTTTACAAGTTATGTGTGAACACACATTAAAAACTCCCGTTTACCAGGTAAAAGATTGCATAATATTTGAACGTCTACACCTGTTAATCCTCGAACTGGCTAAAACTCTAATTTAGTCAGCCTTTAAATAGACTTAGAATATACACACAGATAATACTCAACAAACATACACACTCGGACACACGCATGTATACACGTTAAATCAATACCTCTTTTCTTGCATCACGGGTTAAAAATGTAAATAAAGCAATTGCCTATGAAGATAGTCTATTTAAAATGACATATCGTGTGGCTCAGCCTTCTCAGCCACCAAAGGCATCAAATCTCGGATGTATAAAATCTTCTGTAACATAATTTTACGTTTTCTTTTTTTTTGTGTATGTTTCCGATACATTTACTTCGGGTCTATTAACTAATGATAATTTTTCTTTAATTTTCAGGTGCCTTTTGAAACGCCAAACCACAATAATTGTTCTAAAATCGAAGAGAATCCATCAATTTTTTTTTAATTCGAGGTTTCGATCATTCAACCCATTATATTTGTCCACTAATGACCTCAGTTTTTACTTTTAAGTACAATTGTTTTGCTTTCATATTTATTTAAATAATCTCTGACAGATTTTTATGTTCTTTAAAAAGCGGTTTTATATTTGGACACCTGAAGATAGTTTTCCAAAAAGTTGTATGTACGGTTGTAAAATTTAGTTTAATTTGCCCAGTCCAATTTTACTATACATTCCCATGGTAAAAAGTTTGACTACCCCGTTCAATAATATCAAGTTTTTTTATTATCTTTTGTCTTGTTTCTCTCCTGGTGCAAAGTGGCGTTGACGAGGATGTTACACATCTGTCCAAGAGTTAACCCTTTCTTTTTTCCAATAATAGTAAATATGATAAAAAATATTTATATAGTGTTTTCGCATACTTTTTATTTCCAAGTTTCTACAGAAACCATTGTGAATCGTGGCTGCTAGTCTAAAATAAGTGGTAATTAGTTTTAATTTGAGTTTCGAGTTTGCAAAAAGGCTGCGTATTTACTCAAGCTCTTTATGATATCAAACTATATGGTGACTCCGTTTTCCGAATGAAAAAGACCAACTCAAATTACAGATTACTTAAATTAGTTCGTAACAGATTAACCACTCCAAAGAAAAAATGGCGTTCCGACCTTTTTAACTACCCCTCCCCTCTCCGCGTGCTGGCGCCTGCACGCAAACATGAGCTTAACGCCAACGCGATACGACAGTCTGCTTCGCTAAGGTCCGCCGGCGACCCAGCGATTCAGCGCGCGCGAATACATCAAGTGACTGTCACGCTTAACGCTGAAGACCTATTGCCGGAACTTTTGATTGGTCTTCAGCCCTAAACTGAAATCTATAAATCGTGTTTAGACTTATAAGTGGTAACCTAAGTGGTCAAATAAAAAGCGAATATATTTCTTACTATATAGTGGTCGAAATTCAGTAAAGAATAATGTCTCCCATTTGACTAGACTGGTGTCACTTGTTTTCAAAATATTATATATTCTATGTTGTATAAAAGAAGGCCGTTTTTTATTTGATCGTTTAGCTAAGTTGAGAGAGACAAGCGCTTTCAATTTACGCGTGTGGTCCTGCGCACGGACCGTCGTTGTTCGGGAATTCAGAATTTTAGGGAACGCGAATCTCGGTCTCAAAATGTAAAACCGCTCAGTGTTAACGCCTCTCAATCATGTTCAGTATCTAGTTTCGTTTTCTTTAATGAAAATAATTTTGTAAAAATATAATTAAGTATAATATTGTATAGTTTATAAGCATAAGTTGTTATCGGTTCGCTGTATTTTTGGCTCTTGTTTTGTTCATTTTTAGTCTGTACTGTCCAACAGTATAAGATATTGCATTTAAATTACTAAAAAGCACTACGTTTATATGAAAATGTTTAATAAAGATGGTTATTATAAAAACATGTTGCGTTCTTTTTTCTTTCTATACTTTTTAAGAGATTAAGGCCTAAATCGGAAGCTGTCAAATGGAGGGACTTCAGGCGCTCCTAATTATAGATTATGCTAAACAAATATACAAAGTACAAATTAGCTTATACAAATTAAATTATTTATTTCACAACTTTGACAGTTACTTGTGCTTGTTGAAGTTAAAAAGCATGACTCTTCCACCAGTTCGGAAATACCTTCGTGAACGTAACGCGGGATCCAGCCATCGCCCTCCTCGACCACATTAGAGGGAAGTGAGCGACCCGTCACCCGACGCTACCGTAAGAAGCCGTGCTTTAGTGACAATGACGCTTTAGACATTCATCGCAAATCTATTGTTCGTAGCGGTGCGGCCGTGGGAATATTAGATTTCATTTCCGACTTCTGTCGCGCGATGACGTAGCTATTTGAATGAAAGACTATTAGCTTTAAATGCTGCGTTCCGTTTGCCGATTACAGCGCTCACAGCGCTCATATACCCGTTCCGATTGCCCGTGAGCGCGCTCACAGCAATATCGATACGTCATCAATGACGTCATAAACGCCGCCATCTTCCCGCTCACAGTGCCCAAGCTACGGAGCATGGACAGCATGGTCGCTGTGAGCGGCCTGTCAATACTGACACATGACGTTACTTTGTTGATGTTTTTAATAGTCGATTAAAGATTTTAAAAGCTTGCTTATTAATTTTCTTTTGTAATAATATGAAAAAATGGCTCCTGCTTCATTCAGAGTCAAAGATCTTAATGAAATTGTAACTTTAGACTTGAGCGACGAACAATCAGAATGTTAGCGCTATATTTACGGTTCCGATTGCAATAGCACTAATAACACTTTTAGCGCGCTCAAACGAATCGGAACGGTTTTGAGCACTTTTAGCGCTGTGAGCGCTGTAATCGGCAAACGGAACGCAGCAAAATATTCTAAAGCAAACCTGCCAAAGCAAACTTAAATATTTCCATTCATTCACGATTTGAATTCGTCACCGAATCTAGTTTTTTCTCTTGCAGGTACACCGGTTAGTTTTCAATCGATATATACATTAACTAAGTTATTAAGAAAGGTTTTAAATGTATGGTCCATTTGTGTCCCAGTACCGCACGCCTGTGCCGGGGCAGAACAGGATGCCGCAATACGCTGGTACGTTTTCACGACTCTTGTAAGCGCAGTAGTTCGAGTTTACCTATTCTAGTGGTACAAGTAGCTAGTGTAGTGAGTGCCATCCACGAAGGCGCGCCCCACTCCTTTGGTCTATTCATTGTAGTGTGACTGATCAAACAGTAGGGGGCGCGACTTTGTAGATGACGCTGACTGTAGTAGTTGTTTCGCGCCAAGCGGCAGTCGAAAGCACTAAGCTATACTGACAGTTGTTGTCATATTCAGTATAATTTTAATACCTATACGAGTAAAATATTGGGCGTTTATAGTTTGAAGGTTAGTTTAATTGGTTGTAAATAATTAATTAACGCATCTCATATATTTTGGCGCCGTCTAATTGTTTCTTGCCGAACTCCCTGATCTGTCAGTTTCGGGACGCTAGATGACGCTACTTGGTCCGCTGGAAGAATAATATGAAGCTTGTGATCTAAGATGTTTATTACGACCTACCTGATCGTCAGTGGCTACCGCGCCCAGGGACATCATTTATTAATAGTGACCGTGGGCTTCAGTTACAATTGCTATTGTTCTAGTAACTACACTGACCGTTCCTTCGCTTTGAGCGTAACGTAAACTTGCTTATGGCGTAGACGCGCACGTAAATTACGGCGGTCCAGATAGGAGGGACTGTAGTACTGGCCCAGACGAGATCTTAACAAAGAAATGTGACTACCACTGTATTACTTATGCTTCCTGTGCTACTGAATAGCATACGACTCGGCACATGGTATTGTAAAGTTGGTACTGTTCGGGGCTTGCGGGCCGGATTTACCTCTGTGGCCTTTTGAAATGAAATGTTGCGCTACGCAAGCGCGTTGGTTAACTGATTTTAATCACCTTCAACGCCGAGGTGATAACTAATGTTTGGCCGACCTTTGCGGAGGGTATACGCTTTCTTCTTGGCCTGAATGTCATAACTGTGCGGAAACACCGCTGATGGAAGTTGGTTCAATAGCTTTAGGGTATGCAAGCTTCGTGTAAAACAAACTGTAGTAGATCGCCAATCGTCCAGATAGTGAGGATGTAATTCGGATTTGGCGGAGTTGGCAGATCAAAGCTGCTAGCAACAATTCAAACAACTCTTCTGAGCATTCTCCGTGGTACATTCTGTAGAACACGCAGAGAGATGTTACATCTGCATGAGGCCAATGGGTCTAACTTTGTTAGAAATGTCGACGCCGGTAAATCTGACCGCTCTACGGTCAAATGGAGACAGTAAGTATTAAGGTGCCCCAACCCAGAGGTGACAGCAGTACCTACTCCGTATGTGGCATAAAACCTGCACATATGGAGAACCTTTATAAAACTGAAGACGACGGTTCAGACGGAAGTACCTTTTACGTTTATTAAGCACCCCAAACATTTTTGAGGCAAGTTTGGCATTGTCATCCAAATGAGCGTGGAATTGCATGGCAGCAGATACGTCATCACCGAGAATTGTATTCTGATATTCAACTTAATATTTTAGGGGGAATGCCTTTGGTAATAAGTTGGTAATTTCCTTTGGTAATTTCATCCCTTAAAGACACAAACTTGTGTCTTTAAGGGATGAAATTGAGCCAGGTTGATTATTCTAGAACTTCCCCCAAACTAAATCTCGATTTCAGACAAAAGTTGGTTTCGACTCTCGTTTATGTATCCTCGCGAAGTATTATTTCAACCAGAGTATAGTGAGTCGCCTGTAATATCGTCCACATAGCAATGTATACCATTAATTTGTAGCATGTCATTGATATGCAGTGTAAGCAGAGTGGGCGGTAGCGCACAGCCTTGTGGAACGCCAGCGTTAACCAAGCCAGGGTAGGGGCAAGAACCATCAACCACTGTTATTTAGGCACGAGTCCCAGATGGATAGTCTCTCACCGATCTCGATGACAAGTCTACTTGTTGCTAGTTGAATCTGGAGGCAGAGTTGTATACTTTTTCGATTAGCTTATACCACATATATAGTGTATAATATCATTGATTACTACACTTTTCCTAACAGTGACCCTTATTTTACCCATGTTCTAGTGGCGCGCACGTAAATTATGTCATCTTTTTGTAGAATCGGCATTTGTAATTGTATTTGTTATAAAGCCAAACTTACGTTCATTTACTGTGCTGACTTAATTCTTCTGTAGACCAAATCCGAACTAAAAGGTCCTATAGCATTTATGTTTTGTAATAAATGTTAACATATGGAAGCACCGCCCTTGACCACACCGATAACTTTCTCGGTGTGCCGACTTCTGCCGATTTGTCACTCAACACCTGTTACAATGGCGTTAGATTTGCTTGCCCTCGAGCCTCTCCCTCGCACACTTTAGTTAAACTGAATATATGGCTATAACAGTTTTTGCATAGTGAGTGCAATCCACTACATTTTTGCACTACGGTCGTACACTGCAATGAATAGATTAAAAAGGTTGCGGGGCGCGTCATCGTGGATTGCACACGCGATAAAGCTGAAACGCAAGAAGACTGACGCCAACGGGTGGTAGAAGGTGCCGAGACGACCGTCAATGCCTGTCGATATGAAATGAAATGAAATGAAATGAAATGAAATGAAATGAAATGAAATATTTATTTCTCAACATTGACAATTACTTGTTCTTATTGACGTCAAATAAAACATGATTCTACCACCAGTTCAAAAAAAAACCTTCGTGAAGAAGAACTGGCAAGAAACTTCACGGGCATATTTTTTTTCAAAATAAATTTACAGAGTCTCTTTATGTCTATACAAAATTATTCTTTTCTGCATCTGTTAGCTCGGCAAGTCTCCCTCCCCCCAAGTATCCAAACGACGAACACCCTCAAACGGCACCCGTTCACGAGTTAACGCGGGATCCTTTCTTAACACTGCAAAATGCTGATTCTTCAATTGTGAAATAATTTATGTGCATATTCTAATCTGGTATGACAGGTAATGAAATGTAGAAGATACCTGTTTGGAACAAATAAGTAAATTGTAGTTTGTACCTAAGTTGTCGAAAGTGCGTATATTTGTGTTAGCTTTTAAGTTGCAGTATCAATCCTAAAATAGTTAAAACGATATTTGTGACGTTGAAATGAAACGAAAATACTTAAATAAACTTTTGTATTTAGTTTTTGGAAAGATGGAACTTCTTCCTCATTTTTGCATGTGTATAAAATAATGAACTCTGTGTTAATCGCGTAATTACTGCTTTCTCTTTCCAGTTAGGCACCAATTTTTTCCCCTTTTTTAAATTTTTTATACTTTGTTTCAGGAAATAACGTAAGTTTGAATTTTTTTACTCTTAAATTGTGCCTAATCGGCATTTTATGGAATAAAATAAAAACAAAAAGATTGTTAGGTACTTTATCACAATTCAAGGCGACGGCAAACGAGTGTGTACGAGTGTTACTGTTATACATGAAACACTGTCGTAATGTGTCGTACGTAAGGTTGCGTGTCCTCCAAACTGGTTGAGGAAGTTCAGTGTGTCCAGTTCAGGAAAATGAATAAAGCACCAATGAGATCGCTTCGTTTTCATAGTCAAAAGGATGACAATAAATGGTGTTAACCTATTAATACAAGTTTCCCTTTTATTCCGCCGAGGTTCCTCCGACAGCTTTGCGCGTATTGCCTTAGCCAGCTTAGTGGGCAAGCGAGATACACTTACACCGTGGGGCCTGATAACTGGATAGATTTTAACCACGTATTTCTGACGCTTCTTCGAGTAAATAATGTTATATAAATATAGGTCAAATCAAGTATCTCCATTTAAATTAGTTTAATACAAAATCATTCAGTAAGGTTGAGTACTTCCTTGTGAACAAATCTTTAGTCGAGAGAGTGAGTAAGAGAAACCAATCCATCGTCGCGAAACAGAGTAAGCAAAAAATACACCTGAGATTTTTCAATTGGTGATTAGTTTTTAATATTGAATATCTAGAAAATTATGCGGTATTGGACATGTTATGCTACATGTGCTCCAATAAGGCTCTAGAATAGAATTGAAATCGGTCTGATTATAAGGGTCCACGGTGTATATCTATATGTAGAGACCACCCTCTTATTGGAGAAAAGCCCACTTGCGCTAACCTGAGCTCAACAAAGAGATAGCTTTAAACCTGAGTTAAATAAATGTCCCTGCGTCATAAGATAGTGAGCTATTTAGTCAAAACCTACGTAAGTGTACAATGCCATTTGAATGTTCAGTAGACGCGGAACTAAAAGATTCCCGTGGCCATTACGTTGCAAACAGAACTATTCACACAGATGGCAGCGCGCCTTTGACTACACAGATAACTCGGTAAGTGTGCTGACCTGTCACCAAAAACCGGCAGCAACTGCTCAGCCCTTTCTGTTATGGTAAAGTGGCTCACACAGTTTGGTCGTGTGGCAGAGCGTGCTGCGTCGCGTCGGTACGGTAGTACTTTTGTTGTACGATGTGCCAATATGTGGGTAAAAAAATAGTTGGAGACCTTCAATATGGAATAGAAGTTGTATAAAAAAGTTTTATATTTTTTAATAAAATATCTGTGAAATAACGAGCTACTATAAACGGGATAACCGGGATAGTGCGGCGTGTTGCGCAAGTGGGCCTCAGGGTAACATCGCAATACAGCTGTTGTAACTGGCTTCTCTCCAATGTAGAACTTAACACGTTTCAATGTCCTCGATCCACATGAAGGACAACTTGTATATATGTCGCAGACGGACGGGTGAATTAGCCATTTAACTAAATAGCCAGCTGTTTGTTCCAGTGGATTGCGTTGACTAATGTCAATGGCTTCCTTAGCTGGGTCGCCACTAGATCAATGGAAATAGTTTCGGGATGGACCGACCGCCTATTGTTTGAGTCAGTGAAGCCTGGCCCCCCCGCAGCGCGCAGTCCGCGCCAGTGATCCGTGTAAACACTACGCGCCAGATGGCAACGCAATAACTCACTTATTCCTTGCTGTATAAATAACTATACACATAAGCATAGAATAGTGTTTTTTAATTATTTTAATACACTCTAGTGGATTTTATATCCTGCGATTTGCGCGCGCCGAGCCTGTAAACGTCTGTCTGTAAACGAACCGTCAAACGGTCAAACAAACAGAGCCGCTTAGTTGAATGTCGCGTACAACCAGCGCCTGCGAGTTGAGCCAGGGCGTTCAATACTATTTGACGGTAATTAATAAATAAATAACATTTTATTATTTTTCACCAGCCACAACAGTTTATGGGGCCATCAGGACCGCCGCGTAATGATTTGACATTTTTTCCTTATCTAGTTAAATTCGTAAAGAACTTATGTTGTGTAAATATAGATCATACTTGTACATTATATATGTAGATACATTTAGGTACTTATTTTACAGGTTGCAGGGAACCAAAAACTATTTATTTGCGTGATTTTGTTACCCCTGTCCTATCCTTGCCACATAATAAATCTCCAGACGAATACACCAACTGTACTGTAAGACCTCTAGAGAACTTAACCACGCGTGCCCACCGATGGACAAGGGTGAGCAGGCAGCGGCCCGCGGCCCCCAGACGTCACATATATTCTAATCGCAAAGTTGATATTGCGATGTAGGTCACGCGTTGTGATTGGTCAGTCGAGTGGCGCGTCACCGCTACAGACCCAAAGTAAGCAGAGCTGGGAGGGGGGGAGAATAAACACACATATATAAGTATCAACAACCATGACCAGAGAATGATCTTCTGGGTTCAGCACACAAATGACTGGCCGGACCATAACTCGAAACTGAGCATCTCACGGACCGACGTTCGCTTTACTCGAAGTAACCAAAAGCCCTCGTGTACAACCAAGGTTTGTATGTGTGCGTAAAAGCAAGAGTCGTTCGATCCGCTCGCTCGCGCACACATTCGTAACGAGTTTAGACACTACAAGCAAGAACATTTAAGGCGATGGTCTCTTCGAGAGGTAACATCTCCATATTTTGGTATGAAAAAAATACAAAGTCTTCCTTAAAACAGTCTGCGTTGCTGCAGAGTGTATAAATATGTTTAGATTCGACTTTCCAAAGCGTGGAACGTCTTATTTCTTGAGAGAATCATAATTTCGAACTTTTTAAAAGTGGCTCCGAGGTGAAAACGAAGCGAAACGCCCATGCCCGAAATCTGAAATATTTATTGAAAAACAAAGCAATTCACTTTCATGTTACATGCAATGAAAAACGCGTCTAGTATTCTGCTAGAGGAAAGATATTTGCATACTGTAGTAGCGCTTAGCGCCAGCATATCCCAAGTCTTTCCGGGGTCCTAAAATGTGTTTGAGTGTTCATACTGCTCAATATTAAGTGTACGATGGCAAATAATAGATGCTATTACAAATAAGCCACACCAATCGATGGTAGAATGGTACAGTCGACGTAGATCGACGGTTTCTAACACCCTAACGTCTGACTTCTGTGGGGCAAAGACCTTTACGCCGCTTGGCTTGTGCGGCATCCATTGCCTTCTAGCAGCCTTCACCAGATACTCGGGCCATCTTGTGGAGGTCCTACTTTCGGATCGGATTGACATTCAAGAATTTGTTTTCTTAACAGCGATATTTTCTGTGAGCTATGTGCCCTACCCATTTCCACATAAGAGTTGCAATCCTCTGGGTTATGCGGAGCAGTGTGGAGTGGGCAGCGACGGCGTGTGTAACAGCCAGCACTGCGTTCAAAGCGATGATTTCGTACTCTAGGTCTTCTATCTCCTAAACGAACAAAGATCCCATTCTAAAAGTGTACACGTATTGTTTCAACACTAGTAGTTATATTTTGGTATAAAAATAAAAATTAAAAAGTTCTGCAGTTGAGTAAATCAGACATAAAAAATTCATTTCCGGTTTTTAACTTGAAAAACAAAGTAATTTCGAATTTCAAATAATTTCCAAAAACTACTTCTAATGAAAACATTTTTTAAATATTTTTTTATCTTTCTGAACAAGAATCGGTGTCAGTAAAACCTCTTCTCAAAATTAAATTATATAAGAGAGTCATAATTGAGGAACGAGACTTAAATAAACGAAAATACACATATGTACTTATTAGGAACGTTCAGAAGTATAATTAATCCAAATATGAACGGAATCGCGATTCTTACATCAGTGACCTTGGTCTCGCTTGACCTGCGAATCTTCTCTTCTCTGATTTGGTATCGCGGCGGAACTTGAGCGTAGCCCATTGCTCACTGAGCTACTTTTAACTTTTTATGAGGTTCCTAGTCAGAGAGTAATAATTGTAAGGTACTAAATAGGTGTATAGCAATACACATATACCTAAATTCAAATTCAAATATTTATTTCTCAACATTGACAATTACTTATTCTCATTGACGTCAAATAAAGCATGACTCTACCACCAGTTCGGAGAAACCTTCGTGAAAAAGAACTGGCAAGAAACTTCACGGGTATAATTCTTTCTAAATAAATTGACTGGAATAATCCAAACTAGAGTAAAGCATGGGTGCATCTTGTCGTGTCATACATCATTAGAAAGAGGAAAATACAAGCAAATTTTTCTTGTAATCGTTTCCTTCAGTTAGAAAATGATTGTTATTGTTCTTAGAAATGTAAAATCACTTTAATTTTCTCGTGGGTTTTGTGTTCAAATCGAAAAAAAAAATGGATTTTTATCTTAAATTATGTGGTTTATTTCAAAAATAACTCAAAAAAGTGATTTTTTTTAGTGAAACCTGTTTTTTCCTGTAACTTACAAACTAAAGGATATCGGACCATGGTTTCTGCTCTAAACAATATTGGTATGGACTAACTCTATCCACGTGCAAAATATCTACATCCTTGCCAATAACACCCTGTATTTTTGCATTTATTAAAATTAGTAGTTATAGATTTATATGTAGCATTTTATTTTCAAAATTAATGTAGTTTAGTATAGGTACTTTTTAAAGTTAAATATATCTATAATATATTTAGGTAAATTTAACCTTATTTTGATGTGGTATCACTAAAACGCTTTTTTCTTCTTTTCAGAAATGGTACCGGTAAGTTACATTCATTATTTTTTACCTTTTCGAATCAATAATTCACTTATTTTTTTAAAGATTTTATCAACATTTTGAGTCACAAAATTAAATCAAAAAGTGAAAAAGGATTCAATTCGAAAGTTATTGTATGTTAGTTTATGCAACAGATTTGTTACTTGGAATATTTAATTCTACTACATATACATTACGAATTCTGCCACAGTGCCCTTGGCTTGAACAAACAAATTTGCCATGCTAAACAAGAGATGCTTAGGTATTTAATACGTGCAATTCAGCCGTTAGTAACTTTACGTCTGCCCACAGATGGGCATGCAGCAACCCATGGGCATGCAGCCTATGGGCATGCAGCCTATGGGCATGCAGCCTATGGGCATGCAGCCGATGGGCATGCAGCCGCAAAGACGCGGCATGGGCACCGGCGGCGCGATCGGGATGGGCCTCGGTGGCTTACTCGTGGGAGGCCTTGCTGGACACGCCATAGCAGGCGCTGGACGGGTAAGTTTTATGGAATGGTATTAGGGTTTTATGGAATTAGGTGAAGGAGATGGGGGATAGTTATACGAGGAAAAAACCAACAATAGTTTCTTTTTTGATAAATGGAGTAAGAATTCTTTAAGAGCTAATACTATGTATATCTAATCTTGTACGCAATATTAATTTCGTGTTTTTCGTGTCATCCCACAGCACCACCACCACCATCACGTTAGTACCAATGTTTATTACGATTGTATTTGTGAACCTCCGCGTGCAGTGGAGGGGGGATCGTTCCTCTTTTACTGATGCAGCGAATTTTCATACGTCTTTTTCTTCTGAATAAATAGAAAACGTACTGAGTCATGAGAAACGGTTCAGCCGCTCAAAAGATGTGTAGGTACGCCTCTTGCTGTATGTCGTGGGTTTTTTTAATGTATTTAAAAATAATTTGTATGTATTCAATATCAATTAGTGGGTATCCAATCATTTGACAAAAAACAATTAACAAATTTTATTTGAAAAACAACGTTTGCCAAAATTATAGGTACTTGATAAATTTATCATTTTACAAACTATTATTTAATAAACTACTCACTCTATTAAAATATTTAATAGAAAAAATGTAATTATGCCAAAACATCATTTCACAAGTTAATTCTTTTTTAAACTACATGCATGCATTCGACGCCCGCTCCGCTTGCTTTCTGCCTGGTCATAATACAGGTTCAATTGGGTTAGGTTGGGTTTGTATGTTCACGCGCGAGCCGAGCGCGCGAAATGAGCGTGGTGCTGCAGCACCCGGTGAAGCGCCTGGACCAAATGAAATACCATTTCCAGTTTGATTCAAACAAACATCACGACACGAGGTGTTTATAATTAGTATTTTAACGATTAAAATATTTCCTAAGTAAAACATTTGCGAAACCTGTATTTTGTCAAATGATTATTTTTAAAGTAATATGTTTGCGAAACGAAAGTTTGTCAATGGTAAGTTTTTCAAACGTTGTTTGTAAAACGATCTTTTGTCATACGCTTTTTGTTAAACAGCAGTAGACCTAAGTAGTGGCTAACAGATAAAACTTGTAATAGAGAGAAATACAAGTGCCTATGTTTGAATTTACTTCCAGTGCCAGTGATGTGCAAATAATTTCAACCAATCACAGCTTGTGCAACACGCGCACCACGGTGTACGCTCGACGACGATTCGCTGCGTAAATCGGGTGCGAGGCCTATCGGACCAATGCCCGGCTCGCATACCATTTCTATTTCTCTCTATTAGAATCTGTTAACAAACCTAATTTTGATTTACTCTTATATGCATTGATAGTATTGGTGAATTCAGATTTTAACAACGTTTTTGTGTTCGTTTTCTCCAACAGGACTGCAATGGCGTTAGTACCTATTTTTACAATCATTTTATTTAAAATATCCTATAAGGGGAGCTGCCCGCTTGTTTCTGTCGGCAGTAATTGTTTCATGTCCGGCAATGCCGGTCCGAACCGACTATAATATTTAGCTCGTCTGGACGGATTTTTCTCGAACATTCATCTCGCTGCTCTGGGCATATTGATGCCGGCTTGAATACGTCGCTAGCGCCCCTTATAAGTCTTAACTTATCTATAAAATCAATATTTCTATTAGAATTCACGCGTTATTTAAAAAATCAGTTTTCTACAGTATACAGTACAATATACTAAAAGATTATTTGATTTCAATTATCTGTCATAACACTTTAGGTCCACTTTAAAATAAATTAATGAGTAATGGTAGTTTCGCGGTTTATCGGAACTTTCGCTCGGTTTGAGCGATACGAAGAACGTATTTATGCCGAGGGGCCGCCTTACGTATTATCTAGAGATGCTTGTAACGGTTCGTTACTTCATAAGATTATATTCAAGACTACTTTAATTGAACTTAACAACTAAACTAATCTAATAAATACACAAAGAAACATATACCTAGCCTACTATTTTATGATATGTTATATTATTATTCTCAGAACTTATCTTAATTATAAATCTAATAACTATAAGTATGTACCTAGACTAGAAGTTTAAAATACATCTATGCGCGCAGTGACGCTGAGTGAACAGTAACGGTATGAACGATGAGTAGGAAGAACGGTTCTGTTCAAATGCGCAGAGTCACCTCCGACTCGCTCGCTTTCGTCTCGAACGTTCGGCCGGCAGTCCCTGCCAAGCTATTCGAACGCAAGGACGCATCACCTTTTCTTCAAGAAAATATTATTCAACGTTAAATCTTTGATATTATAAGTGTGCTGTTTTACCCCAAAATCGGGGTTCATACTCCTACTAAGGATTTCCTTTTTGGTCGACTACCCATCATCGCACGGACCAACTACCTACTCCGCTGCCTCACGTCTGCCTGCCGCGACGTGACCCTGAGATTTCGGACTACTGCTGCGAACCAAGGACAGTGCGGTTTGGTTTTGGAGACCTTAGTAGTGCGTCGGTTGTGAATTTAAAATTCCCACCCCCTGTGAATCTCTTGTGTAAATTATATTATAAATAATGTTTATTTTTTTTATTTATCGATTGAATCGTCCCTGACTTTATTTTCGTTACCGCCTTAGCCGAGGGAGCGGTACATGCTCGTGTATTCGATATTTTATCTTCCTTTGTACTAATTAATTTATTATATCCATTGGGAGGCCGTAGTAAATGGTCCTTCGACCCGGCCCTCAACTAATATTAAGCAGCTCTTCACTGTCGCAAGTTTTTTGTTAGATAAATTAAAATACGACTGGGAATACAAACCTTCTTTTTTAAAGACGGCTAAAAGAAAGAAACACCTAATAACAAAAAAGGAATTCAAAAAACCAATTTCAAGAACGCATCCGAATTTTGTCGCGAAGCGCGAGAAGTAAACTAATTTGTTCTAAGGTTTGTTTTAGCCGAATGTTAGCATCAAGGTTTACACCTTTAGTCAAGGCGTGAGAAAGCAAGAAATTACCACTAGGTATAAATATTGTGATAATTTTATTTAAATATGAATTTCAGATAAAATATACAGTTGGTTTTCATATTTATTATATTTACAATCGCATCTATTTTAAAGAGGTCGTTTAAAGGTCTATTTGTTTACTATGAGAACACCACTGTTGACGTTTGTAATGTTAGATTATTTGATGGAGTATATATGATGGAGATATTAATCAAATTTATTTTCTAAGTTCTTGTCGCTAGTCCAGTCAAAATAGTTCAGTGTGTATGAATAGCTGAATTTTGGTACAGATCTTTGGGACATCATTCCAAATAAAATGCTAAAAGTCTCCATCATTTTATAGTGTTTTAGTTTTATATTTTGCCAATGAACAATAGGTATACAATCAATAGTTGACATGATACATTGTTGTGTCCAATGGTATTTAATTACAATAACAATAATAATCGCCAGACAAGCGCACCAACTGCACGGCCCCGGAGTACGCGGAGTGCGTGTCATGGATGACCCCACAGCGAACTCAATATGTAGCTCTAAATTACTTTACATACCGAATTGCTATTGGAGCCCACGTCCAATGAAAGCACCCGCGGTTAATGACTCGCATGGTCCCAATAACTTATCATTGCATGCTCGTTGCAAACTTTGAAAACATCCGAAGATCGTAGCTCGGGACGTTTGGAAAAGACCAGACTTACTGTAGTGTTAAACCCAGCCTACTTATACAGGATGTAAACAAGTAGTGTTAATCCCGAATGAAACGGGTGAAAGAGTTGCTATAACATATACTTATATATACTGTTCCTTAAGAAATATTGTGTCCGAAATGCATAAAAAAATGGCATATAAGCGTTACATACCCTTCGTCACTTTGATTTTTTCGAAATGGCGGCCACACATAAAACATTCATTTATCAATGCTTCACGTCAAATTCAATTATTTATTTCTCAAAATTGACTATTGCTTGTTCATATTCACGTCAAGCGTATAAATCACGTCAAGCGTCACGTTTATGATTATAATACAGACTTATAACTAGGTTTATCTAAGGATGTATTTATACATTACTATACCTTTGTACTTATTTTATAATCAGATTATAATTTTAACATTACATTATATAATTATAATTCAACATATTTTATGTATTTATATAATTATATTAATATAAAAAACACTTTCACCTATGGTTGCCTAGTGCGGGGACCGCTAGTCAATATCGAAGCAGCTAACTACCCACAAATTATTAATGTTTCTCTTTACCTTAAGTTATGTCGTAGTAATTATGTCATGTTTTTTAATAATTTTAGTTTCTTTAATTTTAATTAGCTTCGTAGTTTGTATTACGTTGATTTCTCTAAAAAGTATTGCACTATTTTACATTAAGCCGTAAATTTGTTAGCAAATAAATAAATTTTGAATTAGAACTTTTTAAATTTAATTTAGTTTTAACCGTTCATAACAGTTTTCTTGTTTTGTAGGGTCCGCAGCCTGCTCAGCCTTATGTTAGTATTCATGTTTCTTTATTATCTTCTATTATTGTACGTATCTCCTCCGCAACATGCACATTAGTTTAAAAACTGTTTTACCAAATCAGTAGTCGTTCGCTGTGACTACTGCAGTGATTCAAGAAAAATGTTGAATGTAAGCGTTGCAATGATAAAACTAGCCATGAGGTGATTTTTTTATTCGTTTCTTTTTCCAAGACTATAACACCAACTGCACGGCCCCAAAGTAAACAGAGCTTGTGTAATGAATGTCCATCAGTAACCGGACTAAATATACATATAAAAATATAAATTCAAAATATAATTTATTTTATTATAGGTTAAAAAAAATGTAAACTTGGTGAAAGTCTTATTTTTCTTCATCTTCCTCGAGCTTGCGTAAATACGAGTACAACTTAACTTCTGCTTTTAAAAGGTATTATAAGTAGACTGAGAGGAAAAGAAAGCCATGTAAACACCGTGACCCGAGAACAAATATCTGTGTTCATCAGACAAATGATGTCCCAGAACTCGAACCTGGGACCTCCGGCGTGTGAGACGGGGCTTCTTCCCACTACGCCACTCGGCTGGCAATTATAAGATGTTGACCGAAAAGGCTTACGAGGGATAAGTTCGTTAGACAAATTTTTGTTTTTATGACAATTTTTTTCATGTAATAATTTTTTTTCTCTTAGCCAAATCAGCCGCCTGGAGGTCAACCTTCTTACGTTAGTAATGCTTACCTTTTGGTTTATTTATGACATTGAGTATTTTAAATGCGTGAGCGCCTTGAGAAAAAACTTTTAACTAGTAGTTCCCGGGGTCTAGCCAAGCTGCAATCTGCAGCATCACCTTTTTTTTTCTTTCAAAATCGACTGTTTATTTATGGCCCTATGGGCCTTTTAAAATTCACCGGACTTTATGCCTACCACTGCACTAGTTCGGACGGGTCATCTCCTGCCAAAGAAACTCAGTAGGAATGCGTACGCCGCGTAGGCCTGGCCCACCGGTGGGTCAGGCGACTCGAATGCCGTGTTGCCCTGTTTCTAACTGAAACGCCGGCGTTCCTTGTTGTAATGGCGTCGTTGCTATCTGTTAAGACGTTACGCGGACGTCAGTAACGAATTGCCGCGTCTGGGTTAGCTGTGTAGTCAGCTTACTTATGGATCAGCGGGTTGGGATGGTAGGGGGCATTGTCGAAGTGGGGTGTAGACGCCACCTTCATGAATGTGGCAATGGTGGGCAGCTCGAGATCCTTGTGCAGATCTAGGTTGCGGGCAGAGGGCACATTTGCGTAAGAACCTATTTTGAATAACCTGCAAGTGATTGAGGTTCGACATGCTGGCGTGAGCGAAAGCCACACTGGCATGTGTCATGATAGAAAGAAAGAAGGAAAGAAAGAAAATATATTATTTTAGAAATAATTTTAAAAACTAACAAAAAAAAGGAAATAGCAAATTTTTAACTTATTTCTAAAAAATGGTAAGCGATTTTCTGTCGTGCCCTATACCCCTTAAGGTGTTAAGGGTTACAAGAGGGTTGTGGCAACCTTATAATATTTGAGATATTTGTCAGTAGGTATAAATAATTTAATAAATATGTGAATAGGATTAAATTAAACCTGAATAATAAATATAAATAATATTAATAATTAAAGCGCATATTAAACATCAATTAATCAAATAGGTAATAATAATATAATAAAATAGTAAACACAATTCAAGTCAGTCCGCACGATACAGGGCAAGCTTTTTGCTGCGCGAGCAAGATATTTTTATATGTATTTTTAAAAAATACACGGCTGGAAACCCGTCGAAGTGGCGGAGGCAGGTTATTCCAGCACTTGCTTGCCTGGTAGCGAAAACTTCCTCGAAATGCCGTAGTTCTGTGTCGTGGAGCTTTTAATAAATATATAGAGGCTCTAGTATTATAGTTGTTTGATGAAGAGGACCAGTTTAGTTTGCTGTATAAATATTCAGGTCTGCTGAAATGGACTATATCAAAAAGTAAACATGCCAGATGCAATTTCTGTCGATTTCCGATTTTTAATATATTTTCTCGGTTCAGAAAAGAAGTCACATGTGTTCGCGGTGGTATTGAATAACAATATCTAGCACAGGCATTTTGTATCCGCTGCGCCAAACGTTTAGATCTGCTCAGGAGGCAAGGCCCAACAACGACATCACAATAATTTAATTTAGACAAATAAAGGCTCTCACGGAGTTTTTGTCTTAAAGAAACGCTGAGATAGCTACGAAAATTGTACAACGTTTTTAAACTAAAAAAGCAGTTTCGACTCACTTCATTCAAGTATTTTTCGAACCTTAATTGTTCATCAAAGATAAATCCTAAATTTCGGGCTTCAGAAACTTGTTCGATTACTGCCTGATCTAGAACTATTTTAGGGTTATGATCTTTGAATTGATTCACTTTAGCCTTAGAACCCAATAGCATAAACTTTGTTTTGGAAGGATTGAGAACCAAATAATGTTTTTTTGACCACTTGCTGATACTTCTAAGATCGTCATTAAGTTTTTCTACTGAAGCATCCAGGTCATCAATGTAACAGCTTCTAAAAATTTACACATCTTCAACGTAACAATCAAAATTACAGTTGTATATTTCCTTGCTAAGATCCGTACTGTATACAATATAAAGAAGTGGTCCTAATATTGAGCCTTGAGGGACACCTCTAAGTACAGTCTTTTCCTCAGAAAAGACATAAGAACCATCCGACTTCATCATCTGACTTACCAAGAAGATAACTCGAAAACCATTTCAAGTTACAACCCTCTATCCCATAGTATGACAATTTAGATAACAATAAATTAATATTTATGCAATCGAACGCGCGTGAGTAGTCTAATAAAACAAATAAATTGTAAATTGTTTAATTTTATTAATATCACCATTCAGCATATCAATATTAAAATCATCAGTTAAAATAATATTATCATGACCAGAAAATGTAGAAATAGTATTGGTTAAATTGTCAAAGATATTGTCAATGTTAAAAGTAGGAGGGTGATATTCTGTTCCTATAATTATTCGTTTAGAATTAACATTCAGTCGGATCCACATTTGTTCGATATTCGATGGCTTGACCTTAACTTTCTTATAACTAAGACCATTTCTCAGGTAAAACCCTACTCCACCTCCTCTACCGTGGCATACGCGGCTTGGTCTTGGAGTATAAATAAGTTTATATTGTGAAAGCGTGGGCGCAAGACACTCCTGATTAGATCGCAACCAGGTTTCATTCAAAGCAACAACATCAGGGTTGTTCAATTCTATCATTTGTATAAAATTATCCTGGTTAGTCCGTAAAGATCCTGCATTAAAAAAGCAAAAATCAAGGAGCTTTTTGATATTATACATGAGTGAAATACATTAAACTATTAATATAATACACATAAGATATAATAACACTCTCTAAATATGATAAGTACAATATAAATATGTTGAGCTACCACAATGAAATTAATACAACAAGATATCATAATTAAAAAGGTAAATGAATCTAAATACATAATATTTAAGAACCTGTGCAGTATTATTAAACATTCACAATAATGTATCGTCAGTCCAAATGGGCCACGATATTCGGTAAATGACATAATGTTATACAAAGTGCAAAAGGCAAAATAAAATATAAAATAAAAAAAATAAAATAAAAAAGTGTTATAATGTGACTCACGAGAACATACACAAAACAGATGCAACGAAAAAATATAAGCACTAAATATTGTAAATTAATTTAAAAATAAATTGCGTTTAAAGCGTAAAAAACTGCTAATAATAAAGTGCAATATGAAAAGATGTTTCTCGTGTCAAATCTACTTTTTATTGTCCATACCAAAGTCGCTTTCAATGTCTTTTTCTTTGAGGATACGAATAATAGGTTTATTTTCCTCCCTTCTGACATAAACCACGCCGTTACGCGTCCAGACAAACTTCCATCCCAATTCTCGAGCCTTGTCTCTCGCAGTCTGAAAAAGACGCAGGTTCGTTGGGGTAAGTCTTTCATTTATGAAAATCTTCTGTGACGCACCCGCCTTTTCAACATCTATATCAGCGGTTGTTAAGTTACGCCGGACTCTTGCGTTGTTTAATACGTTATTTTTCATTTCATAGCGACATAGTCTCACAACTACGGGGCGTGGCTGCCGATTTTCTTCAGTTTGATTCCGTCTTACGAGACCATTGCGACGTATAAATACAATATCACGGTCATCAGTAGTCAATCCAAGTTTATGGGATAATACTCGAAATACTTGATTGAGGTGCAAGCAATGATGCAAGTTTTCTAAAGCGTAAGCTTATTTCTAAGCGACATTTTACTCTTCTTGCAGATTACGCCTGGGGCTTTCCCCGGTTTTAGGTTTTTAGTTATTGTCTGTACTCCACCGTACTTGGTGTACATTATTGGGCTAAGGTATCAGGAACGCATCCGAATTTTGTCGCGAAGCACGAAAAGTAACCTAGTTTGTTCTAAAGTTTGTTTAGCCGAATGTTAGCATCAAGGTTTACACCTTTAGTCAAGGCGTGAGAAAAATTACCACTAGGTATAAATATTGTGATAATTTTATTTAAATATGAATTTCAGATAAAATATACAGTTGGTTTTCATATTTATTATATTTACAATCGCATCTATTTTAAAGAGGTCGTTTAAAGATCTATTTGTTTACTATGAGAACACCGCTGTTGACGTTTGTAATGTTAGATTATTTGATGGAGTATATATGATGGAGATATTAATCAAATTTATTTTCTAAGTTCTTGCCGCTAGTCCAGTCAAAATAGTTCAGTGTGTATGAATAGCTGAATTTTGGTACAGATCTTTGGGACATCATTCAAAATAAAATACTAAAAGGCTCCATCGTTTTATAGTGTTTTAGTTTTATATTTTCCCAAAGAACAATAGGTATACAATCAATAGTTGACATGATACATTGTTGTGTCCAATGGTATTTATTTACAATAACAATAATAATCCCCAGACAAGCGCACCAACTGCACGGCCCCGAGTACGCGGAGCGCGTGTCATGGATGACCCCACAGCGAACTCAATATGTAGCTCTAAATTACTTTACATACCGAATTGCTATTGGAGCCCACGTCCAATGAAAGCACCCGCGGTTAATGACTCGCATGGTCCCAATAACTTATCATTGCATGCTCGTTGCAAACTTTGAAAACATCCGAAGATCGTAGCTCGGGACGTTTGGAAAAGACCAGACTTACTGTAGTGTTAAACCCAGCCTACTTATACAGGGTGTAAACAAGTAGTGTTAATCCCGAATGAAACGGGTGAAAGAGTTGCTATAACATATTTTAACTTATATATACTGTTCCTCAAGAAATATTGTGTCCGAAATGCATAAAAAAATGGCATATGCGCGTTACATACCCTTCGTCACTTTTATTTTTTCGAAATGGCGGCCACACATAAAACATTCATTTATCAATGCTTCACGTCAAATTCAATTATTTATTTCTCAAAATTGACTATTGCTTGTTCATATTCATGTCAAGCGTATAAATCACGTCAAGCGTCACGTTTATGATTATTATACAGACTTATAACTAGGTTTATCTAAGGATGTATTTATACATTACTATACCTTTGTACTTATTTATAATCAGATTATAATTTTAACATTACATTATATAATTATAATTCAACATATTTTATGTATTTATATAATTATATTAATATAAAAAACACTTTCACCTATGGTTGCCTAGTGCGGGGACCGCTATTCAATATCGAAGCAGCTAACTACCCACAAATTATTAATGTTTCTCTTTACCTTAAGTTATGTCGTAGTAATTATGTCATGTTTTTTAATAATTTTAGTTTCTTTAATTTTAATTAGCTTCGTAGTTTGTATTACGTTGATTTCTCTAAAAAGTATTGCACTATTTTACATTAAGCCGTAAATTTGTTAGCAAATAAATAAATTTTGAATTAGAACTTTTTAAATTTAATTTAGTTTTAACCGTTCATAACAGTTTTCTTGTTTTGTAGGGTCCGCAGCCTGCTCAGCCTTATGTTAGTATTCATGTTTCTTTATTATCTTCTATTCTTGTACGTATCTCCTCCGCAATATGCACATTAGTTTAAAAACTGTTTTACCAAATCAGTAGTCGTTCGCTGTGACTACTGCAGTGATTCAAGAAAAATGTTGAATGTAAGCGTTGCAATGATAAAACTAGCCATGAGGTGATTTTTTTATTCGTTTCTTTTTCCAAGACTATAACACCAACTGCACGGCCCCAAAGTAAACAGAGCTTGTGTAATGAATGTCCATCAGTAACCGGACTAAATATACATATAAAAATATAAATTCAAAATATAATTTATTTTATTATAGGTTAAAAAAAATTTAAACTTGGTGAAAGTCTTAGTTTTCTTCATCTTCCTCGAGCTTGCGTAAATACGAGTACAACTTAACTTCTGCTTTTAAAAGGTATTATAAGTAGACTGAGAGGAAAAGAAAGCCATGTAAACACCGTGACCCGAGAACAAATATCTGTGTTCATCAGACAAATTAATGTCCCAGAACTCGAACCTGGGACCTCCGGCGTGTGAGACGGGGCTTCTTCCCACTACGCCACTCGGCTGGCAATTATTAGATGTTGACCGAAAAGGCTTACGAGGGATAAGTTCGTTAGACAAATTTTTGTTTTTGAGACAATTTTTTTCATGTAATAATTTTTTTTCTCTTAGCCAAATCAGCCGCCTGGAGGTCAACCTTCTGATGTTAGTAATGCTTACCTTTTGGTTTATTTATGACATTGAGTATTTTAAATGCGTGAGCGCCTTGAGAAAAAACTTTTAACTAGTAGTAGTTCCCGGGGTCTAGCCAAGCTGCAATCTGCAATCGCTAACGCTATCGAAAACGCGTAAATTGGATGGAGCATCACCTTTTTTTTCTTTCGAAATCGACTGTTTATTTATGGCCCTATGGGCCTTTTAAAATTCACCGGACTTTATGCCTACCACTGCACTAGTTCGGAAGGGTCATCTCCTGCCAAAGAACCAGCAAGAAACTCAGTAGGAATGCGTACGCCGCGTAGGCCTGGCCCACCGGTGGGTCAGGCGACTCGAATGCCGTGTTGCCCTGTTTCTAACTGGAACGCCGGCGTTCCTTGTTGTAATGGCGTCGTTGCTATCTGTTAAGACGTTACGCGGACGTCAGTAACGAATTGCCGCGTCTGGGTTAGCTGTGTAGTCAGCTTACTTATTGACCAGTGGGTTGGGATGGCAGGGGGCATTGTCGAAGTGGGGTGTAGACGCCACCTTCATGAATGTGGCAATGGTGGGCAGCTCGAGATCCTTGTGCAGATCTAGGTTGCGGGCATAGGGCGCATTTGCGTAAGAACCTATTTTGAATAACCTGCAAGTGATTGAGGTTCGACATGCTGGCGTGAGCGAAAGCCACACTGGCATGTGTCATGATAGAAAGAAAGAAGGAAAGAAAGAAAATATTTTATTTTAGAAATAATTTTAAAAACTAACAAAAAAAAAAGGAAATAACAAATTTTTGACTTATTTCTAAAAAATGGTAAGCGATTTTCTGTCGTGCCCTATACCCCTTAAGGTGTTAAGGGTTACAAGAGGGTTGTGGCAACCTTATAATATTTGAGATATTTGTCAGTAGGTATAAATAATTTAATAAATATGTGAATAGGATTAAATTAAACCTGAATAATAAATATAAATAATATTAATAATTAAAGCGCATATTAAACATCAATTAATCAAATAGGTAATAATAATATAATAAAATAGTAAACACAATTCAAGTCAGTCCGCACGATACAGGGCAAGCTTTTTGCTGCGCGAGCAAGATATTTTTATATGTATTTTTAAAAAATACACGGCTGGAAACCCGTCGAAGTGGCGGAGGCAGGTTATTCCAGCACTTGCTTGCCTGGTAGCGAAAACTTCCTCGAAATGCCGTAGTTCTGTGTCGTGGAGCTTTTAATAAATATATAGAGGCTCTAGTATTATAGTTGTTTGATGAAGAGGACCAGTTTAGTTTGCTGTATAAATATTCAGGTCTGCTGAAATGGACTACATCAAAAAGTAAACATGCCAGATGCAATTTCTGTCGATTTCCGATTTTTAATATATTTTCTCGGTTCAGAAAAGAAGTCACATGTGTTCGCGGTGGTATTGAATAACAATATCTAGCACAGGCATTTTGTATCCGCTGCTCCAAACGTTTAGATCTGCTCAGGAGGCAAGGCCCAACAACGACATCACAATAATTTAATTTAGACAAATAAAGGCTCTCACGGAGTTTTTGTCTTAAAGAAACGCTGAGATAGCTACGAAAATTGTACAACGTTTTTAAACTAAAAAAGCAGTTTCGACTCACTTCATTCAAGTATTTTTCGAACCTTAATTGTTCATCAAAGATAAATCCTAAATTTCGGGCTTCAGAAACTTGTTCGATTACTGCCTGATCTAGAACTATTTTAGGGTTATGATCTTTGAATTGATTCACTTTAGCCTTAGAACCCAATAGCATAAACTTTGTTTTGGAAGGATTGAGAACCAAATAATGTTTTTTTGACCACTTGCTGATACTTCTAAGATCGTCATTAAGTTTTTCTACTGAAGCATCCAGGTCATCAATGTAACAGCCTCTATAAATTTACACATCTTCAACGTAACAATGAAAATTACAGTTGTATATTTCCTTGCTAAGATCCGTACTGTATACAATATAAAGAAGTGAGCAAGAAACTCCTAATATTGAGCCTTGAGGGACACCGCTAAGTACAGTCTTTTCCTCAGAAAAGACATAAGAACCATCCGACTTCATCACCTGAACTTTTTGCGACCTACCAAGAAGATAACTCGAAAACCATTTCAAGTTACAACCCTCTATCCCATAGTATGACAATTTAGATAACAATAAATTAATATTTATGCAATCGAACGCGCGTGAGTAGTCTAATAAAACAAATAAATTGTAAATTGTTTAATTTTATTAATATCACCATTCAGCATATCAATATTAAAATCACCAGTTAAAATAATATTATCATGTCCAGAAAATGTAGAAATAGTATTGGTTAAATTGTCAAAGATATTGTCAATGTTAAAAGTAGGAGGGTGATATTCTGTTCCTATAATTATTCGTTTAGAATTAACATTCAGTCGGATCCACATTTGTTCGATATTCGATGGCTTGACCTTAACTTTCTTATAACTAAGACCATTTCTCAGGTAAAACCCTACTCCACCTCCTCTACCGTGGCATACGCGGCTTGGTCTTGGAGTATAAATAAGTTTATATTGTGAAAGCGTGGGCGCAAGACTCTCCTGATCAGATCGCAACCAGGTTTCATTCAAAGCAACAACATCAGGGTTGTTCAATTCTATCATTTGTATAAAATTATCCTGGTTAGTCCGTAAAGATCCTGCATTAAAAAAGCAAATATTTAGGAGCTTTTTGATATTATACATGAGTGAAATACATTAAACTATTAATATAATACACATAAGATATAATAACACTCGCTAAATATGATAAGTACAATATAAATATGTTGAGCCACCACAATGAAATTAATACAACAAGATAGCATAATTAAAAAGGTAAATGAATCTAATTACATAATATTTAAGAACCTGTGCAGTATTATTAAACATTCACAATAATGTATCGTCAGTCCAAATGGGCCACGATATTCGGTAAACGACATAATGTTGTACAAAGTGCAAAAGGCAAAATGAAATATAAAATAAAAAAAATAAAATAAAAAAGTGTTATAATGTGACTCACGAGAACATACACAAAACAGATGCAACGAAAAAATATAAGCACTAAATATTGTAAATTAATTAAAAAATAAATTGCGTTTAAAGCGTAAAAAACTGCTAATAATAAAGTGCAATATGAAAAGATGTTTCTCGTGTCAAATCTACTTTTTATTGTCCATACCAAAGGCGCTTTCAATGTCTTTTTCTTTGAGGATACGAATAATTGGTTTATTTTCCTCCCTTCTGACATAAACCACGCCGTTACGCGTCCAGACAAACTTCCATCCCAATTCTCGAGCCTTGTCTCTCGCAGTCTGAAAAAGACGCAGGTTCGTTGGGGTAAGTCTTTCATTTATGAAAATCTTCTGTGACGCACCCGCCTTTTCAACATCTATATCAGCGGTTGTTAAGTTACGCCGGACTCTTGCGTTGTTTAATACGTTATTTTTCATTTCATAGCGACATAGTCTCACAACTACGGGGCGTGGCTGCCGATTTTCTTCAGTTTGATTCCGTCTTACGAGACCATTGCGACGTATAAATACAATATCACGGTCATCAGTAGTCAATCCAAGTTTATGGGATAGTACTCGAAATACTTGATTGAGGTTTTCGCCAGATTTTTCAGGTATACCCGTAATATTAATATCATTTTGCAGTGTCTCTTGCTCTCGCAAGTTTGCTGCAAGTTTCATCTCAGCCAGTGAGTTACGAAGTAATGTAATTTCGTTATCATTATTACATTCTAGCTGTTTAATTTTTGCGTCTAGTTCGTCCACCCGAGTATTACAGTCAGTAATTTTTCCATCTAAACTTGCTAGTTGCTTATTAAACTGTAGGAACAACTCGTCCTTGGTCTGCAGGAACTCTTTTCTTAATAGTTTTATTTCTGATAATAGGCACTCTAAACTAACTCTATCGTCCAATACGGGAGAGTGCAAGTCATGCGAAGTGGCCGGACAAACACTTGTATCCGATGATGTCTCTATTCCTTTGACTGGTGTTTCGCTATTATTGATGGGTTTTGGCATTTTTATTCTACAAGCCGGACATAACCAATCCTTAGTTATACTCCTCGATGACGAAAAGTTTACGCAACTGCGATGATATACATTCATGCATTTCGAACAACTAGCGACACCTGTTGTCGTCGAGGTAAACTTGCCGCAGGTGCCACATTTTGACATAGGAGGCATGGTGACGTCGTTTTAACTTATTAGATTTATTTGAAAAAAGCCAAAATTATATGCTCGATTCGGGGTTCGAACCTCGGTCTCACTCAGGCGTCTTACAAATTGTCTACAGCGCTTTTTCCACTCGGACCAATGAGTCTGTGACGCAAGTGGCGAAATTATGAGTGACAAGTAACGAAATTTTGCTTCAAGAATTAGTGACCGTCAAAGTTCAACGGCCACTGTAGCAATATTGTATCTACAGTAATTAATAATATTGCATTAGAAATGTACTTCCCTTGTGTTACTATGGCACTTCTTGTGAAACTGCACGACCACTGCACTTTATAACTTTAATGTATTCGTATTTAAAGAATTTAAACAAAGTAGCTAATATTTATACGTCTGCCACAAGAGAAGTCGGAACTCCCCTCATGATAGGGCGGATGCAAGTTTTCTAAAGCGTAAGCTTATTTCTAAGCGACATTTTACTCTTCTTGCAGATTACGCCTGGGGCTTTCCCCGGTTTTAGGTTTTTAGTTATTGTCTGTACTACACCGTACTTGGTGTACATTATTGGGCTAAGGTATCAGGAACGCATCCGAATTTTGTCGCGAAGCCCGAAAAGTAACCTAGTTTGTTCTAAGGTTTGTTTAGCAGAATGTTAGCATCAAGGTTTACACCTTTAGTCAAGGCGTGAGAAAAATTACCACTAGGTATAAATATTGTGATAATTTTATTTAAATATGAATTTCAGATAAAATATACAGTTGGTTTTCATATTTATTATATTTACAATCGCATCTATTTTAAAGAGGTCGTTTAAAGATCTATTTGTTTACTATGAGAACACCGCTGTTGACGTTTGTAATGTTAGATTATTTGATGGAGTATACGTACAATTTGATATTAATCAAATTTATTTTCCAAGTTCTTGCCGCTAGTCCAGTCAAAATTGTTCAGTGTGTATGAATAGCTGAATTTTGGTACAGATCTTTGGGACATCATTCAAAATAAAATACTAAAAGGCTCCATCGTTTTATAGTGTTTTAGTTTTATATTTTCCCAAAGAACAATAGGTATACAATCAATAGTTGACATGATACATTGTTGTGTCCAATGGTATTTATTTACAATAACAAAAATAATCGCCAGACAAGCGCACCAACTGCACGGCCCCAGAGTACGCGGAGCGCGTGTTATGGATGACCCCACAACAAACTCAATATGTAGCTCTAAATTACTTTACATACCGAATTGCTATTGGAGCCCACGTCCAATGAAAGCACCCACGGTTAATGACTCGCATGGTCCCAATAACTTATCATTGCATGCTCGTTGCAAACTTTGAAAACATCCGAAGATCGTAGCTCGGGACGTTTGGAAAAGACCAGACTTACTGTAGTGTTAAACCCAGCCTACTTATACAGGGTGTAAACAAGTAGTGTTAATCCCGAATGAAACGGGTGAAAGAGTTGCTATAACATATACTTATATATACTGTTCCTCAAGAAATATTGTGTCCGAAATGCATAAAAAATGGCATATGCGCGTTACATACCCTTCGTCACTTTGATTTTTCGAAATGGCGGCCACACATAAAACATTCATTTATCAATGCTTCACGTCAAATTCAATTATTTATTTCTCAAAATTGACTATTGCTTGTTCATATTCATGTCAAGCGTATAAATCACGTCAAGCGTCACGTTTATGATTATTATACAGACTTATAACTAGATTTATCTAAGGATGTATTTATACATTACTATACCTTTGTACTTATTTATAATCAGATTATAATTTTAACATTACATTATATAATTATAATTCAACATATTTTATGTATTTATATAATTATATTAATATAAAAAACACTTTCACCTATGGTTGCCTAGTGCGGGGACCGCTATTCAATATCGAAGCAGCTAACTACCCACAAATTATTAATGTTTCTCTTTACCTTAAGTTATGTCGTCGTAATTATGTCATGTTTTTTAATAATTTTAGTTTCTTTAATTTTAATTAGCTTCGTAGTTTGTATTACGTTGATTTCTCTAAAAAGTATTGCACTATTTTACATTAAGCCGTAAATTTGTTAGCAAATAAATAAATTTTGAATTAGAACTTTTTAAAGGCTTCATTTCACTTTCCATACATGGTCTGGCTTAAGAGTGCCCAACATCTTTCACATAAAATTTTATATTGTTTAGGTAAAACAAGGTACTGGAATTATGATATTAAGCATTATTTAGTGGAATAGTCAAGTTTGATTTTGTAAGCTCAAAATACGTCTGGAATTGAAAACTAAGAAAAAGTTAATAATATTTTATTAATTTGTTGCACTATGATTAACTAATCATTAAATTAAGAAAAAAATATTATTAATTTTAACAATAACATTATTTTATTCCTAACCTGGGCAGCTGAAAGCCAGGAATGAAATGAAGCATTTAGTTTAGTTTTAAAGGTTCATAACAGGTTTCTTGTTTTGTAGGGTCCGCAGCCTGCTCAGCCTTATGTTAGTATTCATGTTTCTTTATTATCTTCTATTCTTGTACGTATCTCCTCCGCAACATGCACATTAGTTTAAAAACTGTTTTACCAAATCAGTAGTCGTTCGCTGTGACTACTGCAGTGATTCAAGAAAAATGTTGAATGTAAGCGTTGCAATGATAAAACTAGCCATTAGGTGATTTTTTTATTCGTTTCTTTTTCCAAGACTATAACACCAACTGCATGGCCCCAAAGTAAACAGAGCTTGTGTAATGAATGTCCATCAGTAACCGGACTAAATATACATATAAAAATATAAATTCAAAATATAATTTATTTCATTATAGGTTAAAAAATATGTAAACTTGGTGAAAGTCTTATTTTTCTTCATCTTCCTCGAGCTTGCGTAAATACGAGTACAACTTAACTTCTGCTTTTAAAAGGTATTATAAGTAGACTGAGAGGAAAAGAAAGCCATGTAAACACCGTGACCCGAGAACAAATATCTGTGTTCATCAGACAAATGAATGTCGCAGAACTCGAACCTGGGACCTCCGGCGTGTGAGACGGGGCTTCTTCCCACTACGCCACTCGGCTGGCAATTATTAGATGTTGACCGAAAAGGCTTAGGAGGGATAAGTTCGTTAGACTAATTTTTGTTTTTGAGACAATTTTTTTCATGTAATAATTTTTTTTCTCTTAGCCAAATCAGCCGCCTGGAGGTCAACCTTCTGATGTTAGTAATGCTTACCTTTTGGTTTATTTATGACATTGAGTATATTAAATGCGTGAGCGCCTTGAGAAAAAACTTTTAACTAGTAGTTCCCGGGGTCTAGCCAAGCTGCAATCTGCAATCGCTAACGCTATCGAAAACGCGTAAATTGGATGGAGCATCACCTTTTTTTCTTTCGAAATCACTGTTTATTTATGGCCCTATGGGCCTTTTAAAATTCACCGGACTTTATGCCTACCACTGCACTAGTTCGGAAGGGTCATCTCCTGCCAAAGAACCAGCAAGAAACTCAGTAGGAATGCGTACGCCGCGTAGGCCTGGCCCACCGGTGGGTCAGGCGACTCGAATGCCGTGTTGCCCTGTTTCTTCCTTGTTGTAATGGCGTCGTTGCTATCTGTTAAGACGTTACGCGGACGTCAGTAACGAATTGCCGCGTCTGGGTTAGCTGTGTAGTCAGCTTACTTATTGACCAGCGGGTTGGGATGGTAGGGGGCATTGTCGAAGTGGGGTGTAGACGCCACCTTCATGAGTGTGGCAATGGTGGGCAGCTCGAGATCCTTGTGCAGATCTAGGTTGCGGGCATAGGGCGCATTTGCGTAAGAACCTATTTTGAATAACCTGCAAGTGATTGAGGTTCGACATGCTGGCGTGAGCGAAAGCCACACTGGCATGTGTCATGATAGAAAGAAAGAAGGAAAGAAAGAAAATATTTTATTTTAGAAATAATTTTAAAAACTAACAAAAAAAAAAAGGAAATAACAAATTTTTGACTTATTTCTAAAAAATGGTAAGCGATTTTCTGTCGTGCCCTATACCCCTTAAGGTGTTAAGGGTTACAAGAGGGTTGTGGCAACGTTATAATATTTGAGATTTTTGTCAGTAGGTATAAAAAATTTAATAAATATGTGAATAGGATTAAATTAAACCTGAATAATAAATATAAATAATATTAATAATTATAGCGCATATTAAACATCAATTAATCAAATAGGTAATAATAATATAATAAACTAGTAAACACAATTCAAGTCAGTCCGCACTATACAGGGCAAGCTTTTTGCTGCGCGAGCAAGATATTTTTATATGTATTTTTTAAAAATACACGGCTGTAAACCCGTCGAAGTGGCGGAGGCAGGTTATTCCAGCACTTGCTTGCCTGGTAGCGAAAACTTCCTCGAAATGCCGTAGTTCTGTGTCGTGGAGTTTTTAATAAATATATAGATGCTCTAGTATTATAGTTGTTTGATGAAGAGGACCAGTTTAGTTTGCTGTATAAATATTCAGGTCTGCTGAAATGGACTACATCAAAAAGTAAACATGCCAGATGCAATTTCTGTCGATTTCCGATTTTTAATATATTTTCTCGGTTCAGAAAAGAAGTCACATGTGTTCGCGGTGGTATTGAATAACAATATCTAGCACAGGCATTTTGTATCCGCTGCGCCAAACGTTTAGATCTGCTCAGGAGGCATGGCCCAACAAAGACATCACAATAATTTAATTTAGACAAATAAAGGCTCTCACGGAGTTTTTGTCTTAAAGAAACGCTGAGATAGCTACGAAAATTGTACAACGTTTTTAAACTAAAAAAGCAGTTTCGACTCACTTCATTCAAGTATTTTTTGAACCTTAATTGTTCATCAAAGATAAATCCTAAATTTCGGGCTTCAGAAACTTGTTCGATTACTGCCTGATCTAGAAATATTTTAGGGTTATGATCTTTGAATTGATTCACTTTAGCCTTAGAACCCAATAGCATAAACTTTGTTTTGGAAGGATTGAGAACCAAATAATGTTTTTTTGACCACTTGCTGATACTTCTAAGATCGTCATTAAGTTTTTCTACTGAAGCATCCAGGTCATCAATGTAACAGCTTCTATAAATTTACACATCTTCAACGTAACCATGAAAATTACAGTTGTATATTTCCTTGCTAAGATCCGTACTGTATACAATATAAAGAAGTGGTCCTAATATTGAGCCTTGAGGGACACCTCTAAGTACAGTCTTTTCCTCAGAAAAGACATAAGAACCATCCGACTTCATCACCTGAACTTTTTGCGACCTACCAAGAAGATAACTCGAAAACCATTTCAAGTTACAACCCTCTATCCCATAGTATGACAATTTAGATAACAATAAATTAATATTTATGCAATCGAACGCGCGTGAGTAGTCTAATAAAACAAATAAATTGTAAATTGTTTAATTTAATTAATATCACCATTCAGCATAACAATATTAAAATCACCAGTTAAAATAATATTATCATGTCCAGAAAATGTAGAAATAGTATTGGTTAAATTGTCAAAGATATTGTCAATGTTAAAAGTAGGAGGGTGATATTCTGTTCCTATAATTATTCGTTTAGAATTAACATTCAGTCGGATCCACATTTGTTCGATATTCGATGGCTTGACCTTAACTTTCTTATAACTAAGACCATTTCTCAGGTAAAACCCTACTCCACCTCCTCTACCGTGGCATACGCGGCTTGGTCTTGGAGTATAAATAAGTTTATATTGTGAAAGCGTGGGTGCAAGACACTCCTGATCAGATCGCAACCAGGTTTCATTCAAAGCAACAACATCAGGGTTGTTCAATTCTATCATTTGTATAAAATTATCCTGGTTAGTCCGTAAAGATCCTGCATTAAAAAAGCAAATATTTAGGAGCTTTTTGATATTATACATGAGTGAAATACATTAAACTATTAATATAATACACATAAGATATAATAACACTCGCTAAATATGATAAGTACAATATAAATATGTTGAGCCACCACAATGAAATTAATACAACAAGATAGCATAATTAAAAAGGTAAATGAATCTAATTACATAATATTTAAGAACCTGTGCAGTATTATTAAACATTCACAATAATGTATCGTCAGTCCAAATGGGCCACGATATTCGGTAAACGACATAATGTTGTACAAAGTGCAAAAGGCAAAATGAAATATAAAATAAAAAAAATAAAATAAAAAAGTGTTATAATGTGACTCACGAGAACATACACAAAACAGATGCAACGAAAAAATATAAGCAGTAAATATTGTAAATTAATTTAAAAATAAATTGCGTTTAAAGCGTAAAAAACTGCTAATAATAAAGTGCAATATGAAAAGATGTTTCTCGTGTTAAATCTACTTTTTATTGTCCATACCAAAGGCGCTTTCAATGTCTTTTTCTTTGAGGATACGAATAATAGGTTTATTTTCCTCCCTTCTGACATAAACCACGCCGTTACGCGTCCAGACAAACTTCCATCCCAATTCTCGAGCCTTGTCTCTCGCAGTCTGAAAAAGACGCAGGTTCGTTGGGGTAAGTCTTTCATTTATGAAAATCTTCTGTGACGCACCCGCCTTTTCAACATCTATATCAGCGGTTGTTAAGTTACGCCGGACTCTTGCGTTGTTTAATACGTTATTTTTCATTTCATAGCGACATAGTCTCACAACTACGGGGCGTGGCTGCCGATTTTCTTCAGTTTGATTCCGTCTTACGAGACCATTGCGACGTATAAATACAATATCACGGTCATCAGTAGTCAATCCAAGTTTATGGGATAGTACTCGAAATACTTGATTGAGGTTTTCGCCAGATTTTTCAGGTATACCCGTAATATTAATATCATTTTGCAGTGTCTCTTGCTCTCGCAAGTTTGCTGCAAGTTTCATCTCAGCCAGTGAGTTACGAAGTAATGTAATTTCGTTATCATTATTACATTCTAGCTGTTTAATTTTTGCGTCTAGTTCGTCCACCCGAGTATTACAGTCAGTAATTTTTCCATCTAAACTTGCTAGTTGCTTATTAAACTGTAGGAACAACTCGTCCTTGGTCTGCAGGAACTCTTTTCTTAATAGTTTTATTTCTGATAATAGGCACTCTAAACTAACTCTATCGTCCAATACGGGAGAGTGCAAGTCATGCGAAGTGGCCGGACAAACACTTGTATCCGATGATGTCTCTATTCCTTTGACTGGTGTTTCGCTATTATTGATGGGTTTTGGCATTTTTATTCTACAAGCCGGACATAACCAATCCTTAGTTATACTCCTCGATGACGAAAAGTTTACGCAACTGCGATGATATACATTCATGCATTTCGAACAACTAGCGACACCTGTTGTCGTCGAGGTAAACTTGCCGCAGGTGCCACATTTTGACATAGGAGGCATGGTGACGTCGTTTTAACTTATTAGATTTATTTGAAAAAAGCCAAAATTATATGCTCGATTCGGGGTTCGAACCTCGGTCTCACTCAGGCGTCTTACAAATTGTCTACAGCGCTTTTTCCACTCGGACCAATGAGTCTGTGACGCAAGTGGCGAAATTATGAGTGACAAGTAACGAAATTTTGCTTCAAGAATTAGTGACCGTCAAAGTTCAACGGCCACTGTAGCAATATTGTATCTACAGTAATTAATAATATTGCATTAGAAATGTACTTCCCTTGTGTTACTATGGCACTTCTTGTGAAACTGCACGACCACTGCACTTTATAACTTTAATGTATTCGTATTTAAAGAATTTAAACAAAGTAGCTAATATTTATACGTCTGCCACAAGAGAAGTCGGAACTCCCCTCATGATAGGGCGGATGCAAGTTTTCTAAAGCGTAAGCTTATTTCTAAGCGACATTTTACTCTTCTTGCAGATTACGCCTGGGGCTTTCCCCGGTTTTAGGTTTTTAGTTATTGTCTGTACTCCACCGTACTTGGTGTACATTGTTGGGCTAAGGTATCGGCTAGGGTTTCAACTTTTTCGGAGTCATCGAAGGCGGGAGTCATGGGCGGAGCCCTAAGGAGCGGAAGTATCGATGGCGCGGTAGAGTCTATCTTGAGAGACTTCGCCAAGTTCCAGTAAGCCAGATGCGAAGGCCAAATCTCTTCAAGAAATGCGTCCCATTTCTAAGACCGCAGTTCGTGTATGCGAAATTTAAGATCTAGCTGCAGGGCCCTCGGATCCGGGTTGCCTCGGTTGGAGCGTAATCGTACGCCCGTATAGCTGCGTTCTTTGCTCTCAAAAACTCCCTCACATCCTCAGGCAAGACCCAGCGGCGATCATTCGCCGCCGGAACCTGCCTGGAGTATGCACTGATAGCAGTTCGTAGGTGGTTGGTGAAAGCACCGATCGCAACATTGGTCTCCTCGATGGATGACAACGAATCCGGAATGGTGTTTAGGTCGAGGCTGTCGATTGCCTTAAGGGCTTCCGTTAGATGCGTAACTCTAGATGCGTGACTACTGGTCGGTGATCCGAAGTAAGCTGGTGGTGTACCGTTAGGTCAACACTTTGTAGGTTTGCTGTATCGAGAATATCGGGGCGATGATTTGTGTTATAAGGATAGTGAATCGGTTCCCGAGGACCCACTACATCACAGTTTAGCGAATCTAACATGTGATGAAGACGACGGCCGTTTGGGATAGTAACTACGGAGTACCAACTTGAATGTTTTGAAGTTGAAAGTGCCAGCTAGTCTTACGGACGGACTCGTATCGAGTAGCGACAGAAGGTCGCTTTGAAGTATAGCTTTGTCTGGTGGCATCCATCTATCATGGATGCTAGCGTGATTGGCTGATGGCCGCTCATCGCTATTCTACAACAGGAAACCTCGGTATTCTCGAGCTATGGGGGATCGACAGGTATAAAGTGTAGAGATCGTTTGTAATAGATGAGGGTAACGCCTTTATCGGCGGTAAGCGTAGCAGCTAATGCTAACGTTACGAACGATGTTGTAGTTCGCTATTTTCGGGTCCTTGTGACTAGGTTTCAAAAAGGTTTCCTGCGGAAGTAAGATGTCGATTAGAAATTCTTGTACGAATTCGTGAATTTAATTATGCTGATGATAGGCCGTCGGCGTTGAAGTAACCGAGATTGAGGGATCGCGGTTTTAATCTAGAGGACGCCATTTAACTGTTTATTTTATTGAATTTTTGGACGTTGGCGATAAGCGCCTGAAGCTGGATCGCGACGAAGCACGTCGTCTGGAAGTCACCCTTTGCGGCTCGTATTTTGCGAGCCAAAGTGGTGATTTCTCCCAAGACGAAACTTGAAACGACTTCGCTTACAAGCGCGAAGTCTGAAAGTGGCTCTCCACGGTCCGTGACCGTGAGAGAAGAAGGCATGCAAGCAGGTGCTTACCTGACCTGCTGTACCTGAGAAGGCGGGAGGGTGAGGGTAATGATGGGTAACCTCACCATGGAAGGTGGGATCACCCATGTGGATTTGGGAGGTGGCGGAGGGCCGTAGGGGTCGCTTTGCGCAGGCTGCGGTTTATGGGGTGGGCTGAGCTTTGCAGCAGGAGCAGAGGGTGGACACCTCTGCTTTGCCTTGTGCGTCTTTTTGGAGTTGGGCTTTGGGGCCCTGAGGCATCCTAGGTAATTGGCATTGTAGCCGACCGAATTACATAGGACGCACGCGAGAGGTTCGGCGGATTGAGGAGTTCGCGCGCACTCCGCAGTGCCATGTTCACCCAGTTACTTGACGCACCTACCGCACCTACGCACCCTTGGCGTTGCAATTTCTGGAGGCGGATGCCAACCGGTTGGCTTGACCTTGGGATAGGAGAGTATAATTGGAATTAGACGCGGGCATGGACTGCAGAGCCTACTTTTTTGGAAGTATGGACTCATCGCCAGTTGAGTCCGAGGGCTAGGCCCTTTTTTGCGACTACGGTGAATCCCTCGTTGGATTCGATGGCTTGGGCGGGAGCCACAGTATCGCAGTCCATCGACGATAACAAAGATGAACTACGTGTGGACGAAGCCATGGACGAGCGAGGGGGAGTGAGGGGTTCGAGAGCGCTCGGAGAGAGTATAAAACCCAGAAAAACCGGAACCAACACGCTAATCTGGGACGTCAGTAAACTGAGCGCCACTGAATAACGGGAAGAAACCAATCAATAGGAGTGGTCTTAGAACGTCCGTGCCGGGTGGCGGTCGCAGCAAGAATGATGGAGCATCACGTGATATAACTCCAAAAAGTATCAACGTTTTCTAAAGCGTTAGCGATCAAAAATTGCAGACAAGTGGCTTTTGACGAGAGATAAGTAAATGTAAAGCCAATTGTGTAAAATTGACATAAGCGGTCGAAAAAAAAATGTCCTATTTGTAATAAAACCACTAAAATCAAACAATGAATTAAGCCACTGTTTAATTTTCTTTTTAATATTTTTATTAGTTGTTGTCAACTTTAAATTCATAAACCATTAGAATGGGGAATTTTCCTCAAGTAAAAAAAATTGTTTTAATTACCTCCGTAGACGGCGCTTAGAAAAGCTGGTCCGAATATATAGTATAAGAAAGGTAGGCTGAAAAGAAGACGAAGTTTCTACAATACCTCGGTAAGCGTGTGCAGTGCTCAAATAATTAAAGGAATGTAAAAATAATAAATAAATATTTGCGACCGACCATGCTGTAAACGTTAACTAAGAATAGGATCAACTTTTACTAGCGCCGCCTATCATAACTGTCTACAGCGCGCGGTGATGTGTGCGTGTGCTTGCAAATATGCAACACAACTTTGTGTGGCGGCCGCCATCTTGTCGAGCCGTGTTCTCGTCGCTTTGGTGGGCGTGTGCAATCAGTGCATTATTTATTTATTTATTTCAAGGTCTTTTTATGTGTTTCTTACTGTTTAATTTTAGTTTAAACATGTGGACGTGACAACAGGAAAAAAATTGCAAGTGTTTGATGATTCGTTATTTAAAAAATTACTAAAATTACTGAATCTCATGGTCACCCTAATCGCTACGTTAAACTGTCATAGACCCATAGCATGTTATTAAGATTAATTTGCTGTATTTGAAGGTAGGAACGTTGAAAAAAGATTAACTTGATGATGACAAATTCAAAACATTGCGCTACGAATTTAAGTTGAAAAATAATATCAATTCGCGTTTAAAATGCCGGCTACATATCCTTAAACTTTTATTGAACGTTTCGATATGGTAAGACTTTACGCTAAAACGAATAGTACATAGCAAACACGAGAAGCATTTCAAGAACGTTACCTCGAGTCACCTGTGCCGACACACAATCTGATTCGTAGCATGGTACAAAATCGCCGCGACTATAGACAGTTTACTATTCCAGCTCAGGCACAGGCAGGAGGAAGGCCGATTTTTCGACCGGAATACCTGTACAGACGGCTACGGAACTTCTCTAACGCGAACCCACAAGTGAGCACAAGACAAGCTGCCAGACGCTTTCGTGTAAGCCAAATGTATGTACGTGTGGCGTTTGCTTAATGCGTCTGGGCAACATCCGTTTCATTTTCAGCCCGTACATGATCTTGTGTTAGCAGATTACGCGAGAAGGTTTGAATTTTGTCGGTGGCTGTTGCAAAACTAAGATACATACATCCTTTGGAGCGACGAAGCGACATTTACTAGGATCGGACTTTTCAACCAGCACAACGAACAAAACCACAGGTTGGGCGAAAGTTCAGTGTGAATGTTTGGGCGGGTATCGTCAATAATACAGTGATTGGGCCTCACTATATTGAAGGGCGTCAGAATGGGCCGAACTATCCACATTTTCTACATCATGACCTCCCAGGATTGCTAGAAGGAGGGCCTGAGAGGGATTTAGTGGACTTACATTATCAGCAGGAAGGAGCTCCAGCTCATTTTTCATCGTGATGTCCATGATTACTTGGATAATGAATACCCTGAACACTGGATAGGCTGAAATGGACCCATACAATGGCCACCGCGTAGTCCTTACTTAACGCCTAAGACAAAGGAAAAGGAGAAAGGACACAATGGCTGAACTTCGTCTTAAAATCATAGCCGCTTTTGACGAAGTAAAGGCCGACGAATTCGTATCAAGGAGAGCGTATCAAAGACAACCACAGGAGACGCGCAAATATTGAACATTTATTAAAGAACATGTGAGATTAGCGTTATTTTTTAAAATAAACTACGATTAAGAACCAATCGGCGTGTTTGCATGAAATGTAAAACGTAGGTTTCTGAAATATACGTGATGAGCTTGCTTGATAACCTAAGTAGGTACTCGATTGATAAGATGAAACCATTCTACATAACAAGTGGTACTTTAAGCTACAGACCAAATCTTGTCGAATAGGGTGACCATAAGGTTGGTGTTTTTGCTATTTAAAATTATTATCAATAAAGTTTAATTGTTTGCTTCTAGAGTTAATGCAATGAATTTGCCTTAAAATACTGCTATAGAAAGATACATTTTTGTTTAAGACTTATGTTTCACCCCGTATACAGGATTGTTGGTGATTCGATAGATTTTGTCCCTGCACCCTAGTTGGCTAGTTTTGGATATTTGAAGTTTTTAAAGATAATCTCGGTTTTGACCTTGAGAACGCAAAACATTTTAGAAAAATAACACATTTAACTTCTACTCAATTACTTTTTCCATAAAGATCCTTATTCTGGTCGTAGATATTCTTTTGACTAGGAACAGTAGTATTAGTACACAGGTAGTATTAGTTGGTTTTAGATGAATTTCCCCGACTGTACGTATTGTTATTAAGTACCCTATTTGTGATAGGTATTAAAATTAATCATTGATTTAAGTAGTTTAAACGAGTAGGATACATTCAATACAATTTTTTACGTGAGCTCAAGGTTATTCAGCATGAATGCGGGGTTTTCTAAAATATTATGCGTTCTCGCGTTCTCTATTTAACTGTGATACTTGAGCTTCGTGTTATTTCGAGGAAGTGCTGCTAGTAACCAAAAAATGTGCAAAAAATTATTTAAAAAAAAAGTCACAAAACCATTTTTTTTAAACCCCAACAAATTTAAATATCTCAGATACTTGCCATTGCCGGCTAGGGTGTTGACAAAATCTATCGTTAATAAGCTCTACTTTATATCTATATTTACTCTACTCTAGACTCCGATGAATGTATCGAATCACCAGTAACCCTATGTCTATATATGTATATAAAGGGTTACAGCAGTGGTTGTGCGTGACACCTAGTACTAATTGCACACGCACACCAAAGCGACGAGTACATGCTTTGACAAGATGGCGGCCGCCAGACGTCAAGCGCATAAATCACGTAAAGCGTCACGTTTAGTTTAGTTCTAAGGTTCATAACGGTTTTCTTGTTCTGTAGGGTCCTCTGCCTGCTCAGCCTTATGTTAGTATTCATGTTTCTTTATTATCTCCTATTATTGTACGTATCTCCTCCGCAACAAGCAAATCAGTTTAAAAACTGTTTTACCAAATCAGTAGTCGTTCGCTATGACTACTTCAGTGATTCAAGAAAAATGTTGAATGTAAGCGTTGCAATGATAAAACTAGCCATGAGGTGATTTTTTTATTCGTGGCTTTTTCCAAGACTATAACACCAACTGCACTGCCCCAAAGTAAACAGAGCTTGTGTAATGAATGTCCCATCAGTAACCGGACTAAATATACATATAAAAATATAAATTCAAAATATAATTTATTTCATTATAGGTAAATACAAGTACAACTTAATTTCTGCTTTCAAAGGTAGACTGAGAGGGAAAGAAAACCATGTAAGCACCGTGACCCGAGAACAAATATCTGTGTTCATCAGACAAATGAATGTCCCAGGACTCGAACCTGGGACCTCCGGTGTGTGAGACGGGGCTTCTTCCCACTACGCCACTCGGCTGGCAATTATTAGATGTTGTCCTACGCGTTGACCGAAAAGGCTTAGGAGGGATAAGTTCCTTAGACTAATTTTTGTTTTTGAGACAATTTATTTTCATATACTAATGTTTTTTCTCTTAGCCAAATCAGCCGCCTGGAGGTCAACCTTCTGATGTTAGTAATGCTTACCTGTTGGTTTATTTATGACATAGAGTATTTTAAATGCGTGAGCGCCTTGAGAAAAAACGTTTACCTAGAAGTTCCTGGGGTCTAGCCAAGCTGCAGTCTGCAATCGCTAACGCTATCGAAAACGTGTAGACTGTATGGAGCATCACGTGGTGTAACTCCAAAAAATATCAGCGTTTTTTATAGCGTCAGGGATCATGAATTGCACTCGGCTAGAACCCTGGCACCTAGACAAGTGGCTTTCGACGTGAGTTAAGTAAATACACACATCAACAAAGTCTAAGCAACGCACATTATTAAACTTTTTTGTTTTAGATAACATACTGGCTGGTTGTAAAAAAAAAATTTCGACCATCATTAATTTGTTTTTTCACAAAAGGAGAATGCTCAAATCGTATGGACCAAAAACCCAGAGTCGATTAACAAAATTTATGTAAACATTGTTTTTCTCAAATCCAATATACGTTTTTGATCAAACCGTCACCAAATACTAAAAATCTACTTAGATTTGCCTCTAGTTTGACATTTAGGGCAGTTTAGTTAGCCACGTCTGTACAGAGGCACCTGGTTGGTACGATCGTTCTTCCTATAACTATGTGTGAGCGTGGTTGTGTTCCAAATAAAGGAAAGGATAGCCAGTGAAATGACAGGAACAAAAGGTTTTGCCAGAACTAGCCTTGGGTCGGCAACGCATCCTTAATTTTACCCTCTTTAACTATTGAGGTACATGGGCCTGGAGACCACTTACCATCAGGTGGATCCTGGGCTCGCTTGCCGGCTTTCAGCGTAAAAAAAAGTTTGCTCTTCGTAATATTGCTAATAAGAGATGTGTATTCATAATTACGTATGTACTTTTTTTTAAATGTAGCGCTATAATATAAAAATGTAGGAACGCACATATTACTACTTTATTTTCTTGTCTATCAAGACATGATCTAAAATCCCGCGGGTTATTGTATACATACTTATTATATGAGCACAACTGCCTAAAGTCCGACGACCATGAATACATGAACAAACGTATTCTACAATTGCATCTCTGCTATTTCGATCTGTGGTATACATAATATATGTATAATACGTCCTGGGTCGTACATTATGCGATTGGATGCGACCCCTCCATAAGGTTTTGTTTTCCAAGTCACCAATATCAAAATTGTGCGGATGTCTAAATAATTCGGTTTTGTAGGTACCATTCCCTCTCATATGTTCCCATCTGCACGATCGTGCTAACTTGAGGTGGTACGATGTGACGACCACCCCTCTCTCAACATTATGTAATCATAATATAAGGGAATGTCATGAATATAAACTTTAAATAAATACATAAACATAATATAAAACCTAGCATATAATTGTCAAACTTTATTCTTATACTCCTCATCCAAAATATTTATAAAACCCTCAGCAATAGAATGAGCAATTATAATTGGCACGAGATAAAACATTATCAATAAAAATACAATATTTATTTGGCGTGATCGTCTAAGGTTGGGTAGAACTCTACGTTGTGTTGTATAGTAACCAAGTCCTTTTCCGAGGTATGTGACAAAGATAAGAAACAAAGAATGTACCTAAGAATGAAAGTAAATGCTATTGTAATAAAAATATATAATAAATATAATATAATAAGTACATATCATATAATATATAATAAAAGATATATAAGGTAATAAAGGACTGTTGAAATAGGTTTGATGAATTAAAATGTACTGGGAATTTATAAAAAATGGGGTGTGAGTAGGGCCCCTATCCTCGCCCTATTCATGTGAGAGACATCCTTTAATTTTTTGATTTTCTCTCTCCAGGATTCACCAATCCAACACCCGAGTGTTAGTTGTGCATAATAATACATTGTAAGAAAATAGATTTATAAGCTTGAGTAGATAGAATATGGTGAGATTGTGAGAATAAATAAAGCTAACAATAAATTCCACAATCTTGAATAAAGTTATCTCACAAGATCCAAATCTTGCAGATACCTTAATTTAAACTGAGTAGTGTGATCTCCAAGTTGGATCATTTTCCACGGATGTCACTAATTACACAGAAGTGTAATTTTAATATCCATTTCATGATAATTGTTATTTATTCAGGCAAGAGTTTCCAAACCCAATTCATAATTCATTCTATGACATTTGTTAATTATTCAGCCAAGAAGTTCCACAACCAACTTTCTCACTGAGGCTGATGCACCGGAGGGTCATCCTGTCGTAACACCAGAAGCTCAGATCATTGAAATTGATAACAAGAGACACTGTTTGGTCTTATGCCAGATAACAAGTCACAAAATGAACATAAATGTAGGAAAGAAATAAGAATTTTTAATATTTGTCAATTATTCAGCCAAGAATTTCCAAATCCAATCTCCGTCTGAGTCTGGTCAGCCGGAACTCGTCCTTGTCGCATCAACAGATAGTCAGAACAATGAGAATGAAACTAGAAACTCTAACGACTGTTTAATATTACGTTCGTTATAATTCATAAAATAAATATAGGAATGAAGAAGAGGAAAAGATTTATAATTCATTCCATGACATTTGTTAATTATTCAGCCAAGAAGTTCCAGAACCAACTTTCTCACTGAAGCTGATGCACCGGAGGGTCATCCTGTCGTAACACCAGAAGCTCAGATCATTGAAATTGATAACAAGAGACTTCAACCACTGTTTGGTCTTATGCCAGATAACAAGTCACAAAATGAACATAAATAAAGGAAGGAAGTAAGAATTTTTAATATTTGTCAATTTTTCAGCCAATAAGGTCCTGAACCAACTTTCTCCCTGAGTCTGATGAGCCGGAACTCGTCCTTGTCACAACAACAGATAGTCAGATCAATGAAAATGGTTACAAGAAACTTCATGACTGCGTGGTTGTGAGCCAATTGACATAAAGATAAAGGAAGGAAATAAGGAGATAGATGTTCTAAAGTATCACCTCTGCAAACTTCACCAAGTTGGAGATTATCACGCTCAGTATACAAATGTCTATGTTAAATAAATTATTTTGACTCATTCAAATAACCCTTTCGAACATCTCACCATTGCAATGCATAAATACATTATATTTAGGTAACTATAAAACACGCCACAAAAGGCAGCATTTTAGTATGTATGTATTGTGTTCTGTGTGTGTCAACAATTACTACAAATAAAATTAAATATAAAATGCGAGTATATACATATATAAATATATATATATATATTAATAAATATATAAAGAATTAAATACGCAATAATTTCTACAGCATTAAATAAAATAAACGCTCACCTAAACAGAATTCACCACCAAACAAAATCATATAATCTTAAAATACTCGTAAATTAACCTTTATCTATGAACTGGCAGAACTTTCCTAAAACCTAAATTCAACAATAAAAATAAGACTCACCCAAAGACAGGACCCACCTTCAGGAACAATACTGTATTCTCATTTTAACCAACTGAAAAATTAAAACTTTAACTATGTATGGACTGGCAGACCTTTGGGTTCTTTTCCCTTCCAGACAACACTCAAACAATCGAATGCACCCGAAACCGAAGCTGAGAATCTAATCCCCCTTTCTGTGGCCTCCTGCCTTATTTATACCCAACCGGGAGCATTTTTCTTCACTGTGAACCCCACACAACGCCCTAGCAACTATCTACCCTCTTACTCGCATTAAATTTCAAGTGATATTTCGAGGCTAAGTACAACAAATTGTTACAAAGGAATGTACCTTTGAGTTATAATCCACGTGTAGATGCGAAAGCATTCCCCAATTATTTTTCTTGTAAATAATTACGTCACCAATAAGACCTACTTACCCATGGAAGAGAATCTCTAAAATAACAAAGTAGGCATCCCAATGGCTATACCTTCTAAACTTTAGTTATACTTATTAGATGTATTTATGTTAATTAGTAGGTATGTAGATTCTGAGAAGTATACACTAATTCTAAATTAATAAATACCCACTTTTATTCTAAGTAAGATAAGTGAATTTATTAGAACATCCTTTTATATGCCCTTTTAATCAATGAAATGTGTTAAGATCGCAAATAATTTTAAACTTCCTTTTCGTGTACGTAGTATGTCATTAGGTATTTTTATAGAAACTTTTGAAAATTAATTTTGTCAAATCCTAATAGTAGGTATATTGAGATTATATTCCCATTTTATATACAAAGTTCGAGTTTGTTCCGTCACAGTACCAACCGCGAACAAATCATGTCGTAGTAGGTGAGCCTCGGAAAACCTCATGAATTCCGGAGATCTGCTATCTTTCAAGTGCTACTCTTTGTCGGTTCATATTATTGTTATGTAATGAGTAATTATTATGCTAATGAACGCTTCTGAATATGGGCTATCTGCGCATGGCTCTTGAAAAGCATTTATGGTTGCTGCACTGATTTTGAAATCGGTCATAACAAAAGTCGCTGTTTTATTTAAATAATTATTTCTAAATATTTTATAGTATATTTTGAAGCAATCGTTCATGGTCTCTATAACCCATCGGACCACCATTATTAGTCTGGATTTATTGGCATTCTCTGTGATGAGTTAAGGTATTTACATTGCTGTGTATGTGGCCGTTTTGAAGGCGGTTTTAAGAGAAACGAATTGCGTATTTTGGACTTCCTATTTAAGGTCTACTTTGCGGTATATTAATTATTTTAATCGACTGCAGGTATTTTTCATTCTTCTTTAAAGCGAATGCATTTTTTCATATTTTATTGCGTTTTCTTTGTGTGGCGTGAGTGTTGGAAATCATGAAATATTAAAAATATTATTATTAATTTTTATTGATTAATTGAGAAACATTTTAATTGTAAGACATTGTTTACGACATTGAGCGACGTCATTTGACCTCAAACGAAATGCTGAGAGCCGTAAGGATGTTGGAAGCGGGAAGCAATCAATCTGAGATATCACGATATTTTGGTGTCAACAGAAGCGTTATTTGCCGTCTTTATCGGCGTTAAACTAACACGAGAGATCCTGCGAAGCAGCACCCAGGCCGCGGAAGGAGTACAACCATTCGGCACGACCGATACATTTAACTGACTGCAAGACTTTAGCCGATGTTAACCGCCCGAGAGATAGGTTTAAGGCTACAAAACACAAGTGGTGTTGTTGTTAGCACGCATGGGACATGCTCCAGAGACATATTCTAGAGGACTTGGATGGAGTGACAACATCCCGACAACCGATGGACTTGCAAAAATTCCATTGGGAGTAATTGCCGCAGGATAGCATGAACAGTCTCATCGATTCTTTGAATAATCGGTGACAGCAAGTTCTCAACAACAGAGGTGGCCACTCTTTGTATTAAGTTATCCACTCTCTTTTGCAATAAATTAGTTTTGTTTAACAATTTCATTAAGTTTATAAAAAGTCTTCATCTTAGTTTGTACTACGCATGATTCAGTACCTACTCGCAATATTGTTAATTTATGTTATTAAAATAAATATTATAAAAAACAATTGATTTTTTACTTTGAAAAGACACTAAAGAATTATATAAATAATACAGTACGAACGATGTAACGCGGAAATACATTGTAACATTCAGATTTGTATATGTCGCTTAGACTGTTTTGATGCGTGCATAATGCCAAATGTGTGAAATTGACATAGGCGGGCGAAACGAATCGTTCCTCTTTGTAATAAAGCCACTCAAATCAAGCAATACATTTCTTAGCCCCTGTTTAACTTGTTATAATATTTTAATTATTTATTGTCGAACTTTAAATTCGTAAACCAATGGAATGGCGGATTTTCCTCCATTAAAATTAGAAAAATAATACCTACTTTTAATTACCTCGATAAATGCTGTTATGAAAAGATGTTCCGATAGGTAGGCTGAAAAGAAGACGAAGTTTCTACAATACCTCGGTAAGCGTGTGCAGTGCTCAAATAATTAAATGAATGTAAAAGTAATACTAAATAAATATTTACGACAGACCAGGCTGTAGACGTAAACTAAAATAGGATCAACTGTTACTAGCGCCACCTATCGTATAATTTATTTACTATTTTGCCGCACTGTCTACAGCGCGCGGTGCTGTGTGCGTGTGCGTGCAAATATGCAACTTAACAGACAAATGAAGGTCCCTACCAGGACTCGAACCTGGAACCTCCGGCGCGTGAGACGGGGCTTCTTCCCACTACGCCACTCGGCTGGCAATTATAAGATGTTGTTCTACGCGTTGACCGGAAAGGCTTAGGAGGGATTAGGAGGGAAGTTCCTTAGATTAATTTTTGTTTTTGAAACAATTTTTTTCATATACTTAATAATTTTTTTTCCCTCAGCCAAATCAGCCGCCTGGAGGTCAACCTTCTGATGTTAGTAATGTTTACCTGTCGGTTTATTTATGACAAAGTATTTTAAATGCGTGAGCGCCTTCAGAAAAAACGTTTAACTAGTAGTTACTGGGGTCTAGCCAAGCTGCAATCTGCAATCGCTAACGCTATCGAAAACGCGTAGACTGTATGGAGCATCACGTGGTATAACTCCATAAAGTAACAGCGCTTTCTATAGCGTTAGCGATCAAAAATTGCAACTTGGCTAGATCCCTGACTCCTTTAAATTCGTAAACCAATAGAATGGGGGATTTTCCTCAATTAAAATTAGAAAAACAGTTCGTTTATTTACATCGATAGATGGCTCTTATAAAAGCTGGTCCGAATATATAGTATAAGATGAAGAGAAGACGAAGTTTCTTTAATAGCTCGATAAGCCATGCAGTGCTCAAACAACTTAAAGGTAACAATAATACTAAATAAATATTTACTACAGACCAGGCTGTAGACGTTAACTAAAAATAGGATCAACCTTTACTAGCGCCACCTATCGTATAATTATTTTCTTACTATTTTGCCGAACTGTCTACAATGCGTGGTGCTGTGTGCGTGTGCTTGCAAATAATCAACTTAACTTTGTGCGGTGGCCGCCATCTTGTCGAACCGTGTCCTCGTCGCTTTGGTGTGTGTTTACAATCAATGCTATATCCAGTGTCTCTCAAACTGGGGTACGCGAACCCCTAGGGGTTCTCCATTCGACGGCAGGGGGTTCGCGACATTATTAACGTAATGGTGGCTAGACTACTTAAGGTTAAAATTACTCCTAAAATCGGCTCAACTTGCGCAAAGAAACTAGCCCACCCATCGCATTAACTCAAAAACCTATATCTCGTGGGTACTGCACTAGTTACCTTTTATTGAAATAAAAAACTTTATTTTCTCCAACAGAGAAGTTTATTGTTATCTTTAGGGATAAGGTTTAGGGGTTCGCAGTCATATGAAAACTTTAACAAGGGTACGTGGAGCCATAAGTTTCAAAACCCCTACTGTATACCACGTGAAACATAAGTCGTAAACAGTAATATTTTGTGTTTCTTATTATTTAACTTTAATTTTAACGTTCATTAAACTTTGTTTGATGATTCGTTAATAAAATAAAAATTTTAAATTTACTGAGTTTCATGTTCACCCTAATTGTTACGCTAAACTGTCATAGACCCATAGCGTGTTACTAAGATTAATTTGCTGTATTCAAAGGTAGGAACGTTGAAAAAAGATTGAATTGACAATGATAAATTCAAAGTCATAACATTACGCTACGAATGTAATTGAAAAATAATATCAAATCTCGTTTAAAATGCCGGCTGCATATCCTTCCACTTTTATTGAATGTTTCGATATGGTAAGACTTTACGCTAAAACGAATAGTACATAGCAAACACGAGAAGCATTTCAAGAACGTTACCTCGAGTCACCTGTGCCGACACACAATCTGATTCGTAGCATGGTACAAAATCGCCGCGACTATAGACAGTTTACTATTCCAGCTCAGGCACAGGCAGGAGGAAGGCCGATTTTTCGACCGGAATACCTGTACAGACGGCTACGGAACTTCTCTAACGCGAACCCACAAGTGAGCACAAGACAAGCTGCCAGACGCGTTCGTGTACGCCAAATGTACGTGTGGCGTTTGCTTAATGCCTCCGGCCAATTACAGCCCGTAGAGGTTAGCAGATTAAATTTTTGAAGATTGAATAACAGAAAGAGCAGAGAGCTTTGTCTTAAAATCATAGCCGCTTTTGACGAAGTAAAGGCCGACGAATTCGTATCAAGGAGAGCGTATCAAAGACAACCACAGGAGACGCGCAAATTTTTAACATTTATTAAAGAACGTGTGAGATTAGCGTTATTTTTTAAAATAAAATACGATTAAGAACCAATCAGCGTGTTTGCATTAAATGTAAAACGTAGGTTTCTGAAATATACGTGATGAGCTTGCTTGATAACCTAAGTAGGTACTCGATTGATAAGATGAAACCATTCTACATAACAAGTGGTACTTAAAGCTACAGTCTACCAAGTCTTGTCGAATAGGGTGACCATAAGGTTGGTGGTTTTGCTATTCAAAATTGTTCTCAATAAAGTTTAATTGTTTGCTTCTAGAGTTAATGCAATTAATTTGCCTTAAAATACTGCTATAGAAAGATACATTTTTGTTTACGACTTATGTTTCACCCCGTATACAGGGTTACTGGTGCTTTGATAGATTTTGTCCTGTAACATCCTAGCTGGAAATGGCTAGTTTGTGGATATTTCGGATCGCAAAACATTTTAGAAAAAAAACACATTTAACTTCTACTCAATTACTTTTCCTATAAAAACTCCTTAATCTGGTCGTAAATATTCTCTTGACTAGGAACATTAGTATTAGTTGTTTTTAGATGAATTTCCCCGACTGTGCGTATTGTTATTAATTACCCCATTTTAGATATGTATTAAAATGAATCATTTATTTAAATAGTGTTTTCTAAAATATAATGCGTTCTCGCGTTCTCTATTTAACTGTGATATTTGAGCTTCGTGTTATATCGAGGAAGTGCTGCTAGTAACCAAAAAAGTGCAAAAAATTATTTTAAAAAAAGTCACAAAACCATTTTTTTAAAACCTCAACAAATTTAAATATCTCAGATACTTGCCGTTTCCGGCTATGGTGTTGACAAAATGTATCGATAATAAGCTCTACTTTAACCTCTTCAAAGAAATGTTTCGAATCACCCTATACATGGCGTCCCACGGCTATGCCACGTGGGGGGGCAAGTTTCTTGAATATTGTAGGTAGAACATTTTACTGAAAGAAGACATTGTTTTAATTTTGAAAACAATTTAAACTGCGTTATATATACATAGATTTTTAAATAATTACTCGGTTGAACAGGGAATCGCACCCGTTACACGAGAAAAAAAAATAACGCTGTAGTTTTATCATAACGATCGAAAGGCTTTATCATAGGGATTATTGCTAAATAACATAGTGTTAGTAATAAACGGAAGACCATGCATTTTATCATTTGATGTGAAATTTTGTTCAGAAAAATGAAAAGCTTAAAAGCCGTAAGGACATTATTTCAAAGTACCTATTACTAATGAATCAGTACCCACTTGAGAAGTACGCAAATTTCCCTATTAAATAATAGGTCTTTACCTATGAAACTGCCGTTTTGCCGTACTGGCCATTTCAAATGAAAATATTTTTTTTTTGACTGATAATTCTAATTTCAAATTAATTTTATTTGACAAACATGGAATTCTTTTTGTAAAATCGTCATTTGTTTAATAGATAGTGTTTTGTTTTCAACGCATTCGAACATTTTTCGTCATCATGGATAAGTTAAAAATTCGAGTAATTATGGAGTATGAGTACCGTCGTGGCAGCAAAGCGGCACAAGCGGCACGCAACATCAACGACGTTTACGGAGCGAACACTACAAACGAACGCACCACCCGTTATTGGTTTACCCGCTTCCGTTCTGGAAATTTTGACCTGAAAAATGAACCCCGTGGTCGTCCGAAAACTTTGGTCGACAATGACGAATTAAAAGCAATTGTGGAAGCTGATGAAACTCAATCCACGGCTGAATTAGCAGCAGCTTTCGACGTTAGCATCAAAACAATATTGGTCCATTTGCGTCAAATTGGCAAGGTAAAAAAGCTTGACAAATGGGTACCCCACGAACTCAATGACCGCCAGCGCGAAGTACGCGTGGAGACGTGCCTTGCACTGCTCAGCAGGCATACAAATGAAGGAATTCTGAACCGCATTGTTACTTGTGACGAGAAATGGATCCTGTTTGACAATCGTAAGCGCTCAGCAAGTTGGTTGGACCCTGGTTCAGCACCCAAACAATGCCCTAAACGAAAACTTACCCCTAGAAAAGTCTGATGAGATGGTCACTGTTTGGTGGTCTAACGCGGGTGTAATTCATCACAGCTTCTTGCCAAACGGGACAAGCATTATTGCAGATGTGCACTGTGAAGAACTGAACACAATGATGGAGAAGCTCGCACGTCTCCAACCAGCTTTGGTCAATCGTTCGGCTCCACTGCTCCTGCACGACAACGCGCGACCTCATACTGCACAGCAGACTACAAGAGTTGGGGTTGGAAGTTCTCCGTCATCCGCCGTACTCACCAGACCTTGCGCCTACAGACTTCTACTTTTTCCAGAATTTGGATAACTTCTTGGCGGGAAAAAAATTCAATACCCGAGAGGCAGTACAAAATGTCTTTGAAGAATTTGTTGCCTCCCGTCCAGCTGATTTCTTCAAGAAAGGCATCAATAAGCTACCAATGCGTTGGCAAAGATGCATTGATTGCATGGGTGATTATTTTGATTAATAGAAATAAAAAATATATAAAAAAATTACGCTTCATTTATTTCGTGAAAAACGGCAATTTCATAGGTAAAGACCTAATATAATTCAAGTGCACGATAAAATGATAAACAGATAAGTTAACGTCACTTACTAGTAATTCCCTACTCTTTAGTAGGAACCTGGTTGTGTGCAACAAGTCGAGTTTCTGTCCTATCAAGCTTGGGCCGTATCCTGAATCTGCCGAAGCATACTTTTTGCACCACAAAAACATAACATTACTCTTACAATGGCACCGCGACAGATATCCTGATAGAAATACACCATCTCGATTTTTTATGAAACGGTTGGTGGATAATCTGATAAATGTGGGACGTTTCGATCATCGCTTACCACAACAGCGGCACCAAATGACAAACACTGACGATGAACTCGACATTTTGATATACTTTGAGTCAAATCCTAAAAGTTCAGAGAGGGAAGGTAAAGAAGAAATTGGAATTTCGAAAAGCAAAATACACCGTGTACTGCAAAATTCAAATTCAAAAGTTACGTTGAAGGGTGATTAGTGCAAAAATTACGGCCGGGTGATGCTGAAAGACCATTTATTTTCTGCCATGAAATCGAAAGGCTCATCCTAGAGCATCAATATTTTCTAAAAAATATTATCTGGTCAGACGAGGCAAGCTTAAGCGTTAATGGTATCTAGGTACAACCGACACAATAATCGCATTTGGTCCAGGAAGAATCCCTTACGTATCCGCGAGACTAATAGTCACACAACTGTTGGTGTGGAATTGTAAAAACTGGGAACTCTTAGTTCATTTCTCGAAGGGCACCTGAATTTCGAAACGTATTTAGAAATACTTGAGATTTTAAGAACTGAGATAAATAATCTTCCGTTTGCAGAACGACAAAACTTTACTTTTCAGCAAGATGGGGCTCCGGCTCATAACAGTCACAGAACAAAGGACTATCTCAATGAACACTTTCTTTCCTGGACAGAGACAAATGGATAAATGAGATGGCCACCGAGATCCCCAGACCTAACACCGTTAGATTTTTTTTATGGGGTTATGAAAAAATTTAGTTTACAAGAACCGGTATGAAAGTGTCCACGAGCTACAAGCAGAACTTAGACGTATTATTCTAAATATCCACTACAACATGATCAAAAAATCGGCAGGGAGCGAAAAGAGTACGACTTTGTATTCAACAGAATGGGACTCATTTCGAGCATTTGATAAATTGATTAATTTTGTATTAAAAATGTTAAAATTCATGGTCTTCCTATTTCTGACACTATGTTATTTAGCAAAAAAATTATTCGATCGATATGATAAAACTACAGGGTATTTCTTTTCTCGTGTAACGGGTTCGATTCCCGGTTCGACCATGTAATTATTTAAAAAATCTATGAATGTGGTTTAAATTGCTTTTTGAATTAAAGTAATGTCTTCTTTCGGTAAAATGTTCCATCTACAATATCCAAGGTACTTGCCCTCCATGTGGCATGGCCGTGGGTGGCCCTGTATATAAAGGGTTACAGCAGTGGTTGTGCGTGACACCTAGTACTAATTGCACACGCACACTAAAGCGACGAGTACATGCTTTGACAAGATGGCGGCCGCCAGACGTCAAGCGCATAAATCACGTAAAGCGTCACGTTTAGTTTAGTTCTAAAGGTTCATAACGGTTTTCTTGTTTTGTAGGGTCCGCAGCCTGCTCAGCCTTATGTTAGTATTCATGTTTCTTTATTATCTTCTATTATTGTACGTATCTCCTCCGCAACATGCACATTAGTTTAAAAACCGTTTTACCAAATCAGTAGTCGTTCGCTGTGACCACTGCAGTGATTCAAGAAAAATGTTGAATGTAAGCGTTGCAATGATAAAACTAGCCATGAGGTGATTTTTTATTCGTTTCTTTTTCCAAGACTATAACACCAACTGCACGGCCTCAGAGTAAAGAGAGCCTGTGTAATGAATGTCCATCAGTAACCGGACTAAATATACATATAAAAATATAAATTCAAATATAATTTATTTCATTATAGGTAAAAAAAATGTAAACTTGGTGAAAGTCTTATTTTTCTTCATCTTCCTCGAGCTTGCGTAAATACGAGTACAACTTAACTTCTGCTTTTAAAAGGTATTATTGGTAGACTGAGAGGAAAAGAAAGCCATGTAAACACCGTGACCCGAGAACAAATATCTGTGTTCATCAGACAAATAAATGTCCCAGGACTCGAACCTGGGACCTCCGGCGTGTGAGACGGGGCTTCTTCCCACTACGCCACTCGGCTGGCAATTATTAGATGTTGACCGAAAAGGCTTAGGAGGGATAAGTTCCTTAGACTAATTTTTTTGTTTTTTTTTGTTTTTGAGACAATTTTTTTCATGTAATAATTTTTTTTCTCTTAGCCAAATCAGCCGCCTGGAGGTCAACCTTCTGATGTTAGTAATGCTTACCTTTTGGTTTATTTATGACATTGAGTATTTTAAATGCGTGAGCGCCTTGAGAAAAAACGATTAACTAGTAGTTCCCGGGGTCTAGCCAAGCTGCAATCTGCAATCGCTAACGCTATCGAAAACGCGTAGACTGTATGGAGCATCACGTGGTATAACTCCATTACGTAACAGCTATTTCTATAGCGTTAGGGATCATAAATTGCACTTGCCTAGAACCCTGACTCCTTTAAATTCGTAAACCAATAGAATGGGGGATTTTCCTCGATTATAATTAGAAAAATAATTAGTTTTATTTACTTCGATAGATAGCGCTAATAAAAGCTGGTACGAATGTTTAGTATAAGAGTATAAGATTTTGGGGCCTGGAACTGCTCGCGTCCGGTTTAGCCCTCGATGCCTTGTACGTGGTCCCTGGGTGGTGCTAAATGAGCAGTATCTTCTGGTACAAAGGCTTTGGCCGTGGCTTGTCACCACCGACTAAACAAAGCCATGCCGCCAAGTGAAATGATCGCGTTCCGGCATGACGTTTAGTGTAGCCATCGAGGAGGGTAGGTCTGAGTAATCGTGCTGCATCAGAGAACTGTCTTCAGCTCGTAATTTATTGACTCGCCGGTTAACTGGTTTTGGAGGGTAGCGGGATCCGAAGAAACGGTGCACCGCTGGCCGACCGCAGGTAGTAGGGGGCCCAAGTAGTGTGCTAGCCACATGCGAAAGGCTGCCCCGCCACCTTTCGAAAAATCCCGGGAGGCTTCATCGTGCCAGCTGGCGACTGGTAAGATGAAGACAATCCGATGACAATCCCCGGGGGGGTTCGGGCGTCCCCGCAGTCTCCAAGCCAGTACCCCATCGGTGCGTTGTTTATTGCGAGCTGCTTGGTTCCATTTGCAGCGCTTCACTCAACTTCTGTCCTCCTCCCTATTCACTCACACAACAAATATGAAAATTCATAAGAAGAGTAAGGTTCTACAGCGGTTGCACTTCCTCTCTCTTAAAGTGCACTTCTGCAACATCAGATGAATGCACTCAAATATCAACGATGTCCACCACCATCTTGAAACAGAGAGGCTTCACCTACTCTTCCTAACAGAGACGCAGATCTGTAATCCGTCAGACTCGGCATACCTTTGTTACCCAGGGACCATCCTGGAGTACAATTTCCGAAGTTTAAAAATACTGTCAAAGTTGTCGCGATCAGGCGATAAAATAATCAATACTTTACTTTCTTGTCGCCCAGTCGAATGCATTTAAAATCGAAATAGTGTAGCTTTTAGAGGTAACACGTGGTACCCCCGGTACACGTGAACCGGTGGTACCACCGGGAGATAATAAAAAAAATAAAAATAATAATAATAAAATAATAAAAATCATTTATTCTCTCCAAAAATGAACAATACATGTGACACGATTTTATTAGTTATGGGAGACTGGAGCCTAAGCTAGGACAAGCCTGTATTATAGGTCTCCAGGTCACCACTGACAGTAAAATTTGAGCGAATTATTTTAATTTAAAACACCTTTTGGACAAACAAAGAATAAATTACAATATTTGTTGTGTGATTAAGTGAGTGTGAGTGTGTGTGTGAGTGTGTGTGTGTGTGTGCGTGTGTGTGTGTGTGTATTGGTGGAGAGGTGCTATATGTAGAGTATATGGGTTGGCACTTGTATAACTAGTGAATTATAGTTAAGAGTGATTCCGTTGTTTCATAGTCCAGAGAAAGCAAATAAACCAGTAATCTCTTCTTACAGTTTGCTCCATCTAGGTCATATATTTGCACTTTTTTATTTATTTTATTGTACAAATAGGGCCCCAGGAAGAGAGAGAACTTTTGGGCGAAGCTAGTCAATACCGTGTCTATAGCACAGGGGTTAATACGTCGGGAATTCGATAGGGTCGGGTCAAATAGAGTGATAGAATGTTGCTTTATCAAAATATTATGAATAAAAAGTTGTCTCACTGTTAGGACCTTACACAGCTTATATAGGTCAACTGTAGGGTATCTATATGGAAGGAAGTAACTTACTTTCAGTAATGCTCTCTGTGCTCGTTCGAGTTTCAGTATATAAGTCTTACTGGTACCACCCCATGTGGATATGCAGTATGTAAGGATGGATTGGCATAGGGCGAAATACACAGTGTGAATAATTCTATTGTTGGCGGTACGTCGAAGTGATTTAAAAATGAAAATTAATTTGCGAATTCTTCTTGTCAATAATTGAATATGTTCATGGAAGTTCATTTGAGAGTCAAAAATAATACCAAGATATTTATAGGTGTCAGTTTTGAGTAATTTTGGGCAAGAGCAGTCACTCTTTGATGAGCATGAATGAGCTAAAAGTTCATGTGATGATAAAGTTTGACGATTTGATATTCGTAATGAAAAGGTGAGGTACTTTGTTTTTTCCGCGTTTACAGTCAAAATATTTCTCTTAAGCCAGTCCATAACCAGGTTCAGTCCAAGCTGTGCGTTAGCGTATAGGTTATGCCAAGTTTTTGCACTAAAAAGGAGAGCAGTGTCATCGGCATATACTAGGATTCGTCCATTAATTAAGGGGAGGTTGCATAAGCCATTTATGTAGATAAGGAACAATGTAGGTCCCAAAATACTCCCCTGAGGTACACCGTACTCAACTGTGAGATCATTGCTAATATGGTTGTTAATTTTAACACATTGCCTTCGGTTTGTAAGATAGTCTTTAAAGATTTGTAGCTGCATGTCTCTAACTCCAATGTGCTCCATCTTTTGTAGTAGAAGTGGTATGGACACCGTGTCAAAAGCCTTAGACAGGTCGAGAAATATAGCCATTGTTTTATGCTTGCTATCTAAGGATCTTACGACATAGTTTGTAAGGTCAGACACAGCATCCGCTGTAGATACTCCACGACGAAAGCCAAATTGATTTTTAGAGATGAGGTTGTTTGTTTCCAAATAATCTATTAGTCTTTTATTTAATAATCGTTCCAGGATTTTTGAAAGTGTTGGTAGCACTGAGATTGGCCTATAATTGTGAACACTATCCTTAGCACCACCTTTGTGTATAGGATGTACGAGACTTTTTTTAAAGTTGTTTGGAAAAGTCCCCGTAGACAGTGCAAGATTGCAGATATGGACTATGGGCTCTGTTAAAGTATGCTTATGTTGCATTATGATTTTGGATGGTATACCATCCCATCCAACGGCACAATCTAGCTTAAGATTGTCAATGATTGATTTTATTTCTTCTGGGTCTGTGCTAAGAAGAACCATTGAATGAGATGGTACAGAATCGCCTTTAATGTGATTTTGGGACAAAGAACGATGTGGCAAGATTTTTTCAGCCAAAGATGGATTCAAAGACGACGCACATCAACATGAGGAGTAGCCAAACTATTGAACTCCGGTGAAATTTAAGAGTACATTAAGGTCATAAAAAGCACCTCTTCGAAAAGACAAATAAGTGAACAAAAAGTAATTTTTCCGTTTGGAAAACAAGTAAAATATTTGTGATGAAGTGTTACTAAATTCTTTTTTTAAACTGACAATCCGAGATTGGTCTACTGATTACTTTTATTAAGTTTTTTTTAAGTAGGTACATCCGCTGTCATGTTATTTTTATTACAAAATTGGAGAAGTTGCATTTTGCTGGATCCACTATGATCCATGTTTACCGTACTTGACTGCTCTCAGCATTTAGGTCAAACAAAAAGCGACTTTAACTTTTACTCGATATCGAGTCCAGGCCATTGAGCTGAGGTGAGTCTAGTTACGGTTTATAGATTTAAGCCCAAGAATTCGATAGATGGTATGGCTGTTTTGGTGACATCAATAACATTATAATTTTTTTCAGCAAGACTATTACGATGATTATGTTAGTAGTCGACGTTTTGTTTTTTTTAGAGTAGAGTTTGAATGTACTTCAGTAGATATGTATTTGACTTATCGACCTGGGCCACGTAGACTGCCGCTCGTATCGGGCAAAGTTACCATTGTCAAATATGGCGTCATTTGTATTGTGCTGACATTTTTTTATTGCGTACTTAGTTGTATGATAGATCATCTAAAGCAGTGGTTCTCAACCTTTTTATCATAATTAGCATGTACCACAAGAAACCCGGACAACCAATCAAACCGCTGTCGCCGTTTTGCCTGGTGTACACATATTAGTACCTGCCTAGTTACGTAATAACTAAATTTTAAATTTCAAATGTGTGTCCTAACTCATTAAGTAGCTTAGTATTAAAAAGGCAAGTAAGTAGGTCATAAGTTCATAAAGATGGATGGTTAATAACTTTTTACGGAATTTTGGACGAGATCAGAAAAAATTGTTAGCTTTGGAAATAAAAATTTATTTATGTAGTTTTTATGTCGTGTATTCCACAAGCATTATTAGTTTAAATATTCCTCCCAGTATTTTAAAGAAGTAAACTGTCTCTTGCCTGAGACAGTTTACTTGCTGAGCTCTTGCCGCCACCGGATTGGTCAACATAGCACTTAACAAACAAAAATTCCAAACGTCTTAATTGCGAAGCCCCGCCCCCTTATTACCTAGAGTAATAGAACAAATCCTAATCTACTTAATTACTTGAGCACTACAGTTTTACTTACCATTTGTTTTTACGTTCATGCCACTTTGCCATGAGGCTGAAACCCAAAGGGCTTCATAGCCATTCAAAAGATAAAAAAATTATTTGAGACAGCTAAGAAGAGGGAACCCAGAATAAAAATACATTTAAAAATATTAACACCCATTTTTTTGCGTTGGGTTAGTAAATTAAACATACACTTTTTTGTAAATGTTCAAAATAGTACTTCTAGAGTTTATCTAACAAATTTTATGAAACAACAAACAAAAAAACAAGCAATTGTATCAAATATTGTTAGTTGATCAGCGTGAATTCATTACAACATATTCTCACAAGCACCGTACCATGAAGTTTCCAGCGACTACAAACTAATGACTCGCTCTATTATTATATTATTATTGACATCAATAACAAAAACTGTCCTTTTTTTCAGTCTCAAGAACAATACAATGATTCTGTTAGTAGCTTTTTAAATATTTAGTACAAAGTAGCATTTTTGTTTTATATTTTATTTAAAACAGCTGGAGCTTTCGATCGCAAATAAAAACGAGATACACAGTTTCATACAAATATGACACTTAGTACATGGCAGCGTATGTTATAGGTATCACGCGGATAGACGTGTAACACCTTCTTCTTCATATTCACTTTCCCTCAGGTGAGATAGAAGACCAACGTCTAATCCTTTTTCAATAAAAAAAAAACTCCCGTATTTGTATGATTTAAATAGAATTTAGAGAGCCGATTACAAAATTGAATCTTTTTATGAACGAAACTCAGCTGTTGATTTTTAGTTGGAAATAAACATAAAACATGATTTTATAATGGTTTCTTGACTTAATTCATATATAGTTTAATACAGTGACAATAATGTCATTTCTTTCCTTTTTGTTAGTTCCCTACTAGAACTAGACGTGTAATTTTTACAATTCTTGTCATGTTTACAGTCGAAGTGGCTGAATGCTATTAGATTGAAAAAGACCCAAATGCTCATTGTCTTTGTATCTAGTTTTTATTTGTCATCGATGGCTAGAGAACGTCAAAACGTGACAGTCCGTCAAGAACTGTCAAAAACCGTTTGCAAGATGAATGTTAAAAGAGATAGACGCCATTTAGCTATAAGTATGCGATGGAATCCATTACTTTTAGTTTATAAAAATAATAATTAGCCCAAAAAAGTATTTTATCGAAAAGTCCCTGGTCTGATTTGTTTCTTGTAATTTTTTTATGTCCGCAGACAAACACTGCATGTATTGTTTTCAAACGTTTTTTAACTGGGTGGTGGGTGCTCATAAGTATGGGCTCAATTACACTAATGGTCTGTAGATTCTTTTGAAATCAATTCATTGGAGTGTTTGTCTGGGGATTGATGTAATCTATTTGGACCAATGAGATGCAACGGTACTGCATTGATAATTGAAACCATACCGAAGAGAATCGTTCTCGTTTCGTCAGACCGCGTGCGCCGCCGTATGAACCGGTATTGTTCATGTAATATTTAACTAATGTTTGGTTTTATTTTTTAGCAAAGCGGTTACGACGATTATGTTAGTATTGAAATAGTCTATTTTTAAAATCTTTTAGATTTCATATTATTATTGCTAAGGCAAGGTTGGGTCACTGACCTCATATAGACATATATATTCATTATTAGAAAAAAAATGCATCCTATTACGGAGAGCTTAATACGTGACATGCACAATGTACAAAAGCGTAGTTGTTAGTGTGATCTACTCGTAGTTCCGCGCTTGGGTGGTTGGCATGTAGGTAATCCACATTTGAAAGAAGCTAATAAAGATCCATACGTACGTTCTCGGGCAACAGATTCAAAGCCCTCGTAATGTGGTTGTGCGCGCCTCGCGATTAAAAAGCTAACTACAAGTGGTATAGATTATTCAACTCATCATTGCGAGCAGCCCCCCGTGTGGAAACTGTGTGTGTGTGACAAAATGTGGTGATTTTACACGCACACCAAAGCGACAGGAATACGCAGTACCGGATTTAGGGGCGGGCAAAAGGGGCTGTCAGAAAGAGTGTTGTGTTTTTCGACAAAATGTATTTGGTCGAAAAATTACTTTAATCAAAGGTCTGGGAAATATATCAATTTATTTATTTGTAGGGCGATGACAATGATTATGGGGATTACGGCGACGATTACGGTGGCGACTACGATGGAGACTACGATGGAGATGAGTAGGACTCATGAATTGACCCAACTCTAGAACAGAGCTGATGATTGCTGAGAGACAACAATTTATCACCATCCATTACAATTCAAATTATTTAAAATTCGACAAGTTTTCTAGGAACTCTGCAGACACGATTCGAAAAAAATTTGTAATATTTTGTATATATAAATTTGTATTATTTAGAACTAAGTAAGGGACTTTATTCGATCGAATTAAAAAAAGAATGTATCTTGACAGATGGCGCTAAACAAAACTGGTTGGAAATATGTTTAGTAAGCATATGTTCGGTATGCCAAAGGCGGGTAAGGATTGGGTTGTTATTCGAAAGTATTTAAATACAAATATAGAAATGTACCTATTGTTTATAGGAAACCAACTTTTACTAGCGTCACCTATCATATATTCATATCACATTATTTTTTACTACACTTTATTCGAATATATTTCATTTGGCTCAGTGATATTGATAAATTTCAATCTAAAATTAGTTTCAAATTATAATTTTTAGTAATACAAATCTTGGATCTGATGTTGTTTTCTCGACAGCTAATAGCTTATTGTATACATTTTTGGCGTTATAACTTATCGGAGAATGGATTAAACTGACTGATTTAAGAAAATATACAAATTTAGATACGCGACAAATATGTTACGAATTTTTCACTTAATTAATATGAATATGATTAACCAATTAAACTTAGTAAATTACAAATCTAAGTACTGTGCAGTTCAATAGAAAACAAAACATCTAAAGCATTTACAGAATATTCATATGTTATCTGTGGAATCTTTGAATCGATAATTTTATTCGAACTTGAAAACTAAGAATTACACAGATGGTACTTTTAATTGTTTTACCTAATAGATCTCTTTGTTAAAGAATTACATTTACTCATTTTTATAATTGGATGTAGACGACATACACGGTTACGTACGCACCAAAGTCTTGCGAGGATAGGTTCAACACACCAACAGAAGTGCTTTATTTTCCTAATCAAAAATAAATGACGCAATGCTTTTGGTCGAATTTTTCCTCGCTCACTGACTTTGTACAGTTTCGTTTGAGCTTCAGATTTTTGAGATGAGATCTCAATTTAGCAGCTGATCTCGGCGGGGTAACTTTTCGTTGAAGACAAAATCCTTCCTGGCGAAAGTCTCTCATTTGGAAGCCGACGTAACTTTGGTACTTTGCTTAAGTTTTGAATACGGAATCATGTAATATATATTATCGAAATAATTTTATGTGAATCGTTTGAGTGATTTTATACCTATTTATTATGAAATAATCCTATATTCACAACTACAAGAATAAATAAATCATGTACTTAAGAAGGACTAAATTTATAATAAAAACTGTAACTGGTCTTTGTGTTTATTTGTAGTTAGGAATGTAGGTACTGTGTGTGTGCGATCTGAATGCAGCTGAAACATGAGGTGTGGGGCGAGAGCACCCAACCGCAACACCCAATCACTGTACCGACGCACGCCGCACGTTTATGTTGCGTTTATGTTGACGAGGTGTTGGATGGTTGAATGGCTCAAGGAGAACGCAGCTGACTGCATTAAGATCGCACGAACTGTAGAAATTTGAGTCTGAAATCTACAAAGCGTGCTCAGTCTTATTTCAGCAAAATTTATTTATTTATTTAGTTTTCACAGAGCCAAAGAAAAAGCAACTATTTTAAACTATACATTTCCTTAAAAAATAATGACACCCACTTTGATATCACTAGTGGCACATGTTTTCAAACTATGTAGATATACAACAAAACAATAATTTTAGCCGAGATAAATCGAGGCTCAGCTGCTGAGGCAGGTACGCTATGTAGATTGAAGCCTAAGTATTTTCAACATCTATGTTAAGATTTAGGTCAATCTTATTTTGAAGTGTCTTTCGATTAATTCCAACATACATGCAAAGCTGTCACAATTAAAGTATTATATTAAAGAGAGCTAATGAAACGGATTATTTGTAAAAGCACTACGTCATCTACATTGTTTGCGGGTGAGTACCATCGGGGAACTCGCGGAGGCGCAGGGTAAGGCGACAATCGCTCGCGCGCTGTTCGGTCGTATGTAGGCGCTCCGTATACTGCGAGGCGACAACACTGCAGGGCATTCGAATGCGAACCAGAGCCTGCGCCTGCGCACCCGGCTGTACATTAAGACAGAGTACAACTCGGTATATTCCGATTTGGCACTATGAAGTATTATCATTATTAGATTCGACGATAATGAGAGAGCGCCCGGTACCACGAGCCTATTTTTATTATGCTAATTAATAAGTCAAATCTTTGTGTGTTTATTCTATATTTTCCCTGGTACACTTTATAGTGCTGATTTCATATTTGGTTTTGTGGCAGTAGAGTCACAGATTACTGCGGGTACTTAGAGTTTCTTTAGTTTGCAATGTTCAGTTACTAAAACCGGCATTCATTAGTTGATGTAGGTAATACTCACAGTCAATGTTCATTAATAAAACGATAACGATCGCTTGCGTGTAGTTGCAGCGTAAAGAAAGAAAAATATAATCTATTTTATTGTATTTTTGTTTACGTTTTGAATGATTTCTTAGATAATTGATACGTCAAGGTATGTAAGTAATAAGTAATTTTTATTTTTAGCTGTAGTTAACTATCTGTTGTTCTGGATTCGGCTGGTTATTTGAGGAAAATTAGTCTTATGAAAAACGACTGGTGCATAAGAAGTGTTCTGCTGAAAGTGGCGCAGTTCTCTTAGGTGTAGGTACAGTCGGGGAATCCCGCCGAAACTGACGCTAAGACGGGAATCGCTTGCGCGTTGTCTGATCTTTTGTAGGCGCTCCGAATACTAAGCGGCGACAACACTGCAGGTGATTCGAATGCGAATGGCAATGCGACCCTGCAGCAAGTTCCCCGACTGTACATCGCGGCTATAATGTCGATATATATATGTCGATATATCCGGATGCTAAATGGGCATTTTTTTATTTGTTTGTAGTGGGCAGTTTCACGTTGTCCATTATGGTTTATTTTTTCTTACCTAAAACAGTAGCCCGCTTTCTGGTTAAGTCTTATTTCTTAAAGAAATTGGTATATTAGGCTTTCTGAATGACCGTTTTGGTTATAATTTTACCATAATTTATAACCAAAAAATTGAAATTCGTTTGGCAATTCCTATTTTTTATCACTGTCCCATCTTATTCATGTCAGACATTTTACCTCGCTGTTTTAAGAAGAAGCATGATATTTTTACATTTATGGTGTCATTTAAAGAAACGGTAACCTCCCTTTCCATTCTTATTTATGAAGATTTAATCAATGTTTTAAAATATAATGAAATAAACAGTTTAGTGAATAGTATTAAAATTGGCCGAGGTGGAAAATTCAGCTGAGTTACGCAAATATTTCCAGGAGAATATCAAAATCAACTACGATTGTATTATTTTCTTAAACTAGCAACCCTACAATGGTTGGTTCACAATAAGTCAGCCATTTTAAATAGCACAGTTCGATGTAACATCGTTAGGACTGTGAACACCGGTTATAGAGCAGATTAAAAATTCAGCTGATTTACGAAGATTTCATAGTAAGTACGCTTATTTGTCTGTTTTTATAAGTATTTATTACACATATAATCTACTATTTGATAATAAGGCAACAATTTGACTGAATTAGATGTGTTTTTTGACGAAAATTTTATAACAAATCAACCTAAACTTAAAATCCGTTACGTCAGCTGAGAAACATTAACTCAGTGGATTGGTTTTCGTAACTCAGTGGAACATAAACCCTCGTTTACACTATGGATTTTACGTAGTCATATGATTAAATTTGAACGTAATTTTGTTCTGCATCTTTTTATACAGCGCACCAGCCGAAGCTTCAAGCTTTATTAGTTAATGTTTTTTTTTTAATTTTATTAAAGCCAGCAAACTAACGTTTGAGTTACAACGATTTTATTTGTGATATTTGTCTCGGTGAGTAGACCTTTAACAATTTCGTTTTCTTTTTACAATTACGAACACAAAAAAAATATAATTATTTAAACCTTTTAAGTCGTTCTCAAGTTATGGTGTGACCTAGGGAAACGAAAATTCATTTTTATATATAGGTACCTATATAAAATGTTTGTTGTAAACTATGCTTTATTTTTTCCATACTCTTCCGCTGAGTAACGGTCCCCTGTTGTAGCAAATTATTTAAGTTTATGTTTTTATTGTTAAATTAAGAAGATCTTATATATTTCATTAAGATGAACCTAGTCGATACTAGTATTCCATTACTAATTTAAGTTTTAATGCAGATCTCGTTTTTTACCAAATACACAAAACTTTATTATGTTAATTTAGTCATAGTGTAACTCAGAGGATAAAAAATTATGTTTTTTTTATGTTTTTTCAATGTTATAGAAGTTTTTGAGAGAATTTATAATAATATGTTTAGTTTCTTTAATAAAACGATTTTCATTGTAGGTACTTTTATTAAATTAACCTATCAACGGGAGTACTTAATGTGTAACGCAGCGGAAGAAGATTTCGGATCATTGTTCATTCAAATTGCAATTTTGTCAAAATCAACCGCATTTTTCTCTTATTTTTTGTTATACTAACAAAATTTAGATATTATAGAGTCGATCTGAAGAAAGAAAACCCCAATATCATGATTTTTTTTTTATTTGGCGTAATTTTGTCACCTTACAAACTTTTATAAAACCGCCCAAATATTAATTAGTACAATTTTAAATCATAATTTATACACATTTAAGAAATAGATGTCTCATCTTAGTTTTTCAAGTTGCTAATTATTATTTCTTTCCACAGTCTGATACTCCGCCGCCTGTTGAAGAAGAATTTGGCGGTGATGACGATTGGATGGAGTAATCATCGAGAAAATCATGACAATAGCCACAGTAGAGATACGATGTCCTAAGAAACTATATCGAACAGTCTGTAACACCGACGAATATTATGGTCGCACATTGTTAAATAAAGGGAAACGTTTTATTATGTCCGTTTATCTAATATAAGCAGAGTGTTGACGTTCACGCTCATTATAACGTTTTCATTTGGTTCCATCGTACTATACGATATCGGTTCTCAAGGACCACAGGCCTTGCAGGAAAAGTTGAGGCGAACGGAGAACCAACAAAGAAACGCCCATTAAGTGATATCGTTAATTTCAACTTGTTTTTCTTTTTGTCCAAATTGTAGGACATCTTTCTTTCTGCAGGTTGGTTACTAAGTTTATTTTTTTGTGATTTTGCAATCTTTAAGTACTTATTAGAACAGTAAATTTCACACTTGGTAGTATAAGAAACCGAATCATTAGAAGCATTAGTCTAATGTTATCACTTTACGTCAAGTATGATGATGGAAGACGAACTCCTATGAAAAATAATTTGACACAAACAATGATGACTAACGTAAAACCTAATGTACCTAAAACCGAAGTAAGTTTTAAGATATTGTTTGACTTGCACATAGATTAAGAACGTTTTTTCTGCAGTACGTTACGTACTGCACCTAAAAATCGTTTAAAGCCATCTAATAACGCTAAAGCCCGACACAGACGTGGCTATAATGTATTATATTAATATGCTGTGATATATATTATAACAAGCCACCACACACGGTAGTTATACTACCATATATATTTTTGCTCTTATAATATGTCTTATTATATGTATCTACATATTTTGGTGACGAAATAGGAATATACATATTATAGCTATGACTGTTGCGGTCTGCACAATTTGAATTAAAAATATATTTTTGTCTACCTGCTTAAAAAAATCTCGCACTTAATTAAAATGTGTGATAAATCACACGCCAGGTTCACTATTTATAACCATGTGATAGTATATTGTTAAATCGTTAAACGGGATTTGTTATTTGCCATTTGTTCATCAGAATATGATATTCAGAAAAAAATAATAAACATGTTACTACGTACAAAAACAGACGAAGGAACGAACTGCCACCGTCTGTTTTCCGGAAGAGTACGATCCCGAGGTTTGCGTAGAATGAATAGGCTCCTCTCGGACAGTCGCGTGACACGACACCCTCGTCTTTATCCTCACTTTGCATCAGCTGATATTGAAGAGAAACGCCTGCCAACCCTGTCCATAAAAATTATATCGAATATTTAATATTTTGCTTACTGTTAAGCATTACATTCGAATATTTTATAGAGCATTATTATTTCATTGTGAAAAATTTCAAGTAGTATGCTGTTCCGCTACCTGGTAACTCAGTATAATACGAAAGTGCTGCGTTCCCGAATACCACTTAGGGGTGTTATTTTAAGAAAAAAGTTGATAGTACATTCTATTATGTACTTATAAGTATTAAAAAGTATTAATTATAAACGAAAAGTGTTCTAAATAAATTCATACATCTATACATATAAGCTTTCAGTATATAGCTTTTAAAATAATTTAAGAAGCCTTTTACTATAAGTATTTGTAAGTCTAAGAGCCTAAAATACAATAATTGTATTTAATACAAAATATATGATTAATATGGTGTAATATATTATAAAACTAGAAACTTGTCTAGCTAAATTGTGCTTTGTACTCGATTGGGCCATGATAACATCAATAGTTACGTATGTTCTTTGATTTTAAAATGTTTCAACATTAATGAACGCAGTTCTATAGAGAATCTGATTTTTTTTTAAGTACGAAAATTACTTTAGTTTTATTTTATCAACTTCCAACTCTTACAGATACTTCTTCTTTATTTTTCTTGATAAAATCTGTTCTTTTTTTCTGAGCATTAAAATTTGTTTTTAACCAATCGCATGCAAACAATTAATGCAACCTATAAGACGAAACGGGGTGTTAAGTATTGTTCATGTTAAGTAGAGAAATAATAAATCATGTACCATTCAACACATGCCTTAAAATAAATTATATTTTCAAAACGAGTGATGGTTGTTTTTATTTCCCAAAGATTGTAGGTATGGTGGGGTTGGGCAGTATAGGTACTTTCTTTTCTAAAATTATATATAATGAGACTTATTTTTTAAGATTTAGATTACATATTTGGTCCATATAAAATTTAGAAAATTGAGATTTGCTTATATACAATATTTACCACAAACCACCACAATACCAATACCACAAACGTATGGTAACCTTTATCTACCTGTGTTTGTAGTTAGAGTGTCATGGCTGGTTTACATGTATTAAGTAGTTGGTAACTAAATTTTAAGTTGGTAAAATTTAAATTTTAAGGATTAAGTAGTTTAGCTCATAAGTTCAATGAAGATTAACAGTGATGAATGTCACGGAATTAGTCGATTCTGTACCTAGATATGTGGAAAACGAGATTTTGGACAAATTCAGAAAAGAATTTGTTTCGGTTTTCTATTTTAAATAATCTGCAACAAATTTTAAAGTTGAAAATAAACTCCGCTCCGACATTTTGAAAAAAAAAAGAGTAAATGCAATATAAATTTGAGCTCTTGCCGCCACCCGCTTTGTCAACTTATGCACTTAACTAAAAAATCACGTCCAAACGTGTTTATTGAGAAGCCTTGCCCACGTACTTATACGAAAAATAGAACGTCACTTAACTGAATGTTTACACGCACGCAACTTTTTAAAACTTACCTAGTTACCAACTTAACCACTTAACGCGTGTAATCCAGCCACAGTGCTCACGTTGTGTGATTGAAGATACACATCACTAAGGCATTCGTTTAAAAAAACTTTCCGACTAGAGTGATCAATCATAGTTTCCTGTGTTATTCTCATAAACCGAAGCTGCGCGTTGTTTACGTCAAATGTGGAAAAAAATTGCGTATTTCTGAATAATATCTGTAAGATATTGATAAAATCGCCGTGATTTATTCCAAATTCAGAAGAGTATTCAAAACTATGTGATCTTATCATTGATGGACGTATTCTAACCAAGGTATTGGCAACATAACCTCCGAATTATTTTACGGAGTTCTTTTCTTTTCCGAGTAATATTATTGTTAGTTATGGCGCTACAGTTATCGCGGCGGGAGGTTGAGGAGCTGCGTTCGTCCCTCGACCGTGCAATATACAGGACTATCGGGAAGTCAGATAGTTCATTGCTGTCTACGGTGTCTTCTTGTCTTAACAACGGGTTTGTAAATTTTTATTACATTGTAATGTGTAAATTTTGTATAAAAAGGTTTGATTCAAGTAACGGTATTTACATAATTTATCTAATACTCATAGTACGAACCAATTTCCAGATATGAACGTCGCAAAATTATAGATAAAATCACAGCTCACATTGAATCTAAAAAGGCGAGTAAGCTTGCTGATAAAGTAATTGCTCTAGCCCAAGAGTATATTTCGAATGCCAAATCTCATAAACGTAAACATGAGTCCAGCGATAAAGACAAGGACTCTAAAAGATCCCGGCATGATGAGAAACATGATCGACACGACCGGGACAAACATGATAAGAAGGAGAAGGATGATCCGAAGAAAGAGAAAGAGAATGGCAAAGATAAAGAGCCAGTAAATGGAGTTGAAGCTCCGGCCATGGCAAGTGAAACAGTTGGATCCAAAATAGCTGGGCTCAGCGCTGATAGGATTAAGGTAAATATTCGATTTCCTTTATACAAAATAAACTTTTTTGATGATGGATCCTTGCTCAAAGTACTTTGATCACTTTTAGGTGATCTTTTTATTTTTTGACTTAGTAATAAGGTTTAAAATCATTTGAATATTGGTAAGAATGAACTAATGTACTATAAACAAAGTTCACTCATTTCAACAGTACAATTATTCGGTCATTTGAAAGCATTCAAATTCACTACCCACTTTGTCTATGTCAAAGGCAGTTTTATAATTAGAATTTCTTAGTTAATTTCTTCTGGGAGAACAAATTTTTTTTGTGGATACTTTTATTATCCATCTATCTTTGAAAATAAAAACAGCCGGCATTTATGTGAAATTTTTATTGAATCCTCATTTCTTTTGATAGAAGAATTTTCATATCAAATGCCGATGTCATGGCGCTTAAAAAATAAATATTATCTTAATCAGCTATAAAATTTAGCATAAAACATTCAGTAGTTATCTGACTTTCAAAAACAATTGCAAGTTAATTAGATATCAAAGAGATTATGGGTTTTTTTAAAGAAAAATTAGAGCCCGCCGCAACCTTTCTCTACTCACGTCAAATCTCGGCATACAACCAGTACAAATTTACGACTACTTCCGGCTTTCAAAAGGTTAAGGGTTCCAACAGAATGTCAATGCATGCACCAACATTGAACTTATATTTAATGCCTAATTACCTGTGCTCACTTGCAGCTTGACACATTCCATCAACAAGTGCTGTATGTGATTAACTCTGTAGTATAATTTGCAGTCAGGTGATCGTGCCTTTTTCATAAAAATGTGCGCATGAAAAATTTGGCACCTCTCCATTTTGGTGTGTGTATTGATCAGGGTACTCAAGGAGGAGGGCCCTGGACTATTTTGTACCAAATGCCCTTAAGTTACAGATAACATTAAATACCTTTATCTGTAAACAATCTGTGGCTAATGATATCATACTTAGACAAGGCCTCAGTGTAGTCTGGCAACAAAGAGAAGTGTGACCCGGTAGTTGTTGCAAATTTTGGTAGTGTATTCGCCTCCTCATTGCCAGTCAATACTATGTGAGATGGAAGCCATTGCAATCTCATTTGAACACCTGCTTTGTTAGTAGCATAATGCTCTACTGAAGCCAGAGGCGAAATGTTGCAAAGCGCAGTTGCAGCATAATATATCAACTCTATCACTTCTAATTTCGTCGGTTTTAGCCAGTGCTTCAGGAATTGCAAAGAGTTCCAATGATATTATTGACACTGGTTAATAATTATTTTTCATGTAGCCTGATCTCCTGAACCTGGATTGAAGAATGTGGATCCTTACCCATCAACACTCCTAGAACCTTCTATTTAGTATTTCTCCGATTGAAAATATTTACGGTTCAGTTTAACTACTTCCAATTTAAGCAAATTAATATTTTAATTAATGATTTTATTGAAGTGTAACAATTGATTTAGAGGAGTGATTTAAGGCTGGTCTATGTCTGTGGATATAGTTTTGTTATAGTATTTAAATCACTAGATGTTCCTAGACGTCAATGTTAGTTTTTACTATAATTGTGTTACATGTATCATGTTGGTCTCCCAAGACATAGACGTAGCCTAGTGTAGGGAACCAAGTTCATGTATATGTTAGAAACGAAACTGGTTAACCAATAAAATTATTCCAATTATAATACATTAATGATATTTGGTATGTTAAACACTAAGAATTCAGATATGGCTCTAGGATGCTGTCTGTTCTGTCTTTAGTGTTCAGTCTTCCTGTCTGTCTTAAATGGCTTTGATATTTTTTTGGATAAAAAGAAGTTCTAATATTTTCTTTATCAGGGTGATAAAGAAATTTCTCTGACAGTTCAGTCAGGCACAAATAATGTCCATTTCATGACTAAAGTACCTAGTAGCCTAAAGTCTGTAAAGTTAAAGCATTTCAATATAGGGTATTTGACTCCATAAGTTTTGGTATGAAGCCAATGGCCACATTATCTAGCCAGTGACAAGTAGCTGCCATTTTGCAGTGATGCTGTAACTAGACACCACCATTTGCTATACCAGTGTTTGCAACTGGGGACTTGTGACTGCTGCATCCTTAGTTCTAATATGCATATAAATCTGTACAGCTTGAACAAACTTAGCCCATAATGGCAAATCTTCATTCACCCTATCCCAGGTGATGATGGCAAATGCTCAAAAAGAGATAGAAGAGCGTAAAAGGGCTTTGCTGGCCATGAAGTCCGACAAGCCCGGAGTCAACGCCGCTGCGGCCACAGCTCAGCAGATCACAGCCACTATGGCAGGTGGCAACGGAGCTCCACCACCTCCAGGGGTTATTAAACCTACCCTATTTGCTAAACCAGGTAAGGATTTTTCATATAGCTGCAGGTTGTTGAAAAATAAATAATTAATAACTTATTGTTTGATTCTAATTGCAGATGAATTCAATAGGCTTTATCAAATTTTCTTAATAGCGCAAGTTAATAGGTCCTGTTAACATTATTAGAAACTACAAATACCAAATATTTTGTAATTGGTATCAAAGATACTGTAAGTGTGGCCATTACTATAAATTGAGCTTTTATTCCAGGGTATGTGAGTGAGGAGGAACTAGAGAAACAAAGAAAGATAGCTGAACTACAAGCTCGGATACAAAGGAAATTAGCTGGTCAGTATTTGTATATCTATATATCATATTACACAAAGCACTCTGGTCTAAATCCAATTATTTTTGATTATTTTATTAAATGAAACCAGCGGAAGGCGACGTTCTTGCATGACGTACTTCATGGATCAGTGCTCACACAAACTTCAAGTAGAAACATTACATTCAAAGTCAAATATTTATTTCTCAACATTGACAATTACTTGTTCTTATTGACGTCGAATAAACATGACTCTACCACCAGTTCGGAGAAACCTTTGTGAAGAAGAACTGGGAAGAAATTAAAAGTTTCTAACTTGTTTTGTGTGTTCATTATTTATTAAGGTGGTTAATATTTATATAAAAAAGTATGTGGGTAATTCAATTTTTTGATAGTTCAATGAGACACTATGAAAATTCCCTTTGCGGTCAACAATTTAGAATTTAGAATTTTGAAAATTGAATTGAAATCGAAAACACCATTTCCCCTCCCACCCCAGTTGGCTCTGTGGTATTCATAACATAAGCTCTGCTTACTTTGGGTCATACGGTTGGTGTGTTATCTGGGTAAACATTATTAATTATTCAATAAATAAAAAATGCATTTATTACTCCCCACGAACTAATGCAAGACGAAAGTATTCAATATTAAAATTTATTAATTATCTTGCAATCACAGGAGGTGCCCTACAAAACACGTCAGGCGTCGGTCCCGCTCCGTTGATACTGGACAGAGAGGGACGCACGATAGACACGAGCGGCAAGCGAGTTCAGCTTACCCACGTCGCTCCGACGCTCAAGGTGGTTCACTTTTGATGTACATATATCTTATATTGAGTAGCCAACTTTGTAAATATTTTAGGATATTTTTTTTGGGTTCTCTTTCCATTTTAAAGCGTTTGGTCTCTTGTAGACGCATTACACGGCTAGTTCTCTAAAAATAATGAAGTGTGTTCAAGTAAGTAGATTCGGGAAGAATATTTGCAATTATTATCAATGTATTAAAAGACTTATGAATTTAATAAACAAATCAGTAAGTTTAATTCAACGGCCGAGTTTAATCAATAAAACATTAAAAGTTTTGTCGTCAGCTTTCTAAATTCAATTTTAAATCATGCAAGGAGGGTTGTATTTGCAATAACATCGTCTTTGAAATAATATCTAAACCATTGTGGATAGAGGTAGTAAAGGAAAGGAAATTCATAAATACGAAATTATAATTATCTGACTTTCATTAGTACGAAGAATTAAAAACCCGCTGTGTTACTACTAGTCCGAAATATGGTATTCCGAATTTTAATTTTCCGAAAATTCAATGCTAACATTCAGATTTTGTATCTAAAACGGGTATATATCAAAAATTATAATCTAAAACTCCTGTGACACAAATTAAAATTAATGAAGCACATTTTGAAATTATACAAATTAGGCGCGACGACGAGCGAAGCGAGGAGGAGCAGTTAGTCGGTATGTAGATAATGCAATGCCAAAAAGGGATTTGCATTTCAATACATAACCTATATACTCAAGAAATAAGTCGGTACAAAAAACTAAATAAACTTTCTCATTTCCAGCTCACTACTTGAATGCTCGAACAGTTTTATAAGGCGTTTGTTATTGCAACTAATATTATTCGTAATTTTGATATTCGGGATTCGTATTTATGATATTGCGGATTATTAATAAATCGGTTTTTTTTATGGTTCGGTATTTTAAAATTCGGCATATTGATTTTCGTAATTATAAACGTTGGAAATTTTGAAGTATCGAAGAAGTAAAATTAGGAATTATGAAACACGGAATTTTCATTATCGGAATTTTGACCCATTCTGTGTTTGAAATTCGTGATTATGACTATCGGAATTAAGTAAGTTTTTCGCATTTATGTAGTGTACCTCAACGCATTGTATTGGAGTATTATGAATCTATTGTCCCTACATTAGAGCTCCTAGTTGGAAGTCCCTAATTCACGGATTTCTTATTTACCTCTGTGTATGCTGCGCTGCGTGAGCGCCGTGCGTGCCCGCGCAGCGCTCAGCTGTGGAATTGTTTTCTTGATAAAGTCGCGTAAAGGCTTTCGTTGCAGTAAGCCTTAGAGAAGATGGGTGACAAGCTTCTATTATTATTTTTATTTATTTAATTCATTTGCTGTTTTACAGTAGGTATACATGGATTCACTTAATATTACTGCGATGCGTTGATGGACTGTTACCTACATCATAGCATGTAAAGACTGCATGTTTTACATATTTTGAGTAAACAAAACATTATTAACATTGTAAATTATTAATATTATAAATGCATTTTAATTAACAACTAAATTAGTACACGGACACACACGAAGTTGTACGAACACGGATAATCACGATGACATTGGCTTACGAACGTGGACTACGGGTCTACGTTCTGCGTCCGAGCAAAACTGGAAAGAAAATGCAAAAACGGTGTGAATATCAAACCAGTCTTGATCTGATCGGCCGCCAGCCGATAGCCAACTTCCTAATTGCAGGGAACAATTGTGGCGAGCAATAATCAGCTATAGATTTCATTCGTGCGTAATTCTGTAAATTTGTGGGTCAAAGGAACACTTTATACGTCGATTTTGTATTGATCCCATGTTCCCAGGCGAACATCCGAGCGAAACGTCGCGAGGAGTTCAAAGCGCAGCTGCTGGGGAGTACGTCCACGGAAGCCGCGGAGACGGGCGCCTGGGTGGACGAGCGCGTGGCCAGCAAGCCGGCGGTCCGCGCGAAGCGGGCCTTGAAGTTCCACCAGCCCGGCAAGTTCGTGGCCGCCGCGGAGAGGCTGAGGGTCAAAGTAAGTATTTTAGAATAAAATATAGATTTATTGTCACGGGAAAATATAAAATTCCGTGGATTGAGGTTATAACGTCGATAAAGAGGAGTTGGTTAGAACAACAAAAACACATATATCTTGCCGCATATACCTACCTAATAAAATGTACATATGCATGGGTTATTTTAGAGCGGTTTCCCACATCGTTGAGGTTGTAAAATGTGAAACTCTGAATCTGAAATCTTTGCGCAGATCAACATTGCGTTCCCCGTTTGTTAGTCTCGAAATAATATCCACGTTTTGTCGCACAGTGAACGCGCGTCCGCTGGGCGCCGCAATGGACACGCGAACTAACAGACCGACACTTACTGTGTTTTTGATTCTTAGCTTTAACTTTAGCTACCTGGACACTTGTACACCAAACTGTATTATTACATCTTTAAACACAGAAGGATAATTCTAATATAAATAATTATCCTTTGTTTTGCGCCTGCCTCTTCCCAATTCAGTTTCGAGTTTTAGGAACTTGGACTCGGCGTTACATCCGAAGTCGCTGTAACCAAATTATTTTTTTTCGAAAGCTTGCTTTAAACGCAAGGGCCCTATGCGTTAGGTCGTTATAACCAAACAAAGTCGTTACAATCGAGATCGTAATAAATGAAAACCAGTGTAGCTATAATGCGGAAAAAGGATTCCAAAGTGTGTTTAAAATTTATTTAAAACTATCTTAAATAGATAAACCTTAAGCAATCGGTGCATGACGCATATACGTTAAAACAATTCAGTTGCGCTGCATTTCAGCTAAAGTTCAACAAGTTAAAGAACCAGAAGGTTTTGCTGCTAGGCATTTGGATTGTGTAAAGCTATCTTCTAGATTATCTATATCTCATATCTATTGAAGGAAAATACATTATTGAAAGTCTGAATTTTTTCGCCTAACTATAATTGGGTGGTAATGTATATTGTAATATCAGTATATTATAGTACTTTGAACTCACGAAGCGTCTTTGGTTTTACTTGTAGTAAACAATAACGACGTGTACAGACAAGATATGTATGTGTGCGTGAGTGCGAGGGTGTGTGTTTTTGCCGAATGTAAAGACGCAGGAAACCCTAAAGTATATCAATACTTGTCACAGAGAAAGATAGTAATTATTTACATTTCTTTTAAATGCCTCGAGTGTCGAGTTCAAGAATCTCGAGCATCCCTCATAATGCAGAACCGTTCCAAATTAGAACTAAATTTTTGCTGTCAGAATTACTATTATTTCATATTTAAGTACACAATCTCCAGCATTTAATCCCACACACATTTAGTGTGAGAGGCTGGTGTATATTAAAATGTTCCATATTCTCATGCAAAGTCTCTCTTTCCAGTCGCAACTAGAGAAGCTGCAGGCGGAGATATCGCAGATTGCGCGCAAGACGGGCATCTCCTCGGCCACCAAGCTGGCGCTGCTGTGTGCCGACGCGCCCCCCAGCAGCCAGCTGCCGGACATCGAGTGGTACGTTCCGTGGATGATCGGTGTCGATTTCAAACTTTTTGATTTTATTTTAATTATATATGTTTTTCACGCTTTTCAGAGAAATGATGGATATTATAGATCAAATACAGTAATTCCAAATTGATAAACGGGTTCTAAAATATATTTAATTAAAATATGCGAGTTCTTTATTTAATCGAGTCGGCCGAGTGGTAGTGACCCTGCCTCATAAGACGCGGGTCCCAGGTTCGAGTCCTGGTCAGTGAGGTCGTTTGGTGATGAACGCTGCTGTTTGTCCTCGGGTCATGGTTGTTTTATCTATATATGTTTGTTAATTCTGGGATCTCCGCCCCAGGTCGTCATATGCTCAACCATAACTCAACCCTTGCTTACTTTGAGGCCATAGAGTTGGTGCGTTTGTCTGGGATACGCCCAATACGCCACTCGGCCGTCCAAAACTTGTGTCTTCCGCTATTTTACTGTAATCGAGGGCTTATTTCCATGCGAATAAAACTCGTATTTTGGTTGTTTGCCCAGGTGGGACAGCGTGATACTGATGACGCCCGAGGAGCGCCTCGCGAAGCGTCTGCGGGCGCCGGCGGCTTCGGAGCCCGGCCGCTCCGACTCGCAGGCCGTGTCCGACTGCAACACCGGCGGCGACGACATCGTCGACAACATCAATGAAGAAGCCATCACGTGTCTCGTTGAGCATCCCAGGCAGTTGCGGGCGCCTAGTCAGTTATATTATTTATTTATTTCATCATTCATACATGGCCGTATTAAAAATAATTCATATTATAATATTCATTAAATTGTGCACTCTGGCAAGTTGGCCCACTTTTTACTTATACAGGGTGTAACATAAAGGAAGCAGGGGCTGAGTTGTGTGAAAGTCTTAACCAGCCCCAATAACTCCAATTCTTACTGACCCTTAAGTATTATGCTTCCTTTATGTTACACCCTGTATATCGAATTATTTTATACAAATACAAATCTGTAAATAAAACTAAAATGCCATGAAAACGATTTAAACGTTATTAAAATTTTTAACTGTAAGTACGTAAATTTTGCGTGATGTTTTTATACTAATGAGTAATTTGTCTCCACCTCCCCCCCTCTCCCCAGCGGAGACCCTGAAACCGACATACATGCCGGTGTTCCTAACGAAGAAGGAGCGCAAGAAACTGCGTCGACAGTCCCGTAGAGAAGCGTGGAAGGAGGAGCAGGAGAAAGTGCGTCTTGGATTGGAAGCACCCCCTGAGCCGAAACTCAGGTAGGTTAGTGGTTCCTTGGGCCCCTGGGCTCACTAGTTTCATGAGCTTACTGGGTTCTAGCACGACGTGACGAGTCGACTTGTCTATATTTTAATAAAGAGAATAATTTGTCTGTTCATGTGTAATTGATAGACTCTGAGAGTTGGTTGAGAAATGAAATGAAATGAAATGAAATGTCTAATATGGTTGAGGAGGGCGATGGCTGGATCCCGCGTTAACTCGTGACGGGTGTCGTTTGAGGGTGTTCGTCGTTTGGATACTTGGGGGAAGGAGACTTGCCGAGCTAACAGATGCAGATAAGAATTTAGAAATATTTAGCATAGATTTAAGAGCCATTGTGAATTTATATGAAAATATTACGGCTGTGATGTTTCATACCAGTTCTTGTTCACAACTTTCCGATGCTCGTGATCCGTGATCTCGATGACCGTAGATCCGTGCTCGTGACTTTAGCAACAACAAGTAATAATTGTCAATGTTGAGAAATTAATTAAATATATTTTTGAATTTGGAAAGCGATTTCAAAAATTCTTTAATATTTAAATACTGCATTAATTCTACAATTCGCAGTTGGAGCATCAGCTGCTCTCAAATCAAAATGTCATGATTGTAGTTTATTGTTTTTATAATGTTCCCTTGCTTTATGTAACAGGCTTCTGTTACCTGTTTACCGTGATGTTTTCTAAATTTGTTATTGTAATGTGCTGTCGGGAATGGACACAAGAGGAACATTATTGTTAAAGGTAATTTGGCTTTCGATGGTTACTAGAGTGCTCTAAAGAATAGATATTGCTAAGCGATCTTATGCTCTGTCTCTCCTGTGTCTCAATCTAATACATAAATAAAAAGTCCTCAGACACACCAACTGTATGGCCGTGAAGTTAGCACAGCTCGTGTTGTGGATGACCATGCAGTGAACTGGGGGGGGGAGCCCAGAATATACATACAGATATAAATATAACAACCGTGACCCTAGAACAAACATCTGTGTTCATCGCAAATGAATGACCCGGCCAAGAAGGGAACCTGGGACCTCCGGTGTATGCGGCAGGGTTACTACCCACTGCACTGCACTACTTGGTCGTCATCCCAATAGTGAAGAACCAAACAAATAATATTAACTGAAGCCTATCTTTTTCAGAATATCGAACCTAATGCGAGCCCTGGGCACCGAGGCGGTGCAGGACCCGACCGCCATTGAGGCCAAGGTCCGGGAACAGATCGCCAAGCGGCAGAAAACCCACCAGGACGCCAACCAGGCCCGGGCGCTCACTAAACAGCAGAAACGAGAGAAAGTAGGTGAAAGACATACATAATGTAAACAAAATTTACCAAGTTCGAAACATGCCATCCGGTATGTACCGGTCCACATCTTTTACCGTTCGGAAAACGCGCATTTAAGTCAGACCACACTCCGGTATGTAAAGAAATCGTTTCGAGAAATCACTGTTCTGTAATATATTGTGGTAGTATAAGCTCGCAGGTAAAAGACGTATGCTCTAACGAAAATGCGTACAATAACACTATATCTATAAATACGACGTCTTAAATTTTAAAAAGAGAACTGCTCCGTGAGGTCTCCACACGAATGACTGTAACATTGATTTAAAATTAAAAACTGCACAGAAATCAGAACTAGTGAAATAGTTTTCCCAAAGTATTTCATTTTTTCTAAAAAAAAAATAAATAGCGTGTATAGGTAGTGTATATATAGTGTATAGGCAGGTACCTCAACATTACTTTACAGACCGCACTGTCAGCAACGTTCCCAACGACACCAGTCAAGTCTCTGGTTTCTTGAAAAGTTTTAAAACGCTTCCGTCAATTTCATAAATTTCTATTCCGAGTCTAAAGCCACTTGGCGAGATCCGCTGCAAACGGTGGCGCTGCGTTCTACGCGATAAGGTTGTCATTTAAGGGCTGAGTTTTTAATCGTCAAATAAATTTTATTTAAAGAGTAGAGAGTAGAGTTTGACAGTTGACAAGACTTTCCATAGAAATTACGTCAAATTCTCAAAATTTTTCGACTGATAAAAAGTATCCTAATGCCCGTCTGCACTAAACTATGACAGCGCCTAAGTTGATACTCCAGTATCTACGACGAGCTTAGCAACGAGAATTGCGATGCAGTAAACTAAGTCAATGCCTAAATGCTTGAGACATTCCTAACTTTAGGACACCGATTTCCCATGTCACAACATAGCAAGAACTTAAGCATAGGTACCACGTCGTTCAAAAAGTTATGCGAGTACACTAGTTAGAAAAATTTTACGTTTATTATATTAATATTTTTCCAAGGAGTCACCTTTTAGAAAACAAAATGAAACATCATGTCTCCAACGCGAAAATTCCTTTCTCCTTCAGTGTTCGTTGGTATATTGAAGAAACCTGAGCTACACAAGTTCCCACAATACTTTATACTATTCTCATTAGTTTTCGAACGACCCAAAATAGTACGTTGTAAATATTGACATTTTCGTTCATTGATTTATAAAATAAATAAGCTCGCATTATGCACTATAACTAGCAGCTGCATTATGTATTGATATAATAAAATATATCTATTACAAATAATAATATTTACGTTTCCTTTGAACTTTTGATTGAAGGGATATTCAGTTAACCTTCCTATACCCGCGTCAAATTGTGTAACACCTATACCCGCGCATGGACTTACAGACCGAAAATTCAGGACACAATCTCATTGTTTTTTTTCAACACCTATAGTAATGTTATTATATGTGTAACCAAAATAGGGGATATCTATTATAGAATATAGAAATAAGCACAGCATATAAAAAATATATGTTTTATTGAATAACTAACATTCTTTCAATACAGCCTCAGAAATATAAGAACTATTTCATACGTGCTACGAAAATGTTAACAAAAATATTTCTTTTCTTCTTATAAACAAAAATAAACTGCCAAATATTATAGAGTATTAGTTGGCAAAGAATAAAATAATATATAATCTTGGGCACAAGTCTCACTAAAACAAGCAGAGCATACCATAATAGCATGTTCCATACACAAGTAAATTGTGCATTTAGCGCAGATGTACCGCGTCTTACGGTTCTTTCTTGATGGGCAGTAAGCACAACGGCCAATCGTACTATTGGTAGCTGTTACTGAGGATTCTGGGCCATCAAATATACATATTTCAGAAGACTTAGCTATATCAGTCTTAGCAAAGAGGAATTGACAGCTGGTATTCTTAAAATCCTCCACCTCGCTGTCGTTTTGATCTTCATAGTCAGAATCCGAAATATCGTCATTCAACAACAAACTTATTTGATGATCATCCATCTTATCGTAAACTAGGAACTCAAAATAATAAAAGATAATTAAATTATGGTAAATAACACAATATGATATCAAAATCAATAAAACAGAAATTATTACTTACCTACACAAAAAAGTTTCAGCTGTACTCACGTCGATCTCACAGACCGATTGGCGCCGTATACGATCGCGGCAACAAATCATGCAGCTAACAAAACGTGCAAACCTCTATCATATATGAAAGATAAAATAAATACGAAAATTTACTTCGTTGGTCTCACAGACCAATGCGCGGATATAGGAAGGTTAAATAAACCGTCAGGCAGGACAAATGACTAGAAAAATCAAATCATACATCAAAATCAAAGACAAAATAGACTTTTTCGTTCTTTCGTTCGCTTTGTTAGGCAACGATCGTTCTAGGAGTCACTTAACGTAAACTAATTAGTGCAGAGCAACGCAGAGTAAGGCGATGCTTATGTGTGACTTAGTTTAGGCGTTACCTAACTAAGTCTATGCTTTGTAGAGTTTAGTGCAGACGGGCATAAGTGTTTGTAAAGTCAGCCCATAGTCACGGAACAAATGCTGAAGGTAAATGCGAGGTTTTGTAAAGGGTGGCGCTGCGTTCAATGCGTAAAGACCTTCCAAGCTGTATGTAAAGCAGTTTGCTATTTTTATAATTTACTGGCTATGGTCTTTTTAGTTGTAGCGATATTAATATACATTATAATAAAACGGCAACATTCGAACGATACGGGCAGCTCGCGCAACGTCGGTGCGTCGGTAAACATATTATGACATTTTGTTTCGTATTTTGCAGATTGACAGAAAAATACAGGAAGATACTTCAATGGGTGTTCATGTCGGTGTTTATAGGTATGTGCAAATTTGTAAACTGTATTTTATAAAAGTATTACAAAATTTAGGTTTATGAAATAAAAACATTCATGTACAGGGTGTAACAAAAAGGAAGCATAATACTTGAGGGTCAGTAAATACACCATTGTTAGAATACACTGTAAAAGAATTGGAGTTGTTAGGGCTGGTTAAGACTTGCACACATTTAAATTTGTTTACTTCTACATCTTTGACAGCCCTAGGTGGTTTTCACACCTACCTGCATTATATTACTTCAAAGTAACATGGAATGTCAACATTAAATAAAGATAGAATGACTTAACGTTTAAGTTTTACTGGATTTTATCGCGTTTAAATAAAGTTTTACGTATTAACTCGGAAGTTTAAATGTGAAACTACAATTAATGAGTGTTTCATTTGACAGAGGATGTGTTTTTTCACAAATAAGAATTTATAAAGCCGTTTTGTAAATAAGGAAAATGTTGGGTACTAAGTAGCAAGTGACGCCATCTAGTACATTATACCTGAACTTTTTCAATAACGCATCTAAAGTGCCGTAGCTCTCTTATGTCGCTGTAATAATAATAATAAACGGTAATTGAGTGGGTGCTACGAGCACAAGTAAAAGAATACAATGTTCAAACACAAATGAAAACAAAAAGAAGAGAAGACATAAAAACATACAAGATTTTAAATAATACAAAAGCACATAAACATGCGGCTGCAGCAGCTCAGCGTCCCTGTCCACGAGGGGAATGATGTTCAGCTGCAACCTGAGGAGGTCTAGTCAATAACTTTTTCCTTCATGTCTATATATTCATCCCGATGAATATCTAAAGCGTCATTGTCACTAAAGTACGTCTTCTTATGGTAGCGTCGGGTGACGGGTCGTTCACTTCCCTCTAATATGGTTGAGGAGGGCGATGGCTGGATCCCGCGTTAACTCGTGAACGGGTGCCGTTTGAGGGTGTTCGTCGTTTGGATACTTGGGGGAAGGAGACTTGCCGAGCTAACAGATGCAGAAAAGAATAATTTTGTATAGACATAAAGAGACTGTAAATTTATTTTGAAAAAAAAAATATACCCGTGAAGTTTCTTGCCAGTTCTTCTTCACGAAGGTTTTTTTTCGAACTGGTGGTAGAATCATGTTTTATTTGACGTCAATAAGAACAAGTAATTGTCAATGTTGAGAAATAAATATTTGAATTTGAATTTGAATTTGAATTTGAATTTGAATGAATGGGAAAGTTATAAATCTGTAATTATTAAACTGTAGCCTAATAGCTATGTAGTAAAAATTCTAAATATTTGATTTCATAATTGGTAAAAAAGTTTCACATTACGCGCGGCTTTTTCAATCATCAGATAACTTTCCTATTATGTGGAGAATATCTTAATGACACTTGACAAGATTTTTCATAGAAATTTTGTCAAATTCTCAAACTTATTCGTCTGATAAATATATCTGAGCATTGAACATAGCCCTCAGCGCAGTCTTCTTTAACTTCACATTCATCGTTCACTTTACCAGTTAGTTGTATGATCAAAACTTATTGAGTCAGCTGAGATTCTCTATCACTATAATTGTATTTCTCTTTAAATGTATATGTGACCATATCATGTCCAGGATAAAAGACCTGTTCGAGTCGGCGTCGGCGAAGTTCAAGGTGGAGGTGACGGCCCGCCAGCTGCACATGACGGGCTGCGTGCTGCTGCACCGGGGCTGCTGCGTGGTGGTGGCGGAGGGTGGCCCGCGGCAGCACGCCAAGTACCAGCGGTGAGCGAACCGGCACCTTAACGACGATACTAATCCACATTAGTATCGTCGTTAAGTTCTCCCACTCATTCTACTATCACAGTGCACTTAACCCACAAACACTTAACATATACCTACAGCATACGCGATACCGACATACACTCATACATTTCACAATTCAAATCGACTCACTGGTAACACACCGCTGGCCCGACGTGTCATCGCTGCTCTCGCGCCAGTGTTGCTAGATCAGGGGATTTCCCCCTAGATTTAGGGGTTTTCGACCGAGTTAGGGGCAAAATAATATATGAACCGCATATGAGCATGTACCGCCTCTTTAAAAAATCGCTGCATGCCACCATCCACTTGGTGAGGGGATTCTAGGGGAGAAATCAAATTAGTCTAGGGGTCTGTCGCCGACACCATCTGGCGACACTGTCTCGCGCACGCTCGCGTCGCCAGTCGGCCTCCTCTCAGGCCGGGTGCATCCCCGAGTGCTTACTGTAACAACGGACTCGGTTTGCTCTTTCTCACGAACTATTAGTGCTGTGTACCTACCGCGGACTATTACTCCGTAATATAAGACATTAACAGATTCCATACAGAGCCGACTGATAGTTCGTCGTCCGCAAGAGTTTCTTTGTTAAGCTCTCGTCCGGGCCGGTGCTACGGTGCCTCGCATTGTGACGCCGCGAGGACCACGCGTCGGTCGAAGGGCCTTCCCTGACCAGCCAGTGCAGTTACTGGACAGCCGATATAATTTATGAATGGTGTCCGAGTCGCGTGCTCGTTTGTCAATACAGCAAAACGAGAACTATTTCCGAGGGATCTGCGAGCGAAGCCGCGTGCTAAACCTGGTCATCCAATAATTGCTTATGTTTTCTGTTGAACAGCCTGATGCTGAACCGGATAAAGTGGGAGGACGACATAGTGAAGGACAACGAAGGCAACGAGGGTCCGAACTCCTGCAAGCTGGTCTGGGAGGGCGTCACCAAGCAGCGCTCCTTCGGGGAGATGAAGTTTAAGGTAGGCGGCAGTTGACCTGCATGTGAGTCTACAAAACCCGAACGGCATTGGCCGCGTGGCATAGCCGACTGAGTCGCCCGCCGTGGCATAGCCGACTGAGTCGCCCGCCGTGGCTAGCGCCGCTAAGCCAGCTAAGAAAATTTGTTGTACGGAAAAATCATAAAATACCGTTTATATGTTTTTACGCCAATGTTTTATGGTAACAATTTTATGGAAGGGTAGACTTGCGCGAGTAACACGTATTAGGGAGTACATTTCGATTGTGTATCCAAACGCAACAAGCAGTCAAGCTCAACAGTTTAATAAAGATGGACGGTCAATAACTTAAGGAATTTATAAAACGGCGACCGAACGGGCGGTCGTTGATACACCAGTTGAAGTATAATATTTACGATTATGATAGTACGGTTTATTTTAAACACAATTAATAAACACAGACACACAAGGATTTATATTTATTCCACATTACAATAAATGTTGTTAAATCAAAATGTACATTTGTATTCATAGAATATTACCCAGGTATCTTATTCGATCAATGACAATAGAACAATCATCTGTCATTGATCTGTCAAAAAGCAATTACTTAATACAATGCACATAGTATAAGTCTATCTTCGCTAAGCAAAGTCTATAATTAAGAGCGTCTTAAGTAACCGTTTGACATCTCTGAATGCGGCCGTAATACAAGAATTAATTAGTTAAGTTGGTATATGAAATATTATAGTTCAACTGATGATATCAATCGACCGCCCGTGCGGTCGCCATTTTGACGGGGTCTGTCCTGTGACCTATCACTCGCTACGAGACGCCCGCGCTAGTCGCACGCATTTGTTCCTCCGAGTCCGTGGCATTCATTGGGTGGGAGCCTTTACCTGTTCCATTTGCCAATTTGGACTGAGAGTTCTGGAACTTCGTGATTACTTTGAACAAGAAAATCAAAATGGCGGTCCGCCAATACCAAACTCGCGAGTGCGGAACCGTGTTGCGGCCGCGTCAGGTACCAGTGCAGCAACTGTGGCCAAAATCACTTCCGAAGCCTACGGCAGGAATGGCTTAAAAAAACAAGCCTTCTACACCGCCGGCCTCGTGATGCGTCACCAGTTGACGGGTTTCACGCTGTGAATAATTACTATTTGAAGAAAAGATTCCTTCAATAAGAAAACTAATTGCATCTTTAAAAAGCAGTGGTATATTTCGTGGTAAAAAAATCTTCTTTGGCCAAAGTATGGAGAAAAATTGGCTTTTCATAAAACAAAAATCAAATAAAAAAAGATATTAATGGAACGCACAGGTATTGCTGTAGCTCGATGTTACTTTTTAAGAGAGGCAAAAAAAATTCAAGGCTGGACCAATATTGTCTTTTGGGATGAAACATGGCTCAACACTAACTACACCGTACCCCGATCCTGGACCGATGATACTGCTGCTTCCACCTCTGCAGTACCAACGAGAAAAGGCGAGCGCCTTATTATTTGCCACGCGGGAACAGCAAAAGGTTTTGTACAAGACGCACAGCTGGCATTTAAATCAAATAAAACGGGCGATTATCACGAAGAAATGAATGCGGAGGGGTATGAAATTGGTTCAAAGACATACTTTTATCATTAGAAGAACCATCAGTAATTGTTATTAGGGCGGCGGAGAGAACGAAACCACAATTCTTTTTATATTATTATTTTTTATTTGTTCGATAAGATTTCATGTTTGTGCTCTGCATCGTCTTGTATACTGTAGTACAATTCTCTTTTCTTAATGAATATGGAGAGATTTCATGTTTGTGCTCTGCATCGTCTTGTATACTGTAGTACAATTCTCTTTTCTTAATGAATATGGAGAGATTTCATGTTTGTGCTCTGCATCGTCTTGTATACTGTAGTACAATTCTCTTTTCTTAATGAATATGGAGAGATTTCATGTTTGTGCTCTGCATCGTCTTGTATACTGTAGTACAATTCTCTTTTCTTAATGAATATGGAGAGATTTCATGTTTGTGCTCTGCATCGTCTTGTATACTGTAGTACAATTCTCTTTTCTTAATGAATATGGATTGTATTTAGATATTTTACTTTGAAGTTGTGTATTTGTATAATTTGGCTTCTTGTTTTTGTTCGAATGTAATGTGTCGTATTAGTTAATTAGCTGGTGAAGTACCTACGAGTAAATAAATAAATAAATGTCTGATTCCCCGGTCCCACCGTGACATTGCATTTGATAATCGATGTACACATGACCTAGTCTTTAATGTCGCCGAAGACTCCTCATCGGACGAGTCCAGTGTAAATAATGATTCCATTGACTCATGTTAATAAGAGAAATAAAAATATTAAAGTTGTTTTATTTCTACGCCTTGGATTCAATTCAATGGCATCGGTAGTGGTAAGTAGCCTTGCCTCATACACCGGAGGTCCCAGGTTCGAGTCCTGGCCGGGGCGTTCATTTGTGTGATGAACACAGATGTTTGTTCTCGGGTCACGGTTGTTTGTATATATATATGTATGTTTATTCTGGGTGACCCCTGAACACAAGCTCTGCTTACTTTAGGGGCATACAGTTGGTGCGTTTGTCTGGGGATTTATTATTATTATTATTGTTAATATTTCAATCAATTGGTTTCAACATGGAAATGTGAAACCAATTGCGAAGTTCTCCTCAATCTGATTCCTATATAAACGATCGTGAATCGATGAACTGTTTTCATGCGAATAAAAAGATCCTATGACTAGTTACCATAGAACGTAAAGTGCATTTTACACGCTGGTAAACTTTCAGTTATATTGTAAAAACTGTTCCGGTTATAGTCTCATAATATTCAATAAGTTTATGCAGGAAACATGTTTCTATTGCTACGCATCTTCAAGTTCAGTCATTCGTGATCTGAAACAGTTACGTTATATGTGAGCTGTCGAAAAGCAATTTATATAATGGACCTGTCCATTATATAAATTGTATAAAAAATTTATATAAATTATAGATGAAGCATTTATACAGTTAGATTTGTTCAGCGACGTATACACTCAGGAGCGCCTTGCGGTGCGACCGTTAGCCTCACTGTGATAACATCAAAGCTGTATCGACATTTCCGTTGGTGCCCAGGTCGTGCCGACGGAGAAGCAGGCGCGGGAGCACTTCCAGAAGTACGGCGTGGAGCACTACTGGGACCTGGCGTACAGCGGCGCCGTGCTCGGCTCCGCGGCCGACGAGCCCTAGCGCGACACGTGACGCGTGCAGGTAGTGATGTGAAGTGTATATATAAACAAGGTCTGTGATTGAAATGTGTAAATGTCGACTTAGAAATATAACGCTGGGAAATATTTTGGTTTTGCGATGGTTTTTAAGGCAAATACGAAGTTTTGGTAGAACAAGGGCACAATTGTCAAAAATTGCAAACATCATTTAAGTATGCAGAAATGCTTTAAAAATGCCCTTTCAACTGGCTTCATGGCTCCTGTAAAATTGCAAAAACTAGCGATTGTGCCCTTGTTCTACCAAAGGTGCGAATGAATTGTGTGATTCTTAGAAATCCTTGTCACAGTCACAGAGTAAAAAAATGCCAGATAGATTGTCAACTGTTTTACCGAATCTGTCATTATTTTCATTGCTTTATTAGAAACTTTCAATATGGTTTCAACATGGATAGCAGCTTAAAAGAAAAACGTAATTTTTCCAACAGTTCGAATTTTCCTAGAAGGACCTAAGTGTATCTAACCATGACGCAGTCAGTATTACTATGCAGTAACAATGATACGACATTATGATACTCTAGGAATGCCTAAGTAAGATCACTTCTTGTACATCACTACAAATTATTGCTTTACAAAGTTTTATCGAATGAGTGTGTATTTTGTGGGTTTCCAGTATATATATATTTGTTGTTTATACAATTGTATGGGTTGAATACAGAGTATTTAACTTATGGAAGAGGTAGCAAACTAATTGTATCCAAATTGAATTATAGTTTCATATCCAGACAAATTTTTCATTCTTTCTAAAAATGTATTTCTTTTTATTTATTTTCTAATTCTTTTATGTACGTTTGTTGCGCAAAAAATGTCTTACTTTTCGAACAGATTTAATTAAATATATGTTCAATATTTTTTCATTAGTCAAAAAGAAATATTTTGTAGTGATAAAAAGATGTGCATGAATTGATCTTTGTGAATTTATGAACTTGATTTGCACGTCATAAAACAACAAAGTCGATTTTCCCTTGAAATAATATTCTGAGAGTCCCTTGACAGACAGACTGAACCTTGCAGCTACTTGGCTACACTGGAAGCGGTTGACCTCTTCAAGTAAAACCGAAAGTTGATGTGTATGTATGTATTTCTTATTAGCGCTTATTCAAAAACTAATTCATTAAATACAATAATAGTGATGTAAAGATTTATTTTTAAGAATTAATTTCAAGCACTTTGTTGTCCGTAGACATTATTATTTGCAGGATGTTAATGTATTACCTTAAATAAATGATGCTGGCGTTTACGACGGCTTTTATTTCTTAAATAATTTAATATGAATACTAGCGATTTCATCCCGTTGGCTCCTTGCCCTAGTCCCTATTCCTAGACAGGCCTGTGCTGCTCCTGCTGAGTGGTCGCAGAGTTTCATTCCTACTGACATAAAAAATAAAAAGCCTTATACAGGATGACTGGTGGGTCACTTTCTATATTCGAGGACGTGGTAGTTTGAGATCATACACGAAGAGAACAAATATAATAAACAATAAATATTAATTATTTACTGAGTAAACTTTACCGAAAGTTTAAGAATTAACTATGCAACGCATGGTTACACTAGCGTAGGTACCTAGCACGGACGTACGCGCTGCGCTCAACACAGGACAGGTAGGTAGGTTCCTCCTCGTCCTTGAGCATGTAATGGTGCAGTGAACTGTCCGAAGTCTCTTAACATTAAATTTGATTAGCGTTAAGGATTACGTAGGGAGTAGATACTTGCCGGTTGGGAAACATTTCCCTGTAGAGATTAACGGCACCTGCTAAACTATCATTAGCAATCGCATACGCACGTACCATATCTAAGTATTCTGCATTTGAGTATTGAGTAGACATACTTAATTCACACACGACGACGGATTACACTGGAAGTAAGCGCAGGGCGGGAAAGTAAGCGGTAATTCAGGACATGCGAACCTGTCGGCGCTTGCGCTCGCACTAATTAGTCACGGGCGGCGCGGCGGGAATGAATAGGTACCTAGCCGGTGGTGGCGCACGTGGTGTGGCGGGGAAACTAATTTGTGCGCGCCGCGGTTGACTCAGGCGTCGGGAAACTACACTATATTTATTTATAGGGAATTCTAGTGAAAATTTAAGTACCTATTTTTATTACATAATTATGACCAGAATCGAGAACAGAGTGCTCTCCTTCAATATCTAAAATTTGTCACCAGTCACCCGGTACAATATAAACCAAAAAGTATTAAAACCGATCTCACGGCTAGTTACTTGTTTAAAGCATGTTTATAGTATATAGTAAAATAAACGCCCTGAAGGCCTACCATCAACTTTTAGTTTGCCATTCAATTCCGATGCAATTCAGTTTAGGTACCTAAACTGAATCGCTAAGATTCGTACCATGAAGTGCCTTTAGCTAACTGGCGTTTGAATCGCTCACGGAGGAATGAAAGATCGAAATTTGTCTGTGGTCCGCGTGTGAGAAAGAGATGACGCTGTACACTCGTTGCATAAGTCTGTCTCTTTTACTCGAACCATATGCGTTGCGTTTCGAAATCTAGTTTATATGATTTTAGCGGTGTTTTTTGTGTAAAAATAACAACAAATATATTTTAAAATTGCGCTTTTTAGTGTCAAATTATATACCAAAAGCTCGTTTTAGTACTAATTAAATAATAGAAATTTATATAATTCTTTAAATTACAAATAATTAAAGGTTTCCTTAGTGTTGTCGTAAAAATAAATTGATTACGACGACTTTAGAACGCACCCAATTTGACTTCTACTTTTGTCTCTACAGATAAATCAGTTGATTTTGTTGGATTTTTCAACAATGGCGTCAGCTCATCACACAGTTCTAATACCAATCGTTTAGACAACCGATATCCTTTTTGTATATTCTTCATCTTCCAAATAAAAGGGGTCCGATTGTTTCCGTGTTGTGTTTATTTCATTATCATTTTCCAAGAAAATAAAAAAGACTAATTCGTCAGACATCTACAATAAAAAATAGCTCTAGAACTCACTTTTTCACATTAACACATAAGAAAAACTAAATATCCAACTGAAATACCTTAAATTACCTATATTTTCAACCATTTTTTTAGAGATAAACCGAAACGATTCACTTCACGCCAAGAAAGTAGCAACTTTTTTTGAATCGCTTACTTTGACATTTAAGTCATCCAATATAGGTTGAAATATCACCTCATGGTACGAAAAATGAACGAACTAAAACAGTTTGCGATCCAATTGCCGACTTGATTTGGCGTCAACCTAAACTGGATCGCTTTAATGACGTCGTGGTATGAAATAGCAAAGCAGTTTATTTTAGGTCGTCAATTGAATCGCAATAATAGTTCATAGTAGGCCTTCTGGTATGTATATGGAAATTCTGGGACATGGACATTCTGTTATATGGACAATTTGATTCTGGGATATGGACAATTTGGGACATTGACGCGCTTTTGTAGATAAATTTGATATAAATAGCTTTAATTTTTATAAATAAACTCTCTTTGGATTTGGATTCAACGCTGTTTCAATTGGGCACCCCTTGACAAGACGACTACCAAGCTGAGCTAGCCACGACGACGCCCTGAAGAAGTACTACGACGTGACTGGGCTTACTGGACGACTACTGGACGAGACCTGGACGACATCGTTCCGTCTATGACTTGCAGCTTCCACTCACTGTGGCCAAGACACCTTTAGCCATCCAACGATAGGTCTTGTCTGCTATACCGGTAGTGAGGAAACCTTTCCAAATATTTCGAACCTTACATCCCTTTCTCTTCTGCCTATTGCCTTAGGTTCCACGGCAATAGGTATCTCGATGGTAATATATACGTAGTGTTTGGATAGGTTAGGTAAGGTTAGCCTTTCTTGTAGAGTCCAACCATTACAGCACATTACGGTACTACACGGTCACACTAAAGTTAATAATTTATACAGTTCTTATTGATCACACGACATACACATAACACTATACAATAGACACGTCACAGTGACCGTACAGTAAGCAATAGTTAAAATTCAACGAAACCCTAGAGGCATTCGCTCAGCAGAAACAGCGTGCCTACGTTATTGTATTATAATACAAATTTTCATAATATATTCATAGATTACCACTGTACGAGCCAATGTGTCATTGCACTCGTTCACCGCGTTTACCTGAGTAAGCAATATTAGATGTATATAAATTCGACATTATTACAATAAAAACAGTGATCATTACGCACTCAACGGGTTTCATTTGACATCCCTATTATCATCGCCTATCAGTATCAGCATCATAAGGAATCTATCACCATATATCAGAAGCATCTATCAGCATCAGTAGCAGCAGCAGCAACTATCATCTATATCATTTATATCATCTATCAGTCTTAAAGTGTAATTCGTTACATTTTTTTGGTCCTTCGAGCATTTTATTGTTTGGACCTTCGTCGAAGGAAAACAGCGAACATAAGGATCCTACGCCATTGCTATCCTTTGATCGGAGTGGATTTGGTATAACTGCGAATCGGTTTGGCTGGCTTCCCACAAGCGGGATCCCCCAGCTCAGATTGAGAAGGCGCATAAGGTTGTACTTGGTCTGCGAAGACATTGGGTAGACAGGATCCAATCAATCAATACCTCAATATCACCTATCGACATGCAAGATCTACTGGAACGTCAGAGCACTATCATGCGAGAGATCGAAAGGATCTACATCAATTATAAGAAGGATTCTGCGGATCGAAAAACACCGGAATACTATGTAAAACGTCTAGAAGCAATCGACAGCCTGTGGGGTGAATTTGACCTCAATAATGAGAAATTGGAATCAGCAGAAGACAAAACATCCGATTATTTTACAAAAAACATTTATCATGAAGTTATGAGCTTCTATACAACAGCCAGAGCGACCATGACATCGGACTCCGAGCGGCCTTCAACTCCCAAACTCTCCCAACCAACAACATCGAAAACAAACTTTCACATCCCAAGTATTCATTTGGAAAAATCCGACACGCGCCAAGGGCTGCAAGATCTTTTAGTACAACAATACGCTAATTTCCGGGCATTGGAGCGACAGATAAATCGCATCAATATCGAGAAACTCGAAGAAAAATGGGAGATTGAAGACGAACTGCGTAACCTACAACAGCGCTGGCGAAACATCGATGATCTACATCTGCGCATCGATATTTTATCAACAGGATCAGACAGTAAATATGAAAGAAAATTCGCTGACATCGAGGGCCAGTACCATACCTCAAAGCGGACCCTGAATCAAAAACTAGGGTCAAGCGCACACCTACAACATTCTCTACCTCAAATTGATATTCCCATATTTACGGGAAAGTACCTACATTTGTGTGCCTACATTTTGCGATTTGTACACCGAAGCGATACATAACAATAAGTATCTAACAAACACGCAGAAAATGCAATATTTAAAATGTAAGGTCAAGGGAGAAGCAGAGCGCATTATTCAACACCTTCATATATCAGCCAAGAACTACGGCACTGCCTGGGAAGTATTAGATCATCGCTACAATAACCCGCAGCTCCTATTCACCAAGCAAGTCGAAATCCTTCTCAATCAGCCCAATATTCACAAACAAACCTCATATGAATTGAAGAAGCTCTACGACACTACAACTGAATGCATCCACGCCGTACATAACCTAGGGGTGGACACCAACAGCTGGGATCCTTTAATAGTACACATTTTATCGAAAAAGCTAGACATTGATACTTACAGCGACTACAAGGAGTCCCGCAAGGCGCCGCGCTCACTACCTACACTTGAAGAATTTATGACGTTTATTGAAAGTAAATTTACGGCGCTGGAACCTATACAATGTAGAGAAAAGGATAATCATAGTACCAAAAAATGTGTCTATCAAGCACAGAATGTTCCATATTATAACAAGACCGGCCCGCCGCCACCGCCGCCGCAATATCAGAACAAGCGCAGAGGATTTTATCAAGCCGCACCAACATACACACGCAAGTCCTGCGTTGTGTGCAATGCATTCCATGACCTATTTATGTGTCAAACTTTCCTCAGTCTACCTGCCAAGGAGCAAATAGAAACGATATCAAAACATAACATCTGTCCTAATTGTCTCTACACGCATTACGATAAACCATGCACTTCAATTCGACGTTGTAAGGAGTGCGATGAACCACATAACACCAAAATTCATGACTCAATAATGCAATCAAAATCAAAGTCCACGTACAGTAAACTGCAAGCAGCGCAAAACGTGCAGGCGCCACCACCCACTCCGAGTACATCGCACTCAGCAGTAAGCGCTCCAGTTTCGAATAAGCAACCTAAGCAACATTATGCTAACTATGTCGCATCGGATGACGAAGAGATACTTCTTACGACAATATCTATTAAAATACAGTCGGCGGATGTTACCTACATAACTCTAAGGGCGCTCCTAGACCAAGGGTCTCAAGTAACTCTTATATCAGAGAAAGCAGCTCAACTTCTAGGACTAAAGCGCCAACGCTATCACGCATCTGTGGCTGGCATTGGTCCCAGTTCAAAGCAAAGTAAAAGCATGGTAACACTAGTCTGCGAATCATTATACAGTGACTATCAATTTATTACCCAAGCACTCGTAATATAACGCATCATCAATAACCTGCTTAATTTATCATTTAAGAATGAGTCCTGGCCTCATATCAACACCTCAACCTCGCTGATCCAGAATATAATATTTCAATACCAGTTGATATATTGTTGGATGCCAGTATATATTCAGACATTATCATGGATGGTCTAATAAGGGGCCCCCCACGAGCCCCTATCGCTCAACATACTAAACTGGGATGGATCCTATCAGGGAATGTGAATACATTCCAATGCAATGTTATCGTACGTCAATTAGAAGACTTATCAAAATACTGGGAGACCGAAGACATCAACGATTCCCATGTTAACTCACCTTTAACAGAGAAAGAGCAGTACTGTGAAGACCTATATCAATCTACTACAAGAAGATTACAGGATGGAAGATACGAGGTGGCCATCCCCATGAAACAAAATTTTTTGAAAGATTTGGGTTTTTCAAAATCATTTGCTTTAGCCAGATTTGCACAAACAGAGAAAAAAATGGCTAACAATCAAATATTATCAGACAGCTATAAACAGTTTATGCATGAATATGAGTCACTGGGTCATATGATCGAAGTAAACAACACCATAAGTGCGAGGGAGACAGCATGCTATCTACCTCACCACGGCGTTGTAAAATCAGATTCTACGACGACCAAATTACGTGTTGTTTTTAACGCTTTCGCCAAATCGTCATCGAGCCACAGCCTTAATGATCTTATGGAGAGTGGACCCAACCTACAGCAGGACCTCCAGGGATTGATATTGAAATGGCGGGAGCCAAGATATGTGATGACAGCAGACATAGAAAAAATTTTCAGACAAATCCGGATTAGACCATCCGATCAACCCTTACAAACTATCCTGTGGAGAAACTCACCCCATGATCGCATCAAGAAATATCATCTCACTACTGTGACGTATGGCACCAAGGCCGCACCGTTCCTAGCCATGCGAACATTACGTCAGATTGCCTCCGATAGCAAAGAAAAATATCATTTGGCTGCGCAAGCATTAAATAATTCCTTTTACACTGATGACCTAATGTGCGGGAGCGACAGTATCCTTGAAGCAAAACAGTTACAAGTGGAATTAATCGAAGTCCTGAAGGGCGCGGGAATGAATATAAGAAAATGGTCCAGCAACACTCCTGAACTCACGAAAGATTTATCATCTGAGGAGTTAAACCCTATTTTCGAGTTCAAGGACGCCGAAAGCAGAAATACTCTGGGCTTGCGATGGAATCCTGCCACTGACACATTTTCTTATCATTGCAAACTAACTGAAAGTCATCAAGATAAAATAAATAAAAGACAGCTCTTATCAGAAGTTTCAAAAATCTATGACCCACTTGGCTGGCTTTCACCACTCACAATCAGAGGAAAAATCCTTTTTCAACAAACATGGCATTTTAACGCCCCGTCCTGGCCCTCTGCAGGGGGCCTGTGGGAAGCAGCCGTCAAGAGCCTCCAACAACACCTGAAACGAGTGATGGGAGAACAGAAACTCACATACGAAGAGCTGACTACCTTACTTCACCAAATAGAAGCATGTATGAACTCCCGTCCACTCTGCGCTCTTACAGAAAATCCTGACGATAACTGTCTCACTCCAGGACACTTCCTCGTCGGCGGTCCTATCTTAGCAAGACCCCAGACAGATCCAGATATCACTCACTTATCATCAAGATGGCAATTAATACAAGCTATGAACAAGCAAATATGGCAGTCCTGGTCTCGGGAATATTTACAAAACTTACAAACTAGATCGAAATGGAAAACCCCAAGAAAAGAAATCGATGACGTTGGCTGATTGAAGGTGACGGATCGCCCGGGCTGGTCATAGGTCCTGGCGCCAGTGGGTGAATGGGCGGGGTCCTCGCTGCGGGCGCGCTGCGCGGGTATCGCGGACACAGGGCAGGTCGACGCCGTCTGATGTTCTTCTCCTGTGCTGCGTGCTGCGGACTGCGGTGAACTTGTGCACTCAGGACGCTGTGTCGCATAGATCGATGGATCTCGCTGATTGTGCTTTAATCTTGACAAACGCATCTAGTTGATGAATCAATTTCTATGAAACTCTGCAAATCTGGTAGATGAAATAATGGCTGAGGCGTAATGGAGGGTGCGAGGTTGTTGGGAAACGGCTATATGCCGCGTTGGCGAATGTGAAGAATATAAATTAAAATATAAAATTTTAAAAGATAACTTCAAACGCGGCGCATCAAATCGTTGTAAAATCCCTATGCATGACCGAGAAACAACTGAAGAAATCGTTCTTACCGTGGTCTGTCTGCAATTTGCTTTGAGGGATGTAGTCTCGCCTCTTCACTTGCGCGCATGGTTCTCTATACGTGAAGAAGGGGCTGGTCGCTTCGCACGTTTATCGAGTGATAGCTCCCTGGTTGACCGTGCCAGTAGTTATATGCTTGTCTCAAAGATGAAGCCATGCACGTCTCAGTATAATTCGTACGAAGGAGATACCGCGAATGATACTCGGTTGTTTTTAATTACGCGAAAATACAGACCCGCCATCGACGTAAAAAAAAGACGACTCTGGCAGAGTAGCCGGCATTTAGAATTGCCAAATTAGAAAACAGAAAACCGAACAGTTTATAAATCTCAGACCCTGCCATATTTACTTATACCATATGTACTATACCCATACCACTATAGTGTACTTAATTTGGTCGTGTAGGTACGGAAGTAAATAAAGAATTCCAGTATGGGGGAACACAATTATAGTTTATTTCACTAAACACAGGTACAGTTACGACACGAACAAGATACACTATATAATTAGAAGGAGCAAGAGTAGACACACAGATAATAATAGCTCACAGAAAGGAATATAAGCGAACGAACGTAAAGGCTAGTAGGTATTTGCGTCAGCGGGCGACACGAGCTTCGCGTGCAAATACTCGGGACTGACTGCTCTTGCATGTTGGCCGGTCGGACCGGTTCGATAGGCAGCGGCGTCGCGCGCGCAGCAGGCCTGTACGCGGGCACAGTACCATACGTTTTATTACGTAACTTGCTGGAAAGGAATGTTTCTTGTATGTGCGTTTCCATAGCACAAAATGATAAAGTATACTAGATATTAGATATTAAATATACGTATAATATTTTAGTTTACTTGTGAATTGTTCAGTGTGTTTATTAAGTGATTTCTTTAGTAAGTATAAATTAAATAGGTAAATATATAATTGTCCTGTATTTAGGATATTTATCAATGAAAATCACTTGAACACGTAACACCTTTATTGTCTCGGCAAACAGACTGACAAACTAACATTCCATTCAAAACTACCCTACCTAAAAATAGTACATTCCTCCCCCTTATTCTAAAAAGTTTCCTTTACCACTAACGTTTCATAAACTGTCTATAATTGAGGAGCCTTGCTTTTGTCGGGCGTACTGATCTCTGGGGCTGTTCCAGTAGCGATGTAGTCGCGGGGGCGGTGGTAGTGCCCGGGGGCGCTGTGTCGGCCGCGGCCAGCGCCTGCGCCGGCAGCACTGCGCCTGGTGCACACTCGACCTCGACGTCCACTCGATCGTCTTCCACCTCGGTAGCAGAGCCTTCACTATGCGCACTAGTTTGCTCGACTGCTGTGCCCTCTTCTCCCTGAACTGGGCCGAAAGATTCATCCGATTCCTCGTTGAGCAAAAGGTCCCCATCCTCTCTGTCTATCGGGGGCGGTCCAAGCCCTTCATTCTGCAATATGGCTTGTGAAGGTTCTGGTGGACGTGATATGTTATCCACGTCCAGGTTTTCTTCATTCGATGCAGTCAATCGTCCTTTGTAGGGTACCAGATGGTCCACATGCTTTTTAATTGAAATTCCCAAGTCCGGCACATAAACAATGTAAAGTCTTTTTCCTATAACTTTTTGAATTATCCCTTTTTTCCACAAATGTTTATTTCCATTATAATAAAAATGTTTCAAAAGTACTATGTCTCTAATTTTATAATGAATGTTTCTTACTCCGCCATATTGATTACACTGTAAGATCTGTTTATTTCGTACATTAATTTTGGCTGCGGACGACAACGACGACATATTTTCATCGTTAACAATCTCAGAGTTCGAGTTCCGCGGTGCTAATATGTCTAATCTGCAGCGCAAAGAACGACCTAGCATCAACTGCGCCGGCGAAAATCCAGTTGAACAATGTTTTGTATTCCGATAGTCAAATAAAAACTTATATAATTTGTTATTCATATCGTTGTGTGTTTTATTTTCTAACATTAATTTTAAACCTCTTTTAATTGTTTTCACTGTATTTTCCGCCTGGCCATTAGATGCGGGGTGGTACGGAGGGGTAGTGACGTGTTGAATTCCGTTTGCTAAACAAAAATTTTCAAATATCGTAGAGCAAAAATTACTAGCATTGTCTGTGACCAAAGTGCGTACTAATCCGAATCTGCTGAACATTTCTGAAAGTTTGCCAATCACTGCCCTGCTATCGGTATTTAACATATAAAAACACTCTATCCATTTTGAATGCGCATCGACTGCTGTCAGAAACTGTTTATTATGTAAAGTAAACATATCAATGTGCACGCGGTCCCAAGGCCGCGCCGGGAACGGCCACGGTGCGAGCGGCGCGCGCGCCGGAGCCGCCCGGTGAGCGTTGCATACCTTACACGAACCTATCTTCTCCTCAATGTGCTTGTCTATGTTTGGCCACCACATACGACTTCTAGCCTCCATTTTTGTTTTAACTACGCCAAAATGCGATCTATGCAATTCATTCAATACTTTTTCTCGTAATTTTGGTGGAATAACAACTTTATGTCCCCTCAGAATACATCCGTTTTCGATATTTAATTGTGATTTAATTAGCTGAAATGGTATTAAAGTAGGATCGGAACTTTTCCGAGGCCACCCATTTTTTACAAACTTTTTAACCTTTGAAAAGATTTCATCATTTTCAGTTTCGCGTTTTATATCATCCCTCGTCATCGGTAATAAATCGGAGTCACTCATAAAATGTATAAATAATGCCGAATCTATTTCACCATCCTTACGGCACGTATCGAGTACCGAACGCGATAAAAAATCTGCTACGTTATTTTCGCTTCTCACATATTCAATTTTAAAATTGTACGCCGACAAAAATAACGCGTACCTTTGTAATCTATTTGCCGCCATCTCCGGAACACCTTTCTTTGAGCCGAATATCGAAAGAAGCGGTTTATGATCCGTCCGCAATATGAACGGGACTGATCGACCGTATAAATAATAGTGAAATTTTTTTACAGCAAAAACAATGGCTGTGGCCTCTTTTTGTATTTGTGCATAGTTCCGCTCGGCGCTAGTAAGCGATCGCGACGCGTACGCGACGACGCGCTCCCGGCCGCCACCGGCGCCGGCAACGGGTTCCCGCTGCGCCAGTACCGCGCCCAGCGCGGCCGGCCCGGCGTCCACCGTCAACACGGCCGGCAGCGCGGGGTCGTAGTGCGCCAGCACCCGCGATGATGACAACTCACTCCTGATTTTATTAAATGCTTCATCCTGTTCCTTTCCCCACACCCATCTTTCACCCTTTTTTAGTAATTTATGTAAGGGAGCTAAAACCTCGGATGCGTTTGGAATAAAACATCTATAATAATTTATCATCCCTAAAAATGACTTTAATTCTTTTACGTTTTTGGGATTATCGCAATTTATTATAGCTTCTACTTTGGTGTTCGTCTTTTTTAATCCATCTTTATGAATTATGAAACCTAAATATTCCACACTATCCTTAAAAAAACTACATTTATTTTCTTGCAGTCGAAAACCCGCATCCTGTAATCGCTGCATTACCTCCTCAAGTCTATTCAAATGTATTTCCTTTGTAGGACCCGTTATTAAAATATCATCTAAAAATAGGCATATACCCTCAATACCGCTTAATAATGTATCAATGGTTTTTTGAAAAATACTCGGAGCACAAGAAAGACCGAAAACTAAGCGGTTGTAACAAAATAACCCCTTGTGGGTGTTAATACACGTTAGCTTTTTTGTGTCGTCTAATTCTAGCTGGTTATACGCTCGTGAAAAATCAATTTTCGAGTACGCTATCCCTCCATGCAATTTCGCAAATAGGTCTTCGATACGGGGTAGGGGATAATTGTCATTAAATAAATACTTGTTGAGCGTAACTGAATAATCTCCGCAAATTCTTATGTTACCGTCTGACCGCAGTACCGGCACTATTGGAGTAGCAACCTCGGCATGATCAACCCTTTCAATGATCCCTAATTCTAACAACCTATCCAGTTCCTTCTCGACCTTGCCCTTTAGCGCTACGGGGACTGGTCTAGGTTTAAAAAATTTTAGTTCCGCCTCTGGATGTAGTTTTAAACTAATTTTATATTTATTAAATTTACCTAACTCATTTGAAAATAACTTTGCGTATTTATTTTTTAAAAAACTTGTGCAGTCATCTGTACTTATGTTATTGAAACCTACGGTACATAATTGCATATTAAATTTTGAAATAAAATCACGTCCTAGTAAAACCGGCTGAATCTGGTCCGTTTTAACAATAAAAAAAAATATTCGTTTAATACGCCCTTCGTAGGTCACTGGCACTGCTATATATCCTAAAGGCAAAATTTTGCTTCCGTTATAACAGTTCAATACTAACTTAGATGAGTGCAGTTTATATTTTTGCTTAAACCGACAATTAAACACATGTTCCGGTAAAACAGAGACGCCACTACCGCTGTCTACCTCACACAAAACCCGTTCGTTGCCTACAGAGACTACCTGCCGCATCGGCTGACCGTTGTTACATTTAATATTAAATACGTTTAAATTACCTTCTAAAATGTCGTTGTCGTCCGCTTGCAAAAAATTACTATTTTTTACAGCACTTTTACACATTCTTTGTAGATGCCCTATTTTATGACACTTATTGCACTTGTATTGCGCAAAACGGCACTGATCTTTTGAATGGTTTTTATTTCCGCACACACTGCACTTATTTCCTGAGACCGTAAGAAGCGGCGGCCGGCGCGGGCGCAGCGCGAACAGCGGCTGCGGCGGCGCGTCGACCGTTGCTTCACGCGCCTCCGCGAGTGCCTGCCGCGCGCACCGCACCGCCAGCGCCAGCTCCAGGGCACGGTTGAACGTCAGCGTCTCGATGTTCTCAGCAAATAGCTTCTCCTTTTCCTTTGTATTCTCTAATCCTAGTACGAAACGATCCCGGAGGGCGGTTTCAAGTTCTGATTTAAAACCGCAATGTTGGGCCAGATTTCGCACTCTTGTTGCCCATTCAGACAAACTTTCTCCCGGTCTTTGTTCTGCCTTATAGAATTTATACCTTTCGGCAAAAGAACATGTTTGAACACCGAAATGGTTCTCCAACTTACTTAGTAGAATTTTGAATTCAACTTTTTCCAAGTTATCCGGGAAAACTAAATCTCTTGCAACACGGTATGTTTCCTCTACTAGTGAAGTCAAAAGCAGGGCCTTTCGTTTCAGTCCCGCTTTATCAGTATTTTCGTCGATATCGTTCGCTGAACAATACTGCGAGAAACGACTTTTAAAAATATTCCACTCCTGAGCTCGGTGGTCGAAGCTGAGGCTGCCGCCGAACATTGTGCTTCCGCCAAACGCCATTGTTTCTTAGTTCATTAACTAAAGCACGCGTGAAATAACGACTCGTCGCCAGAATGTCCTGTATTTAGGATATTTATCAATGAAAATCACTTGAACACGTAACACCTTTATTGTCTCGGCAAACAGACTGACAAACTAACATTCCATTCAAAACTACCCTACCTAAAAATAGTACAATAATGTATTGTGTATACATGGAAATAGATAATACATACTAATATTAAATTATACATTTTAGTAAATACTTAGATGTCTGGACCTATATAGTAAATTATAAATATAAACTTCAATATACAGGGTGGCCCAAAAGTCGTGGATCAAACTTTTTGGGTGCTCAGATGAGATCATTCCCAGCAAAATTATGTTCTACGGCAGGTCTCTACGATCAACCCCTGAAGAATTATGATTGATTTTGTGTTATTTTTTAAAAATTGGCTTTTTTTATCAAAAGGTACAAACATTTCAAGAAAGTGATACCCTGTAGATGTTTTATTTTTATTTTTTCTGATAAATAGCAATGAGTCCTTGCTAAGAAACTTGCTTTTTGTCGTTCTGAATGATGTGTGTTAAAGTTAATAAGCAACTTTGAGAATATTTATTTTTGGCATGAAAAGAAACTCCTTACATTTTACCTCACTGTGAAAAAAAAATGTTCTACCGAAAAGTGACCATGTATCAGAAAAAATAGTGCATTTAATGAGGATTTAAAATGGTATAACACATGGCTATGGGTATATTGTAAATTTTTTTAGGGCTAAAACTTAGTCAACGTCAAAGCCCAAACTATTGTTTTGTTGTATGAAAAAATAAAAACTTGTTTGTGGCGAACGACACTTTACCTCTCTTTCGAACCAATTGGCTAATCCTTGTTAAAAAAAGGTCAGATTAGTTTAGGTAGCGCAATCCTTTCCAGGAAACAAAAGGCCAAGCATTGCGAGGGTCTAGTTGATAAGCGCATGCATCCTTTTCAGTGACTCGCTCCTTGCTTGTGACTACACACGTGTTCCTCCTATCCTTTGCCTTATTTGCGAGACGTGACGGTTTCTGGACTTTTGATCGATTACCATTTTGTGACCTACGCCTTGCTATCCGGAATTGTGATTGATTGCCTACCTGTGACCCGTGCGATTGTGATTTGGACTTGGTGATCGCTACTGATCTGGATAAAGATGGCTGCTGCGAGGAGAGAATACACCCAACAAGAGTATGCTGATATGCATTACCTGTATGGGTTTTGTGACGGTAACGCTCAGGCTGCTGCTAGAGAATATCGTCAACGGTACCCTAAACGTGAGCGGTTTCCGGACTACAGGGTTATCATGCGCGTACATAACGCGTACAGGGAGGGTATCTTGCCTGGTCAACATGCCCCGAGATCTGGTAGGCCATTGATACGGGTTCATGAAGATGAGGATCAAGTACTAAGAGAGCTACGAATGGACCCGACTGTTAGCCAACGCCAAATATCTCGCAACCTAGGAATTTCAAGATCGACGGTGCAACGTATTATTACAAAAAAAGAAACTCCATCCATATCACATACAAAGAGTGCAAGCTTTGCTGCCGTCGTAGCCGAGGGTACGATTTTGTCGAAAAATGCTAAGACGCCACCAAGAGGATCCACAATTTTTCAATAAAGTGTTGTGGACGGACGAGTCAAGTTTTAGACGGATGGGAGTTTTTAATATCCACAACCTACATTTCTACTCAAGAGTAAACCCACATATCATTCGAAATGATCGATTCCAGCAACAGTTTGGCCTCAACATGTGGGCTGGAATAATTGCCCAAAAATTGGTGGTGCATGAAATGCCAACAAGGCTTAATAATGTAATATTTCTAACAATCACACCACATTATCTAGCCCAAATTAAGTATCATTAAGAACTTGTGTTATGGATACCAGATAACGGATAAATAAACTTAAGAAATATATAAGCACAGATAGATATTTTTTTTTCATGTATAATAATTAGAAATAAACTTAAATAAACATACATCCATGACTAGAAAGCAAATATAATAAAATATCTGCCTCTACCAGGATTCGAACCCGGGACCTGTGGCATGGAAAGCAAGGGTACTTACCTCCACACCAACAGGCATCCAGTACCTAAATTTTTTACAAAATAATTTAAATGTGCTACTGAACGAAGCCGAGATTCCGAAAGAAATAATAGAAGAAATGTGGCTGCAACATGACGGTGCCCCACCTCATTACACACGCGTAGTTCGAGAACATCTAGAGGAAAGATTTCCCAATAGGTGGATTGAACGAGGCGGTCCTATCCAATGGCCACCCCGTTCACCCGACCTGAACCCGGTAGATTTTTTTCTCTGGGGCTATTTCAAAGAATTAGTCTATGAAAAAGAAAATATCACGGAGCAAGAACTAAGCCGTAAACTAGAGTTTGCAAAATAACAAATTAGCAGAAACAGGGGTGCATTCCGCAGGCTTCGCCGAAATTTTATAAGGCGTTGCAGAGCGTGTATCATGGCCAGAGGCAGAAATTTCGAACAATTTTTGTAAACTGTTTGCATTAAAATGGTCAAATGGTTGATTTTTACATCCTATTTTTTATTGAACTTTTGTAATTTATTATTTATTATTTTTATTTCTGGCATTGGAATAACTTAATGAAAGCTAAAAAAAACTTTTTTTTTAAACCAGTAAGCAAATTTCAGTTCAAGCTACCAATAGCCCTGTGTTATACCTTTCTGGAATCCTCATTAAATGCACTATTATTTCTAATACAGGGTCACTTTTCGGTAGAACATTTTTTTTTCACAGTGAGGTAAAACGTAAGGAGTTTTTTTTCATGCCGAAAATAACATTCTCAAAGTTGCTTATTAACTTTAACAGACGTCATTCAGAACGACAAAAAGCAAGTTTCTTAGCAAGGACTCATTGCTATTTATCAGAAAAAATAAAAATAAAAACATCTACAGGGTATCACTTTCTTGAAATGTTTGTACCTTTTGGCAAAAAACCCTATTTTTCAAAAATAACACAAAATCAATCATAATTCTTCAGGGGTTGATCGTAGAACATAATTTTGCTGGGAATGATCTCATCTGAGCACCCAAAAAGTTTGATCCACGACTTTTGGGCCACCCTGTATAATATAAATGGGGAATAGGCTACATCACTCCCCCCCAGAGGCCGTCACTACGGACGATAATAATCCAGGAATCTTACTCTCCGGCCTGCACGCGTTCTCCTATCGTTATCCTGGGCTGGGACTTTTTGCCCCCTGGGAGCAGGAAGAGGCAGGGGACTTGGGTAGGGAGAGGAACTGGGAGTGGACGTAGGTGTGGATATGGGATTTGGGTCGGACAGTATGTAGGCTGGTTTGAGACGGTCTATCGATACTGTAACGGTTTTCCCTTTTACGCTTAATTTAAAAGTCTTGTTTCCGCGTTCTATGACTTTGTATGGTCCGGTATAAGGTGGTTGAAGTGAACCACGAGAGGAATCGTCTCTCAGTAGGACATGGCTCGATGAAGCGAGTTCTTTATATATAAAGATTTTGTCCTTATTATGCCGGGCAGCAGGCGCAGGTTGTAATTTATTAATGAACTGATGTAGGCGAGTTGTAAAATCGGAGATATCCGTAGATAGCGGATCAGAAGTTTGAAAGAATTCACCTGGTAGGCGAAGTGGCTCGCCATACACCAGCTCTGCAGAAGAGGATTGAAGATCTTCCTTAAATGCGCTTCGTATGCCTAATAGGACTAAGGGCAATGTGTTCACCCAATTGGAGTCCGCGTGGCACATTATAGCCGCTTTTAGTTGGCGGTGGAAATGTTCTACTAAACCGTTACAGGCTGGGTGATACGCGGTCGTTCGACGATGTTTGAATCCTATCACTTTTCCAAGGTATTGGAAAAGTGCCGATTCAAACTGTCGACCGCGATCGGTGACAATATCCGTTGGACATCCATATCTGGATATCCAGGATATCAATGCCTTACCAACTGTTTCGGCAGTTATGTCCACCATGGGTGTAACTTCCGGCCAACGAGTAAAACGATCCACCGCCGTAAAACAATAGTGAAAGCCTTGCGAAATGGGCAAGGGGCCTACAATGTCCACGTGTATGAACATAAAGCGAGCGCGAGGAAGACCGAATGTACCCAAGGGTGTAGACACATGGCGGTTAACCTTGGCGCGTTGGCATGCGAGGCAGTGGCGGGTCCATTCCCGACAGTCTCTGCGCATTCCAGGCCAGACAAAACGTTCAGCAACTAGCTTGGCTGTAGCGTTAGCGCCTGGGTGGCTGAGGCTATGCAGACTGTCAAATATTTGTCTGCGCATGGGCTTAGGGACAAAGGGCCTAGGTGTAGGGGTGCTGGTATCACAATATAATTGTGTAAGGGAGTCGTGGATGCTCATTTTTTTAAGGCGGAGTGAGGTTTCACCCGCCAAAAATGAAGTCAGCTCCGAATCAGCTGCTTGTGATGCAGCAAGCGTTGTTAAGTCGACCGGCATCTGCAGCTCATCGACACGTGACAGGGGGTCAGCGACCACGTTGTCTTTCCCTGATATATGTCTAATGTCGGTCGTGAACTGCGAGATGTAGTCGAGGTGTCGGAACTGTCGCGGTGAACGGTTGGCTTTCTTTTCACTGAAAGCAAAACTTAGTGGCTTGTGATCCGTAAATACGATGAAATGTCTGGCCTCAAGCAGGTGACGGAAATATTTGATACTCTCATAGATGGCTAAAAGTTCGCGATCGTACGGAGAGTACTTTTGTTGGGAGGGGCTCAGCTTTCGCGAAAAGAAAGCCAAAGGTTCCCAATCATTGTTAGTAAGCTGCTGCAATACTGCACCCACTGCCAAGTCGGACGCATCTGTTACCAGAGCAAGTTCAGCCTGGCAATCTGGGTGTGCGAGTAGTGCAGCGTTAGCGAGGCTTTCCTTACACTCGTTGAAGGCTGTAAGGGCGTCTCCAGAAATGTCAACTGGATGAGATGCCTTCATGCTACCAGTAAGTAAAGCATTCAGAGGTGCTTGTATGGTAGCTGAACGAGGAAGGAACCTACGGTAAAAGTTGATCATTCCCAAGAATCGTCTGAGTTGCCGGACTATCTTAGGCACAGGGAACTCTTGAATGGCCTGTACCTTTGATTCTAAAGGTTTGGTGCCAGAAGCGGAGATTTTATAGCCCAGAAACGTAACTTCCGATGCTCCAAAGACGCACTTAGAGGTGTTGAGGAGGACGCCATAGTCTTGCATGCGCTGGAAGAGCTGCTTGAGATGTACCTCATGTTCAGCTTCATCTTTTGAGAATACTAAATAGTCATCTAAAAAACAGTAAGTAAAATCAAGACCTCTCGTCATCTCATCAACAAATCTTTGGAATGTTTGACCGGCGTTCCTTAAGCCAAACGTCATTAACGGGAATTCATACAGACCAAAGGGAGTCGTAATGGCTGTCTTTGGAATATCTTCCTCGAAAACTGGGACCTGGTTGTACGCTTTCATGAGATCGATCGTAGAGAAGACTGTACATCCTGAAATAGAATGGGCAAAATCGTGCATGTGCCTAATAGGATAACGATCTGGGATAGTCCGCGAATTAAGCATCCGGTAGTCACCACAAGGCCTCCAGCCGTTATCCTTCTTAGGTGCCAGGTGTAGCGGAGAAGCCCACGGACTGTCAGACGGACGCGCTGTGCCGTTGCTAAGCATAAGCTGAAATTCCTGCTTAGCGATTTTATTCAGGTGCCAACCTGCGGGGAGTACATGAAACTGGAGGTCCAGGTGTGGTTCTGATGTAATGTACTGTGTTGTGCTTTGGAAACACCGGTGTGCCTGAAGGGCGCGTGAGCTCAGGAAACTGGTCGAGAATACGATGGTAGCGCGTGTCACCTGTTGAAACCTTAACAGAAGAAACATTTGAATTAGCAATACAAGCGTCAGTAGCTAAAGTAGTTGTATTGTCTATAAGGCGTTGATTGCGGCAATCTACAATAAGGTTAAAGTGACTGAGAAAATCAACGCCTATTATAGGCTTTGTGACATTAGCAACAATGAAGCGCCAAATGAAGTTTCTGCGTAAGCCTAAATTTAAATTTAAGTGCACAAAACCAAATGTCTCTATTGTCGTTCCGTTTGCTGCTGTTAGATCGAAGTTTGTCTTCTCTCGACGTTCCCGAAGCGCAGCACGAGGGTAGACGCAAAGGTCACTGCCAGTATCCACTAGAAATTGGCACTTCAAGTTGCGGTCGGTAACGAAGAGGCGACTTGCGGCATGTGGGCAGTTGTTTGTCGCCATTACAGACTGCCGGCGGCGTTTTCCGGCTGCTTGAAGTCGCAGGGCTTCAGACACCTGCGAGCTCTTACCCCATACTTATAGTGGTAAAAGCATATTGGGTGCCTCCGATAGCTGGAATTAGAACGGCTCCTCTGTCGCGATGTTGATCGTCGACGTTGATGTGGCCTGGAACGCTCAGTAGAGTAGCAGGCGCCACGGGTGTGCTCCTCCAGCTTAATGGTTAGATGCTGCACCATCCTCTTCAGCTCCGCGATTTCATCAGACTGCTGCCTCGTATGTCCCCTGGTAGATGATGCCGCTGCCACGTTGTACGGCGCCGACGTCAGCTCCTGGATGCGATCAGCCAGGTCAGCCAGCTGCTCTAGAGAGTGTGTGGGTTGGGATGCCAACACAATCTGTATATTATGTGGAAGTCGGTTGCTCCAAATTGTACGCAGGAATTCATCTGGTACCGAAGGTCCAGCGAGATCTTGGAGATGCCGTAAAAATTGAGATGGCTTCCGGTCGCCGAGCTCTTCGTGGGTCAATAGCTGTTTGACCTTCTTTTCATGAGAAGCTGACAGTCGCTTTATTAATTCCGTCTTAATTTTTTCGAAGCGGTTGTTAGCTGGCGGATTAATTATTACGTCTTTAACGGCTTTTGCGTACTGCATGTCGAGGTTATTTGTGACATGATTAAATTTAATCCCGTCGTCGGTAATGTTATTGGCGCTGAACTGACCTTCTAACATGGCAAACCCACAGCTCTGGGTCTTCCGGCGAGAATGGAGGTATTTTTATATTCAATTTCCGTCCATCGCTGTATTCGCGGTCAGTGGAAACGCGCACTCGACGCGCTTGCCTTACGGTGACGTTCGTTTCATTCCGTGATCTTTCTGTTTTTGCCGATTCACTGCTATCACTCATTTTGTGTTCTTATGGGTCACCACTATAGTGTACTTAATTTGGTCGTGTAGGTACGGAAGTAAATAAAGAATTCCAGTATGGGGGAACACAATTATAGTTAATTTCACTAAACACAGGTACAGTTACGACACGAACAAGATACACTATATAATTAGAAGGAGCAAGAGTAGACACACAGATAATAATAGCTCACAGAAAGGAATATAAGCGAACGAACGTAAAGGCTAGTAGGTATTTGCGTCAGCGGGCGACACGAGCTTCGCGTGCAAATACTCGGGACTGACTGCTCTTGCATGTTGGCCGGTCGGACCGGTTCGATAGGCAGCGGCGTCGCGCGCGCAGCAGGCCTGTACGCGGGCACAGTACCATACGTTTTATTACGTAACTTGCTGGAAAGGAATGTTTCTTGTATGTGCGTTTCCATAGCACAAAATGATAAAGTATACTAGATATTAGATATTAAATATACGTATAATATTTTAGTTTACTTGTGAATTGTTCAGTGTGTTTATTAAGTGATTTCTTTAGTAAGTATAAATTAAATAGGTAAATATATAATGCATTGTGTATACATGGAAATAGATAATAAATACTAATATTAAATTATACATTTTAGTAAATACTAAGATGTCTGGACCTATATAGTAAATTATAAATATAAACTTCAATATATAATATAAATGGGGAATAGGCTACACCACATTATACCATATGTTTTACCACAAGAATGGAATTTCTTCAATGAAACTCAAAATAATCTTCAATTTGGTATATTTCACTATTACATAGAAAAGGAACAAAGATCGCCGTGGCGAAATAACTGTGAAGTGAAGCAAATCGTTAATTACCCGCAAGTAACATTTTTATAAAATGACTACAAAGGTAACAAAAATTATCGATAATGTAAGGTAGTAAGCTAGTAGTAGGTTTGCTCTTCAATCAAGTCAGACGTGCGTAAACATCTTCCCCCTCCTTGAAAGCTGCACCTTTCAAGCGCAAAGATCACCATCCACCGGCAACGGACACCGGCGAACTAGTGGTCGATGGACGCTGCCTTTTGTTGTTCTTATGTCAGCTACTCAGGAGATACCATCACATCCAGGATATAGCTTTTCAACACGGCCAAGAGGTCAACGAAGTGGTGGCACATTTTCTTCCTGTAGCAAAACCATATCTCCGATCTTCAATTTCGTGGTGCTTATTTTCCATTTGTTGCAGCTCAGTTATGTATTCTTGTTGCAATCTCTACCAAAAGTGTTGTCTATATTCTTCGAGACGAGCGTATCTCTGTAAGGCATTTTGGGTTAGAAGTTGGAAGAGCTTGTAATGGCCTGCTAATGATAAAGTGCCCCGGAGAAAGAGAAAGGAGGTCATTAGGAGATGAGGATATTGGACAAAGGGGACAGCTGCTTAAAATAGCCTCTGCCTGCGCAAACAAGGTACGTATTTCTTCAAATGTCAAATACATATTATTAACATAATTTTTCACCCAGAGCAGACATATCTTAGCGTATGACCTTCTCATTTCACCTGTCTGTATATCAGCGACCCTGGCGATGCCGTCTTTTCCAGGTATGGTCTTCAGCTTCCACAAGCCACCAAAATGCGGAGAATACGGAGATATGAATTTAACTTAAATTTTCTGTATAAATTTGATTTTCGGTCAGTAACATTATTCCATCAGTAACATTATTCCATCAGTAACATTATTCCATCAGTAACATTATTCCAACTTAACCGGAATGTTTTACTTGCGCGCTTAGATTTAAATCTATAGGTGTTAAGTTTGGGTGACTATTACTTAAAGACTGACTATTGAGTTCAAAGTTGAAAACCCATTTTCTTAAGCGAAAGCAACCCGATTGCAATACTTTCTTCGTTTCATGGCAATTATCTAATTATTGTTGCTTATTATCGTGTGAATTCAAGAGATCATTGACATAAAAATCATCGTTAATAATCCTTTTGACGAGAGGATCTGAGCAGTCAGCAGCTAGCTACTTCAAATACTTAACACTAAGAAAAGGCGCCGAGGCCGTGCCGCATGTGACGGTGTTGCGTTGGTACATTTCAAGTGGTGTGATGGCTCCTCCCTCCAGAGAATGAATTGCAGGTGCCACGGCGTGGAGTTAACTTCCACTTGGCGATACATTTTCTCGCAATCAGCTACAGCTGTGTACCTAAACTGTCTAAATCTTAGCAAGATACCTAATAGGTCACCCTGGATCGGTGGGCTAATCAGCTGTATAACGTTGAAAGACTTGCCGCTGCTGGTCGCTGCACTAGCATCAAATACTACCCGTAATTTTGTAGTGGTAAGTACTGTGTTCGCGGAAATCTCCGTGGTGTGGCAAAAAGTAGTGCGGAGCTTGGTACCTACGTACCTACTTTAGTCATGTGACCTAAACTTATATATTCGCGCATAAATTCTACATGTAATAGTTTGTAATTATCAGAAGCGCGTTATGAACGTTTTTCTAAACAATTAATTTTAGTGTCTGTCAATTACATTAAATTAAGTTTTACATCTAGAAGTGTGTGCGTATAATAGATAGTGTCTTTTACAATTAACAAAATACATTTTCATCGGCAACAACTTACTTGCCGCACTGCAGAGAAACAAGCGTCTGTTGGAGCTAAGTTGGCGTACAGTTGCAGTTAAATCGGGACAATCCTGTTCCATACCGTGGTCCAGCAAGTATAAGCCAGTTTACAAGTAAGATCTTTCCATATTACTTTTACATTATCTTAAATTCATCTAAAAGTGGAAGGTCTATTGCTACGTCAAAACCAAATCTTCGAAGACATCAAGAAGGTCAAAATTAATTTCAAAAAAGATTCTGCTAGTCGTAAGACCTCAGAATACATTACACTAAAATTATCATTTTTAGATGAACTTTGGAAAGAATTTAGATCAAATGACATTTTATTGATGAAAGAGAAAGACCAGGCTCATAAATATTTTAGTGAAAAGGTGTTTAACATCGTGCAATCAATATATCTTGAGGTGCGTCAATTACTTTTATCTCATAAGACTGACATTTCCGTGCAATTTGATACTCCTTCGGGAGAGTCCTCGTCTTATTCTAATGCTATGGGAGAGAAAATCTCTGAATGGAAACGCGCTCAGTCTGCAAACTTTCGTGCACTTTTGCTGTGCTCGCGACTTATAAATAATATGGATATTGAGAGTTTAAATGAAAAATGGGAATTAGAAGACAAACTTCAATCTCTTCAAAGTAGGTGGAATACCATAGATACATTACATTTACAATTAGACGGCATTTTGGCAGGGTCAGATATTTTATATGACGATGAATATACGTTACACGAACAAAAGTTCGAAAGTACTAAGAAAATTTTGCATCAAAGGCTTACTTCTAACTTACATCAATCACAGTCGGTACCGCAAACAGATATACCAACATTTAGCGGCAACTATGTAAATTGGCCTACTTTTGTTAACTTATATTCGACTGCTATACATAACAACCCATCTCTTACAAAAGCTCAAAAAATGCAACATTTAAAAGGCAAACTCAGAGGTGAGGCGGAGAGAATAGTGCAGCATTTACAAGTGACCTCTGAAAATTACGATACATGTTGGGATTTGTTGACCCATAGGTACGATAACAAACAATTATTATTTACAAAGCAATTCCAGCTTTTTGTGCGTCAACCAAGCATTCAAAAACAATCAGCGTTTGAATTAAAGAAACTTTATGACGTCACTATGGAGTCTATTCATGCAATTCAAAATCTAGGCGCTGATATCAGTAGTTGGGATCCTATGTTAGTACACGTGTTATGCGAGAAACTCGATAGTGAAACCTATGGAGATTACATGGAAATACGAAAAGCCCCGCGTGAATTACCTTCGTTTAACGAGTTCATGAAATTTTTAGAAGGGAAATTTACAGCCCTAGAACCTTTAAATAAGAAAATAATTGAATCATTTACTCCTTCTAATAGTTATATTTCTGCGAAAAAATTCAATAGTCCATCGCAACAAAATCAAAGTTTGACGAAATATAGAAAACCTGCCCTAAACAATGCATTTCATACATCAGTAAAAATCACGTGCCCATTATGCAATACCGAACATGGCATCCGATATACAGCTTAAGATGGTTAAAAAACATAATTGTTGTATTAACTGCTTATTCCCACATCCGAAAAATTACTGTTCATCGGAAAAATGCTGTAAAGAATGTGTTAAGAATAATGGCTAAAGCACTTACCAGAGTATGAATGAAGGTACACTAGTTATTCATTGTCACAGTTTACACTTTTAGATAACTGCACGAAAGTTATTACTGAACGGCCGTTCCGAAATATATTTTTTGTTGTTGCAAAACGAGAAGTGTCAAAAACTATTACTAGGGAGGGGAGGGGGATGGGATCCGGAAACGGTTGGGTGCCTTGCCATTTATAAAAATTTATATCACGCTATTTTAAATACGCAACATACCCCGCCCCAAAAGGGGGCTACCCCTTTTCACTAAAATCGAACAGTTATTGGTATCTCAGATCAACCAAAGAAATTAAACAAAGGAATATACATAAGTGATAATGTTCTTCGATAACTGAGTAGGTACATGCAAACATGTGTACCTCCAATAAACAACCATAAATGTGGACTGTATCTTAAAACTAATAACATAAACTTCTTATGCTGACAAACGTGAACAAAGAAAAAAAAAACCTAAACTAAAACATAAATTTAATCAAATCATGGTATTTTACTGGGTATTATTTACTGGTAGAGGGCACAGTTTTGATAAAGATCTAGTAAATATGCCTCTAGCAGTTCGAACCTCTACTACCCTAGTCACTGAGTCTCGTCCGGGAAAAATTCCATCTCTTCCATATATCCACAACCATTGACTTAAGTAAATGCCAACGCGACAAAGGAGCCAAACTGTAGTCGACAGGTGTCTCTGGTACTGATACAAGAGGAGCACCGGTTATGAAATGGCCTGGAGTCAAGACTGACAAGTCATTCGGATCATTTGACATGGGGTACAAAGGCCTAGAATTAAGTATGGCTTCAATTTGTGAAAATATGGTAACCAATTCTTCAAATGTCATACTACGATCACCTATAACTCTCTTTAAGTGACCTTTACTCGACTTAACCGCCGCTTCTACTAAACCATTAAAATGAGGACTAAGTGGGGGAGAAAACCTCCAAGTGATGAAATTGTCCGACAAAAAGGAATTAATATTAGGGTCTCTAATTATAATATTAGCAAATTGTTTCAAAATTCTACAAGCTCCCTTGAAGTTAGTTCCAGAATCAGTTGTTATCTCTTTAGGTAAACCTCGACGCGCTACAAAGCGCTTAAGCGCTGCAAGAAAAGCTTCAGCGGTCAGGTCACTAACTAATTCTAAATGGACCGCCTTGGTTGTAAAACATACGAAAACGCATAAGTAGGACTTGACTATTTTAGCATTCCGAAGCACACTAGTTTTTAGGTTAAAATGACCCGTAAAATCAATAGCAATTTACAAAAATGGACGACATGATTCATTTACGCGACTAGCAGGTAAATTTCCCATGAAAGTTTCCGAGGGCTGACACTTTAATCTAAAACAGCGCAAACATTTAAAAATACGAGACCTAATTACTTGCCGTGCTGACAATATCCAATAATTCTCCCTAAGAATAGACATTAGTAAATTAGGACCTGCATGTAAGTATTTTAAATGGTAATAGTCAACGATAAGGTGTGTTAGGTGGTGTGAGCGCGGTAGTACCAAAGGATGCTTAGCTGTGTAAGGTAAAGCTGAGTTAACTAATCTACCTCCCACCCTAAGCATTTCCAATTCATCAATAAAAGGATTAAGTCGTCTTAAGCCTGTACTGCAATATTTTTTATCTTTTAAAAGTCGTATGTCCTGTTTAAAGGTGTTATGTTGGACAATCTTAACTAACTTTAGCAAACCATTTCTCAATTCATCGCTGCACAAAGAACCTATCTTCCTAGACATTTTATTTTTACAATTAAAGGCAAACCGTAAACACCAAGCAGTTGTACGAACCAGTTTACTCAAGGAACTAAATTTGTGTACTATTTCTTCACTATACTCAATATTAGTAGTGACAGTTGCTGCAACTGATTTCAATCCAGGAAGTGAGTCTGAAGAAAGTTGTTCACACGGTACTGGCCAAGTTTTGTCATCACCGAGCAACCAAGAGGGGCACCACCACAATTTATGATGCACTAGTTCTTGGGGTGTGATACCTCGCGACGCAGGATCAGCTGGGTTCATGCTTGTAGGTACATATCTCCAAGACTCTGGAGGAATTATTGATTGAATTTCACTAACTCGATGAGACTCAAAAACCTTCAGTAAGTGTGGTTCAGTGCGAAGCCAACAAAGAACAATAGAAGAATCACTCCACGCGATAGTAAGTCTGTGTAAGTCCGTATTTGTTTTTAATGTAGTAATAACCCTTTTCAGAAGTTTAGCCAAAAGATGTGCTCCAGAGAGTTCGAGTTTTGGAATGGTCAATTTCTGTTTGATCGGCGCAACCCTTGTTTTAGAAATGAGAAGATGTATGGTCACCCTACCATCACTGTGGACGCATCGCAAGTAGACACATGAAGCATACGCAGCATCGGAGGCGTCGCTGAAACCATGCAAATCAAAATATAAAACCGATCTAGAGAGAACTTGACGCTGAATAGACACATTCTTAAGATAATCAATGTTTGAACAAAACTCTTTCCAATCATGCAAGATAGTCTCAGGTGGAACCTCGTCCCACTGTAAGCCGAGTTTCCATAAACGTTGCATAAGAATCTTTACAAAAACAACACAAGGTGCTAACCAACCATTAGGATCGTAAATGGAACTGATTTTAGATAGAATAATCCTCTTGGTACATTCCTTTGAGTCGAGACAAACTTGGTAAGTAAACATATCTGTAACAGGATTGTACTGCAGTCCCAAGAGCTTCAGCGAAGAATGGTGACCCTGTTCAGTGAACTTCAACTCGCAGTGATCTGTAGGAAGATCATCAAGCAGCTCTGGTCTGTTACTAGTCCATTTACGTAGTTCGAAACACCCCTTTGATAAAAGTTCAACGACCTCAGCCTTAATATCTCTAGCTTCCTCTAGTGAACTAGCACCCGTCACGATGTCATCTACGAATACATTGTTAAGTAAAATTCTTGAAGCCCGAGGATGAGTGTTTTCACCCTGGTATGCTAGTTCATGAACACAGCGCATCGCTAAATATGGAGCTGAAGTAACACCATACGTAACCGTGTTGAGTTGATAATCCTGATAATTCCCGTCGTCATCAAACCAAACGATGACCTGAAACTTCCTATCGTCGGGAAAAACCAAAACTTGTCTGAACATCTGCTTTATATCCGCTGTAAAAACTACTTCATGCAAGCGAAAGTGGAGAATTATGTCGACAATATCCTTCTGTAACTTCGGACCAGCTAACAAAACATCATTTAAAGATTTTCCTGAACTACTCTTCATAGAAGCATCGAAGACACACCGTATTTTGTCTGAATCCTTCTTATAAACTCCATGGTGAGGTATATAAAAATTAGGAAAATTCGCAGTCGAAGCATCGACTGGCTGCATGTGGCCCAAAGAGACATATTCTCGCATGAAATCATTGTATTTCTTCGCCAAGGCACTATCCCGTTTCAATTTCCGCTCTAAAGATTGTAGTCTGCAAAACGCTAAAGATTTTGTCTAACCCAAATTATGGTCACCCTGTTTGAAGGGCAAGCGCACGACAAATCTTCCCTCAGGTGTACGTGTATGCGTCTGTTTAAAATGGCCTTCACAAACTAAATCGTTAGGGTCAGTGACCTTAGTAGAGGTCACCTCCTAAATTTCCCAAAAACGCTTTAAGGAACTGTCCAAATCCGTAACACACATAAAAGCAGACAACTCGTTCGATTTGTCATCATTACAACTTAAATCACCCATCAAAACCCATCCGAATATTGTATCGAAAGCTGTAGGCAAATTACTCCCAAGACTAATTTTACCACCCTTAAAAATGTTCGCACAAGCACCCGCACCTAATAAAACATCAACAGGACTCCTTTCGTGACACGTGTAGTCAGCTAACTTCAAATTCCTAAAATTGTCCAAAAAACTACTATCAATGGTTACTGTAGGGATCTCTGCGGTAATTTGTGGTAAAATATATGTTTCAATACATGATATTTCATCAACCGAATGTAAAAACAAAAATAATTTACCTGTAGGAACAACACTAGTCATATTCGAACCACCGATTCCCAAAATCGAAACATTTGTTTTGGAGTAGCGCGCCCCCAAGCGGCGTGCACAAGAACTAGAGATAAAGTTAGTCATACTTCCGGGGTCAAGTAATGCACGAACACGATGAATTCTACCATTTCTACCAAAAGCGACATCTACCATAGCTGTAGCTAGCAATGAATGACGTGTGATTGATTCCTCCTTACCAACCGAAGCACTGACTGTGTTAGACAGAGATGGAGATATAACGGCGGACCTTCCGGGAGAATGTTGCGATTGCTGCGTCTGATTTTCAGCGGGAATTTGTTCGACCGGCGTGGATGTCAATGGACTTTTATCTGCATAATTACTAATTGATTGATTCGTATTAGGTTGTTGCGGATTCACCTGCGTGTCGTTACCAGTAGATAAGTGGAGTAATGTATGATGTTTTCTATGACAAATATTACAACTTGATCGTGAATTGCAATTCATAACCCTATGAGATCGAAAACAATTGAAACACAAGTTGTTTGATTTCACGAATTCACGACGCATATCTATACCCATAGCTATAAATTTGTCACACTTATACAGATAATGTGATTCACTGCGGCATTTAGGACACGTAGTTAGACTTCTGCTTATTTTGGCCGTTGCTTTAGAGTCTTTTTTTTATTTATTTTTTTTTGTTCCCCTCCGCGGGAAGGGCAGGAGGATAAAAATGCCCTGACGCATACTCTGGCGCGATTCCAGAGTTATGTGGGACTCGTCCCGACGCCTACCAGGACCATACCCACTAAAAACCCCCTGTCGGCTCGTGCATTTTTGCCACTCAGCCTTCATCTGAGCGACGGCCAATTGGAGAAAGAGGCCGCGCTAGCGGGGCCCAGAAGGGGTCACCCGCTGGGATTACATAGCACTGAAGGTGCTCAAAGCACTGAAGGTGAATACATAGCACTGAAGGTGCTCAAAATGAAAATCAATAATTAAAACAAAAATTAAAAAATTGCAAAATAAAATTGAATTAATTCGCATTTACGTTAGAATTAGGATTTACGTTAGAATTACAATTTACGTTAGAATTAGAATTTGCGGCCATAAGGGCTTCGAGATCGGCTGACAGTCTGGTGGATGAGTACGCTTGCGCATTCCTAGGCCTAGCGACTTTGAACTTCGAATCTAACACAGGAGTAGTATATGAGACTGAATCACGAACTAGAGGATTGGGATGGGTTTCGGAGCGTTTGAAGAACGCTTCAGAGAGTGTTTTGAGGTGTTGTTGTACTGTAGGCAGTTCAAGATCTCTATGCAAGTCCGCGTTACGCACGTACCACGGTGCGTTTGTGGCCCGGCGGCAAAAGAGGTTTTGAACTACCTGCAGTTTGTGCAGGAGGGAGGGTTTGGCGTGGGCAAAGATTGGCGAGGCATACGTCATGACGGGTCTAACGCAGACCTTGTAAAGTGTACGTTTGTTTCTGAAAGACATTTTACTTTTTCTACCTAACATGCTATTTAGGCGGCCTAAGTAGTGACGAGCGAGTTTCGAAACTCTTTCGACGTGTGGCTTGAAAGAAAGCGTCGGATCTAATGTGACGCCTAAGTATTTAGTACTGCGCTTCCAGGGGATGGGAATGCCTAACATTCGAACGTGGTGATCGCCAGCGGGACGACGGCGTTTGTGGTCGAAGCGCATCGCAGAACTCTTTTCAGGGTTCACATCGATGCGCCATTTTTGAAACCATACACCTAGGGCGTTTACGGCCTTTTGGAGTCTGGTTACAAGGTGCCGAACACTGTGGCCTTTGGTATAGAGTGCGGTGTCGTCAGCAAAGAGGGCGAGTTCGACGCCTTTCGGCGGGATGGGAATGTCGTTGGTGTACACGGTGTACAGCAGAGGGGCGAGGACTGAGCCTTGAGGGACTCCAGCCTTTATGGGACGAGGCGCAGAAAGCGTGCCTTCGTGTTTAAATCGAAACGTACGGTCTTTGAGAAACGACGCTATTAACCTGACTAGGCGATCCGGTAAGCCTATCTTGTAGAGTTTATAAACGAGACCGCTGTGCCAGACTTTATCGAAAGCCTTGGCTACGTCAAAGAAAACCGCGACTGTTTTATAACGACGCGGATAGAAACCGTCAAGTATATACTCGACGATTCGATGGACTTGCTGAGGGCAGGAGTGTTTAGCGCGAAAGCCGAACTGATGGGGAATAATGAGGGGATCGCCATCCATTGGAAACAGATGGTTCCGCATTCGAGAGAGTATGACTCTCTCGAGAAGTTTGGACATTGCCTTGAGGAGGCTGATGGGTCTGTGATTAGCCGGGACGTTAAGAGGTTTGCCCGGCTTGGGAATGCCTATGACTGTCGCTTCTTTCCAAGCTTTTGGAAAGTAGCTATGGTCGAAGCAGGCATTGAAAATGATAGCTAACAAGGTAAGCATCTGTTGAGGTAGGTGCTTAAGTGCGTGGTTGGAAATTCCATCCGCACCCGGAGCCTTTTTGGACTTTTGATTTCTAATGAGAAGCAAGATTTCGTCATTAGAGACTGTGACAGGGTCGGCGGTGATGGGGAGAGAGTCTCTGCGAAGGACTTTGTCCTTCACCGCCTGGATGTGTGAGGGATCAGCAGGTTGCGTGCTGGGCGAGCATTGTGCGGCAATGCTTTCAGCGAAGCATTCGGCTTTCTCTTCGAATTCAAAGGCAGTAGTGCCATCGGGACGAGTGAGAGGAGGAACGTGAGAGGCGGTGTCTACGCGTAAGGCTCGGGCCATGCTATAGTACGCTTGGTGGGACGGAGAGATATTCGCCATGAGATCGTTCATCTGAGCGTCTCGGAGTTCCCCGATGCAAGACCTAACTTTACGTTGAAGCTGATTCGCAGCTGTTCTATAGGCGGGCGTGGGATATTTCTTGGCTCGCTGGAGAGCCGCGTTCTTAGCTTTAATAAGATTGCTAACGGTTAAGGGAAGCGTGGGTTTGCCTTGCTTAGCAACCTTTTCGTTGTCACTGATGGCTGAGTTGATAGCATCAGTGAGAGAATTTACTAATGAATCAATTTTATCCGGGCTATCTAATTGTTCGGGAGAGATCGCGAGTGGAGAGTTCGGGGCCTCTAAGGCTGAAACTAACGTATTTTTAAAGCCTTTCCAGTTGGTAAAGGTCTTAGGAGATGAGACGTTAACGTTAGGCGTACCTAGCACGAGGTAGACGGGGCGATGGTCGGAGCCTAGGTCATCGAGCGGTTCGATAGACCTTAGATCAAGATTGATTCGCTTGATAATTGCAAAGTCGAGGATGTCAGGAGAGTAGGTCGGGTTGTTGGGATAGTGAGTGGGAGTGATGGGGGATATGACGTCTAAGTCAAGGGAGTTAGTGATGTCGAGGAGAGCGATACCGCTGGTGTTAGTCGATAGGCACGTCCAGTCAGTATGTTTGGAGTTAAAGTCTCCGAACATAATGACTGAATGGCCGAGGGCGAGAATGGCCTCAAAGTCGCTGCGGATTGGTCTGGTACCACTAGGTATGTAGATTGAAGCTATGATGATGGTCGGATGACCAGTCATAGCCAATCTACACACAGTGGCTTCCATGTTGAGGAGAGGAGGGGTAGGGAGAGGACAGCAATGGAAGCCTCTTTTGTAATATATAGCGGTGCCGCCGAAACCGTCGGAGTTGGGCCTATCGTTACGAATAAACGCGTACTTAGGTATACCGAATCCCCTGGAGCGGTTTGGAGTAAGCCATGTCTCCTGGAGAAGGAATAAATCAGGTTCTTTGTTCTGAAGGAACAGTTTAATCTCGGGAAGGTTAGTGTTAAGGCTACGGGCGTTAAAAGATAATTCAAATTCAAATTCAAATAAGCCCTTGGGTTTAATACGACTGGACGCGGGATTCGCGGGTCTAGACATTATAATTTACCTTTTTTACGATTTTATACAAAAATAAAAATAAAAATAATAAATTTATAACGAACTTAGAAGCGAGTGATGCTCGGCTAACGCAAATAAACGCTCTTGAGGAGAGCGGGCGGCTCGCAGTTTGCGTGCGAGCACGGAAATTTCGTTAATATCGACGTTTTGAATAACGTCGAACACGGTCTTCATGTCCTCAGCCAACGACGACTGAGGTGCGGATGACGGAGCAGGACGCGGCCCTACGGAAGCTACGGGAGCTGGGATGGGTCGGAAAGGTGCAGGCGGAACGGCCGGACGCTGCCTCCAAGACAGAGCCTGAGTAGGCGTCGGCTGAACGGGCTTTGCTTCCGGGGGACCCCGGTTGCGCAGCGGCGGGAAGTGAGCGGGAGTGAGCGGCGGCGCCGGTTTAGGCGCGGCCCTCTTAGCGGTGGAGCGCGGAGCGCACGGGCAACCCCTGTAGTTAGCTGTGTGGCCGGACTGACCGCACAGCACACAGGCAGGGGGGGAAGTGGATTCGGGAGTGCGAGTGCACTCCTTCGATATGTGCGGATCCAGGCACTTAACGCACCTGGGGGGAGCTGAGCAGTTAGCCGCTGCGTGGCCATAGAGCTGGCAGCGGTGGCACTGCCCAGGGTGACCGCGGGGGTTGGGACGCTCGACGGAGATATTTGAGAGTCCGCAAATTGTGCGAGCCTCTCTAAAGATCTCCCTCGAGTTGGGAGTATTCGACAAGATAACTAAAGCTAACGGAAAGCGCCTACCGCGGTTAGAGTGCATCTTGTGCACTGCTTCGGCCGGGAAACTCTAGGACTTAAGGTCCTCGAGGATTTCTTCATTCGCGAGCTCGAACGGGACGCCCCGTAGTACTGCGCGGATCTTACGCTCCTCCGGGAGGGCGTAGGTGTGAAACGCGATTTGTTTTAAAGAAAGTAACCTGGTGAACGCGCGGAAGTCGTCGACGGTCGCGACCTGAATTTTGATTGTTTCGCCAGCGTTGGCGGCTTTTAAGTAATTAATTTTGTGCTCTTTGCACAAGTTAGAAACCGCTGTCCAGCGCGCTTTTTCACGGAGGAAGACGGGCGGAGGGAGCTGAGGCTTCGGTGGGACGGGAGCGCAGCGCGACGCTGGCTTCGAAGGGACCGACGGAGACGCGGTCACTTCGAGTGACATGAGCGGCGCGGGGGCGGGTGTAGAAGACACCGGGGTTGGCTCGGGTGTTGAAGACACCGCGGCTTTTTTCGAACGCTTCTTAGAGCGTTTGGCAACTAACTGGAACGCGGGCTCAGGAGAACCGCTTAGGGTGGCGGCGACCGACGAAGCTTCGGACGCGGCGGAGTCTGAATCGCTCCCGGGAGCGGTACGCTTCCTGCGAGATGAGCGCGAGGATGAGACCGACGCGCAGTCCATATCGGATGGAACGGGAGACGCGGGAGAGCTATTCACCTGAGGGGTCTGGACATTAGAGGCCTGAGGGGCCGGGGTTGAGGCCTGAGGGGCCGGGGACGCAATAGATGCCTGTAAGGCCTGCGTTAGTACGTCAGCGGGTATGCCAACGCCGGATGCAGCGAGCGCCTGGGCGAACGACCTAAGAATATTAACAAGGTCCATTGGAGGGCTTGGAATTACAATATGTAATATATAAATATATAATGTATGCCTAGGTTCCCTAGCAAACCTACCACCTATTTATATAACAAATTCCTAAATAAAATAAATAAAATTTTCTGGACGGAACCTAATGACTGATTGTGATGAACCAAGCTATCAAACATATTTATAAAATTGGGAAAATAAAAATACATAGGAATATTATATGGGACGGAATATATAAGAGCTATAATTGATCAAGGCTCTCAAATAACCTTGATATCAGAAGATGCAGCCCAAAGATTAGGTTTACAACGTAAGCACTTTAGTGCTAATATTTCAGGGATAGGATCATTATTATTACAGCTTGCGCAGCTGTAGCACAATTTCATCAATTACGTAAAAAATTAACATCGAATCCCGAACTAGGTCAGAGATATTCAGAATTTATCAAAGAATACGAAGAATTAGGACATATGACGGAGAGTAAAAATGACTTACAACCATTTTGTTATCTGCCACACCACGCAGTTTTTAAGGAAGAATCGACAACAACGAAACTCCGAGTCGTATTCAATGCATCCAGCAAGACATCGTCAGGTTACAGTCTGAATGATCTCATGGAATGTGGACCTAAGGTGCAGAAGGACTTACAGAGTTTATTGATAAGATGGCGACTTTATCAATATGTGTTTACAGCAGATTGTGAGAAAATGTATAGATACCTACGAGTTGCCAAAGAAGACCAGGAATTGCAGAAAATTGTCTGGAAAGATGACAATAGTCCCAGCGCACCCCTAAAACAATACAAGTTATGCACAGTTACATACGGAACAAAGGTAGCCCCCTACCTTGCACTTCGCACCTTACAGAAACTAGCAGAAGATGACGGTCACGTTTATCCTCTTGCAGACCATGTGATAAGACATGACATGTATGTTGATGACGTCATAAGTGGTCATAGTAACTTAAAACAAGCACAGGAAATGCAAAAACAGTTAATATCAATTTTCAAAAATGCAGGTCTAAACTTAAGAAAATGGACTAGTAATACGCCTTCACTCTTAGAAAATATAAGTACAGAAAACTTAAGCTCTACAACACTTGACTTTAAAAACGCAGAATCGACTAAAACATTAGGGATTACAATGGATACCAACCACGGATACGTTTAAATTTACTAACAAAATAAATACAAATTGCAATAAAAAATACACAAGACGATTTATATTATCAGAAATCTCGAAGATCTTTGATCCGTTGGGTGGCTGACGCCTGTTACTGTACGAGCAAAGTTACTATTCCAACGAGTTATGACAACCACTACTGAATGGAATGAAATCATTTCAGAGAAATTACAAAATGAATGGTTACAGTTTACAAAGGATATTCATATTATTGAAGAAATAAACATCCCGCGATGGTTGGGTGACACCACAACAGCAATTCAGCTACATGGTTTCTGTGATGCTTCGGAGAAGGTATATGCATGTGCTATATACATAAAAATATTTAATAAAACACACGTTACATCTTTAATTACCGCCAAGTCAAAATTAGCACCAATAAGCAAACCGGTCACCTTGCCCCGCTTAGAATTATGTGGAGCCGTATTACTATCAAAACTCATGAATAAGGTATTACAAGCATTTGATTGGGATAATATACAAACCCCTAAGTCGATTCATGCATGGACAGACTCAATGATTACCTTAAGCTGGATTCATGGAGATCTAACCAAGTGGAAAGTATTCGCAGCTAATAGAGTCCAGGAAATACATCAAACTTTACCAAAATCATGTTGGAATCATGTGAAATCTGAAGACAATGCCGTGGATTGTACTACTAGAGGTCTCACTCCTTCTCAACTTAACAACCATCAAATGTGGTGGAAAGGACCCTCGTGGCTACAGACTTCAGATCATTTTGAAGATAACACTAAGGTTGAGGTTACCTACATAGAATCTAAAATAATGCCATCAAAATCATGTTTTACACAATTACAGCAATCTTCTCTAATATTAGAATTAATTGACCGATACAGCAATTTTAATCACGTAATAAGATTACTAGCCTGGATATTACGTTTTGTTAATAATGCATTGCAGTGTAATACCAGAGACTAGTAAATAACTATAGACTGACCATCTCCATACAAAAATTCGTGACTCGGAAAAAGCTCAAAATCCAAGCTATTACTAGATGTCGCTCTCAAATAGCTTGGACCAACCTTGTCGTCTTTAATTTTTATATGAATTATTGACGAGAAACGTAATGCAAAATATTTGTTTGTATACTAATACGGACTAAAACTGCTAGATGGCGTTGTTAAATAACCTGAAACCTTAGCAAGTAAATAGTTGAGTTCATTCCAGGCCCATAATAAGCTTTTAATTTCAGTACTTTACGCAAAAAATGACTATACCTTAATTTTTATAACATTTTATAATAATTACTAAAAAGAAAGTCAGAACCAAATTATGTATATAAATATATAAAAGACATAAAAGCAAATCAAAGAATATGTAACTGCGTGCATCTTTACCGAGAGACAAGGTTCTCGAACTATAGGTGAATCATTATGGAAAAAGAAATACTTGAGGGAATCTTTATGATTTAAAATAGATGACATAGATATTCAGTTGTATTAATTACTTTAAAAAGTGTCAAAATCATAACATATTAAATAATATCACAAAAAATATATTTATGTCAGCTTTATAGTCAAATATTTTATTTTGTGCTTTTTATTTGTTTGAATTTATGTGCGAAATTATTTTCTTTGATCGGCACGAGTCACAGTAGGCGAGCAGAAAAATTGTGAATTCAAAGAAATGCAGGGAAAAGTTCCAAAACAAACACACACCCATAGCAACAACAATAAACGACAAAGAATTCAAATTGTCAAACAAATAAAATGTTGTCATAAAAAGAACAAAAAAAGTTGATTTAAGTTATAAGTGTCTAAATACAATATTTACAAAATATTTCAAAATCCATCCAGCAAGAAAATATTTTTTTAACTACTGCAAAATAGTTATGAGTTATATGCATTATAAATAAAAATTATGCACTTATTAAGACATAATTTTTATCGATATCAAGAAATAAATTAAAATATAAAAAACCTATTAATTAAATGCACTGAAATTCGTTTTATTATGTTAAGGCAGATAAGAACAAACTGTGGAGATGAATGCTATATTTTTGTGGGAAAAATTATATACTGGCAATACAGTAATCCAGTAACACTACAAATAATATCCGGGGTGGTGTAAAGATTTCTGTTACTGAATTATAAGAGCGGCAACATAGCATCAAATAATATAATGCACTAGCTGGCAACGTCTGTTGTCGCCTGATAGCTACGGATAGTACTTGCAATGAAATATCAAATGATTTTGTAAACAGCTCCATCTTAAGTTTTTTTACGCATTATTTTTACTAAATTTAAATAACTTGCAAATCTAATACAACTAACGCCATCTCTCTATCTTAAAAACAACTATTTTTCAAGTCACAAAATTTTGTTAGACATGGTTAGTCTATAGTTATTTACTAGTCTCTGGTAATACTGACAAAGACCTACATTTAACGTCAGCAGAAATGAACACGAGTAAAAATTATATAATTAGAGCAGTTCAAGGTTGTGAGTTTCGCCAAGAAATATTAGATTTGAATACTAATGTCAAGCTTAAATCCAACAGCAAAGTATTGTGCCTCAACCCCTACCTAGACAGTGACAATATTTTACGAGTAGGGGGTAGATTACAAAATTCAAGTTTACATCACAATACGAAACACCCTATCTTACTACCTAAGCACTGCAAAATAACGTAAATTATCATAGACGAAGCGCATTTACGTACTTTACATGGGGGTGCAAAGCTTACATTAAATTACATACGGCAGCAGTACTGGATTGTTAGTGGCTACAGCTAAGTTAAAAAACAATTACGCAAATGTGTGAAGTGCAGAAAATACAGCAACCAACAGCAGTTTCAATTAATGGCCGACCTCCCTACGCCTCGAGTACAAGTATCTAGACCGTTTACACACACAGGGGTTGATTTCACAGGTCACGTGGAAATCAAAGCAAACAAAGGAAGAGGAATAAGATCAATAAAAGGCTACATATGTGTGTTTGTGTGCTTAGCCACTAAAGCGATACACTTAGAACTTGTAGCAGGATTATGCAGCGCATCTTTCCTCGCAGCCTTCCGTCGTTTCTGTGCACGACGAGGTACGGGGTGTACCTCGTCGTGCACAGAAACGACGTATACAGTGACAATGGGACTAACTTCGTTGGAGCCAACCGTTTACTGCTAATGCAATATAGAGAATGTTTGGACAGTATTGACAATATATTTTTAAATAAGGTTTCTGATATGGGAATTACATGGCATTTCAATGCACCTGCATGGCCTAGTGCAGGAGGACTTTGGGAAGCAGCAGTGCGTAGCATGAAACACCATCTCAAACGAGTAATAGGAGATCAACGGCTCACCTATGAAGAGTTCATTACGATCCTATATGACATAGAGGCCTGCTTAAACTCACGACCATTATGCCCCTTGACTGAAAGTATCGATGACATCGAAGCTTTAACACCTGGCCACTTCCTAGTAGGAGGAATGCTACTTACACCTCCGAACGTACGAGAAGATCACTTAGATTTAAGAAAAAGGTGGCATTTACTTGAAACCATGACAGCGGCATTCTGGAAACGATGGTTGCGAGAATATTTGCAGCAGTTACAAATAAGATCCAAGTGGAGATTGCCATGCAGGGAAATACAATTAAATGACATTGTTTGCATAAAGGATGACAATCTACCAATCGGTAGATGGGCGATGGGCAGAGTAATAGAACTCCACACGGGAAAAGACGGGCACACGCGTGTAGTTACATTAAAAACCCAGATTGGGCAGACAAAGCGACCGATAGTAAAATTGACACCATTACTACTTACAAACGTGAAAAAAAAAAAAACAATGTTGGGGTTTAATCCAACATATAGAAATGTAAAGTAAAGATGTAAATGTAGGGGTGGTTTTAAGTAAGTAATAATGTAAAGAAAGGCGAGTGCACGTTTGTAAGTAGTAAGATGTAATGAAAATAAGATCGTATTCTATACTTAAAACTAGGAAATTAAAACTAACCAAAAACGCATATGACTTACAAACCTACATCTGATTGCTATAGCTGCGAATTAATCGATGACAAGTAAATGTACTTTGTACACTATAGAAACGTCGCTCGGCTTACGCTAGGGATTCCCCAAGAACTGCGGGAGACTCTTTGAATGGGATGTTAACACAAAACCTGCCACTGCTGTTGCGCGTAGGGGGGGGGGGGCGAAGGATTGCTCACAGGCCCGCTGGTCGTCGCTCCTTGCGTGTCGTGGTTGCAGCTCTACGAGCTCCCAGAACCGCCCGAGTTGTGCGTCTGTGGTTTGTGAAAAGTAACACCAAATGCGGCCCTCAATGTTTAAATTTGAATTAATTGGGCCTGAAACTATCCAGCCCAGCTTAGTGTTTAGAAGGTACGGACCGTTATTTAAGCGCATTTTACCATCAATAAGAAGGTTCCAAAACTGATCCGCGCCTATCAAAATAACTATTTCTTGTGACTCAAGAAACTGTGCGTTTGCTAATTGTATATGCTCAGGTATTTTAAACTGCGGGCGTTGAACATGAACAGTAGATAGTTTAGGCATTATATGCAGGAGAACAAAACATTTGAAGCGCGCTGAGTATGAGTTGATACGAGATCGCATTTCAATCTCGCACAGTGTTGATTGTGATACTGATTTGACAACTCCGTGAATTTCGATAGTGGACTGTATTAAAGGCAAGTTTAATAATTTACAAAATTTACTAGTTATAAACGAGCTTTGACTGCCGCTGTCTAACAATGCGCGCGCTAAAACATAATTATTTTTATCATCGCGGTCCTCAACCAGCGCTGTAGATAATAGAACGGGTTCCACGTTCAAGTGTGCGTGGGTATGCGTGTAGACGTTGCTCTCCTCTACTATGCGATTCAAATGAGAATAGGAACATCAATGACCTCTATCTGTCAAATTTCACTTGAAAATTATGGGGTGCTAAGAAAAATTTTTGCATAAAAATAACGATTTATTTACTTTATTTATCAGAGTATTATGTCGAAAATAAATGTTTCGAAGAAAACTGAGTAAAAAAAAGAACTGTATGAGTATGAGTTAGTAAAAAGGCACAAAAATAGCATTTTCAACTCTCACGGTTTTGTAATTTCGAGGTTGCCACCTTACACTTCTGATTTAAATCCAATCGAATATATTCGGCACTCAATAAAGCGTAGGGTGGCAGACAGAAACGTCAAAAAGTAAGAAAGCCAAATTGAGAGTTTGACGCTAGAAACAATTCTTGCTTAAGTAAATAATATTAAAAAAAATCATAATAAAAATATTTACAAAAAATACAGTTGAGCTTATATAAATTTAAGTTGTATTTATTATTATTAAGTTAAGTTTATATAAAATGGCACATAGGCTAATTGTTAAATTAATTTCATAGGAAGAGCACTGCATGCTGAAATACAAGTCCCAGGACTCAGTTCGGCGGCAACAGCTTTTGTCTGTATGGTAATATTGTGTAGCCTAAATAATTTTACAAAAATTGTACAATCTATTTACAATAAAGATTATAATAATAATAATAATAAATGGGTAGTCAGGTGTAATGCGCTCTGGGGGCAACGCGCCCATGACAGGAGCGGCGGAGGTGGCGGCGCGACGCCGGCACCCCACGCACACGGTCGCGCCAAGTCGCGGCCGCGCACCGCCCACACCAACCCCCGCATCGAACACAGAAGAAGCTGCGGACCAGCGTGAAGACGTCGCAAGTGTTCCTGCTGAAATAACAACTCAGTGAGCCTGTGCGTGCTGTGTAAAAGCATGGGATGACGGGTTTCAAAAGAGTAAAAGGATGAATCAAGGCGGCCACCTACGCGTTTATGCCTTCACCATCAAGGAACGAGTTAAGAGAAATAATGTTGCATTTAGAATTAAGAGGCTGGTTAGTTTTTAAAAGTTTCAATTCGGCTTCGAAAGATGCTAGCTGTGAAAACTTAACTAAAATGATGGCTGCAGTATATCTTTTTTCTTATTAATAGAATTGCGACAATTAAAAATAAATCGAAGTGCATAAGCAAATGAACGCTGTATATAATATTTTAGTGTAGAATATCTCTCAAAATCAATTAATTTGTATGGGCTAAGCTTATTCATACTGGTTACGTCAAATTAATTTTTAATTCAGGAATTTCATCGCAGCGTCGTGTATTTAGTGCAGGCCAGTTAGCTTTAGTTTTGTATAAAAATGCAGAACTGTTCCACCACATCTCTAAACTATATAATTTGCCAGCATCCACTCCGCGCGAAGCGAAATCCGCGGGGTTTAAATCTGTAGGAACGTGACGCCATTCTGAGCCTTTGGTTAACTCTAAAAAGAAATGTCACAACCTGGGCTAGGTCTTTGTACACCATCTAAAAAAATTGACAAATAAATGGTAATTATAGGAAAAATACAAATAATTTGATTTAATTAGTAGTTTGATGGTAAGAAAATAAAAAAGCCAACATTAATTGTGTTCGTTTTAGCGGGCAACAATGACAATGAGTCTTTTCTATGGCAGGAAGTTGTCAAGTGAAGTTAGTTCACTATGCAGAGGGGACAGCCACCTCATTCACAGCACACTTCACGCACATCACATTGATAGTGGTCTCCTGAGTGTTTGATTGTTCGTTGCGCTTGAGTTCTTTCTTTCGGTTTATTTTTAACTTTACAACTGAAAAGATGACTGATACACAATACAATTTAATTCAATTCTTTGGACTTAATGGCAACCAGTCATCGATACTACTCAATACACAAAACGAAATGTAAACACTTGATGTCCGCCATGAAGTTTTTTGTTTGTGTTGCACACTAATAATGCACAATTTCATTTCTTACCAATAAACAAAGTGTTTTAATAACAATTTAACAATCAAAAAGTGTTCTAAGCATCTTAAACTATTTTTTGATAAAGTGTACAAAGACCTGGCCCAGACTCCTTGCATTTTGGGACATTTCTTTTTAGACGTTCTGTTAGATACAAAGGTGTTTAATTTAGTATGACTAGTTTGCAACCAAGCTAAAACAATAGTCGAGTCAGTCCAATAGTAAGCATTACGTATCTGGCAACGCAAGGCGGCAACGACCGCAGCGGTGAGCTGAGCACCGAGCACTGCCGCGCATAACTCGAGACGAGGGATTGTGTTGGTGTAGCGGGGCACAGCAACCGCACTACTACCTTACCTGTATCGCTAATATATTTTAAATAAATACAACTTGCGTAGGCGCTGGCGCTGCCATCACAAAAACATAATTAGGCGAGTCGCAAAGCACATTGCGGGAAATACGTATAGAAATGAGAGCGGACAACCCATCGGCAAACCGTTGCCATGCTTCCCTTATGGGGTAAGGTACGGGTTCGTCCCAATCTAATTTAGCTAGCCATAATCTTTGTATTAAAATTTTAGGAATTATTGTTACTAAGCAAAGTTGACGTAAGGGATCGCAAAATAATAAAGTAGGTGTGTCGCACCTAGCTGTATATTGTATAGGAAAATGAATAATATCGGCTGAGGAATCCCAACCTACGCCTAGAATATGTGAAGAAGAACTAATAATCAAACTTCCTTCAGGATTAGATCCTTGATCATCGTTTAGAATTGAAGATGAATTTGATCGATATTTACGTAGCGGGAAACAAGCAGTAGATAAAATCCGTTCGATTGAATGTTAATATAAAGTAGCTCGTCTTTAGAATCTGAACCCGTGAGCAAATCATCGACTAGAAAATCGTTTTGAATAATTGATTTAATTCTAGGATCATTGCAGCGCTGTCCTAGCTGCCATAAACAGCGCGTACTGAAAGAACTAGCACTAGAATAACCGTATGTAACTGTATTTAATCTAAGTGTTTGTAAAGGATCATTTTCATTGTTTCGCCACAGAATTAATTGCAAGTTACGATCACATTCTTGAACCAACATCTGACGATACATTTTTTCAATGTCGCCAGATAGCAGAAATCTTAGTAAAATATTAAAAAACGAACCTTGTATTGTCGGTCCTACCGTCTGTATGTCATTAACCGAGTAACCAGAAGTGGTAGGTGCACTACCATTAAAGACAACGCGAAGTTTCGTGGACTCACTATTAGGCTTTAAAATGGCATGATGAGGAATAAAATAATGCGGGTGTTTAAATTAACATTGTATTTAGAAAGATCGACCCAAATCTGAATAATCTGTAATAAATTGAGTATAAAGATTTTTAAGTGTAGGATTATTTCTAAATCGTTTCTCCAAACTTAAAAAACGTTTCTTAGCTATATGGAAGGAACTACCTAAACAAGTCGGCTCAGTAATTAATGGTAAACGAACGCAAAACCGACCGTTCGTGTCGCGATATGTGTGTGTACAAAAATGATGTTCGCATTCAGCGTCAATGTCTGTATATTGCTTTGTCGGAGAAGGAAATTGTTCGAGTTGCCTAAACTTCGTTAACTCCTCATTTAAATTATCGTCTATAGAAATATGATTACTATGAGTAGAATGTGAAGGTAGTCGATAAGAATGATTAATAGGACCCACCAGTATCCATCCTAACTGGGAATCGCGTACGATTGGTAAACTATCACCTAATTTAATTTGCTCGGAACCGATTAAATGCCAAAAAATGTCTGCACCGAGAAGAATATCCACGGGCGCACGCTTGTTAAAGTAAGGATCGGCGAGTTCGATATAACGAGGCAATTTAAATCGTTTTAAATCAATATATTTTTGCGGCATGTTGCCTGAAATTGTTTTAAGTACCAAACAAGATAAATTATAATTGACTTGATTGTTATATTTAGATTTTATTCTTATTAAACAACGAGCAGGAGTGCCCGATAGAGGAACGTTACCTATACCTAATATGTTAGTTGTATTTGGCTGAGGAGTCAAGTATAATTGTTGTTTCAAACTTTCAGTAATCATTGAAGTTTGACTCCCGCTGTCTAACAAAGCACGGACAGTTAGGCAAAGATTATTGTTGAGATTAAAAACATCTACTAGAGCTGTGGATAGCAAAATATGGCTACTATTATGTGAGCTCATTACTCCGATCGTCGCATCGCTACTCGACTCTACAACGGTCTTAGGAACTTCTCTATGTAACAACGTATGGTGTCGCTTTTTACATATACGACAAGAAGATAATCTACAGCGATACGACGGGTGGCTGATTCTCAAACAATTAAGATAGATTTTCAATTTTACCGCCTCAGAGATCCTATCTTCAATAGACTTGGAGCGGAACGACGTGAAATCATATATTCGATGCTCGCTGGAGTCGAAGAGGAAGCACCAAAAGCAGTTGAAAATAGAAAAGTTTTCATGTGACTTATGGGAGTTTAGAAAATCGCGTTTAGAGATATTAACGGCCCTCTCAGATTTGTTTCGCTGGAAAGATTCCAATACATCGGCGCAACCCTTCAAAAATTTATTGAAATCGTTGAGTGAAGGCATGTCTTCAAAAGATGTATTTTTATACTCCTCCCATTTAAAGTTGGTATTGTTGTCGAGCTTTGCCGAAATCAAATAAATAATTAATGTGTCTCACTGGTGAGTCGGCTGACCCAGTGTGTTTAGAGCTCGTAAGTTCTTTGAGACATGATCCACTAAATATCGTAAAACCTTAGCCGACTCGCGCCCGACTGGCTGAATATTAAATAAAGAATTTAAATGATTACTTATCAATTGCTTTTTACTGTCGTATCTCTCACAGAGGAGTCGCCAAGCATCTGTGTAATTTGGATCGGTAACTTCCAGATTACTAATAACTTGCGATGCTTCGCCCTCTAAATACGAGTTAAGATAATGAAATTTATCTATTGGTTTAATTCTATCATTAAAATGAATAAGTGAGTTAAAAGTGTCTCTAAACTCGAGCCATCTGAAATAAGAGCCATCGAAATTGGAGATTTTTATTATAGGAAGCTTAAAATTCATTTCATTGACATAACTACAAAGGGAAGCTTCTGAATTAACACTGGCAAACTCATTTTTCTCGACAAATTTGTCAAATAAACCTTGAGCTATACTTATCAACTAAATATATTGTGTGTATAGTAAATAAATTGCGAAATCGATCCAATCTCAATGTCAGTTCATTCCTTTGTTCGGGGCTAAAGCTTTGGTAATTACTAATTGTATCAATATAATTTTTAAATTTAGTTCTAAGGCCCTTAATCGAGCTTCGCGTAAGATAGACAGCAGTCTTTTCAGTCAATTTATAAAACCTTAGATGTAGATTGATATCTATATCTAAGGTTTTTGTGATCAAAGAAAACAAATGAATGAACTATTAAATTCAAATAAAACAGATAAAAAATCCCTTTTTTATATGTTACGTACGTAAATTCGTCCGGCTCGTGCTCGCGTCTGTGCGAGTCGCGGCAGAGAAATCAGAAAATAGATAGGTATCTAGTTATTTTAAGAAATATAGCATATGACTGATGAATAAGCAAGCAAGGGATTTAAAAATAATTGAAAAGGATATGCAGGTGCACTTTTCTGGTTAAGCTGTAGCTGCGGCGCAGATGGCGTACCGGCTGGCTTGAAACGAGAGCAAGCTGGAAACTTTTGTAGATACACGTGGACCGGATGGCTGGTCTGGATGCCTGGATAGTCGTCCAAGACGCCTCCCTGAATTAGTTTCATGGATTCCGGATGCAGTGGAGTGGAGTGGCTGGTCTGGATGATTGATCGATGCGGACGGTCAAAAGTAATCTACGTTACTAAAAACGCGGAATGCGTAGTGGACATTTTAAAAATATTATGAAATGATTAATTTTTCAAAGTATTTTCCGTCCGGTTGCGGTGATTCATGTGTCAATCGATGCAGACGGTCAGAAGTAACCTACTGATATTGAAAACGCGGAATGCGTAGTGAAAATTTAAAAGATATATCGAAATTATAAATTTATTTAAGTATTTTCCATCTGATTGGGATGATTCATGCGTCAATCGATGCGGACGGTTAAAAGTAATCTATTGATACTTAAAACGCGGAACGCTTAGTGAAAATTAAAAAAATATTATAAAATTATTAATTTTTCAAAGTATTTTCCATCTGATTACAATGATTCATGCGTCAATCGATGCGGTCGGTCAAAACTAATCTATTGATACTTAAACTGCTAAGAGAACGGCATTCTCTGGACTTAGAACGCCATTTTAATTTTTTTAGTAAATATTCAGGTCTACGAGTATTGATAACACCGAATAGAAGGGATGCAAGGTGAAGTTCCCTTCGAAGTGTCATTTTTAACAGCCCGGCGTTATTAAGAAAGGGAGTGATATGCATGCGGTAGGGAACCTTGAAACAGAAACGAGCACAGGCGTTCTGCACTCTCTGAATGACACGGTCCGTGCGAGCGATAAGACGCGGCCCATACACCAAACTGCCGTACGTCAACTTGGATAAAATCAACGAATCGCACAGCTTTATTCGCAGATCTACGTTTAGAAATTCACGGATACGGTATAAAATTTGAAGCCGATAAAAACAGTTTCTAGCAGTCTCCAGCACGTGACCCTCAAATCGCAACTGTTCGTCCATCAACATTTCGAAGTTGCGTGCCTCTGACACACGTTCCACCTGTTTACCCATTATGGTCACGATGAGGTTTTGCGCGGATATAGTAAGGATCTGGTTGGGAGATCCAATCATTATAAGCTTCGTTTTTTTAGGATTAAGTACTAGTGTGTTGGACTCCGACCACACCGCGATTCTAGCTAAATCTTCATTTAAATTCTTCACCGCAGTATTTGTGTCTTTAGGATCGAATGACAGGTATAATTGTGTGTCATCGGCATACATGTGGTACTGGGAGTGACGTATCACTGAGCAAATGTCCGCAGTATATAGGGTGAATAGCAGGGGCCCCAATATGGAGCCTTGTGGGACGCCTCTCGTAATATGAGCGGGTGTAGATAGCAAAATACCTCCGTCACTGCTTGCCAACCTTACCATTTGACACCGATTGCTGAGATAAATCGAAAACCATTTGACTGTGGTGTGGCTAAAACCATAGTATGTCATTTTGGATAGTAGAAGTGGAATATTAATTGCGTCAAATGTCCTCGAGTACACCAGCAAAACCATCAATCATCAAAAAAGTTCCCAGTCCCCTATCTTGTCCCAACAAAACATTGTCTGTTATATCTAGCACAGCCGTGACAGTGCTATGCGATTTTCTAAATCCCGATTGCAGGTCTGGCAGTACGGAGTTATTTTCCATGTAAGCGATTAACTGGATATGTACTGCCCTTTCTAGGACTTTCGATAAGCACGGCAGTATACTTATCGGACGTATGTCTGCATAGTCCGCAACATTTGCCTTCTTGGATAATGGCGTCACCAACGCCATCTTCCACGCCTCAGGGAAGATACCTGTTGTCAGTGAATTATTTATCATAGCAGTAATAGAGGTGAGGGATTCCGGAATCGTGAGTCTAGTGTAGTGTAGCATATCTAGTGAAACACCATCGGCGCCCACAGCATGCGACTTCAACGAATTAATTATCCTCAACACACTAGTTTCGTTAAAGGGTTTTAACACGAATTCAGAGAAGCCATGTCGGTGGAACTCAAAATACGTATTATAATTCACCAGGAACTGTGAGGAAGTAAGAATTAATTTTATCAGGATCTCGCATATGGGAGGGCAGTTCTGTATCGCGCCGTTTACCTGTTACATTTATTGTGCGTTTTAGATTACTCCAAAGAGTTCGCGGAACGTGAACGTTGTTATTAATGTACTGGGTAAAGTAAGCTCTTTTTTCAGCGTATAAAGCCACGTTGCCACATCTCTTAAGCTCCTTGTAGTAATCCTTGTGTTGGGCTAAGCAAGACACTCGAGCCACACTGTAGGCATCGTCACGTAACCTCATTATTTCTCGTATTGTAGGTGTTAACCAGGGATAAAAGTCATCCTTAACCGTCACTCGCCTAGCAGGAGCATGATGATCAAATATTGGAAGTATTAATGAATTAAAAGTGTTTACTATGTCGTTAACGTTTTGCTAACCCGCCAAGTAGTCCCAGTTGAGTATAGTAATATCATTTTGGAAGGTCACGGAATCGATATTTTTTAGTGCCCGTATTGTCATGCGAAGACTTGGTATCTTTTGTTTTTTTACTTTCAATTCACGGATGACCATTGCATGGTGACTCAACGTAGGTATGTAGTCAACGGCAGTACTTACCATCGGTGCATTACTACAAAAAAGGTCGATTAAAGTGGAACTGTGACTAGTAAAATGAGTAGGCGTATTTACACATTGATCCTATACACGCGGAATGCGTAGTGAAAATTTTAAAAATACTACTAAATTATTGATTTTTCTAAGTATTTTCCGTCCGTTTGCCGTGATTCATGTGTCAATCGATGCGGACGGTCAAATGTAATATGTTGATACTATTAACGCAGAATGCAAAGTGAAAATTTTAAAATACTATGAAATGATTAATTTTTCAAAGTATTTTCCGCCCGATTTCGGTGATTCATGAGTCAATCGATGCGGACGGCGAAAAGTAATCTATTGATACTGTAATGACTTTGGTGTCGTATCAGGTCTTTTGGTGGCTCAATAAATAATTCACGTAATTGTTTACACTGTTTATTTTAGTTTTATTACAACAATCATTTAAATCTTTACTTTACGTTTTTGTAAATAAATGAATGCAGCGACACTGCTGTGCTCGCGAGAGACAAAAGGGTGAGTGACCATGCGCCCGCGCCACGGGCCGAGACGACCCCTCCGCCGCTCGGACACACTCGCGAAGTTATGTTGAGTTCGATTCTTAACATGCCGCCCCCCGTTGAAAATTTAATTTTCAACAGTATCCTCGTTGTCAGGAAGAGGGCATATACGGTTGAAAGCTCTTCTAATTATGCCTTTGCTAGTTTGGATGTCTGCTACTCTATTTACTCCATCAACACCTGGAACCACTTTGATTATACGTCCGAGACTCCACTTCATTGGAGGCGTGGCATCTTCTTTGATGATGACCATTGTCCCTTTGTCTAAAACTCCCTTTGAACATTTCCATTTTGTTTTCTGCTGCAGCTCTGAGACGTATTCCTTCTGCCATCTTATCCAAAAGTGCTGGCGAAATTTTTCAACTCGATCCCATCGGTGTAACCTAAATGGATTTATCTCATCAAGCTTTGGAACGGGTAGAGCAGTAAGAGGGCGTCCGACCAAAAAGTGACCTGGCGTTAAAGGATTTAAATCTGATGGATCCGAAGACATAGGTGATAAAGGTCGCGAATTGAGTATCGCTTCTATTTGCACTAACGTTGTATAAAGTTCCTCAAACGTAAGGTGAGACTCCCCTAAAACTCTGACTAAATGATATTTAATGGATTTTACTCCGGCTTCCCATAGCCCTCCAAAATGAGGTGCATATGCTGGAATGAATTTAAACTGGATATTGTCATTTGAAAGAGATTCTAAAATAAATGATGAATTTTGTTTAAAAAATGCATTGAGCTCATTTTTGGCACCGACGAATTGGGTTCCGTTGTCGGAAAAAATGGTATGTGGCTTACCACGACGTGCAATAAACCTACGTAAAGCAGCAATGTATGTGTCTTTAGTTAAATTTGTTACTAATTCGAGATGGATGCATTTGGTGGCAAAACACACGAACACTACGACGTAGACTTTTATTAATTTGCATCCACGTCCCTTACGGTCAGCAACGGTGAGTGGCCCGGCATAGTCAACGCCTGTGGTTTCGAAGACATAACCCGGATCAAGGCGCTGCTCAGGTAATTGTCCCATAACCGGACTGGTTGTTTTCGCCCTCATACGAAAACACCTAAGGCATTTGTGTGTGACAGATTTGGCTAAGTTACGACCGCCAATAGGCCAAAATTGGTCTCTTACAGACGCCAGCAATAATTGAGGCCCAGCATGCATTAAACGTATGTGCTCATCTACAAATATAAGTCTTGTAAGTGTGTGTTTACTTGAAAGCAAGATTGGGTGCCTTTTGTTATATGTGAATTGTGAGTTTTCTAATCTACCACCTACTCGAATTAGGCCTAAATTGTCCATAAATGGAGACAAACTCAATAGTTTGTTTTTACTGGGTAACGCTTTTCCTTGAAATAAAATATTATATTCTTCGAATGACTGTTGTTGCGACCATTTTATGAGTAAAAGAAATGCGCTGTGTATTTCGTCTACGGTGAGAGAACCAGACCTTTTTGTATTTTTGTTCTGACAGTTATTAGTAAAACGAAATCCATAAGCTAAAGTTCTTTTTAATTTCAGTAACTGAGAATATCTTTCAAAATTTATTATACTCTCTCTCTTCTCTAGCAAAACTGTGGCTGTATTTGTTGTCATTTCTGGAATCAAATTAACATCATTTTGCACAAAATTACCTTTAGGCCACTTGCCTTCGTTTTCCCTTAAAAAGTCTGGTCCCTTCCACCACAGATATAGTTTGTGTAGTTCTGACATGTTTACTCCTCGAGTTAACAAATCAGCAGGGTTTTGAGCTGTTGGCACATGGCGCCATGTATGGTTAATCGTGATTTCTTGTATTTCAGCCACACGATTTTTAACAAATTGTTTTAATTTACAAGGTTGTGTGTGAAGCCATCCCAATACAATGGATGAATCTGTCCACAAAATACATCTCTCAGGTTTTATACGAAATGAAGTGAGAACCTTTTGAGTCAATCGGGCGCCGATAAGTGCCCCACATAGTTCCAAGCGCGGAATAGTGGTAGGCTTCAGTGGCGCCACCCTACTTTTTGCGCATAACAAATTGACGTGAACTTGCCCATTGCTTATAGACCTTACATATACACACGCACCGTATGGTAAAGGTGTGTATTTCGATCACTCTATCTATTTTATTAATCATGACACAGCGAGGAATTTTAAGATCCTTTAAATAATGCACATCAGAAACGAATTTTAACCATACTTTAACTACATCGGCAGGCAATGTTTCGTCCCATGATAATTTCAATAGCCAAAGTTTTTGTAAAAGAATCTTAGCTTGTATGACTTAATAGGCCACACTTATAGGCCACACTTAATAGGCCTAGCGGGTCAAATATCTGTCCTATGGCGGATAGTATTGATCGTTTGGTTAGATTATTTTCGACTGTCAGGTTAATATTAAAATATAATTTATCGTCACTCGGCGACCAACCAAGACCTAACGTGTTAGATCGTGATTGATCACCGAGGTTCAATGTCTGATGAGAACTTGACTCTGCAAGTTCTATGTTTGACCTTATTTTTCTAAGATTAAAACACCCTGTGGACAGTACGTTACAAATATCCCTTGGATTTGCATTAATTGTGTCTTGGATTGTGCTCCTGTAACCAGGTCATCTACGTAAAAATCTTCACTAATGATTTGAGATAGTTGTTGATCATTACATTCAAGTGCTAATTGTTTTAAGCAACGAACGGCTAAGAAAGGTGCAGATGCTGTGCCATATGTTATTGTATTAAGTCTATATACTTTAATTTCTGTATTGGAATTATCACGCCAAACAATTCGTGTAAATGTCTTTGATTATCATGTACTAGCGACTGCCTGTACATTTTTTCTATGTCACCGGTCATGACGTATGCATAGTGTCGGAATCGCAGTAAAATTGTGAGTAAATCACTCTGTATAGTGGGTCCGACCATTTGGAGGTCATTAAAGGATACACCTGACCGTGTAGGAGCACTAGCATTGAATACTACACGAAGCTTTGTGGTTGTACTGTGTTCACGTAAGACGCCGTGATGTGGCATAAAGTACCCCTGTGTCTGTATGTTGTTGGTTTCTGTCATATGTCCTAATTTTTCATACTCTTTCATGAACTCTGTGTACATTAATTTTAACCGTGGTTGTTTTTGTAACCTACGTTCAAGAGATAGAAAACATTGTTTGGCTAGGTCAAATGAATCACCTAAGTTAGATTCTGGTTTCTTGAGAGGGATCGCGACTGAAAATCTCCCATCTGGCATTCGAGTAACATTTTTAACGAAGTGTTCTTCACACAAGCGTTCCTCCACCGAATAAACTGGCTTTGTATTGTATTGTACTTCCTCTAGGGACCAGAATTTAGCTAACTGTTCTTGTATTGTATTATCTATAATTAATTTGCATGTTATTGTACTAAATGAATTTGTAAATGTATGATTGAGACCACTGGTAGGCCCTGAAACTATGAAACCAAGTTTAGTTTGTTGTAAGATTGGGCACCTTAGCCCCAAGCGTATTTGATCGTGTTCCAGTAGATCCCAAAAAATGTCAGCACCGAGTAGAATGTCTACACTAGATGACTTGAAATATTCAGGGTCAGCTAGTGTGACATATGAAGGTATATTTAGTTTAGGCATACTCATTTCGTTACTACAAAACGAAGCAATGTTCGGTAATACTAAAAACGCAATATTTGTTGTATATGAACAGGTTTTTGACTTAATGTGGGCATTGCAGCGTTTTGTGATTTGTGTTACTGAACTATTAATGCCGACTACAGATGATTGTATGTGTTTGTGTTTAATTTGCAATTTACGTAATAAGGATTCCGTCATGAAAGAAGCTTGGCTTCCTGAGTCTAGTAGAGCTTTGACTTCATGGCGCTGGTTATTCTTATCGTACATGAATACCATTGCAGTAGAAAGCAGGACGCGCCCTGTCGGCTCGACTGAGAGCGACGTCGCACCCACCAGCGGCGGCTCCACTGTTTGTGCTGTCGTGTCTGGATGCAGCACTGAATTGTGCTTAAGTGAGCACTTCGTGCACGAGCCTAACCTGCAAACACGAGCCCGATGACCAGGACGGAGGCAGTTCTCACACAACATGAACTTCCGTACCGACTCAGCCCTCTTACTTACAGGTTGACTTAGAAATTTTTCACATCTGTAGATACGATGATTTTGTTTGCACATGGGGCAATTGTATCTGTGTATTGTATTTTGTGTATTATTTACAGCAGCAAGCGTTTTAAATTGCTCTGGCTTATATTTTTCAGCTCTGGTATTATTGTTTGTATTGTTACTACCCATATAAATAGTTTCTAGTAAATCAGCCCTATTTTTCAAGAATAACGTAAAATCCTTAAACTTTATATTTTTAATGTTACATTTATGTTCTTCCCATTCCCGTAATGTACGCACGTCCAATTTCGTACTCATGATATAAATGATAAGTGTGTCCCATGACTTGGTGGGTTCACCAAGTATATCTAAAGCTCTTAAATTCTTTGTAACAATATCGATTATTTTACGGATTGAATGAGATGATTCCTTTTTTATTGATTCTAAGGAAAAAAGTGCTTGAATGTGATTTTGAACTAGCAGTCGAGTATTGTCATACCTGTCACACAACAAATCCCAGGCGATTTTATAATGACGTGAAGAAAATTCTAAAGACTTGATTACCTGGGCAGCGCTTCCCTCCAAGGAAGCTCTCAAATAATGAAACTTCTGTATATCGGAGAGCAAGGTAACGTCATGTATTAATGAAGTAAATAAGTCTCGAAATTCAAGCCACTCCTCGTACTGACCACTGAACCTCGGGATCTGGATGGTGGGCAACTTGACACCGCGAGTGCTTGTGTGTAATGCCTCGTTGTGAGCCTGACTATCACCTGAAACACATGAATTACTTGATGAATTATTGTCCTTATGGTTAGACTTATGAGCGTTTAATAATTCTTGCGCAGCGGCGACATTTGCATAAAATAAATTTTCAAAATCTGTACGCTCAGTTGCGTGGGAGGCTATATCCTTATCATCAACTATTACGCACTCAATGGCAGACTGGATCTCCTCGAATTGAGCTAAAAGTGCATCAGCTTTCTCTAGGCGAACTTGAAGCTCAATCGATTGTACAGAAGTCAAAGTGTCTAATTTATCTAAATAATTCACAAAGTTTGTTAACCGCCCTTTAACTACACCTCGCTTCTTGATCAATTCTTTAACCTCTGCAGACATGATGAAGTGCTATGGGAATAGGAATACGAAATAATTATTCTTATTATGTTTTGGTTTATGTAGGTTAATAATGTACAACTTCCTCTAAATATCAAATAATGAACAGTTATTGAACGATTAACTACCCACTGCAACCTGGTCTACAGTATCTAGTTATTTAAACTTATTTAGTTAAATCTAAGCTATAAACGAATATAACTAACAACCAAAGTACTCTAATCAACTAAACTGCTAAGTTGAATCAAGCAAACCTATCGCCAATGGTTATTTATATTTGTGTTTTATTATCTTATTTTAACAAACTACTCTCGAAACGAATTCTGTATTTATAAAGTTACCTACTAAATTGCTTAGCAAAGAAACCTATTTAAATATTAGGATGAGTTTTCAAAGTTAAATAACGCAATTCCTTTCTTAAATAAATTTGTGATAAGTACTTACTTGTTAAAGCTAAAACATTGAAAAGTATTAAGTTACGTTGCAATATCAGTGCAGTTCCGGATTACCGGTCGGGTAAACTCCGATATATTAAACGGACAAAATAATAAGTGAACTACAAATGACCCTTGAAATCACACCACGCTAGGTTACGTAACTACGATTTACTATAACATGGATGTATGAACTAAAGAATCCTGTCTTTGAATTGTTATGAATTTTTCATTGAAATGATACCGACTACTATATGAATATTGAAACTACTTACGTATTATGTATTATAATTAGTTATTTATATAGGTTACTTATTGGAACGGACTCACTCCCAGTCACTCGTTTCTCCCAAAATCCATTGCAATCCACCTGAGATTATAATGTTTTATGCTCTTGGCTTACAGGCTTCTTGGATTAGTTTTATTTTGCACGTATTTGCATATATTTATCATAAAACTTCTATTTTAGGTTATGTACTTGCGGTAATTCTTCGATGTTAATATCGTGTCTTGTATAGGACTGTAGTAATTTGCTCTTTGCTGTATACTTATCCTGGTAATATCCTTGATTACATGCTATTACTTTCAACTGGTAATAAATCTTGATATTCTAGGTCTTGAGTTCTGTTTAATTATGCGGCTTCAAGAAGGACCATGTAATCACTTTGGTGTCGTATCAGGTCTTTTGGTGGCTCAATAAATAATTCACGTAATTGTTTACACTGTTTATTTTAGTTTTATTACAACAATCATTTAAATCTTTACTTTACGTTTTTGTAAATAAATGAATGCAGCGACACTGCTGTGCTCGCGAGAGACAAAAGGGTGAGTGACCATGCGCCCGCGCCACGGGCCGAGACGACCCCTCCGCCGCTCGGACACACTCGCGAAGTTATGTTGAGTTCGATTCTTAACAGATACTAAAAATGTGAAATGTGTCGTGAAAATTTTAAAAATATAATGAAATTATTAGTTTGTCAAGGTATTTTCCGTCCGATTGCGGTGATTTATGCGTCAATCGATGCGGACGGTCTAAAGTAACGTATTGATACAAAAACGCGGAATGCATTGTGAAAATTTTAAAAATATCATGAAATTATTAATTTTTCGAAGTATTTTCCGTCCGATTGCGGTGATTTATGCGTCAATCGATGCGGATGGTCAAAAGTAATCTACGTTACTAAAAACGCAAAATGCGTAGTGGAAATAAAAAAAAATGTATCGACATTATTTATTTTTCAAAGTATTTTCTGCCTGATTTCTGTGATTAATGAGTCAATGGATGCGAACGTATGAGGGTGTTCGTCGTTTGGATACTTGGGGGGAGGGAGACTTGCCGAGCTAACAGATGCAGAAAAGAATAATTTTCTATAGAAGAGACTCTGTAAATTTATTTTGAAAAAATATACCCGTGAAGTTTCTTGCCAGTTCTTCTTCACGAAGGTTTTTTCGAACTGGTGGTAGAATCATGTTTTATTTGACGTCAATAAGAACAAGTAATTGTCAATGTTGAGAAATAAATATTTCATTTCATTTCAACGGTTACAAGTAATCTATGTTATTTAAAATGCGGAAAGGTAGGTAGGTTAGGTTTTTTTTTTTTTTTTTTTTTTTTTTTTTTTTTTTTTCTCTTCTCCCCTGACATGATCAGGGACCTTTTTTGCTTTTTTAATATTTTTAATCTTTATTTTAATTTTGTTAGCATATTATTAGGGAACCACTTTGTGGTTTACAATTTCCTTGGGTTTATTCTACACATTTCCATCTACTTAATTATCATTTATGAGAGCTATTTCTTGACGACCTGTTCTGTTACCGTTACTTTATTTCATTCCATATTTACCTCTATACTATTATCGTTATATTTACTATATTTTATTGTTATTACTATTTAATATAAACTTAGTTTATATTTTCTAGTAATATATTATATATCTATATTTTTATTTCTTTTGTTCACTAGATTTCCTACTGTGACGAGGTATTTTATTACTTCTCGTGATGTATTTTTATTCATAATTAATTCACTGAGCTTGGCCATGGTGATATCGCTTTTAAGATTTTGTTCTGTGTCAAACTTAAGCTTTGCTGTTATAGGACAGTCTACGAGTATGTGTGGCACAGTTTCTTCGGTTTGCAAGTCGCAAACGCAAGCGGGACTTTCGCGGCACTTGAAGCGGCTCAGATAATGTGCGAAGCCTCCGTGACCCGTCAGCATCTGCGTGAGCACCCCCGTTGGTTGCAGATTTTTTACAAAACTGTACGCTTTTGTGGCGTCCGGGAAAAACATCTTGGTGACTGATGCGGTTTCTCCTGCATTATATCTCCGGTTCCATTTGTCAATAGAGTCTTCACGGATTTGCCGTTTGACAAATGAAACCGGACACTTATCATAATCAGGTTTCCTGTGTAGAGACAATGCAGCCTCCTTTGCAAGTTCATCAGCGCGCTCGTTTCCCGGCAACCCTGCGTGGGCTTTAATCCAGAACAAAAACACACTTTTGTTCTGGATGAATGCCTTGTGTAAATTGTTACGGATCTGCACCGCTAGGGGATGCTTGGATTCCAGCCCAGTGATGGATTCTAAAGCAGCCCTGGAATCGCTGTAAATTCCATAGCTGGTTTCTTTCCGTTTAAGGATCTCGCTAGTGGCCCTACATATGGCCAGAAGTTCGGCCTGGTAAACGCTACAGTATGTGGAAAGGCTGAGCTTAATGGCACGAGTCTCAGTATCATTTGTCCATAAAGATAATGCTGCTCCAACCTTTCCATCGATTTTACTGCCGTCTGTGAATATCCTTACAGTCTGTTGATTGTGAGCGTCTACCAGGTCCTGGTTTTCCAGGCATATGAACCCTAAGTCCATATGCGTGGCCGGGTGTGGAAGGTCCGTAAATCGTACCGCACGCTCAGTCTCTCTGTCTTCTGGTAGTGTGTGAGAAGACCCTCTCCTCGCCTCGTACAGGGCGGCTGCCTCTTGTACGCGAAGGTCTAAAGGCAGTATTCCGGCCAAGATCAGCGCTGCATGGAGAGAGACTGTGCGGTACGACTTACAGATCCTCTGCGCGAAACCTCTTTGGACTGAATCTAAAAGCTTGCGTATATAGATTTTCTCCGTCGCTGGTGCCCACACACTGGCAGCATACGTGATGATTGGTTCGACAGTGGCAGTATAGATGATCTTCACGATTTCCGGATGGAGCCCCCATGTCGTCTTTGCAGCCCTGGACAGCTGTTTGTATATATTAATCGCCTTTCTAACTACGTTGGCGACATGGGTATGGAAGGTTAATTTATTGTCCAGTGTGACGCCGAGGATCTTAATTTCTTTTGACATGCCAATGTTTATCCCCCCCATCCTCAGGAGGGGAGCGTCGAACTTAAGTTTGTTAGTTATTATCATTGCGCAAGTCTTATGTGGTGCAAATCTCAACTTGTTCCTGACGCCCCACTCCCGAACATGGGCGAGAGTGTCATTGGCCAGCCTCTGGACCTCCAGCCCGGTATCGCCGTCAAACACCATGACCACGTCGTCTGCAAAGGCTTGGCAGAATATGTTTCTGCGCTCCATTTCCTTCAACAGTGGATCTAGAAGGATATTCCACAAGATCGGACCACCTATAGAACCCTGGACACAGCCTTTATTGGTGTTTCTGGTTACTTCTTCACCAGCATATCTCACCTTTACCTTTCTGTTCTCGAGGTAACTATCGATCACCCTTCTGATATTTGCGGGGCACTTCTCCTCAGCCAGTCTGATCCTTATGGCGGGCCACCACGCGCTGTCGAAGGCGCCCTCTATATCTAGTGAAACCAGGGTAATTAGTTTTTTCAGCCTGAGCTTACACCGTATGTGTTCTACTAGATTAAAGAGGGCGTCCTCGGTGCTCCTCTGGGGCATAAAACCGTACTGGCGAGTACTAACCCGCAATATCAGATGGTGTTTCAGCCTCGCCACCACCATCTTTTCCAGAATTTTACCGAGGACCGGCAATAGACCGATTGGTCTGTAGGATTTGGGATCCAGATAATTATCCTTGCCGGGTTTTCTCAAAGCCACCACCGTTGCAACCTTCCAAATGGATGGAAAATATCCAAGCTGGAGGCACTTGTTTGCAAGGGCAAGGAATAATTCTGGATCCCGTTCAATTACTCTACTACAGACATCCGCGGTGAAGCCATCCTCACCCGGGGCCTTCTTGGGATTAAATCCCCTTACGGCTGTCTTCAGCTCAGTCAACGTGAATGGCGGATCTTGCTGCTCATTCTCGATTGGTGAGTTGACTTCTCTTGCGGCTTCGCGGATTCGTCGGTGGTCCTCGTTTTCCCCTTCCTCACTGTCTTCGGGGTAAAATGTATCGGCCAACAGTGCCGCGGATTCTTTGGAGTCAAGGTGGATGCCGTTCCGTACTAGGGGTGTGTCCTCCACTCTGGTGGTGGTCCCTTTTATTACTCTGTATATCCCCTCCCAGACCCCCTCTCTATCCTGTTTTTCACAGAAACCCTTCCAGGATTTTACTTGGGCTTGTTTGGCAGCGCACTCGTAATGTTCCTTCGCTGCAAGGTACTCCGCAATAACATGCCCCTTTCGGACGTGTGCCGCGCATCGTATTCTTCTTTTCTTTGTGGTGACATCGCGTTTCATTTCCGCTAATTCCTCCGACCACCATGGCACAGTTAGACGTTGTTTCCTATTCTTAAATGGTATACTGTGCTTGCACGCTTCTGTCATGGCGTCGGAAAGGCTCACAACTGCACTCTCCAGATCTGGTTGGTTGTTGATAATATTGATTGAGGCCAGGTTAATGTTCTTTTCGGTTTTTAATTGGTCCAGTTTCGCATGAAACTGGTCCCAATTAGCCTTCCGGGTATTGTAGATCCTTGTGGTCCTCTCTATATGGATTCCTTTCTCGCGTTTCAACTTCAGGTCAAGGAGAATACAGTTGTGGTCCGAGGAGATCAGGCCACGCTCCACTCTCCAGTCTGCCACAAGGTCCAGCATGTCCACAGAGCACGCCGTCACGTCTACGAAGCTGATTAGCCTCTTGCCTCCTCTTATAGTTTCAAAAGTAGGAGTTGTTCCGGTGTTTAAAACCTGCATGTTAAGGTCTTCTAACGTACCGTGCAGCTGCTCACCCCTATCGTCTACTCGTGCGCTGCCCCACCAGGTGCTCTTGGAATTGGAGTCACCTCCAAAGAGCAGTGTACTTGTGCCTAGCTCTGCTCCAATGCTTCGCATCTGCTCCAGATATGGGTCTATGGGCTGGTCAGGCTCCAGATAGTAGGAGACTAATGCAATTTCCCAGGTGCTGGACCGGATCCCCACCACAATGATGTTGTTTGTGGTGAGTTTCGGGTACTGGACGACGGTGAGTTCGCTGTCGAAGACTGCGATTGCCGCCTTCACAGTCCCACTTCCATCGTCCGCACACTGGTAAATTCTTGCTCCTGTGTAGTTCTTTAGCCTCCGTATCCCTCCTACATAAGGCTCCTGGAGCAGTGCTACTGCAATTTTCCTTTCCCTAGCTTCCAACATAATCTCCATGGTAGCCAGTTCGGACCTCTGGAGATTTGCTTGAGCTATTGCGTACTTTTTGGTGGGGTTATCTGCTCTTTGGTGATCAGTGCCCTCCTCAACAATATGATATCTTAGACCTGGCTATGGCCTCCCACTTTTTGCGTATTGGACATTCTTCGCTGAAGGTGTTGTGTTCTGTTGAGGCTAGTTTCGCCTGAACGCAGTTGACGCAATTTGGTGGGATGCCAGCGAGCCAGTTCTCGCACTTGGTTCTCATATGCGGTCCTCCACAGTGGCTACATTTTTCTAATGTCTCCGCACAGAACCTCTTGCCATGGCCATAGCCTAGGCATGTGGAACATTGCACAAGCGGAGACTGATCCGCCACTTTCACCCTCTGGATGTCTATATGGACCATCTCCTTCTCCACCATTCTGGTCCATATAATTGGGGACACGGTTAGTACGACATGGCTGGTGTGTGGGTTCCTGTTCCTTCTTCTGTACTTAACTGTCACTCTGTTGTCTTCCTTTTTTAGCCCAAGAAAGATGTCCCCGTTCTGGTTTCTTAGGGCCGCCACTATGTCGTCATCGCTGTTGCTCTGTAAAACGCCCTTAAGTACCAGAAGCGGGTCCCTGTTCCTCATTTCCTCAACACAAAGTTTGTTACCTGCATTTGCGATCCTTTCTTGTAGTTTCTTCCTTTCACTTTCTGTCCGGCAACCTATTATTATTTTCCTATCTTTGGCCTTTCTTACCCTTTCCACTGCTATGCCTCCATCTTTTGCTCGTGCCGCCAGCCTTATCTTGTCCAACACTTGCTCTCCAGTTTCCCTTTCGTCCTCCGAACTTACGATAAGTGAGTGTAATGCAGTCGGCCTGGGGGGCTGTTTGCTCGACAGACCCGCTGTGACACTCGCGTAGGTGATTTTTTGATGCTCAAGTGTCTCTGCCATCTTTTCCATCCTGGACATGTTAGCCTTGAGGAGGTCACTGTGCTCTTTTAGGACCTTCTTCAGGTCCGAGTTTTCAAGGCTCTTTACGCTTTCTTCGCCTTTTGGATCTGATGGTGCTGATGATGCTGTTGGTGTTATACCTCTACTTTGACTTGCCTCGGATTCTTTGACCAGCTGATAGAGTCTATTGAGTTGTACAAGTATCTCCGTTTTAATCTCTGTTTTGAGATTCCTGGAGATACTGATCTGCATTTTGGCCTTATTAAGGCAGCCCTTTGCCTCTGTGACTCTATCAGCGGCACCGGTTTGCTTATCCATTTTTGGAGAGTTTGTCTCCTGGCCATCGGTTGACACTAGGGTTGGCGGTGTTTTTGAAGGCACCTTTCGTGTCCTTTGGTTTTGCGGAGCACTTGGTGCAGAGGTACCGCGTCGCGGTGGCGAATGGACTATTTGGAGTGTCTCTGAGCTCCCAGCCTCCCACTCACCAATGCTCCGCCTCACATTTATTTTGTCTGAAGGTACTGCCTTCTCCATCTCCTTTGGTGGAGTCTTCACGCTTATGTGGTAAGGTGCAGCAGAATCAGGTGCAGCAGATTTTTTAACAGGAGTTCGGATGCTCTTCATTGTTAGGGGATGCGTCAATGTGGTCAATAAACCAAATATTCAAACTATTAAATAAAATAATTTTTATAATTTTTATACCCAATAAGGTAAATGGTCAATAAACCGTAAAGAATAGGGTAAGCTTTAAAACAGCTTATTAAAATAAAACGAATAAACAAAGGTCTGCTCTAGATATAAAGTCTAGGAGTCGGTTTAAGTTTGTAAACGCTCGGAAGAACTTAAATCAGTTCCCCAGTTAACTAACAAGCTGTGAATTTCAACACCTAAAGTTTAAAGTCAAATTGCCACACGAATACAATAAACACGACAAACAATAAAGTATAGCTTAAAACAATCAAATCACGATCAATAATCAAAATAAAAGAAATAAAATATAAGTTTAAATTTAAAACTACTTTTTTGTCAACAGATGTCACTACCTGTATAATAAATCGCGCATATACTTTTGGTTATGAATGTCCTCTCCCTTACCTCGAGACTAAAGGGAGGGAGGGTATAAAAAAGGAAGGTTCAATGGAAAATTTTGAAAATATTTAAGAAAAACAAGGATTTTAAACGAACTAACTAAGTATTGCAAATTTTCCAACACCTATTTTCCGCAGAGTGGTCCTTAGCGTCTCAAAAGATGCGCAGGAACACGGCGCAGATGATGGTATAAGAAACTTGAAGAAAACCTACAATACAGAGCGTTTTATGAAATTTTGAAAACAAAACTACCAAAAATTTACTATTTTAATGTGAAAAACAATTGAAAATTGAATTTTCCGTCAGCAAGGATGTACCAAAAGGTGTTATTTAACGACCTCGGATCAACAAAAACCTAAATACAAACGAAGATTAATTAATACCAATTACAACCGGTCGAAACGGTATTGTGTCTATTAAAATACTATAAATTTTGAGGTTTTCCGGGATTTTCTCGAAATTCCAGAAAGAAAAATTTACCCAAACCTTAAAAACAGATGGGCGTCAACGAGACAAAAATTACTGTGAAAAAATCGTGAAAATCGGCCAGCGAAAACCCAGTTAAATATGCGATTTTGTGTGAATTTTTACTGCAAAAACTTGAGCTTAAGTGGATTTTTGATGGGCGCGGTGGGCGGGGGTGTGGCCCACGTTTTATTGAAATTTCCAAAGTTTTTGCAGTCGGATCAGACCCGTTGATGTCTCGATCGATGCGTACGATCAAGAAGTATATACTAGATACAAAAACAAAAATCGCGTAATGAAAAAATTTAAAGTTATTATGGAAAAACAGAAAATTTGAGGAGGGCGTGGCACTCGATTAAATTCAAATTTTCTATGTTTTCGTCGTCCGATCGGGGCGGTTGACGTCTCAATCGATGCGGACGGTAAAAAGCAAGCTATTTAAACTATAAAAAAGGAAGGTTCAATGGAAAATTTTGAAAATATTTAAGAAAAACAAGGATTTTAAACGAACTAACTAAGTATTGCAAATTTTCCAACACCTATTTTCCGCAGAGTGGTCCTTAGCGTCTCAAAAGATGCGCAGGAACACGGCGCAGATGATGGTATAAGAAACTTGAAGAAAACCTACAATACAGAGCGTTTTATGAAATTTTGAAAACAAAACTACCAAAAATTTACTATTTTAATGTGAAAAACAATTGAAAATTGAATTTTCCGTCAGCAAGGATGTACCAAAAGGTGTTATTTAACGACCTCGGATCAACAAAAACCTAAATACAAACGAAGATTAATTAATACCAATTACAACCGGTCGAAACGGTATTGTGTCTATTAAAATACTATAAATTTTGAGGTTTTCCGGGATTTTCTCGAAATTCCAGAAAGAAAAATTTACCCAAACCTTAAAAACAGATGGGCGTCAACGAGACAAAAATTACTGTGAAAAAATCGTGAAAATCGGCCAGCGAAAACCCAGTTAAATATGCGATTTTGTGTGAATTTTTACTGCAAAAACTTGAGCTTAAGTGGATTTTTGATGGGCGCGGTGGGCGGGGGTGTGGCCCACGTTTTATTGAAATTTCCAAAGTTTTTGCAGTCGGATCAGACCCGTTGATGTCTCGATCGATGCGTACGATCAAGAAGTATATACTAGATACAAAAACAAAAATCGCGTAATGAAAAAATTTAAAGTTATTATGGAAAAACAGAAAATTTGAGGAGGGCGTGGCACTCGATTAAATTCAAATTTTCTATGTTTTCGTCGTCCGATCGGGGCGGTTGACGTCTCAATCGATGCGGACGGTAAAAAGCAAGCTATTTAAACTATAAAAAAGGAAGGTTCAATGGAAAATTTTGAAAATATTTAAGAAAAACAAGGATTTTAAACGAACTAACTAAGTATTGCAAATTTTCCAACACCTATTTTCCGCAGAGTGGTCCTTAGCGTCTCAAAAGATGCGCAGGAACACGGCGCAGATGATGGTATAAGAAACTCGAAGAAAACCTACAATACAGAGCGTTTTATGAAATTTTGAAAACAAAACTACCAAAAATTTACTATTTTAATGTGAAAAACAATTGAAAATTGAATTTTCCGTCAGCAAGGATGTACCAAAAGGTGTTATTTAACGACCTCGGATCAACAAAAACCTAAATACAAACGAAGATTAATTAATACCAATTACAACCGGTCGAAACGGTATTGTGTCTATTAAAATACTATAAATTTTGAGGTTTTCCGGGATTTTCTCGAAATTCCAGAAAGAAAAATTTACCCAAACCTTAAAAACAGATGGGCGTCAACGAGACAAAAATTACTGTGAAAAAATCGTGAAAATCGGCCAGCGAAAACCCAGTTAAATATGCGATTTTGTGTGAATTTTTACTGCAAAAACTTGAGCTTAAGTGGATTTTTGATGGGCGCGGTGGGCGGGGGTGTGGCCCACGTTTTATTGAAATTTCCAAAGTTTTTGCAGTCGGATCAGACCCGTTGATGTCTCGATCGATGCGTACGATCAAGAAGTATATACTAGATACAAAAACAAAAATCGCGTAATGAAAAAATTTAAAGTTATTATGGAAAAACAGAAAATTTGAGGAGGGCGTGGCACTCGATTAAATTCAAATTTTCTATGTTTTCGTCGTCCGATCGGGGCGGTTGACGTCTCAATCGATGCGGACGGTAAAAAGCAAGCTATTTAAACTATAAAAAAGGAAGGTTCAATGGAAAATTTTGAAAATATTTAAGAAAAACAAGGATTTTAAACGAACTAACTAAGTATTGCAAATTTTCCAACACCTATTTTCCGCAGAGTGGTCCTTAGCGTCTCAAAAGATGCGCAGGAACACGGCGCAGATGATGGTATAAGAAACTCGAAGAAAACCTACAATACAGAGCGTTTTATGAAATTTTGAAAACAAAACTACCAAAAATTTACTATTTTAATGTGAAAAACAATTGAAAATTGAATTTTCCGTCAGCAAGGATGTACCAAAAGGTGTTATTTAACGACCTCGGATCAACAAAAACCTAAATACAAACGAAGATTAATTAATACCAATTACAACCGGTCGAAACGGTATTGTGTCTATTAAAATACTATAAATTTTGAGGTTTTCCGGGATTTTCTCGAAATTCCAGAAAGAAAAATTTACCCAAACCTTAAAAACAGATGGGCGTCAACGAGACAAAAATTACTGTGAAAAAATCGTGAAAATCGGCCAGCGAAAACCCAGTTAAATATGCGATTTTGTGTGAATTTTTACTGCAAAAACTTGAGCTTAAGTGGATTTTTGATGGGCGCGGTGGGCGGGGGTGTGGCCCACGTTTTATTGAAATTTCCAAAGTTTTTGCAGTCGGATCAGACCCGTTGATGTCTCGATCGATGCGTACGATCAAGAAGTATATACTAGATACAAAAACAAAAATCGCGTAATGAAAAAATTTAAAGTTATTATGGAAAAACAGAAAATTTGAGGAGGGCGTGGCACTCGATTAAATTCAAATTTTCTATGTTTTCGTCGTCCGATCGGGGCGGTTGACGTCTCAATCGATGCGGACGGTAAAAAGCAAGCTATTTAAACTATAAAAAAGGAAGGTTCAATGGAAAATTTTGAAAATATTTAAGAAAAACAAGGATTTTAAACGAACTAACTAAGTATTGCAAATTTTCCAACACCTATTTCCCGCAGAGTGGTCCTTAGCGTCTCAAAAGACGCGCAGGAACACGGCGCAGATGATGGTATAAGAAACTCGAAGAAAACCTACAATACAGAGCGTTTTATGAAATTTTGAAAACAAAACTACCAAAAATTTACTATTTTAATGTGAAAAACAATTGAAAATTGAATTTTCCGTCAGCAAGGATGTACCAAAAGGTGTTATTTAACGACCTCGGATCAACAAAAACCTAAATACAAACGAAGATTAATTAATACCAATTACAACCGGTCGAAACGGTATTGTGTCTATTAAAATACTATAAATTTTGAGGTTTTCCGGGATTTTCTCGAAATTCCAGAAAGAAAAATTTACCCAAACCTTAAAAACAGATGGGCGTCAACGAGACAAAAATTACTGTGAAAAAATCGTGAAAATCGGCCAGCGAAAACCCAGTTAAATATGCGATTTTGTGTGAATTTTTACTGCAAAAACTTGAGCTTAAGTGGATTTTTGATGGGCGCGGTGGGCGGGGGTGTGGCCCACGTTTTATTGAAATTTCCAAAGTTTTTGCAGTCGGATCAGACCCGTTGATGTCTCGATCGATGCGTACGATCAAGAAGTATATACTAGATACAAAAACAAAAATCGCGTAATGAAAAAATTTAAAGTTATTATGGAAAAACAGAAAATTTGAGGAGGGCGTGGCACTCGATTAAATTCAAATTTTCTATGTTTTCGTCGTCCGATCGGGGCGGTTGACGTCTCAATCGATGCGGACGGTAAAAAGCAAGCTATTTAAACTATAAAAAAGGAAGGTTCAATGGAAAATTTTGAAAATATTTAAGAAAAACAAGGATTTTAAACGAACTAACTAAGTATTGCAAATTTTCCAACACCTATTTTCCGCAGAGTGGTCCTTAGCGTCTCAAAAGATGCGCAGGAACACGGCGCAGATGATGGTATAAGAAACTCGAAGAAAACCTACAATACAGAGCGTTTTATGAAATTTTGAAAACAAAACTACCAAAAATTTACTATTTTAATGTGAAAAACAATTGAAAATTGAATTTTCCGTCAGCAAGGATGTACCAAAAGGTGTTATTTAACGACCTCGGATCAACAAAAACCTAAATACAAACGAAGATTAATTAATACCAATTACAACCGGTCGAAACGGTATTGTGTCTATTAAAATACTATAAATTTTGAGGTTTTCCGGGATTTTCTCGAAATTCCAGAAAGAAAAATTTACCCAAACCTTAAAAACAGATGGGCGTCAACGAGACAAAAATTACTGTGAAAAAATCGTGAAAATCGGCCAGCGAAAACCCAGTTAAATATGCGATTTTGTGTGAATTTTTACTGCAAAAACTTGAGCTTAAGTGGATTTTTGATGGGCGCGGTGGGCGGGGGTGTGGCCCACGTTTTATTGAAATTTCCAAAGTTTTTGCAGTCGGATCAGACCCGTTGATGTCTCGATCGATGCGTACGATCAAGAAGTATATACTAGATACAAAAACAGAAATCGCGTAATGAAAAAATTTAAAGTTATTATGGAAAAACAGAAAATTTGAGGAGGGCGTGGCACTCGATTAAATTCAAATTTTCTATGTTTTCGTCGTCCGATCGGGGCGGTTGACGTCTCAATCGATGCGGACGGTAAAAAGCAAGCTATTTAAACTATAAAAAAGGAAGGTTCAATGGAAAATTTTGAAAATATTTAAGAAAAACAAGGATTTTAAACGAACTAACTAAGTATTGCAAATTTTCCAACACCTATTTTCCGCAGAGTGGTCCTTAGCGTCTCAAAAGATGCGCAGGAACACGGCGCAGATGATGGTATAAGAAACTTGAAGAAAACCTACAATACAGAGCGTTTTATGAAATTTTGAAAACAAAACTACCAAAAATTTACTATTTTAATGTGAAAAACAATTGAAAATTGAATTTTCCGTCAGCAAGGATGTACCAAAAGGTGTTATTTAACGACCTCGGATCAACAAAAACCTAAATACAAACGAAGATTAATTAATACCAATTACAACCGGTCGAAACGGTATTGTGTCTATTAAAATACTATAAATTTTGAGGTTTTCCGGGATTTTCTCGAAATTCCAGAAAGAAAAATTTACCCAAACCTTAAAAACAGATGGGCGTCAACGAGACAAAAATTACTGTGAAAAAATCGTGAAAATCGGCCAGCGAAAACCCAGTTAAATATGCGATTTTGTGTGAATTTTTACTGCAAAAACTTGAGCTTAAGTGGATTTTTGATGGGCGCGGTGGGCGGGGGTGTGGCCCACGTTTTATTGAAATTTCCAAAGTTTTTGCAGTCGGATCAGACCCGTTGATGTCTCGATCGATGCGTACGATCAAGAAGTATATACTAGATACAAAAACAAAAATCGCGTAATGAAAAAATTTAAAGTTATTATGGAAAAACAGAAAATTTGAGGAGGGCGTGGCACTCGATTAAATTCAAATTTTCTATGTTTTCGTCGTCCGATCGGGGCGGTTGACGTCTCAATCGATGCGGACGGTAAAAAGCAAGCTATTTAAACTATAAAAAAGGAAGGTTCAATGGAAAATTTTGAAAATATTTAAGAAAAACAAGGATTTTAAACGAACTAACTAAGTATTGCAAATTTTCCAACACCTATTTTCCGCAGAGTGGTCCTTAGCGTCTCAAAAGATGCGCAGGAACACGGCGCAGATGATGGTATAAGAAACTTGAAGAAAACCTACAATACAGAGCGTTTTATGAAATTTTGAAAACAAAACTACCAAAAATTTACTATTTTAATGTGAAAAACAATTGAAAATTGAATTTTCCGTCAGCAAGGATGTACCAAAAGGTGTTATTTAACGACCTCGGATCAACAAAAACCTAAATACAAACGAAGATTAATTAATACCAATTACAACCGGTCGAAACGGTATTGTGTCTATTAAAATACTATAAATTTTGAGGTTTTCCGGGATTTTCTCGAAATTCCAGAAAGAAAAATTTACCCAAACCTTAAAAACAGATGGGCGTCAACGAGACAAAAATTACTGTGAAAAAATCGTGAAAATCGGCCAGCGAAAACCCAGTTAAATATGCGATTTTGTGTGAATTTTTACTGCAAAAACTTGAGCTTAAGTGGATTTTTGATGGGCGCGGTGGGCGGGGGTGTGGCCCACGTTTTATTGAAATTTCCAAAGTTTTTGCAGTCGGATCAGACCCGTTGATGTCTCGATCGATGCGTACGATCAAGAAGTATATACTAGATACAAAAACAAAAATCGCGTAATGAAAAAATTTAAAGTTATTATGGAAAAACAGAAAATTTGAGGAGGGCGTGGCACTCGATTAAATTCAAATTTTCTATGTTTTCGTCGTCCGATCGGAGCGGTTGACGTCTCAATCGATGCGGACGGTCAAAAGGAAGCTATTTAAACTATAAAAAGCGAATGTTCAATGGAAAATTTTGAAAATATTTAAGAAAAACAAGGATTTTAAACGAACTAACTAAGTATTGCAAATTTTCCAACACCTATTTCCCGCAGAGTGGTCCTTAGCGTCTCAAAAGACGCGCAGGAACACGGCGCAGATGATGGTATAAGAAACTCGAAGAAAACCTACAATACAGAGCGTTTTATGAAATTTTGAAAACAAAACTACCAAAAATTTACTATTTTAATGTGAAAAACAATTGAAAATTGAATTTTCCGTCAGCAAGGATGTACCAAAAGGTGTTATTTAACGACCTCGGATCAACAAAAACCTAAATACAAACGAAGATTAATTAATACCAATTACAACCGGTCGAAACGGTATTGTGTCTATTAAAATACTATAAATTTTGAGGTTTTCCGGGATTTTCTCGAAATTCCAGAAAGAAAAATTTACCCAAACCTTAAAAACAGATGGGCGTCAACGAGACAAAAATTACTGTGAAAAAATCGTGAAAATCGGCCAGCGAAAACCCAGTTAAATATGCGATTTTGTGTGAATTTTTACTGCAAAAACTTGAGCTTAAGTGGATTTTTGATGGGCGCGGTGGGCGGGGGTGTGGCCCACGTTTTATTGAAATTTCCAAAGTTTTTGCAGTCGGATCAGACCCGTTGATGTCTCGATCGATGCGTACGATCAAGAAGTATATACTAGATACAAAAACAAAAATCGCGTAATGAAAAAATTTAAAGTTATTATGGAAAAACAGAAAATTTGAGGAGGGCGTGGCACTCGATTAAATTCAAATTTTCTATGTTTTCGTCGTCCGATCGGGGCGGTTGACGTCTCAATCGATGCGGACGGTAAAAAGCAAGCTATTTAAACTATAAAAAAGGAAGGTTCAATGGAAAATTTTGAAAATATTTAAGAAAAACAAGGATTTTAAACGAACTAACTAAGTATTGCAAATTTTCCAACACCTATTTCCCGCAGAGTGGTCCTTAGCGTCTCAAAAGACGCGCAGGAACACGGCGCAGATGATGGTATAAGAAACTCGAAGAAAACCTACAATACAGAGCGTTTTATGAAATTTTGAAAACAAAACTACCAAAAATTTACTATTTTAATGTGAAAAACAATTGAAAATTGAATTTTCCGTCAGCAAGGATGTACCAAAAGGTGTTATTTAACGACCTCGGATCAACAAAAACCTAAATACAAACGAAGATTAATTAATACCAATTACAACCGGTCGAAACGGTATTGTGTCTATTAAAATACTATAAATTTTGAGGTTTTCCGGGATTTTCTCGAAATTCCAGAAAGAAAAATTTACCCAAACCTTAAAAACAGATGGGCGTCAACGAGACAAAAATTACTGTGAAAAAATCGTGAAAATCGGCCAGCGAAAACCCAGTTAAATATGCGATTTTGTGTGAATTTTTACTGCAAAAACTTGAGCTTAAGTGGATTTTTGATGGGCGCGGTGGGCGGGGGTGTGGCCCACGTTTTATTGAAATTTCCAAAGTTTTTGCAGTCGGATCAGACCCGTTGATGTCTCGATCGATGCGTACGATCAAGAAGTATATACTAGATACAAAAACAAAAATCGCGTAATGAAAAAATTTAAAGTTATTATGGAAAAACAGAAAATTTGAGGAGGGCGTGGCACTCGATTAAATTCAAATTTTCTATGTTTTCGTCGTCCGATCGGGGCGGTTGACGTCTCAATCGATGCGGACGGTAAAAAGCAAGCTATTTAAACTATAAAAAAGGAAGGTTCAATGGAAAATTTTGAAAATATTTAAGAAAAACAAGGATTTTAAACGAACTAACTAAGTATTGCAAATTTTCCAACACCTATTTCCCGCAGAGTGGTCCTTAGCGTCTCAAAAGACGCGCAGGAACACGGCGCAGATGATGGTATAAGAAACTCGAAGAAAACCTACAATACAGAGCGTTTTATGAAATTTTGAAAACAAAACTACCAAAAATTTACTATTTTAATGTGAAAAACAATTGAAAATTGAATTTTCCGTCAGCAAGGATGTACCAAAAGGTGTTATTTAACGACCTCGGATCAACAAAAACCTAAATACAAACGAAGATTAATTAATACCAATTACAACCGGTCGAAACGGTATTGTGTCTATTAAAATACTATAAATTTTGAGGTTTTCCGGGATTTTCTCGAAATTCCAGAAAGAAAAATTTACCCAAACCTTAAAAACAGATGGGCGTCAACGAGACAAAAATTACTGTGAAAAAATCGTGAAAATCGGCCAGCGAAAACCCAGTTAAATATGCGATTTTGTGTGAATTTTTACTGCAAAAACTTGAGCTTAAGTGGATTTTTGATGGGCGCGGTGGGCGGGGGTGTGGCCCACGTTTTATTGAAATTTCCAAAGTTTTTGCAGTCGGATCAGACCCGTTGATGTCTCGATCGATGCGTACGATCAAGAAGTATATACTAGATACAAAAACAAAAATCGCGTAATGAAAAAATTTAAAGTTATTATGGAAAAACAGAAAATTTGAGGAGGGCGTGGCACTCGATTAAATTCAAATTTTCTATGTTTTCGTCGTCCGATCGGAGCGGTTGACGTCTCAATCGATGCGGACGGTCAAAAGGAAGCTATTTAAACTATAAAAAGCGAATGTTCAATGGAAAATTTTGAAAATATTTAAGAAAAACAAGGATTTTAAACGAACTAACTAAGTATTGCAAATTTTCCAACACCTATTTTCCGCAGAGTGGTCCTTAGCGTCTCAAAAGACGCGCAGGAACACGGCGCAGATGATGGTATAAGAAACTCGAAGAAAACCTACAATACAGAGCGTTTTATGAAATTTTGAAAACAAAACTACCAAAAATTTACTATTTTAATGTGAAAAACAATTGAAAATTGAATTTTCCGTCAGCAAGGATGTACCAAAAGGTGTTATTTAACGACCTCGGATCAACAAAAACCTAAATACAAACGAAGATTAATTAATACCAATTACAACCGGTCGAAACGGTATTGTGTCTATTAAAATACTATAAATTTTGAGGTTTTCCGGGATTTTCTCGAAATTCCAGAAAGAAAAATTTACCCAAACCTTAAAAACAGATGGGCGTCAACGAGACAAAAATTACTGTGAAAAAATCGTGAAAATCGGCCAGCGAAAACCCAGTTAAATATGCGATTTTGTGTGAATTTTTACTGCAAAAACTTGAGCTTAAGTGGATTTTTGATGGGCGCGGTGGGCGGGGGTGTGGCCCACGTTTTATTGAAATTTCCAAAGTTTTTGCAGTCGGATCAGACCCGTTGATGTCTCGATCGATGCGTACGATCAAGAAGTATATACTAGATACAAAAACAAAAATCGCGTAATGAAAAAATTTAAAGTTATTATGGAAAAACAGAAAATTTGAGGAGGGCGTGGCACTCGATTAAATTCAAATTTTCTATGTTTTCGTCGTCCGATCGGAGCGGTTGACGTCTCAATCGATGCGGACGGTCAAAAGGAAGCTATTTAAACTATAAAAAGCGAATGTTCAATGGAAAATTTTGAAAATATTTAAGAAAAACAAGGATTTTAAACGAACTAACTAAGTATTGCAAATTTTCCAACACCTATTTCCCGCAGAGTGGTCCTTAGCGTCTCAAAAGATGCGCAGGAACACGGCGCAGATG